>LR991075.1:7199830-8443210 GCA_905163555.1 Notocelia uddmanniana
ATTTATAAATTAACTTAGATGACGTAGCGCCCGTACTTGGGTTTGACATTGACTTAAGGGTAAGACGATGGGTACGTCAGGTAGGGTACGTCGGGTAGCGGTAGTCATAGTCGTAGATGATTATGAAGTTGACTGTAAATGCACATTGCCTTGTGTAAGTCGAGTCACTTAGTACTTTCTCGACCTCAGAGATAAGGTGTAAGAGAAGGGGTAGGCGAAAGATAAGCTGGATGTATTGCACGAGAGACGATATGAAGAGGAAGGATATAAGTGTCGAGATGATGGGCAATAAAGAGATATATATATATAGAGGAAAAAAACATGTAGCGCCGATCTCAAGTAAATAAGAAAATGTCAAGCAATTGAGAATAATATTTTTTTTAAATACTGATTTATTACCGCTAACCGCCAAATCGGAGACATTCTGCAGAAACCTGGCCTTTCTGCAGAATGTCTTCGATTCAAGAGTACCCTAAATCGGCGCGCATGCAAGAAGAATGTTATGAGAGTTCATGAAGCGAAAGTTATATGTCAGGATCGTAGCATTCGTAGCAAATGGAAATCCGTGATCTCAGCCTACCCCTCTGGGAAACAGGCGTGATTATATGTATGTATGTACCGCTACCGCGACCGCGACCGCTCATGCCTTGGCCCACGCTGGCTCATATCGGAAGTACTCTTACGTCATTAAATTTTGTCTGTCGGCTCCTTTGAAGCGCCGAAGCCTTAACTCTACGTGACCAGCGGCGGTGATTAATTGTGTATTTGTTTGTTTTATAACTTCGTATTTTATTTATCGGTTATATGTTACTTTTATGTATTGACCTATACCTTTATGTAACTTTTTTAAACATGATTTCCGTCGTCGGCCTGTTTAGCCTAGTTGGTAGTGACACTGCCTCCGAAGCTGGAGGTCCCGGGTTCGAATCCTGGTAAGGGCATTTGTTTCTGTGGTGAGCAGAAACATTTGTTCCTGGGACTTGGATGTTTTCTATTTATTAAAGTATACATCAGATATCTATTAAATATATCGTCGTCTAGTACCCATAGTACAAACTTTGCTTAGTTTGGGACTAGGTCGATTTGTATAAGATTATCCACAAATATTTATTTATTCAATTAACCCAAGAAATTAGTCTACCATTTTTCGACTCATAATAAATCACATTCTTGGCTGACTCTAGATCATCATGTCAGCCGAAAGACGTCCACTGCTGGGCATAGGCCTCCCCTAAAGAGTGCCACAATGACCGGTCCTGCACCACCCGCATCCAGCGGACTCCCGCGACCTTTACCAGGTCATCAAATTATAGATATGCACAGATATAAAAAAAACCCGCATCTTCAATGCCCTCAACGAAATGTCATAACAACGCACGAAACCTCCCCTAAACCTATATGCTTACTCAAAGCTTTCATCTGTAATACTTTTAAAAGCGCCCCCTGGAGCTTTGTGCTTTCAGACGTCGCAGACGGAACGGTGTCAGCCGAATTGGGTCGTCTGGAGCTTTTTACAGCGCTTTAGCTGGTTTAAGTAGCTTTTAGCTAATAAACAATGTAATATAAGTATATGCTTAGTGAAAGTGTGAATGTCTCAAATCCATAATAAAATAAATAAGTTTCTTTAATGGGGATAAAAATAAATACAGACCAGAAATAAATACTGGTAAGAATATGTAGACTAGAAGATTCAGCCTATATCCTAATACAATTCCCACTAAGAGGAATAAAATAGTATGTAATGAGATGGCAATGTCATCGGAACAAAACAAAACATACATCCATCTTATATTAAACTAAGCTACTTATATAAACAAAACACAAAATAAGAGAAAATTATTAGAATCACAATAGAAGAAATATAACTACACCGAGGATATTTAACAATAGTACATTACTACAGAGGTCGGCACGAAAGGGGTTGCCGGCCGAAGACATATAGACGGCCGAGTGTGCTAGGCCGGATAAGTCTGAGGCGGGTAACCCCATATTTCCCGCGGAGGTATGTATAGTGCTTTTCTTAAACATGCAATGAAATAAACAACAAAAAAAAATCAAAGTTAATTTTTTAATACGCATAGTGGCAAAGGTACCCTCTGTGGCTGGAGCAATAAGGACGAATTCTAATTACGGTAGCCGGGCAATTGTGCCTTACTGACGTCTCAGAAAAAGGAAACCCTAAAAAGGGGGCGGGGGGGGGTTGAAAGGGTACCCTATTGCTTGAGAGTGGCACATATATTTTTGTAATTTCATTATACTTTAATAACTTATAGTAAATGTAATGTATGTATGTAGCTTGCGACACTGACGAAAACTTTATATTATATGAAGTAAAGTTGTGGGACGACTAAAACGATAAAACATTAAAAACGTACGACAGGGTTTTTGACAGAGTGAAACGAAGGTCTCCGTTTCAGTTCCGGAAAAAATGGTTTCGTATATCCGGCGGATTTCCGGGCTCTCGACTGTTCTGAATCGACCCTCATGAAATTTTGTGTGCAGGTTTCATATAAGTTTTTTTGTCAAAAGAATTCGAAAATTTTGAAATTTGAAAACATAAATCGCGAGCTCTACTGCTTACAAAGCCTACTGTAAACATATTTTAATTATTTTCATAGGCTAACTTGTCCAGTTAAAAATACATACATAACCTTTTGCTTCTACGGTCTACTTATTGTTGATCGCTACTATACTTGTGTACAATCTTTATCGAAGCTTCACCCCTCCGTGTGTACCTGAGCCCGGAAGGTAATTGCCTAGGTACCCCCCTAGGGTGGCGTCTGGTCTAGATTCTATATCCAGTTCCACCCTACCTGGGAGGCATACGGGTTTGTCGCAGATGTGAGTAGTTTCATACTTCATTTATTTATAACTTTTATAAGATACGCTTGTATACAGGGTGATTTTGGGGTCGTGATCCGATATAATTGTACATGGTCAAAAATTAAAAGTAGACAACATCAAAGTCGGTATGAAGGTTTATAACTCAAATAATAATCTTTTTTTTACAAATTTTCATGGGAAATAATATTTTTTCATACAACTTGGTCACCCTATCCCACTGTCAACTCTCCATACCATCCGTCAAAAAGAGTAGGGTAACCATGTTTTTTTGTGATTTTGTATTTTTTTTATCAATATAAATTAAAAATGAAATGCGTTTGTTTCGTGTCACTACAATTTTTTTTTAAATGGCTATCAGATACCAAGTCTAAAAACTGGTTCTTGATCCACGACCCCGAAATCACCCTGTATAAGATTATTAATAAAGCGATCTGGTCAAGATGTTAGATGACTAAGATGATCGGTCATCTACCGCACTATGACCGGCGCAAGACCGGTCATATTGTGGAGCTCCTTGGGGGAGGCCTTTATCCAGCAGTGGACGTCTATCGGCTGATATGATGATAATATTAAAAAACTGGCTGTCGAGGATGCGCTGTGTTGAAGTTAGACCTGCATTTGTTTCAAGAACTCGAGAAATCCTACGCAACAAATCCTCAAACCAATAACGGTTCGGTAACGCGCTTTTGACTTCATAGTGGCCAGCTAAGACTATAGTGTCTGCTTACTATCATGCAGGCCGTGTACTTGTTTGCAACCGTCGTGGTAGGTAAACAAAAAAAAGTTGATTCTATGGTCAGGACGTGATAAAGTAAAGAATTTAGCTTGAATTTTAATAGGTATTAGACCTCTAAAATAAACTTCTTTCAATACTCAAAAGTATAGGTACATATTTTCATATCTAAAACTATATTTATTTTCATTACATTCCCTGGAACAGTTGATAAACCAAGCGCAACATAACCAATTGATTTATTTTATTCATTCTCGGAAACCATAGCTATCAATTAAATAAATACTTTTATATCGCATTTTGAATTAACCACAAATGAAATTCACTCTCAATATCCCAATATTGTCGCCTATTAATGATCAGTATGGTTTTATTTACAGCGAAAAATATATTTACACAATTGCAATTGTGGAATTAATTTATGTTGTACCTCCATACAAACTTCCGACCAATTGGCATTTAGCAAAACATTTGGTTATACAGTTTCACAATGGTGTGTTATTTTGAATATTTTTCCTTTTTTTTGTATTCGTACTAGGATTTACTTATTTTAAGTGATTAAGTATTGTATTGTGCATATTTTTGAAGAAATTGACTTTCGAGTTAGTTTCGGCGTTTCTTCTCGGCAGTGATGGTCTTCTTTTTAGAAGCGCTAGTAGATTTTGAAACTTCACTTACATCATGGAATTTCTTCGCCCTTTACCGAAAACTAACGGAAATCTATGTCTATACCAAATTTAGTTTTAAGTAGTAAAATTAAATGATTTTTATCTTGCGGGGACTGCAAAGGAGTGGAATTCTCTTCCGGATAATCTTTTCCCATATACTTATAACTTGGACCTTTTCAAGACGAGAGTGAATAGGCACTATCTAGGTACGCATGTAACACCCTCGACCTCATCATCACTTACCATCAGGTGAGATAGTGGTCAAATGCTTACCTATCTTATATATATATATATATATATATATATATATATATATATATATATATATACTTATATATTGTGTGACATGTAAATTCAGGTTTTCTAGTTTTGCAGTTCTTATTGCAATTGCTACACTGCTGGTCCCATTAGTTCAGTGGTTTAGGCGTAAAAGGATACCTAACAGACAAACAGAGTCACTTTCGCATTTATTAATATTAATAATGGATTAAAACTGTAATCAATTAAGGACTCAACCAGTTTAAACAATTAAATGTTATTATATTCATACCCTCAGTATTAACCCTATCCAAGCCCTTAAACTGCCAATTCCACACCAAGTGTTACCAGAAACGAAAATATTAAATCCAATTTAACCAAAAACACCCCTCGATTATGCAGAAATATGACCATAATGCTCTAGAGGCATTGTACACTAATCGACATAAATACCCAGTGGTGCAACCCTAGCTGTTCCGTGGAAAAAAATGATTATGATTTTATGGCAGGTTAGATTATTATAATCGGGGATTATGTTTGGATCTGTAAAAGGGCATTTAACAAGCTATTTGGCGCCTCGCGTGTTCACATGTGCACAGGAATTGAGACTGTAAAGCTAGCGAATTAAGACTTAAATGGCTTGCGTTTTTATAGGTTATAATTACGATTATTAAGGCTATAGGCATGTTGGTTTTCGTGACAGGTGTGGTTCGATGGATGGCGTTTGTTTGATGCGGTTAATTTACTCATTATTTCACACCGTTTAAATTATCGTTGGCTTAATTCGGACGCGAGTTTCGTTTTAATAAAATTTGTTTCGTGTGGTTAATGATATGTCTGAATTGTTGGAGTGCCGCTTTTAATTCGTGATGTTACCGCAATATATTCCCTATTTATTTATAAAGTTTCTTTTTATTTATTTAAATGGCTGCAGTCTGCATGTACACAGTGGAATCTTTTAAAAAAGTGTGAATTTGGGGACACCTTTTAGGATTCCGTACCCAAAAGGTAAAACGGGACCCTATTACTAAGACTCCGCTGTCCGTCCGTCTGTCTGTCTGTCCGTCTGTCACCACGCTGTATCTCATGAACCGTGATAGTTAGACAGTTAAAATTTTCACAGATGATGTATTTATGTTGCCGCTATAACAACAATTACTAAAAAACAGAATAAAATAAATATTTATGAGGGCTCCCATACAACTGCCATGAATTTTTTGCCGATTTTATAGATAATGGTAGTATAGAGTCCGACTCGCACTTGGCCGGTTTTTTATTTGTAATAGTATAATTAATAGTAATTTACTTACATAATTTTCAGATTTGGATAATCCTCATTTTACCCAATTCTAAAAATATCTAATATACTGTTTTTAACTCCCAAGTAATATGAAATCAGCAATTCCAACCTCCCCATTAAATATGTACCCAGTACACAACGTAAATATATATATATATTAATTTCCATCGAATCCCAAATCAAAGGCGGCGGTCCCCAAGGACAGTGGGCCGTGATGGTCCACTCTGGACAAAGCGGATTATTGCCGTGTTGTCATATCTTGAACCTATTACCATAATGCGGTGACGGGATTCACTCGTTTTCTGACTTTTTTTTCGTTTTCACGCCGTGTGGTCTAATATGACGATGTTTTGACATTTATTGGATATAAAGATGCTTTTATTGTTATTTTCGTGAACCATTTTTTGTTGCATTTTTGGGATCCATTTATTTTAGGGTAGGTCAGAAAACGCCACAACGAGATACGAATCGAACAGAAATCAATACGAATGGTTTTTTTATATATTATCGGGTCTAAAATCTCACGTATACTAATCATGTCATGATTAGCATTTCCTCCGTTACATTAGGTACATTACCAGCACTTACCATTAAGCTAACTCAAGTAAGCTTAAAATTGTAAATTTGTCACCGTTAAACACAAAGCTCGATGCTAATGCGACGCAAACATGTTATTTCACGGTGAAAACGAAATTACCGAAACGATTACCGACCCTACGTTTGCTCACAAAATACACAATTACGTAAACAGAGAAAAGAAAACTAAAAAATATATGCTCAGTCAACGTTGTAAGGAAAAACAAAACATTACGCACCAGTTGCTAAACAAGCAAAGTTTTCCCACAAAACGGGGGTTTAACTTTAATATTGAAGAGTTATTGTTTGAGTAATTGCGCTGCGCGGTAACCTAATGGGCATACTTGGAATATTGTGAAAAATCGATTCACCCACATTCGTTGTTAATTATCGTCGGTTCAGCCGTCTTTCCGCCTGCGCTGCTCCCAATGCGATTTAAGACCCTCCCTGGTCCAATTACAGAGTTCTCAAAAGTCCCCACCCGGTTTAGATCGAGCCTCGTTTTAATGACCTCTCGAGCTCCCGATGTTCATTTGTCGCGAGGTTTTTCGTACGATAATTTTTACATTTTCTATTTTTTTTCTGGAGGGCGCATTGTGGGTGCCAGTGCTCTTGTATTCTATAAAGGTCTGCCTTTTCAAAAACATTTTTCATATACATATTTTTATTTCCCGACCGGTTTATTTGTCGCCAAGACCTGGTGGTATTCGGTAGAGATCGTATTGGACTACGTTTGCAGTTAAAACTTTAAATGATTGATGAATATGAATGAACGAATCCTCAAATCCAAAAGGGTCCGTAGCGCAGTTATGATTATTCTGGAGACGCAAGCGTCCATAGTACACAATGTCTGCTTATCATCAGGCAGGCTGTACGCTTGTTTTCAAACGTACAAAATTAGAAAAAATAATATTTCCAGTTGCACATAACCGTACCTCGCTCTGATTATTAATTATATGTATGTATGACATACATACATATCATTAAAACCGTACTTCGCTCTGATTATTAATTATATGTATGTATGACATACATAATATATACATACATACATACATAATATATACATACATACATACATAATATATACATACATATAATTAATAATCAGAGCGAAGTACGGTTATGTGCACCTGGAAATATTAGGATAGGCAGAGATCACGGATTTCCATTTGCTACGTTCTTAACATACACAACTTTCGCTTCATCAACTCTCGTAACATTCTTCATGCATGCGCGCCAATTTAGGGTACTCTTGACCTGACCTTTCTACAGAATGTCTCCGATTTGGTCTCAGTACGTTCGCCGAGGTCTTCTCCTTCCAACTTTTATCTGATTGTTTAGAGGTCTGGTATAGTTATTATGATCGGGATCCAAGTTGTTATTCTGCATCTTTTAATCGTTATCCATTAAATAATCAAATAATGTATTAACTATCATTCTGCCATGCGCTAAATAAATATCAGACTACTGAGGGCTTTCGTACTGGACCTAAATATGGAATATTTATGTGATTTGTTGAAAGGTGATTACTGTAAAATATTTCAAAACAACAATTATGCATTTTTTTCTAATTGTTTAAAAGCAGTATATGCAATGCACCCCATATTAAAATGTCCCCATTACTCGTGCAACGAGGGTCCTTTTGTGTTGTTTGGAATCCCGTAATTTCCTTCGATTCTACTTATTGCGCATAAAGCTATATTAATTCAAAATTCCCATTTCTTTTGTTGGCGCATTTTTAATCTGGACCACTGTGCAGTCATTGGCGTATTAATCGACTTGTTTGATTGGAAAATATGTATATTTTGTCCAGTTTTATAGGAAATAGAAACCGGTAGGTAATGTTTAGTCAAGCATTCGGCTTACTAAAATAATATCAGCGCGTGTTCTGAAAATTAATTAGAGTAGTTATATTTTTTTCTTCATGTTCCTAGTTACAACCGAAGAACTAAAAAGTTAAATTAAAGAATACGTACTCATCATCACGGGCCTAGTTGATCAATGAAAATATGATTTAAACAGTGTCCAAATTTGAGGTGCGGCACTTATGGTGCCTTTCCACAAGAGATGTGCTACGCAGCTACGTTACGAAATCCAGTTTCCACCAGTGCTATGCTATGTGGACCAAGGAATATGATTGGTGGATTCAAACGCATCTATAGCAACGTAGCATAGCACATCTTTGGTGGAAAGGCACCTTTACGAAAATGACTTGTAAGACCGATACGGGAGCGACAGCCAGGGGCCTTTCAGCTCGGAGTACGAATTTTTCTATTGAAATGTTAGTTTAACTTGTTTGTACCAGATGTCACTGGGTGCTATCTCTATCGCACTTGCATATTGAAGTGACAGGGATGCAGCGGTCGTGCGGTTAGTTCTTACTAAATACACAACGGCGCTACGATCTATGTGGAGTATTTCACTGGTATCTCTATCTCAGTATATATATATTGTACTTTGATGCGACAGCCACGACGCCCACGACACGACCGCATAATTTCAATTAAAAATTTATAAAAATAACACCTCGTTCTATAATCCCGTTACAAGAATGTGTCGATTGTATAACGAAACTGCTGCCGAGAATGCATCATTAGAAATTTTTAACAACAGCCTCTTTAAAAAAAAAAATTAGAATGTTATATGTAAACTTAAGTAACTGTTCGTATCCTCCTTAACGTTTTATTGATCTAAGTAAAATGTAATTATTTTAAATTCAGTTGAACTACATTAGTTGTCATGTCTTTGTTGTGTTTAACGACTTATTGCTATACTGTTTAACTACATCATACAAACATACATACCAGCAGATCATTCTGTGCACTCATATATAGAGTTATGGTCCGGTTCAAATTGTTAATCCTTAGCTTATAAGTCTATAAATGGCTGTAAATTGTTTTATGAGCCTAATAAATCAAAAATAAAAAAACTTGACACGTAAATATCTCACCCGAAGTTGAAAGAGGAAGAGCTGCGCGTTGCACTACTAGCACAAGACGGTGCGACTATCAGTATCTTTCCGTGTGTACCCATAAGATAGAGACGGATAGTTTCTGTCGCACGATATAGCTCGCGCGCCGTCTTGTGCTAGCCATGCTGGTGTCTAATGGACGAATCACACCAAACGGCCGAAGGCGGCGCGCACGCTACCAGAGTCCAAGGAATTCGAACCCTCCATACAGAAGCTAGACTACGTATCCAAACGGCAGCGGCACTCTAGTGGGGTGCGCGCCGACTCCAGCCGTTCGGTGAGAATCGTCCATAATAAGTACATAGAGAGAGAGAATCATTAGATAAATTAAAAACATTTGAATACTACTTATCACACATGAATATGTATGTTTGCGTGAGTAAGCATAAGTTCCGTTGCGTTATGGTCAACATATTCACATCAAATTTAAAAAAAAAATGTCGTCGTCAGTTTCTCATGTAATTTGTGCAAATTTGCTTTGGACAGCAAATATTCCCTTCCCTCTTGACAGTAGCAGAACAAATACACTGAACAAACTCAACATAAGCTTACTCAGATAAACAAACCTCCATTTTAATTGTGAACTACATTCTATTCCCATACAACTTAATAAGCAAAACTAGCCCCTATAACCCCGTAATTAGGGTAAAAGCGCCTGTCACGGGACAGAGTTTAATGGATTTTTTTAAAGCATTTTAGAGCTCGACATGTGTCATCACATTGTCAATGCAGGGATTATGATAACCATCGTACAGCCATCTAGCCGGGGAATCGCCCTTGCGATCTCACATCAAGTCCAAAACAATAGAACACTAACTCCCACCCCCACCATTCGAAAATAGACCTTATACAGAATGTTTACAGTTAAGAATCGCTTGGTTGCTAAGGAACCCTGAGAGGGGTGATACTGAAAAGACAATTTAACCCTAAAAAATGCACGGACATTAATCCGTATGTAATATCGCGAATTTGTCGTCGGTCCGTCGATCCGGGGGCCATCTGTCAGGCGGTGCAATTCGATTTGCTGTCATTAGTGATGCGACAATGGGTACGAATAGATCGGCACTTGATTGGGATTGCGATGGCATAACATAAAACTGTTATCGAATGCTTTTCATTAAAATTCATTTTTTTAAGTGATTTCTGCTAATGAACCTAATAATGACGCTATCATCATTTGATAACTAAACAACTTAGAAAAGTTCAAAAACCCCCAACATTTTTATTTCAAAGCTCAATATCTCAAAAACGGCTGAATAAATTTTATCAAACATGACTAATAACACTAAACGCACTATACTTAGCTCAAAAAAATACTAAACGAAAATCGGTTCATCCGTTTGGGTGCTACGATACCACAGACAGATACACAGACAGACACGTTAAACTTATAACACCCCTCTCTTTTTCCGTCGGGGGTTAAAAATGACTTGTTACTAATAAAACATAGTTAAGTTTTTGAAAAAAGGACATTTTACCGATGGGATGAAATTGGGAAGGAAGTCATCAAAATTGACTCTACCTATGTCTTCATAAAAAATACCTCAATGGTTGTTATAAATACCCAACAGATAAAGTCCATCCATCACCAAAGTGTACTTCAAAACGTAGCTAAAATGTCAATTCCACTTGCCCATGCCATGCACCTTGCACATGATAAATACAGTTATTAATTCATATCTCACTCATGAATAAATATGAATACAACCCTCCAATAACTCCCTAAATATGAAACGCTTAATAAAATCCACATAACATCACCGAGCAACAAATTGCCCTTTTTGACGTCTTATTCAGTCGTCAGCGGCAGAGGGGTTACTCTAATAAAAGTAACTACACGTTTCGGATCCCGATAGCACGCGTCTTCAGGTGCCAACAATTGGGTGGCGCACCCTAATTTTTGGGTTGAGTGAAGTTGTTTTTTGTGAGATTTTTATTTGACGTGCTTGAGGTATCGTATTAAAAATATGAGTTTTAAAAAAATATTGAAGTGCGAGTTAATTGAGCAGCCAAGTTCGTATCACAATTTTAAAATGGACCTATAAATTAATCTTACGAGTTTGATGACGTAACACGCACATAATCTCGCATAGAAGAGATTACAATACCTCAAATTAAACTTAATTTACGTACGGTCTTTCTTTGAAATGGTTAGTTTCTATTTTATTTTTTAAATACAATTTTTTTTTTATTATTGTCCCATACGACCTTCAAAGTCTTCAAACCTTCAAGAAAAGAGCTTACTCCTATCTTGAAGGCCGGCAACGGACTTACCAACCCCTCTGGTGTTGCGGGTGTCCATGGGCGGCGATAATCGCTGACCATCAGGTGATTCGTCTGCTTGTTTGCCTTCTATTTCATAACAAAAATATCGCCACACTGAATTCGAATTTCTGAACTAGAAATCAAATCGACACGTGGTTGAGTCATTCTTATAAATAATAATAAGAAATGTTCTTCAACCGCCAGCAATCATCATCTACGTAATATACCTACGTATGTACACACTTAGAACGTAAGCTCGGATCTCCATACAAACGTAGTTTCGCTCTCATTTTAAAACGACATGCTGGAATAACATAAAGCTTTGTATACACAATGGGATCCGGCATATCTAGGTCGGAAATTAGTTTCTGTTGCTCGAAATTATAATAGAGAAAAAATACAGCGATTTTTAAGGTTTTCATACAAGACCTAAAAAATTCAAAAACTCGCTGTATTGTAACAGAAACCAATGTCCGACCTAGATATGCCGGATCCCATTGTGTATACAAAGTTTCATTTTATTTTAGCACGGCGTTTTAAAATGAGAACGTAACTACGTTTGTATGGAGGATCGAGTTCAGTCAAGCGTACGGGGGACCCTTAAAACAAAGTGGTAAGCGACAAAAATGATATGACTCTCAGTTGTCACACACACTACTCGTACATCCAACAGACACGTTCCGAACTACACACCGTATAATCCTCAGTGTAACGAGCTCATTTGCCCCGATGCGCACACGCCTATCGCGCCCGTCGCCGCCACGCGACCCGCAGTGAATGAGTTCCAGTTTTTATTATACCAGTTTGGGACTTGGCGGCGCGCTGCCATGCGTATCCTGTAAAGAAGTATTTGCTCTCAATCAACACCGCGGTTTGAACATATTCCAGTTATTACTATACGAGCTTTGGACTTGACTGGCCTCTACCAAGCACTTATCTTTAATGCACTAACTATACTTAAGTAGCCGCCACGCGACGTGCAATGAATGGATTCCCATTTTTTATTATACAAGTTTTGAACTTGGCGGTTTTCTGTCCTGCGTATTTGTCTTCTAAATTACTATTACACGATTTAGCGGATGACAGCTTGCTTGTATGGATAGATAGATAGATATATGATTTATTTGCTCACCACAGTTATACACGCAAGTTAAAACAATAAAGACAAAAATAATAATTCGTGAAACTTAAAAATAGCACAAACGTAACACACAAATGAAAACGGAAGGAAACATAATTTATAAACAGTTTATTATCTAAGTGAAATATGTTTGTGTGCACTGCAGCAAGACAAAAAGGTTCCAACTCAGTGTGTAGCTTTGCTCGCAATTGAGCAAAACACTGGTATTCTGTCAAAAACCAAAAAGACATATGTGTAGAATATATACAGACGGACAAACATACATAAATAAAAAACATACATAAAAAAATATGGATTTAGCTCGTGCATGCATATTCCTTGTAGCGAGGTGGCTTATACTCGTAGGATGCAAACTATGACGAAAAGTGATGATTTTGCCGGCGATCTGGCAATTCATAATACCGAGACCAATCGACTTCTAGACCAATTCTATTTTATCCTGTAACGCAAGAGACAAAATTGCCTTATGTAAATTAAAGAAACTGCTCTAAACCGTCAACTATTGATTTTTTCTATATCGGTGGTTTACGCCGAAAAATTTAATTGGATTGATAGACCGTTTTATAATGTTTATTTTCATAAAAAAGTAACGCATGAAACAAAAAACTGTTGAATCTGGTTATCTGGGCGGTCAAATATAAATGCATATTTCTACCAGTACATATTGTAATGCTTAGACTAGGCTTCCAAAAGAACTAGACTGCCGGTTTAAACATCCGGCTAGGCAAACCCTGCCGAAACGTGCGCCGACAGAATACTAAACAAGTAGGACTTGTGCGTTTCCGTGATTCTTCATTTTTGGACACAGTCTCAAAGCCAACTGACTGATCAGATTAAACACAACCCATGTACAGTCAGCATCAAAAGTAGCTACGCATGTAAAAGTGTCAAAAGCTCTTCTTCCCTTATAAAGTCTTTTCAACTTTTCAAATGTGTAGCTACTTTCGATGCTAACTGTACGCAGTGCCTGGAACGTAATGAAAATCACAGTTCTTGCACCGTGTAGGGACGGTAAGGCACCAGTCTTGGACACTTGACGCTTCATTCCTAATTCAAAGAACATACGTTTTTAAATTGATTGTTGTATACAAGTATTCCACCACCACCACCACCATATCAGCCGAAGGATGTCCACTGCTGGACATAGGCCTCCCCTAATTTCATGGGGGGTAAATGCCATAATCGCCACCCTTGGCGATCGCAGTATCTCCACCACACTCCAGAGATGCTGCTGCTGGAATAAGTATTAATTTCTTTTAAACAACCGTTAATTTGTGGCATTGGTCCTTGTAATGAATGGACTTTAATTATGTGATAAATTTTGGTACACCATGAGACATACATAGAGATTTAGAGTTAATTCTATAACTGTCAAGTTACAAAACCGTTTTGAATAAGGCCGCTCGCTGATATGTCTAATTTGCGTACTATTATAGTACGCCGACCAGACATAGAGTCACCATTATTTCCGGGATCATTTGCTTTGCAAATAGCCAGGAAGTGGCTGTCATTGGTGACGTTTCAGTTTTAGCATTCATAGTGCCTATTGATTGGAGATAAGCCGACTTAAACTGCTTTTCCACTAGAGTTAGCTACGCTTCCATACTAAGTTAGGTATGTCTAGCACGCCTAATAAGAGAGTGTAGTGATTAAAAGATTCGTCGCCATGAGGGTGAGTACTGATGAGGGATCCCACGATAGCTCGTGGATGCAAATTCCATTTGTGGCGAATAACCTTTTATTATAATTTCGTTAACGGGTGCTTTTCTGCTCGGTAGAAAATAATAAATTTAATATCTCGGTTATACGCTCATTTCTTAATGCTATTTTCTCGGTGAATTGACACATATCTTGACATTTGCTCCTCGTTACTGTCTATCAAAAGACTTATATTGCGGCCCAATATCATAAATTTTACATGTATGTTTTAGATTATTCATTACGAGAAATCGTTTCAAACATCACTCTAAATTGACAAATTTCAAGCTCTATAAACTGTTTTCTTAAATTACATTGGCACAGTTACTATCTACAGTTAAAATAAAAGCATTAACCTTTCATCATTAATCAGTTCATTAGAATTATCAAAACTTAGACTTCACAAAAGTTAGATCAGAAATTGTTTATGGGTTGTCATGTCCCTATCACTAAATCTTCCTTTATAGCGTTCTTTAGCTCCAGATCTGTCGGTAAGCTAAACGTACTATCGATTGGCAGCCTCAAAACCTTAATCCGCAGTTTTAAAAGCCCGTCTGAAAGCCGCGTGTACGCATTAAACATTCAGGCTGTCTCGACGGATCTAGGTGAGTCTGTGACTGGGTTTCAGGCTTTTATAAACGGTCTGTTTTTCTTTTTCACTTTTCGCGCTGTGGAAAATACTGTGTCGAAGAGTTTTCGCTTTACGTAAGGCCTGAGATCCGATTGTCATCATGGCTAGTAATAGAACAGATAGTAATTCGCGTTAATGAGGTATGAATTCACTTATTTTCCATACATAGAAATCATTTTATTTTAGAGTACCCTAAATCGGCGCGCATGCATGAAAAATGTTATGAAAGTTCATGAAGCGAATGTTGTATGTCCGGATCGTAGCAAGTAGAAATCCGTGATCTCTGCCTACCCCTCTGGGAAACAGGCGTGATTATATGTATGTATGTATAGGAATCATGGGGTATGTGCTAGTTCAGTTAGTATGGACCGTTATTTGAGGGCACCTAGCGATGTCTGGTTTCGACTCTCGTTGTTACCATTTGTTGTGTTGTACTCTGGCAAGTCCCATAGAAATAATTGGCCCTCTCTAAAAACCGTTTCGAATGGAATTATGACAATAAATGCATAAGCCGTATTGTTAGTCTCTAAAAAAGCATTCCCCGTACAGTTGCAAAATTAGCTACACGGACCAAATATTCAAATTAACTTACCTTAAATTTGGACTGTTTAGTTTTTAGAGCATGTTATTTTGCGTGCCTATTTTTGCTACTAACTGTACAGTGTACAAGTTCAGTCAGCATATAAAATAAGGTCTACAATTATAATTCTGATACTTGACTCTTCAACTCTCACATCTATTCCTTATTGAAATCTCTGACACCTCTGTTTCATGCTAATTATAACAACACATAATTATCCATACATCAACAGTGCAATGGATAAAATCACTTTTATGCATTCAAAAGCCAATCTTATTTCGTAACATCAAAGTTGAAATTCCAAGCTCCAGTAGGAGACAAGTTAGATAATGTGTATCGTGTTAGTATGTGTTATGACAAGATGTCGATGTGCACAAGGCGATAATAACCGATGTCCGTTAGCGTCGATGCTTTACGATGACTAGTCGCTAGGGTGACCATACGTCGTAAAGACCACGGAAAATATCTTTTTCAATTTTACGTTTACTTTAAAGCTGCAACTTGGCCTTTGAATGCTTGCTACGTCTCTTATTGATTAGAGGATTTACTGTGACGGAAAAACGCCTGGCATTTCATAGGAATTGGATAGGCTACTGTATGAAATGACGGGTGTCTTTCCGACCCTTGGTCGTCACCGTCAGCTACATATAAACGCAGGTCCCACATAGCATAGCACATCCTCGCGAGCTCTGGCAACCTTACTCACCACCATGAACTTGACTCCACATTTTTTTTATACAACAACGGTAGCAAACTATCTTACGGCCTACCTGATGATCGTAAGCAGACACCGTCACCTATTGCCGATCCTTTATTGGCATATTATTATCCTTGATCCTCATTCTTACGCGACAGATGTATTTAGTTTGAGTTCGTACTCCTCTTAGACGTTTCAACCGATCACGCTTACATTTTGCATGTCGATAGGTGACATCACGACGATGGTTTAGATTCAAAAAAGTTGAAAATCGGACATACCACAGAGCAATAATCACCGAAAAACTGAATTTCCTTACATTTCAATGCTAAGCGAGTAGGTACTGTTAGGGGGTTTGAGAACGGGTAGACGCGATAAGCTCAACATTTGCAACCAGCAAACTGCATTGCATCTCTAGTTAACTGTGAGTTTCCGGTTGACAGCTAGACATATGCAGGTCCCTCACTCTCAACACAGCGTATCTTCGGGAGCTCTGGCAACCTTACTCACCACCAGAAACAACCCCACATACCTACAGAACAGGTACTGGTATTGGTGTTATTATGGCCGCGGTTTCTTGGGTGGTACTTCCCGAGATGGGCTTCTCCGAATATGAGCCAAAATGACATTCCGCTGTGCCGTATCTGTCTTTAACTTCGAGTTCGTTCCAATTTAGGAATGCAATGTTTTTTTTGGAATACAACGTTTTCACTGACAATACGGGACACCATAAATTTTGTGACGTGTCTACCATATGATACCTATTATATTTGCCGTAGATTTGTACACATTAACTGTTTATGACAAAATGCTTTTGAATAAAATTTGCCAGATCAAAACTCTTGCCTTGTGGTAGCCATGTCCGGTCTAAGTTGATGTGACAGTCGCATGACGATGCTTTTGCTTTTACATTAAATTAACCTTTAAATTTAACAAACTATTTTCAATCCATAGTCTGAATTGAAACGAATAACTGAATTGAAACGTAGCAAAATCAACAACAGTATTATAGACAAATTATCCCATTTAGTATTCTTTGAAATCACATGGTAAAGCCGTGGCAAATAAAACAACTGAAAAAATTGGGGTCAATTATACGCAAATTTTTACCCTCAACCCACTCGTACCATGCACCTACCTACAAGACCGAGTCTTCGCTAATTCACAATTTATACTCATCGCAACATGGCCACCGCCTAGCGGCTCATTACAAATAAATAACACAATTAATTCATATTCGCCGACGTAACACAGTAGGAGCCTCCCACATTCAAACGCAGAATAAAATTACACCATCACTACACCATTACAACCGTTATTGACTTTGGAATTAGACTGAAAATCCTGTGCGTCATTAAGTGCACTGGTGGACAGTAATAATGCAATGTAATTTCTGTTGTTGCTCTTATAAGAGCTATAGTCGTATAGTATAAGGGCGGGCAGTAATAAATAGCAGTTAAACGGTTAATTGAATCCCGATGAGTACGCTGTTACAGTTATGGTTGATCTTTTATATCGATTTGTGATTTGTGTTTATTGATGTTTATTGGTTTTGTTATTGTGAGACAGTTTAGTATGTTTAAGTGTACACTTTTGTACATACGTCACAGAATTACGTACTTACGTACAGCAGCTAGAAAACACCAAATCGTGCTATCTCGATTCTCGCTCTTCTATAGCATAGGACGTGCTCTGTTGTATAGTTAGGGTTGTCTCATTTGTGCGTCATCGTCGTAGTGTTAATAAAACTGAGTTGAACAATGCTGTCAGTGTCCGGCGGTGTCAGCCGCGTTCGGTTGAATTAGCATGTGTTGTGTTAGAGCCGAGTTTTGGAATGCAACTCTTTTTTTTTCATTTAGCGTTAAGTCAAATCCCATCAAAAACATAAATGTGAAACTCAATGCGATGCTTGGTTGTCGTCTTCACTGATGCCAAGTTTCGTAGATTCTCTGAAATGGTGCCAAGTCGGGCACTACATTCTTTACAGTAAAACTAATTTACTGCGGCTTAATGCATTTTGAGCTTTAACTTGGCAGTTTTCTTAAATATCCAACATCACCACCACAACCATATCAGCCAAAGTACGTCCACTGCTGGTCATGGGCCTCCCCCAAATTTACGGGGGGTATATGCCATAATCGCCACGCTTGGCATGCGGGTTGGCGATCGCAGTATCTCCACCGCACTCCAGGGATGCTGCTGCCCATCCCCCGGTGGTCTTGGTCGTAGTTTTAGGACATACCCGGGTCCAACAGCTTTTATGGTATTATAACACACTGCCAAACTTATTACACCAATAGGTCGATATCGATCGATGGATCGCTGGTAGTAAAAACGAGTAATAAACAAATTTAAATTTTACCTTTGATTACTATCTTACGCATTTAATCTTAGTTTGTCTAAAACATTTCTTCCTCTGAAACCTGATCCCTTAATATACGTTATCAAAAAAATATCTTAACACCAAAATATTTAGATAAAAAATCCGCCGCTTATCAGGGCTTTGAAGCTTAAAGCTTACGAAAATCTCAAGATAAGGAAATACTTCTCATTGTCACGTCACACGGCAATTTGATACTAATTCCTATACAGATAAAATCGGTTTTTGTGTGAAGATTTTTTTTCGTCTACAAAAGGTTTGGTATCAGCTGTCAAATCAGAAAGTTTTGTGTATGGTTAGGTGACGTTGCGGTTTTTGAAGGAAAAGATGCATTTTTCTGTTAGTTTTTTGGTTGTTAGTCAGATTGATCATGTGATTATTGACCTACGATTAGACAACTTTGGAACTATATGTATACAATAAATAAGCCGAGATTGGCAACGCGCTTGCGATTCTTCTGGAGTCGCTAACGTCCATAGGCGACTGTATCTGCTTACCATCAGGCACGCCGTAAGCTTGTTTGCCACCGTTGTTGTATAAAAAAAAGTTATTAGACCTACAAATTTATGTTATGTCCCACAAATTTTTATGAGTAAGAAAACATAAATTAAGAACAAACTTTACAATTGTCCTTTACATGGTCACATTTTTAACTCCCGACACGGAAATTAAAAGAGGGGTGTCATAAGTTTAACATGTGTATATGTGTCTGTCTGTGGCATCGTAGCGCTTAAGCGGGTGAACCGATTTGTACCCTTTTTTTATTTGAAAGTTTTACCAGCAATGGTTCTCATGTTTTATCATAATCAGTTCAGCCGTTTTTGAGACGTTGAACTTTGAAATGAAAATGACGGGGGTTTTTCAACTTTTCTAACTTGTCACTTATTAAAACTACCATGGTAACAACCAAGTGTACTGTTTATGTACACAGTTTATATTGTTGTTGGTCTGACAATATAAGAGCAGCCGCCGTCAGTTACATCGCAGCCTTAGAGGTGTTCATATTTATCTGAACACGACTCTATTTTCACTACTCTATTGTTCGACATTTTTTTTAGCACTTTCAGCAACCTGTCACTGCAATATCACATTTTCTCCATCTATAAACCTAGAATTGCTAAAAGTGGCACTGAAATTAATGTTCGTGTGCTCTGCCTACCTCTTTTGGGAATATAGGCGTGAGTTTATGTATGTATGACTCTATTTTGAAGACCTTAAGGTGGGTGTATGTACAAATTTATTTTCAACAAGTTATTTTCCGTCAATACTGCTGTGTGATAATCATAATTATTTTGTGTGAATTTATACGGCACTTTTAATATTTATGTTAATACTCTGTTTTTATTGGTTTCAGGTACGTTAAACACATTAAAACAACTTAATCTTAACAACAATAAGGTAAACAAATAATTTTAATCGCACATAAAGTGTTTTAATAAAATTCTTTAAGTTATGTCCGTAAAGAACAAAAGGAACAAAGATGAAGTTTATTTGTGGTCATAACATAAAACGCCTCTTTATTACACCAATTAATCACCGCAAAAAATACTCGAGTATGGTAACCACGTTCTAAAAAAAGATTATGGTACTCATTTTTTGAAAATCAGGCGATTGTGATGATGATGATATAAAAAAACTTCTTCTTCTTCTTTTCTTTTCCTTTTTCATGTTTGTTGCCCATGTAAAAATAAAATAGGATAGGGAAAAATCAAGGGCTCAGTTTAGGAAAACGTATTTATAATGAAAGAAAAATAACTTAGGAGGCGTAAAAAGGCCAAATGTTAAACGCTTCAAAGGTGAATGCAAATTTTAAGATAATGTCATAATACGTCGTTTCACATGACGTTGCCATGTATTATTTATGTAAGGGGGAGAATTAATGCGTGTCCCCGAATGAAAATATTAGGTTATATTAGCATGTCAAACGGGACTGTCCCAAGACTCGGCGGACAACGTGGACGCCCTAAGCTAATTTAATGCAATATGCATGGGTTTGGAATTTCATTTTTAAACGATTTCTTAACCGTAGTCTAGACGTTCATTTAGTTACCTCTGATGAGGTTAAATATTAATATTTAAAAAAAAAACTATTCGTTTAAACTTTTTTTAACCCATCGTCAGGACGACACCGCTTAGCGGAGCCTACTATTAACATTTTTAATTTTTATCCCGTGTTTTGGCCCTTGCTGTTACGATGATGTATGTAACATAATAGTCAGCTTTACTATAATAAACTTGTATACAGTGAAACCCTTAATTGTTTAAACTTTGAAGATTTGGTCGAAATTCGACAAGTGTATACAGACTTATGTTACTGACTGTATTAAATAGACTGAAATAAGATAGATGACGCTGAACGAATGAAATAAATAATAAATGGATAAATATTAGGGAGACAATTTTACAGAAATCGAACTAGTCCCATAGTAAGCACATTAAAGCTTGTGTTATGGGTACTAGACGACGACATATTTAATCAATACAAGTACTTAAACACATAGCCAACATCCGGGACTAACTTCCCACCGTTAAGTAAAAATAGCTGTTCAGATAGTCATAGAAAGTTACTTCTTAATAAAGTTCTTTCTTAATGCCACTGGCAGGCATTGGTAACAAGCTATGAAGAACAATCGAATTTTGTGTCATAAACATTTCGCCAATCTTGTCCCAAGACATTTTCACTACGCACTTCACCGATCCGTCGAATACTATACGGAGTGCTGTCACCCGCATGCGGGGGGTGGGGTGTTACCATCCCTTTGAAGTACCGCCGCCGGCTGCCAGTGAGAGCTGGGTAACCGCTTTGTTTTCGAGTTACTATGGATTTGGTCCTTCGCGCCGGATATTAAAGAATTGGGTCAACAATTAAATTAAGCGAAAAGTGAGTAGTCTCATGGTAAATTGTGAATTTAGGACCAGTTTCCTTACGTATCAGTAAGTACGTCTCATGCTTTATCTACGAGTAGGTAGATACAATTAGTACCAGATATGCTCACAGACACACACACAACGAAGTAGAAGTAGGGTAGGTTTCACCCAAGCGCCTGTAATCGTAAGCGGTGTTCTTTAAAATCTGATTGTATGGAAAGTTTGACAAGTTTCTATGGGATGACAGCTGTCGGCGCCATATTTAACTCCTTTATACGCCGTGCACTGCGTAGAGCATCCTGTTGTATGGAAATCCATGCAAAAAAGACGTATTAAGCTTTTATTGACTAGAGTTTTATTATATGTATTATTTAATAACCGCTAATGACTTCCAGATTTTATCCTTGATATTAAAAGTAAATTACTTACATAAGGCCATAAATTTATAATCATCTACACCATTACCCAAAAACCTCTAATTAACAACATAATTAGAAAACACGTTCAAGACCTTAGCTACTTGTATAATGAGATATCAATATTCATAGCAGACGGACACGTGTCAGCAAAAGGGACGGCGCTATTCAGGATAATAGCACGTCTCCCTCGCACTTCCAATTTTGAAATGTTCACATTTAAAATTCGAGTGTGCGCTCCTAGCTTCATTGTTTGCTGAGACGGATATATGAAGACGAAAGAAAAAGGGGATAAGAGCATAGGGAATACGAATGTTATTTTAGCTTTTTATTTCCTATAGGTAGCAGTGTTTTGTTTTAATAAAAAATGCTTTTTCACCACGTTGGTGGGCGGTTGAATAATGTAAATATTTAATTTATTTCAGTAGGAGAGTAAGTTTCGTAGGCTGTATTTAAGTTGATTTATTTACGCGGTCTAATATTGAGATTACGTTTATTTTATCTCCGATTGATACCGCATAAAGATCTCGCACCGCCTAGTCAAGACGTAGACGTAGCACGACACTCATTATATGAAACTAAACACGGTCATCTAACGGAACAGTATTTCAACCCCTTCTGCAACTCAGCAGGACACTAATTATAAACCAGATACATTACAACGTAATGAATGACAGTATTTTAACAAGGACAACCGCACGCTCCAATTAGGCTTTAATAACTTGCGGGACGCGTGACTACGAATCCCTCAAGATAATTATCAAGTATCTTATAATGGTTATTGAAAGGGATCGGTGTATAAGTGACGCTTCAATAGTAGTTTATGCCATCGTTATATAATGTATATTTTTTAGTCGACACTTAAAAAGCTAATTCTATAACTATTGTATACAATACTTTTTCTACGAGTCAACCAAAATTAATTAAAAAAAAAAAACTTTATTTCAGTTATTGAGAATCGATAAAATATTCCTAGTATCCTTCTTTAAAGCTACATGTAGTACATTATAATTAAACAAACAAAAAAATAAAAATAAACACTTGCTGAAACGAAGTGCAGGACTGCAGGCCCAGGTCAGCATTTGTTGATATATTTCCCGCGCGTGTTCCACGGCGATACGTGATTGGTCAATTTCTTTTGAATTCACTAACGGCGACACGTGATTGGTCAATTTCATTAAATTTCTCTAGTTTATTTATTTTAATCGTGTGGCAATATGGTCAAATAGGCATAAATACAGAGCTATAGAAATAATTTTATAAAGCAACATTAAGTTGGCAGATACAGACTGAGGGTCCAACATCTTTTGTCTCGAGGACCTTGAATCACTAGTAACAGTTCTGTAGTTGTGTTGTCTTATGAGTTCCATAGACAAAAAGTATGTGATTACAGTTTCGTCTTAATCCAAACATAAAAGTCGACAAATGGAAAAAAAAATATGTCATTCACAACCAAAAGTTCCCTATTTGTCGATGTATTATTCAGTACGGACACTGGTACGGACGTATGAATTTGTAAATAAATGACGATGGCACCTCAAAATGGCGATGGCGCCTTATTGACGTCCACGCCGCCGAAATTTATACATTTCCTTGAGAACGACACATTTTAGGAGGTATATTTCTTAAATGACAGTGAGAGAAAAGGCGAGAAAGAGGATGCTGCCGTTGAATTGCTCAATAATTAAGTGGAAGGCAAAGGATTTCAAATAAAATATTCTTGCAAAAAAAATACAAAAAATGCATAAACTCAATGATCCAATGTAAAAAAAAATAATGATTATAATGTCACTAATGACTAATGAGGGAAGTTTGATGACTGAAATGGAAGTTAATAAATAGGTCAAGCGAATTCAGAACAACTCAACTTCGTAAAATATGTGCCTATTGTGTAAATTTACAACTTCTTTTAGTATAGATATTCATGAATCCAATTTAAAGGTATTTCACTCATGTTAATCATACCGAAGTTAAAGGGTAAGTCATCATTGGCAACCCATAAGTCAACTGCATCCCTTTCCCGAACACTAATAAATTTTCCACAAAAATGACGCAACACTTGACCCTAGCGAAATTATCAATAACTGCCAACCCTAATTCCGAAACCAACAATACAAGCATACATGTCACCGAAGGAAAACAGCGGGCACTCGATGGGAATAATAGAAACTACCCCCGTATTAAAAAACAAGTAGGAATCGCACACAATGGGGTTAGAATCGGACCCTTGTCTCCACTCGACTTAGGGTTGTGCGTGCCCTGAATTTTTAATTCGGGCCCTTTTAAAGATTGTTTGTCAAGTTTGTGGCACGTTTTACGAGGAATTGTTATGGAGATTCGTTTTAAAACGACGTTTTTGACGTGGTTTATATAGCCGTTTTTTTAATTTTTCAATTCAACAGGTGGCGTACAAAATTTTCATGATTCTTTAAAACAAAAAATAAAAACCTGCTGTTTTACTGATACATGTAGGTTCTTGACATACATGAGTATTGGTGAATACCTTTCCTTTCAACTTTATACTACAGCTTTTGGTATGGGAGGAATGTAGGAATATTAGAAACCTTTTAAAATATCACATTCCTATCTCGAAAATGAGTACGTCTTAATTTGGGGCACTAGTGATTATTATTATAGTAGTAAAACTAAGTAGGTACCATTTAACTCATGCTAGGTATCATTCATCTCCTTTACCTTCTTTTTCTATAAAATTTATGCTAATGTCAATTTGCCGGTCATTACTAGTTACTTAATAGGGTCGAAACTCAATTATTATTAGCGACAACCCTGCCAGCCCTTGCACTCGACGAGAGTGCAACAATAAATCGGACTTGTTTGAGTTCGGTCTTATTAATTAACCAAATAAAAGTTACACGGAGCGAATCAATATATCAATTACATGTACAACCCTCAGTAAGATGGATTAGGGGGGTATTCTATATTTGTTGACACAACGTATGAGTTACTCAAATTTTAAGCTGGTTACTGATTAGGCGGGACGGGATCGGTACGTATGCGGTATTTCGTACTTTGACGTGAGCTTACTGACGTCGTCGCACAGTTTTTCTCACTTGCGTGCTTCCATGCATCCCGCGCCAGTGGGTAGGACTTTTTTTAAAGGCGGCGCCCAGTTAAAAATTGCTCGAATGACAGCTGGAACATCGAAATATGCGGAAGTAGTTTTTTTTTAAAACACTGGTCTTATGCCCATTTGGACCGAACTAAATAAGATATAATCTGAGTGTATATACAATATATAAACTATACTAACATAAACTGCAGCCCATCGTTTCTCGCCAAGATTTGTATAGTGCTTTTCTCAAACATATGCAATGAAATAAAAAAATACATCACTCAAAAAACAAACTTAACAGACGTTATGCTTGACATTAAAATTTAAAAAAAATACATCCCGGCCTAGGCCTTCAATTTTGTATGAAATTTCTTTACAGTTCTTCCGTGTTGTTCCGCCTGCAACGTGCTACTTTGAAGCCTGTTATAACGCACGTAATGACGAAATTTCATTGCATGTTTGAGAAAAGTATTTTTATATGCACGCAAAAGGACGCACAGTAAAATTCACTAGACGTAAAAATCAAAATCTAAATACGATCAGAAGTACATGCAAGAGGCATCAATAGATGAGCATTGAATTTTAAGCTCGAAAGGTTCGCGGGGGTCGGACTTCCGGTCCCAGACGCCATTACCAACCCCTAATTTCCGCCAGGACCGGATGTAGCAACCTTGGAATTTTCCACTATTGGAACTGAGATAGGGCGCTATTTCGTATTGTATTGCTTCACTACTTTAGTATATTACATTTAAAATAGATAAAGTAGATGGATAGGAACATAACATTAAATATTAGGTGCAATCAAGGTAAGGAATAGTTAGATTGTGTCTAGTGTAGCGCGGCATATCGAATCCTGAGTGAAGCGAAAAATTCTACAATAGAATCCTGAGCATGGCGAGGGATTCTAAAGTAGAATATAAAGAATATTGAGCGTAGCGAGGAATTCGTGATTCCTCAAGGATACAACCGGGAACACGCAATGAGGATGATGAGTCAAGGAAATTAAAACACGAACATGTTTCGCTCATTACAATAATAAGGGGTAAAATGGCACGTCAGTTTCCTTTACCGCACATAAAAGTTAGTCTATTTATAATAAAATACATAAATATAATTTTATTTCCGATTGTTAATTTGATAGTACACGTGAGCCGCGATCTTCAGTGCTGAAGGCCGTGTCCGTTTTGAACCATTTCGTGACTTCTGTTACCAGCTGCTTCCATGTCAAAGGCAACCTGAAATCAATAACCTGATCTATCCATTGAGTAGAGCAGACCACGTGTATTGAAATTGTCAAAATTAAGGACAATCATTATAGATTCTCCCAACATCACCATATCAGCCCAAGGATATAGACCTCCCCCAAATTCATGGGGGATAAATGCCACGCTTAGCATGCGGGTTGACGATCGCAGTATTTCCACCGCACTCCAGGGATGGGCCCGGGTATGTCCTAAAACTATACGACCAAGACCACAGTGGGATAGGCAGCCGCATCCCTGATGGATAGGTTGATCATTAGTTATTAAATAGAGAATTTGATGTAGGATTTTGATGGCTAACAACATCCAATAATCAGTAATGCAATGTCCCAATGTATGTGTCTTTTGTTATAGGTAACAGAAAAGCTTATCCCTGTCATAATCTTTGTGACATTGACAAAAGATGAAACTTTACTTAGCTTGTGTGAAAGTTTTTCACTATGACCTCTTTTAACAATACGATTTCGAAATATTTCCTTCTGAAACATACACGATCTCTGAATGTTTTCCAGATTAAAAAATAAACAAATATCGGATTCACATTTACGAAAGACGCATTTTAATTAAACGCCATGCGCCGTATTGCGGCGGCCATCTTGTCCTGCCTTTTGACAAATTGGAATGGCGGAGTGACGCGCAATTTTTCCTCCAACGCAATGCATTGTCCGCTTCCGCGCAACAAAATGAAAAGTCGTGTTTTTTTTATTTAGGAAACGTCACAGTCCGTGTGTTCCAATTTATTATGTTGGTGGTTTTGCGGGATCCATTTCGCGGTATTGAGTTTTTAGCCGTGTTATTAATCTAATACGTATCTGTTACAATTGCTCGGGTTCCCGCTGTGGCTATGGCGTTTTTGAAAAAGTTTTATAGTATAGTCGATGAAACTTGAGTTTTTGCTACTTTTAGATTGTGTTCCTATTACAATAGAGTCCAAAAGTGGCAAGTATTCCGTTTCCTCGACTGTTCATCATCATATGCTGCCTATATATGACCCACTGCTTGGTATAGGCCTCCTCTCATGGATGAGAGGAAAACGTCCATAGAAGTAATTTATTCGTGAACCGGTCAGGGTCAGGGTCAGGTTACTTTTTTTCAAATTTCCAAATTAAAATTAAAATAACCGAAGTGCATAATTGTCTCCCCAGGTGGGATTTGAACTTACGAATTCTGGAATGCGTCCATCGCTCTTACCAACTGTACTACCGCGGGTATCACTCGTGGCAATTAAACTTTCAATCAGTTCACTCTTATAATATTGTTACTTAAGTCAAATTGTAATTTGTACTGGTAGCTGAAATGGACCCAAGGACGCTAGAGTGGATTTGCCGTCTCATACAATGTTAATGTGCATTTGTTCTTTACGATTCATAAATAACCGTAAATTTACGATGGGAGGTCGAATTAGAAAACGAAATTAGTTAAATGTTAATTTCTGTATTCTTAATTAAAACACATTAGCTCAGTTTTCCAGAGATTATTAATGTCTTTTAGTGCTGTTGGATCATAAATCATCGATATACTTAGCTGCCCGGCTAGTATGATAGCTTATACCGTCACGTTATATGTGACGTGTCAGTACATTTTGGCCATATAACGTGACGGTATAAGCTATCATACTAGCTGGGCCGGTGTTGACAAATATCTTTTTTCAATTAAATGTGTGAAATGATACGATAATAAGTGCTAAAATGGAACGTCAGTTTCCTTTACCGCACTTATGTATGTGTTTTTATAAGTATGCCTTATGTATTTATTTTGAATTGATATTTTGATAGTACAGTCGACCTCATAAGTAGCTGGACATTTTGGAACTTTGTCGTTTTCACCCGTTTGCAACATCATTATCAACATATTTAAACATGACGTTAAAGCGACAAGGTACACAAAGTTTTTCAGCCCTTTGTGAGGCTGACCGTACACATGAGCCGTATAATACCCACATAAATTGGGAAATTGTGGGTTTCTCTTGACGGTCCAATCGATCTCATGATCACAGATTTAGATAAATCTATCCTTAACTATGTTATTAAAATCTTAGTTCATCATTCACCTAGTGCCTGATGGTAAGCAGACCTATGATGATGATGATGATATGTTCCTGTTGTCCCTCAGTAGGGACAAAGGGTTCGCAGAAGAGTTCTCCATTTTTATCGATCTTGCGCGGCTTCTTCCATCTCTTTCTAGCCGAGGCCAAATGAACCAGCCTCCTCAACTGATCGCCTCCAGGTGGTCCGAGGACGCCCCGGCCGTCTTCTGCCGGTAGATTGATCTTTGAAGCGCGTGTCCAATTCAACGCCACTTCCTTTCCAGGATCTCTTCCCTAATGGGTTTCTTGTCTGTCATCTACCATAGTCTCGCGTTTGACGTGATTGGCCAGAATACCCCAAGAATTCGGCGCAGACATTTGTTGACAAATACTTGCAGGCGATTGGTGATGTCTTTCCTCACGAACCATGTCTCGCATCCGTACAATAGGACTGACTTGACGCAGACCTATGGACCCTTGCAACTCCAGAAGAGTCACGTTGTCGACCCTTTATTGGTTTGCGAATTTTTTGTGTTGTAAGTTATAAAATGAAGTAAGTACACAGTATCATATCAGACATTGCATCGGTTCTGATTTCCAATAGACCCCATTCTTAATCTTGCCTATCCATATAAAATGTACCATTCTAGACATTTCCAACGCTATTACACGTAGTAGAAACGAAAATGAATGAAAACGACAACACTCCTAGTTATACTCTTTTATTTCAAAAGACTTAAGTACTATCCGACTTGATACTAAATTAAGCTTTTTTGGTATTGAGCTGTAGTACAGCTCATTAGGCGGGATCAAAGCGGCCGAAATGCGCCGCCCACCGACTCGTGCGCAGAATACGGGCGGCCGGGTGCGCGCAAACCGTACAGGTGTAACTTTTTCCTATAGGGGTTCGATCACACGTGCCGTATAGCTGAGAAAGTGGGGTACCTAATATTATTTGAACAGTTTAAAAGTGGTAGTGGTAGGATACATAACCATCCTCTACTACTAACTTATCCGCCCATCTGTATGATTGTTTGAGGGCAGATAACATGAAATGGTCTAGTCACTCTAGACAGAGTGCGCAGTAGGCACAAAACGTTGTTAAAAAAATTAGATTAAATTCATATGTGGCTGCAGAAGTACCTTTCAAGGAAATCATTTTAAGAGGTTCAAGAAAGGGCATCACAATGCGAACTACATACAAACATACATGAACTCACGCCTGTTTTCCGGAACACATGAAATTGAATTTCAGTTTAGCAATTATAGGTTCACAGACAGAGAATATGTGATATTGCAGATCACCACAAGCGAAGGTTGCTAGCATCGCTCACAAACACTTCTAAACGGTTCCACACACACCCATGGGAAAAGGAGTGGTGCTATTCAAAATCGGCGCCATACGGGGGACAATACAAACTAATGCACCACAACTAGTTATACTAAAAAAATACACGATCGAACGTAACCGTATGGTTTTTTTATCTGTCACAGTTTTCTGACTGCAGGTTTTTAATAATTTGAGACATCTACACCGGTCGGTTGGCATAGACCCGGCTTATAATAGTGGCATATGTACAATTACAATTTCCATTATTATATGTCAAGACAACTAGTGCGGACGACATTGTTAGGACTACATCATTCAGGAGTTTCTCGTTTCCTTAAAATTAAATGGAAGTATACATCGACCACACTATATTAAGTTAACTCTAAGACACTTGTCAAATTTGACAATTCGACCAAAGAGTTTATTCTAAGATTTGTTGATACTGTTGTAATGAATAATTTAAAGTTATTGCAACATAGAGGTTTAGAAGTCTTTGAAAGGTACAGGTAAATTACTTTCGAGACATTTGTAGTTGTGACCTCTGTAGCCAGCCTCACACACACACATACGTGTGTCTGTGTACGTCAACGTGTACGTGTGTCCCTGTAAATATACAAATGCAAAAACGTCTCGAAAGTAATTTACCTGTATCAAGATGTATTGTAAGGTGTTGCTAATTTAATTATTATTATATGTCGGTACTTTAATAGCCTTACAAATGGATGGTCGAACTAATAAACGTAAAAGCAAATCAGCATAGATAATATATTAATGAACATTCGAATACTCGCTTTAATGATTATGCATTGCTTCTCGGCAGTTAACTCCGAGTTACGACTTTAACCAAGATTTACGGGACTACAAAATAAACTACCAGTCTTCAGGTAGATTCATAAATTCCAATACACCTGAGGACACCTAAAATTTCAAATTCAAAGGAAACTGAAATGATTGCGTCCCAAATCATCAACATCTAAAGAAATTAGCAATTAATGAAATGGGATTATACTACAAATTCGAATTACAAAATCTCATATCGCAACTTGAAAACTAAAACGCTGCAATTGAAAAAGTTATGTATCCTAAATTCCACCTTAACGACGTGGAATAGGGTGGATAATTAAACATGCTTTCTTTGTCACTTGAAACTTACTGCTCTCACGATGAACATATCAGTTCGTTGTACAACGATCACCTTCCCTATTCATTAAGCGGACGATAAATTCTGATGCTTCTGTCATAAAAAAGTTAATATATTATTCACCCACAACGTTAATGCTATATTAGGGATTGATTGGACCAAATTGGATCGTTACGGAACCGTAATGACCAATTACCGATCGAATTAAAAGAATCATACGAGGTCGATACAACAAGACCTCAGTTTTAATTTTCATAAGTAAAAGGCCCTAATTGGCGCCCTTGCGGCACACTGTTATTTTACTAGTTTCAACTTTCTTTACTTGATGTTACTTTACATGTTAAGTATTTAGTAAGCAACGCTAAACGCTGCTATAACTTTAAAAGCATGCGACGATGTGTTTGGCTTCCATAAAATGTGTAAGCGTTTCTATCGAAAGCCGTTTAAAGTTCTTTATTGTGGTATCATCAAGAACCTTCCTATAAAATTAATCTTAAGCCGTCTTCTCTATAAAAAGCGTCCAGATTCGGGTTTTTATTACACGCCCATAAAACTGAGAGCTTATAATCGACGAAAACGCTACTTTGTTCTCGTTAACGTTTTACGTTCAGAATCTAGGACGGATTAGCCTATTTATACATTTTTAATTGTCTTCGCCATGAAGATATTTTCTAGAAACTTAAATACATAATGAACTGGAAAACTTCACTGTTATAACGTTAAATTCATATTTTGAGTATACCGGTCAGTGGCTTAATAATTTAAATTTATCTCTCTTTACTATATTGTTTGAAGTGACAGTTCCTTCTATTGGCTGTCTTCACGTTTTATTTTTACAAATCGTTTCAGCGTGATTATATTATAAGTTAGTGTCGTTGGATTTTTATTATTAGAGGCTTCGCGTTGTACCATCAATTTTATTGTTTGACGTTTTTATGCATATTTAAAGTTTCGCTTTGAAGCCGGTCGCGGTAGATTTATCGTCCGTCTTGAGACACACGGCCGCTAGAATTAATTTCTAATGTATAACTAATTAGTTTTAATTTTAATTAACACCAACTTTAGTTTATCATTCTACATCTCTGTCACCTAGACTGATATTTTCAATAAGTCTTTTGCACCACTCACGGTCGTATTTACTTGGTTGCCTTTGCACTTTGCTGTTTCTTTCCCGGCCATGTGTCTCAAATTATTTTTAAAACGCAATATGATTTATTAAAATTAGAATCAATTTGGCATTAAAGAGGATGGCTTCATATTTTAGTATATTCTAATCTTATTCGTATTAAATCTTTCAATGTGCGACAGTTAAAATTTTGATTTATAAACACAACGCGTTTTATGCATGAATTAATTTCGTATGATGCAGAATTATTTAGTGATACGAATAGTGAATTGTTGTGGTAAATGAAGTCATCTGAAAGTTTAGTTTCTAATTTCTGTTACAAATGGCGTGGGAGTTTTTTCGATCGAATAAAATGCACTTTAAAGCGAATATAAGTTAAGATTAAAAATGGAATGACTGTAATTTTGAAGACCCGTCCTATCTGTCATCAAAGAGATGAATTACGTCGATTCAGAGGTCCCATTCGTTCATGTTTTGGAACTGACACTGGAAAAACCATTATAAATATGTGACACGGGTCAAACAGTATGACGGGTAGTCAAACTCCTGATGGCTTAACTTTTTGACTGTAAGTTGCGCCATCCACAATTTATTTGCTTTGCCTCAAGGTTGACTGGTAGAGAATGCTTTATAGCATAAGGTATGCCTATAAAGAATAAATAAATAAATGACTGGTATTAAGCAAATATAACTCTCAGGTCTAATCCCAAAGAATTCTAATAGTTTTCTCTCCGGGTTAGAAGGTCAAATAGCTCTCGTAAAAGTAGTGACTACTCCAAATCTAGGGATTAGAAGCGGACCCCGGACTCTTAGGTACAATTGTGGGAACAACGCTAGGAGGATGATGATGATGAAGCAAACATAACTCGCATTTACATGTATTTCCTCCTCCCACGTGCGCACCCCAAAAAGAATATAGTAGTAAAAATATTTACGCCCAGAATACGGCTGTGACGCAATTTGTAACACTCCCTTAAAGGGGGGTGGGTGGACTTCAAAGGGCTCGCCGACAAAGCGCTAAATAAGATGGAAAAAAAAATAGAAACGACAATGGCTGGGCAAATCGGGGCCTTTCGAATTTTCCTTTTCCTTTTTAGTTTTCCGCGAACGCGCCAGCTGTTGTCGCTCAATTTGACGCGTCTGACGTCATTTTTGCTAAACGAGAAATAAATATTCGCTCAAATTTAATTATGTTGTGTTTTCAACCGACTTCTAAAAAGGAGGTTCACAGTCGAGTCCAATGTAGTTAAAATACAAACTAAGTTGGACTGAACTGTGAACCTCCTAATATAAATAAGTAGGTATACAATAAATAAATATTAGGGGCACAATCTCACACTACTGATCAAACTAGCTTCATAACTAGTGCCATACTGGGAAGTAGTATACCTTGTTTTTAAGTTCCGCAACATCATTCATGATTGTTCCTAAATAAACTTCCAAAATTAATTTTATTTAGAGGACATTTTAAGAATAGCTTATAATTTTGGTTTATTTATATTGTTATTGTATTTTTACCAAGAAAATGTATTGTATTCTAGTGAAGTAATGCATACTTTGACATGTAGCACTTCGTGGATATTTGATTTATTATTACTGACGGTTTTTTTTTCTCTCATCATTTGGAGAAATGAAGTTAACCCGGCTGCTTAAATCAGACTCTTAGGTGACGCGAGTGCCTGTCAAGTGTTATTATTAGGGGATTATCATGATATCACTATCATATAATTCTATTGGGCACATTGTGTTCACCCGTGGTTTTAACTTTATTCGTAAAGGTGATTATTCACCGAGTGTTGACAAACATGTGATATAACGAGTAATTACAAATTTGTTTGCCATAATCATCATATGCCCTAAGACATTATTCTCAGAAACTTAACTTTTCCGGATTTTTATAAAACGAGTGTCCTACAGGGCTATATAAAAAGTTTATTTAAAATCCACTGAAATATTTACGGTTTCAAAAATCACTTAGGTACTCATATGGCGACCACTAGTGTTATGGCATGGCAAATTAAATTATGGATAACGAGGGTGAAATATCGACTTCGCATAATTCTAATGTATATTCACTCTAACCTTCTAACTAGTATATTGAATTTAATATGAGAATTGGCCATTTTTATTTAACGAAGACTTTTTCTTTGTCGTTCCTTACGCGAACTTCTAAGGAACGGAATTCGCTGTCATCTCTGGTTATCTGTCAATTACATTTTAAGTATCTCGAGACAAGAATGGTGGTGGTTCAAGCATGTGGTCGTGAAGTCATCCCAGGAAGGCTACCAGTTTTAAACCTACCTTAATGGACAACTGTGGCAAATGTTACTGAACCAGTGAGTTTCATTTATATTGTTGTCCCTTTGCATCAATTGGAACTATGTCGTCGCTAGTCCGGTTAAACTTAAAAACTAACTTTTAGTTTTTAACTCTAACTAAGGCATGCCTGCGCGTAGGCATTAATTAGGGTAAGTGTCCCATAAGGCAACTTGCTGTCACTGATTCTGCCTGCGCGTAGGCATTAATTAGGGTAAGTGTCCCATAAGGCAACTTGCTGTCACTGATTCTGCCTGCGCGTAGGCATTAATTAGGGTAAGTGTCCCATAAGGTAACTTGCTGTCACTGATTCTGCCTGCGCGTAGGCATTAATTAGGGTAAGTGTCCCATAAGGCAACGTGCTGTCACTGATTCTGCCTGCGCGTAGGCATTAATTAGGGTAAGTGTCCCATAAGGCAACTTGCTGTCACTGATTCTGCCTGCGCGTAGGCATTAATTAGGGTAAGTGTCCCATAAGGCAACTTGCTGTCACTGATTCGACGAGATAGTGACACGCGACTTAAGGTGGTCAATTTAATTAAGTATGGTGCAATTCAGAGTATATGATCGATAATATTTTTTAAGTTTGTTACTCAATTACGCAAAAACGGCTCATTTTAGATGGAATTTGGCATAGAGACAATATGTAATCTGGGGGTCTACTCCGAAATTCGAAATCAGAACTTCTTATGGTGCCGTCCCTTTCACTCATATAGAGTATGACAGGAGAGTGAAAGGGACAGCACCATACGAAGTTCGGATTTCGAATTTCGGAGTAGACCCTCTGGATTAAAACAAGATATTCTTAAGGCCTCTGTACGCACATACGAGACTCGCATGCGTGTTTCATTACATTGCGCGTTACCATGGTATAATGAGTTCAATCGATCTGACAAACTACGCAATTTAGTGAAACTCTCTTATGAGTCTCGTACGTGACATAAATCGATCAGGATGCTGACGGGTCTACCTCTGCAGGATTCTGCAGTGCGTCGGGGATGTTTACGGAGGCTCGAGTGGACTGTTTTCATACCTCAATGCGTAAACGATGTGCATCCCTCATGCGCAGAGTTCGTGATAGTGCCAACAGCATATGGTCTCGAATAGACTAGACTGCCCGTACTTTAACCACTGCTGTCAGCTTCACGTACGGAGTACTGTCTAGTTATCATTACTTATGTACCTTAATTAAGATAATTTTGTAACTAACACTATCATAATATAATTTTAAAACTACCTACTAACTAACATGATGACCCAAGTTGGTTCTAAAATAAACAATTATTATTATTATAAATAAGGCTTTTTCACAAAAATCTCCCAAAGCTTGCGAATCGGGATGGAACCTCACGCGAACGAAGTAGTAGGCAAATGTTAGTATCTCATAGTCGTACAGTGAGTTTTTGCTAATGGGTTAATGTCTACTCTTTACTCTATGCTAGTGATTATATTTTGTAACTGCACTTTCATCCTTAAGCAAAAATCCGGTTGTTCCTTACTAAATGATTTTCACAAAGTAAGAAAATTGTTTAATGTCTATTTGCACTGATTTCCATGACTCGTATATAATATAGAACGCTAGGGCTTAACTAACGATGAACTATTAAAGTGTTAAACATTCGCACGTTTACCTTATTATTTAATTCTGCATCACCATCATCAAACTCTAACCAAAGCACTCTTATTTCCATTAACTTACAATCTAAATTCGCTTGCCAACCCCCGAAATGAGTTTTTCGACATTTCCCATTGTTCAGCTTCTCTGATTTAAGGTGTGGTTGTAAACTTCTGTAAAGTTTCCTTTGAACTATCGATCTATATGCTAATCACTAATTAAACGTTATTTATCACCGCCCAGTGACATTTTAGGGCGAAACATGCTTTGAAAAAAAAAGTATATTTTAGGACCTCGGTTTTATGAGATTCAAAGGCATCTCAAGTACAGTCGGATATGGCTCGTCATCTTAAAGTCGACATTTGCTCGAACCAAGGCATTTGTCAGTCCTGCCAACGTTTCATTTCAAACGAAACATAAATATCGCATTGACGTTTGCAATAACAGCCGTAGCAGGCTAATCGAATGATATTGACAGGTCAATTAATAAAAGATATTTCGCTAATGTTATAACCAGCTTCATACATACATAGACATACATAAACTCACGCCTATATTCCCAAAAGGGGTAGGCAGAGCACACGAACATTAATTTCAGTGCCACTTTTACCAATTGTAGGTTTATAGATGGAGAAAATGTGATATTGCAGTGCCAGATTGCTAGCCCATCGCCCACAACAAACTTCTACCTGGTTCCCATAGTCGACCCTTATGACACCCAAGGGAAGAAAGAGGGTGGTGCTATTCTAACCCGAAACCACACGGACCACGGACCAGCTTCATAATCTGCAATAATTGCAACTCTTTCATGGATATTTCAATTCCTCCGCATTATCAAATTAAATAAGACGCAAAGTTAGTATTACTATTGATCGCAAAAGAAATAATATTGACACTGACAACCACCGACAATCAAATAAAACATGTTTGATTAGAGCTCTTACGAATTTGTTTATTTGACAAGGTCATTAATTAGGGTTTAAATATGTTGATACCAAACTAGATATAGGTCAGCGGTGTATAATGTATACTATTTTGACCCTTGTTCTCATACCTAGCAAGTATAATTTTGTATGCACGTGTCTACTTAGTACTTCGGTTTCAAAAGGCACTAAAGGTGCTCTTAGACGGGCAATATTTTGAGCAATTATTGCCCGTCAACAGTACGGTTGTCTCACTTTTACTTACAGGCCAGAGAAGGACGCGTGTACTGTTGACGGGCAATAATTGCTCAAAATATTGCCCGTCTAAGAGCACCTTAAGAGTCTTAGACTTTAATAAAGGAATGACTTTGGCGAGAAGCGACCCGAGATCTTCCTAATGTCATCTGTAATTTGTTGTATTTAAGATGACGAAAAGTACTTTAAACCAACCATCAGCACCATCTATTGTTTAACTGTTCTCTTCAAGTAGGGTTGTAAAACAACTTAGCAGGTGCGTATTAATTAAGTATGTTTTGGTCAGTTTTATATAAAAATACCTAATACATAACACGAAAAAATAAGTTTTATTTATGACGTCTCTATGTTTCCGGAAAACCCCAAAAACAACGAGCAGTGCTCACTCGCCCAGGTATACTGTTTACAAAATAAACCATTACCTTCACGTCAAAACAAAAGTTGCTAAACTAACATATCGGAAATGCTAACAGAGCCGTAGACAAAAACAGCACTCAATTGGTTAAGTGCGTTTTAATGAAAACAAAAACTATAAAAGGCCTTTTATCGATATCTGCTCCGAACAAACTTTTAGAAGCTCGAAAACGACCCAAGAGGTCAATCATATTAATTCAGACCCACCCATACAAATTAAGCTAAATCCATAACACATTAATCTTCGCAATTATCAAATTCCCCGTCACATCTCATCTGCATATACAAATACATACAAATATACTACGCACGCTTGCCGGCGAGATCAAAGAGAGTGCGACCCCTTTATTCGTGCCGCCGGTCAGCTGTTCCTCTCGCACGCGCCTCTAACCCCGTAAGGGAGTGCGAGTGCGAGCGAAGAAGATATATACGCGATTATATAGCTTGCAACGTGAATATTTCACCTCGTTATCGAGTCTTGTTTGTGTTAGATAGGGATGGGACAGTTAGGTGATTGTTGATGGGTCAAGGCTTTTCTAAGATTTACGAGTATTTGTTTTGACTTTAATTAATTAGGACTCGCATGACATTTGTTTTGATGCGAGTTTGATAATGCAGTTGACATTTGTAAAGTTTGGATGTCAAAATTTAAACCGTTTATGGAAATACGCTTACGTTTTGAAGAGTAAGATATATAGCCATTTATACAAATTATTGTTGCAAAGTAATAGCCATCAAGTTTCATAATATTTTAGAATAACATATGGTCCAAAGCATATGAAACTGACGCCATTAATTTGCTCCTGGGTGTATAAGAATAAGTATAGTACCTATTAAAACTATGAATAAAACCTAGGAAATTCATTCAATTTTCAAGTTCGTAAGACATAACACACAAAAGTTTATATAGTAACAAACATGTATGGTACGAGTATGTTACTCGTAATTACAATAATTACAAAGGAAAGCTTATTTTATTTCTCTTAAGCAATAAAACTGCATTCACATATTTATATAAAAAAAAACCTTTTTCTCTATACTAATTGTGCAAAATTCCTTTTTTTAGTTTGTGGTCTCTCTTGTATCCTAGATTAAGTCTAAGAAGTTTTTGTTCCTTGATAGATATAGAGTCGATTGGCATTAATTAGCATCAAACATTATTGTGACAAATATGACAAAAACGGTTTTGTTTTGCTGTGTGTAATGAAATGAAATGAAATGAAATGATTTATTCATGTATGTTGGAAATGGGGGACAATTTGCAGTTCTCGTTGCAGTACATCTGGTGGACTCACCATACCCTACCTTTTCAGGTGTACATACGTCTAATTCTACTTATGTATTATTAAAATAAATGATATGATTAGAGATATTAGAGAGATTACAATTAAAATGGTAAAAAATAAAATAAATTTCAGGAAAAAGGTTACGATAAAAATAAAAACAGAAATTAATGTCAGAAAAGAGATTACAATTTTACATTAAAATGAATCATTCAGAAAGTCATTAATATTATAATAACATTTATATATGAGTAAATTCTTAACTAAATTCTTAAATAAGTTTAATTTCTGACACTTAAAACTATCGGGTATCTTATTGTAAATTGTGATACACATGATATAACAAATTTTTGAGGTAAGTCCTAATTTGGCCGCCGGTTTATGTAACTTATGTGTATAGTGTGTTCGGACATTACGGGTACGTAGCTGCTGTACTTCGATAAATTGCGTTTTGTATTTATGAACAAAAACGGCTACTTCCAAAATATACAAACATGGGACGGTGAGTATGCCATTATCAATAAAAATCGGCCGGCATGAATCGCTTCGACCAATTCCATCGATTGCTAGCTCTTATGCAGCGTTTTTGTGCTAATAGTAATTTATCAGAACAATTACCCCACAAAACTATTCCATATCTAAAAATAGTATTAACATAACCGTGATATGCTACTAGCGCTGCTTGTATAGAAACTGTTTTCGCAATCCTTCTTAGAGCATATATAAAACTATTTACTCTGCTGCAGACACTTTCCACATGGTTCCTCCATTTGCAGTGAGAATCGATGATCATACCTAGGAACTTTGTGTGATGGACCTCTTCAATGAGAACATTATCATAACTTACATTTAAATTTTGTACGTTTTTTCCAAAATCTGTGAATGCATTTTTAGTTCTTAGGAGAATTTAAATAATGTTTCCGTTCAGCAAATTGAGCTATTTTAACGTTTTAAGGTAGTTCCGCTCCAGGACCCATACATTTTTTCCACCCTGTATATAATAGTAAGTGGCTTTTTAGTCTGGATAGAGTGGATAGGTTTGTGCTTGACCACAAATCACCTGATGGTAAGCGATGTTGTAGTGTAGGATAGAGCGCTTATATAATTTTTAGGAGTAAGTATTGTTTTGTTAAAGTATCGATAACTCCATCGACTCACCCCACCCCTAGCGCTAGTAGAGCACGGCTCCCGAGTAGGCAAGACAGGAATCTGCCGATGTCGATGGCGGAGTAATTAAAATAGACTTATTGCGACCGAGCCTAGTACAGTACTGGTACTGGCGACGTTGACATTTTTTTGTACCTTTTTTAGTATGGGAAAGCTGTTTAAGTTTATATGGTATATGTAAAAGCGGATATTGTTGTTACATTGCTATTATATACTTGTCTGACTGGTCGAATCAGTTCTTTATGAAAAGATTTGCTATTAAGTAAAGGTAGGAAAAAAGTTGTAAGTTTTTTTTATACCGTTAGTGGTTTTTTTTTAAACCAGCGTACGGGCCGCCTGATGGTAGTCGGTCACCGCACCCTATGGACGTCTGCAACTCCAGGGGTCTCACATGCGTGTTGCCGACCCTTTGAAAATGTATACACTCATTTCTTCAAGAAAATTAGTATGGGGATACTGTAGTCCCATAGGTTGGACAAATAACACGACTTCCTAACTTGGCGGGGCGGGATCGATATGTGGTATTTTGTTCTTTGACGTTAGCTTACTGATGTCGCAGATATTTCCTCACTTGACGAAATACTGTCAGTATTACGTTTGCGTAGTAGTAATATCATGCGCAGCGCATGACAGTACTCCATTCGTATCGCCCCTCTTCCGCGCAACGCGCGCCAGTCAGGCAGCCCTCATTTAAAAGTGGTACTGACCCGACTGACAGTTTGACACTGACAGCTGACAGTTTTCTCGTATCCTACCGCCTCCGCACTGACAAATCAGGAAGTTGGCTTAGTCTTCCTTCGAGTTGTTGCTAAAAATATTTAGCAACAACTCATCAATCCAACCATTGTATCAATAGGTGATAACTAAAGTTTAAAATAGTAGTAGTCTCAGTGTGTGAGTTTATGTATGTATTGCGCCTAATGCGGCACCGCAGAGGCATTCAGTTTAAGATTAATTTAAGAGGGCGCAGTACGTTTGGTTCTCCTTACAAACGTATTTATGCTCTCATTTTAAAACGCCATGCTAGAATAACATGAAACTTTGTATACACAATGGGATCCAGCTTGTCTTGGGCTGAAATTAGTTTCTGTTGCTTGAAATTATAATGGCGAAAAAATACAGCGATTTTTAAGGTTTTCATACAAGCCGTAAAAAACTCAATAAACCGCTGTATTTTTTTTCTTTTTCAATTTCTAGCAACAGAAACTAATTTTCGACCTAGGTATGCCGGATCCCATTGTGTATACAAAGTTTCATGTTATTCTAGCATGGCGTTTTAAAATGAGAGCCTAAATACGTTTGTATTGAGAACCGATCCACACCGATCGTACTGCGCCGTCTTAACTTTAGCCAAATTGATGTCAAACTGCCAATCAATAATTTTGACGTATGGGTCGGGTCAATCAATTGATATCGCAATGATAAACCTCTCTGATTCTGTGTCAAATACTTTCGTCGATCTATCAATCCGCAGTGATGTTTTTGATCAATTGATAACTTTTATTAGGAGTAAGTACCTAATAACGCTTGTAAGTTGGACTTTTGAGGAATTGTTTTTGAATTAGCTACCTATTACAAGAAAGAGCGATGGTCGGATTCCATAAGTCGCGGGTTCAAATCCCGCCCGGAGTGATAAATTTTTAGGGTTCCGTACCCAAAGGGTAAAAACAGGACCCTATTACTTCGCTGTCCGTCCGTCCGTCCGTCAATCACCAGACTGTATCTTAAGAACCGTAATAGCTAGACAGTTGAAATTTTCACAGATTGTGTATTTTTATTGTGGCTACAACAACAAATACTAAAATCAAAATAATAATAATAATTAAGGGGGGCTCCCATACAACAGAGTAGTTGTTGGCGTTTTTTTTCTGGTACGGAACCCTTCGTGCGCGGGTCCGACTCGCACTTGGCCGGTTTTTTATTTTCGGTTGGAAATTACGGCTTAACCAATTGACAGCATTATAACGACACTACTGTTATAGATATTCGAACCAACCTTTGTATGTAAAAATTAATAATATGTTGTTTTGCAACTGAAAATTAGCGTCGTTGCACTTCATGGACGCCTTTTTGAGATCATCCTCAACAATGTATTTTTCTTAGATAGCAAGCTGCAATGTTTTTGCGGTTGTGTTTCAAATAAATAGGTCATTCATTAATTTTGGTCATACAATACTGCGGAGAGGCAAGTCGTTGCCTTCTGTTAACCGCTCTCTTCTCTCTGATGCCAGTAATTTTGCGCCGCACGCCGCGCAGGCACCGGCAGCTAAACGGCAGCCCTATAATACTACAATTCACCACAATATATCAGTCAACAGAAAGCTTGTAATAATCAATATTGGCTCTACAGAACACGTTTAAATAGTATCAACGCCCATTAGATGTTATCGCGACCCAAATCTCTGTCTGTCTGTCCGCAACAATCCCTTCTATAAATCTGAAACGAGCTGCGCCCGCGCCGGTATTGCCAGAAATAATCGGACAAACAGACACTGTCTGCGGCTTGCATTAATATTTGTTATTAGTGAAATAAAGGCGTAATAAGGAGCGTTCGTGGCCCAGCGGCGCCCGCGTAACAGCGTGCGGTATGCGAAGTTAAGCAATGTCGGGCGCGGTCAGGCCTTGGATGGGTGACCGCTTTGAGTGGTTACTAACTGAGCGCTCCCGTGTTTTAGAATGCACGTTATCCGTTGATCCCGGCTGCTGTCTACGATAGCAGTCGTTAAGCCAAGTGAGGTGCCTTCGGGCGGCTTGAGAACTTCTAACAGTCAAGTTGCCCACTGAATAGCCTAATTCCAATAAGGTCTAGTTTCCCGCTTGAGTTGGAAGGTCAGATGGCATTCGCTTCCGTAAAAACTAGTGCCTACGCCAATTCTTGGGATTAAGTAGCGGACCCCAGGCATCCTTCAGGATGCAACTGTATACTAGGAATAACGCTAGCGTGATGATGAGTATCCTAAAACTATTACCAAGACCACCGGGGAATGGGCAGCAGCATCCCTGGAGTGCGGTGGAGATACTGCGATCGCCAACCCACATGCCAAGCGTGGCGATTATGGCATTTACCCACCATGAAATTGGGGGAGGCCTATGTCCAGCAAGTGGACGTCCTTCGGCTGATATGGTGGATCTTGGACTTCTTTCTTCTGACTGGAAATCAGTCGGTCTACCCTGACCAGTGGCTAGGATCGGCGCTGGGTCCATATTATCCACACGAATTCCTACAGCGGATATCACTAGGTCAGTCCAGCGTAAGCTGACCTGCCGCGTGATGTGATCCCCTCCACTTTTTCCCGTACGACCAGCCGCTCTATCCCGCCTAGAGAGTCTAGAGATCTAATAAACTTACTCAAGAATTATTAGTAATGTCTACTTAGATGAAATTTAATGAGTTCTTGAGTAATGTCATTATTGCTCTGATCGAAATTTATCATTCAAAAGTACAATTTGTTATACGCATACGAAGAAAGTTGTGATTAGGGATGTTACGGAGGTTCGGCTTCGGCTCCGATATACCGTAACTTTCGGCTGAATTCACACCTCCGGCTTCGGTTCCGATAAAACCACCTCCGTAACAACCCTAGTTGTGAACCGTAACTTTCGGCTGAATTCACACCTCCGGCTTCGGTTCCGATAAAACCACCTCCGTAACAACCCTAGTTGTGGTTTGTTGTTCTTTTGCAATATTTTGATTGATTCAGATGAATGTGCACTCACATTTTGACATGTATTGACTGTGTTGTACACAAAGTTGAGTGTTTCGTCTGTATTTGTTAGTGTTATAATTCTTTTAGTAGTTTGATTTGAAATAGATATAAAGGTTTCAATATAACAACCAAAGAGGCCACGTTATTTGGAAACTTTGGTTTTTCTTACACCGAATCGTGAGCACTACTCAGAAATTCGAAATCCGAGCTTCGATTGGTGCAGTCCCTTTCACTCTCCTGTCATACACTATATGAGTGAAAGGGACGGCACAATACGAAGTTCGGATTTCGAAGTTCGGAGTAGAACTTCGAAAATCGAACTTCGAACTTCGTGTCGTGCCGTCCCTTTCACTCTCGTGTTTATACACTAAATGACAGAAAGGGATGGCACGATACGAAATTCGAAGTTCGGAGTAGGCCCACTGGTTCTGATAAAGGAACAAAGTGTCTCTAACGTTGTTTGAAGTGGATACTTATTTCTTGGCAGCTTGTATGAGCTAGCTGCCTTACATTCAACGTTTTTTTCCGTCACTAACGCTAGATGGCGCTAAAATAAAAGTGATGAAATAGGTTTTTTTATACCACGTCGGTGGCAAACAATCTGACCTGATGATAAGTGGTCACCGTTGTCACTCGCGCGTTGCCGATCCGTAAAAAAACCTTTTCACGCCTTTTTCAAGAATCCCATGCTGTAGCCCATTGGGAATACATTAAATAATGCATGTTAGTTATTAATAAATGTAATGACGATTAGCACGTAAGGTTCGACCGTTAGTGTTAATTGTATGCAATAAAATATAAATAAATAAATAAAAAATACCTCGACAGGGAGCTCATACCCCAACCTAAAGTGATTATCTACCAAATACGAAGCAGGAAGAAGGAAAGAAGAAGGAAGGAAGTCTTTGGGGGAGGCCTATGTCCAGTAGTGGACGTCTTTCGGCTAACAAATACTAAAGCATAATACTATTATGTATACTATTAAAAAAATGCCATATTATTATTAACTCTTTATTTACTTTACGTCATAGGTTAGGTTTGTACATTTTTTTTATATCACTAGCAATCGTACACATGAGTAATGAAAAACTGATAATTTCCAAATACTAAGAAAACCGTAAAATGTACACATTAGAGTGAAAACGTGATTATAACCAACACGCAGTTTCCCGCGACTTCGTCCGCGTCTTCGCTCCTGTTGGTCGCAGCGTGATGTTATATAGCCTAAAGCTTTCCTCGATAAATGGACTATCCAACACAAAAAGAATTTTTCAATTCGAACCAGTAGTTCCTGAGATTAGCGCGTTCAAACAAACAACAAACTCTTCAGCTTTATAAGATTAGTATAGATTTATAATATTAGTATAGATGAGGCCACTGAAAATAGCCTGGGCATCTGATTGATACATAAACATTATATACCTCATCCAATTTCCAGCGGCACCTGCAACTGACGGCGCCCGGGGCGCCACTTCAAAGGCACATGAATTGTTTAGCGAACCCTCCGAGAAGGGTTACAATTGTAATTTACTTAATGTTTACTTTTAATTTGGTATTGTATAGGTTTTTCAGCCTTGTATGTTACGTAAATGATATTTAATGGTCTATTTTGTCATCTCATTTATAGGTACTTGCTGTTTGTAACTTAACGTTGTCATAATACTTAGTACGCTGGCTGAGCGACCCAAAGTGGATTTTGGCTTCCGACACTAAGTAAGACACACCACTGTACTCTGTCCTGGGCAGCTTGTCGCCAACCAGAGTCGGCTGTTTGAAGCTGGCAGAGGTCGTTGTGGACTTCGTCTATCCAACGATACGATACCATATTTTCACAGTATACTCAAAAATGTATACGTAAAAGTGACTCATACATATAAACGCTCGAGATGTTTTAAGTAATTTATTATTATAATAAATTTAACTAACCTAAAATGGTCGCGTACGGTACGGTTTCAGAGGAATTTATTATTCTCCGGTTATGGAATGAGCTCCCTGCCGAGGTTTTTCCGTATGGGGTTCTTCAAGCAAGGAGTGTATAATTTTTTAGGGATGGGCAATGTGCATGTGACACCCTTGGAGTTGCAGGCGCCCATAGGCTGCGGTGACTGTTTAACATCTGGTGAGCCTTACGCGTGTTTGCCACCGACGTAGTATTAAAAATTAACCTGGTTATTTGAGTAATGAAATGGAATTGTTAAAAATGTGCCACGTACTTAATAAATAAATCCTAATTTGTAAGGTAATCAGTTATAGGTATGTTGATACGAATCTTTCTTGTCTGAAATAAATTAAGCTTTTGGATGTTGAATAATTAAACAAAATAAGGCATGCAGTAACTTACTTATATTCGTAAAGCAAATAATCAATTCATTGTTATTCAACTGCAGCCAAATCATTAAGAACATAAAGTATTGATAATCCCATCAAAACATAAATGTGAAAATGGGAGCCAAGTTCAATATTAAGAATATGCGATGCTTGGTTGTCGTCTTCACCGACAAAAGAAATGAGATCTAAATGGGTGCCAAGTCCGGATCTACATTGTTTACAGTAAAACTAATTTACTGCGGCTTAATGCATTTTTAACTTGGCTGTTTTCTATGCAGTATGTTATAATACCATAAAAGCTGTTGGATATTTAAGAAAACTGCCAAGTTAAAGCGCAACATGCATTAAGCCGCAGTAAATTAGTTTTACTGTAAACAATGTAGATCCGGACTTGCCACCATTTCAGAAAATCTACGGAACTTGGCACCCATTTAGATCTCAATTCTTTTGTCGGTGAAGACGACAACCAAGCATCGTATATTCTTAATATTGAACTTGGCTCCCATTTTCACATCTATGTTTTTGATGGGATATCATTACTTTTTGTCAATCTTCGCCAAATGGTGCTTTTTAAGAGTGAATGCACGAGTTGTTATAAAAAATCTAACCTAAGAAAAAGAAATAAATAAGGTGAATAATAATAAAAAAAATAAAAAACCGTTTTCTGTTTTTTCTGGTGTACACACACAATTACTAAGCTGAATACCAAATTTCAGCTTTCTACGTCACCTGGAAGTGGGTTAGGTTTTTGATTACTAGTCAGTCAGTCAGTCAGTGGTATAAATGCCGTTGTTTGCAATTTAATATCTCAATAATTATTAAACCTATATTTATGAAATTTGGGGTTCTAGTTGTTCTAAAGGATCTTAATACATGTACCAAATTAATTTTTTTTTATGTCAGATAGATTTGGAGTTATTGGGGTGTCAAAAGTGGCTCCAAACGGTTAACACACGGCTGCTGTCCGCCAGTTCCTGGGGTGAACTTGGCTGGACACGCTGCCGCGTGTCTAGATTTGCAAAGTGTAGTGCACAGAGTGTTAATTACGAGTTTTTGTACTTTACTATATCCAGAATAACTAATATACATTAAGAAAAGTCGTTATTAGGCACTGCCTTTTATCGCCACAAACGAGTGCAAGTGCAAATTGTCCGTTAATTTTAATAATACGAGTATATATAAATGGAGGGAATGAAAAAATGCACCTGTCGCACAGCTATCAAAATAAAGACATAGCAACGTCGACGTACGTAGCGATTGTCTCGTATTTTTCTTAATTAAAATTCTAAACTAAAAAAAGGAACATACAACCGAATTGAGAACCTCCTTTTTCGTCGGTAATAGTTAAAGACAAATGCTTCGTAATAGGGTAATTTACAACAGTACCTACAAGTAAATTATTTTCATCAAATTTTCTTTATTAATTTGATTTAGTTGTGTTAATTTAATTTTAGTGATAATGTTTAATTTTAGGTTTGTGTTTTTTTTTGTTAGATATGTATTTTATGTGTCCATAACAAACTTACATCAAGAAATATTTCGTGATTATAAAAATAAATAAATAAATATTCCGAAAATCATCCAAAACGATGTCAGAAGGCTTATTGTGAATATTATTAATTTTTCATCAATAAAACAAACTTACCTACGAAAATAATAGTCGGAAAACCAATCTATTATTTTTGTCCATTACTGGTACACTATAGATGTAAAAGTTATTTTTCTGTGTTTAATTTTCGTATTAATCCAATTCTTCTTCTCCTTCTAAATTAAAAAATAATAATCTTAAATACACAAAGAACAAAAAGAGGTACATTATAGATGTAAAAGTTATTTTTCTATGTTTAATTTTCGTGCTAATCCAATTCTTCTTCTCCTTCTAAATTAAAAAATAATAATCTTAAATACACAAAGAACAAAAAGAGGTACACTATAGATGTAAAAGTTATTTTTCTATGTTTAATTTTCGTGCTAATCCAATTCTTTTTCTCCTTCTAAATTAAAAAAAAATATCTTAAATACACAAAGAACAAAAAGAATGTTATTTTAGGAAAGAAAATTGTGATGTCACTAGTCGTTATTTTACTACAAAATTCATGCTGCGTGATCGAAACGGATTTCATGTGGCTTGTAATAAAAAATATATGTAAAACGTCGTGGCGACGTCGCATCGTTCGACGCTACGCAACTTACGCAACGCAACGCAGGAGTCTGGCCCGGCGGCGAAGCGTTTTTGACGCTTCATATGTTATTGCTGATTTGACTATCAGTAAAGTACCACGTTATTACCTACTGTGCTCCAAATCGAGATTTTTCTCCCAACGTCATTTTCGCCAATATTTGCCACCGTTCTCGATTGTCGCTAAAATGCAAAACAGTATTAAGTCCGCACTTCAAAAGGAAAGCATAATGCTCGAAATATCATTTCCGTAAATTATGGACGGGGGTCGATGAGCCCTCCCCGCATCGGAGGGGTTAACTCTTGTGCAACTTCAAAAGGACGTAACTCTGTAGGGAACTGTGTAGAGTTTCGATTTTTTTAAAGTTATCGGCTGCTATTTAATGCCTGTATTTCTAGTTAAGATTGAGTCAAGTTAACGATTGCCCGTCGGCGTTGCTCGGGGCATCCGATTAGTAATGGCTAAGGAAAAATGAGTTTATTAGATAATGGGTGAATTCAGTGATTGTGGAAGTAGTAATTTACTAGAGAAGCTCGATATAATTATTTTCTGACACAGTTATTTTATTAATTCAATGAAGTAGATTTTGGTATCGGTAGTACTTAATAAACTTACCTGTTTTATGTTAGTTGTAACATGTTCGAAAAGGCATTTGTTTTGTTCGTGTTGACACATTTTAAATATGTAAAGTCTATTCGAACACGCTACAACTACATACAACAGGTCCTTTTACTTAAGTTTTTTACCTATATTAAGGCTATTTTAATTTATAATCTTTGTAATATAGGTATACGTGCACCCCACTGTACTTAGTGAGCGATATCCAATCCAATGTGAGCCCACATCTGACGTAATGGGTACAATATACAAAAAATCACACATTGAAACAATGTCTATTAGGAGAGCGGCGTTAATTTTAAGATAAGTGTTACTCTACTATTTAATCTTCGAAATGTTCTTGCGCTACTATGGCGGAAACCGGGTAAGCTAAGTAGATCATAATAATCGACATGCCTTTCATATGTCTTTGTAATTGAAAAAATAAATTCTTAATCATTACAAATCAACCCCTGTGATCCTCCTGTCCAGGGCTATTAACCCTTTGACATGTCACCCTAATTACCCCCGTTTTTACAGCGACACTTTGCCATGTTATACCGTTCCCACAGTACTATTCTGTTAGTTCCGTGCAATAGTTCCATTTTATTATTGATGTGACATACTTATATGTCACATAGGCTACTTGAACTTATACTTTCGTTAGTCATGTTTAAAACTACATATATTACTAAAATGGTTAAAAATATCACGTATAAATTGTCAATCTGGGCGACATGTTTCGAACTCTTCGGGTGTTCTTCCTCATGAGTGCATTCGCGGCGAAGGTGGCGTACACTGCCGATCTCCCTGCCGCCATCTGTAAAGTTCAAAACGACCGGGCGCGGTGCGGTGCCGGGCGGAGACGATTTTGAATTTTTCCGCCTCCGCTCCGCTATCCCGCGCGGTTTTTTGGTGCGATGTCACCCGGATCGCGTTCGCTATACCGGAAAACGGCCTCCGCCTCGCAACGACGCTGCGCCGCGCTCTGTGCGTTTCAAGCCTTAAGAGCGCGTCGCACGCGCCGACGGGGCGGGAGTGCTGCCACAGAATAAGTAATAGTACAAGTACAGAAGTTTATCTGTTAACAAATCCCCCGTTTAGGTATGCCAAACGTGCCTAAACGTTGCCAACTCTTTCTATAGCACGCAACGCGCTCTTTCGAGGCCCCGGCCTCAGCGCTAGGGTTACTACCAGCAAGAACCTATTTTAATATATGTACTTTATTATTAGTAGTGTTGTTTACAATACGTACAATTACGAATAGTACTTTTAAGGTTCCGTAGTCAAAATGGTGAAAACGGAACCCGTCCGTCCGTCTTTTCGTCTGTATGTGACAGCCGATGTACTTACTCGGAGACTATAAGCACTACAAATATAATTAAAACATTTAGCAAGAAGGTGTGTTCTACTCGTACAGCTACGTACAAGTGATGTGAAATGACGCAAAAATATTAAAGTGGGGGGAGGGGGGCACTCCATACATATAACCAGGGGATACAAAGATTTATATAATTTTTAAATGCTTTAAATATTAGTTTCTTAGAACCAACGTTTTCATTTTCGTTTTCTTTTATGTCAACCGTTGGTGAATATTACGATCAATGACTGTCAGTTTTTTCAACATTTTAAGATAAAGACTGTCAGTTTTTTCAACATTTTAAGATAAAGAAAGAGATAGAATTTGGGTAACTATATAAAGATATTTTTTATACAATAATGCTGTGGTTTTGACATTGTTATTTAACACGAAACGGATTATTTTAATATCGTACAGCGGTACAGCTGCGCGTGCGCGTGCGATCCGTAACGCTACGTCGCAACCATTGAATAGTCACACGACGTGTGAGCCGGTGACCGCATGTACTTTGCGCGGCGCGATGACGTCACGGTAGTAAACCACCCCGTGCTGCGCTGAAGTTATTGCGCGAGAGTTCGAAACATGTCGCCGAGAGTGACAATTTATACGTGAGTTTTAAGCGTTTTAGTGGTATAGACTTAGGCTACTCCTGACTTGGCGGGGCGGGATCGGAATGTGGTACTTTATTCTTTTACATGTTCTGAGAGATGTTGTAAAATTGCTGATATATTTGAGGATTCACTTGTAACGAGGATTCTAGCGTATTTACGAGTACACTACAGGTAAGCTCACATATAACGCGAAACGACAGTAAATTTGCTCCGAGCTTTTTGCCGAACAGCGATGTTTGGCTCCATGCTTCGCACTTTTTCTTTGTTCAGTTCGACACATTTAAAAACGGCGAGAGCTCAATATTCAGTTACAAGCGAATGCTCAAGTCTCAAGTGTATCAGCACCTCAAAACAGTTTTTTTTAATTTATTTCTAAAACGTTGTGTGGTACAATCAGCATCAAAAGTAACTATTACGCATTTGAAAAGTTCAAAAGTCCTTATTATAAGAGAATAAGAACTTTTGACTTCTTCATATGCGTACCTACTTTTGATGCTGACTGTACGTTTGTTTGCAATAAAATCGCAAAACATCGCTTTTATTGGTGAGATAGCACTCATTTTGAAGACACTTTTATAAAAAAAAAGGTCATCAGAATACTCCCCAAGATTCCCAGTATAGCCACGACACTTTCCATAATCACACGTGGATGATAGTCCGATTACTGCCAATTAAACCCTGTCGTGCTGTGTATGAAAGGCAATTATTCCATGTTTAGCGTGGACAAAACAGCTTGTTATTAGCTTGTTAATAAAAGTGTTGGTTGACAACGATAAACCGGTAGCAAGTGAAAGAACTCTTTATTATTACCTCTAGATTATTACTTTATGTAATTTAGATAGATAAACACTTCAGTATTCCAGTATTTATTGCTTGCTTTCATAGGTATACAGAAGGTGGTACATTTTTGTAGTTCAACTATGAAACCCTGCAAGGGCACTGCAACATGTCTTAAGCTTAACTAAATTATACAAAATTAGTAGTTCTAATATTAACTTATTTTAGTTATATTTTATATAAGCTTTGTTTTCATTAACGTAATATTACTCTATGTTGACTTAACAAAATCTCATCTAATCAAAATAATACTATATTATATTGCACTATCAAAAAATTCTGACAATGAGTAAAAACAGTTATCAATTAAATATTTCGTATTTTTTTTTTATAAAATGACCGGTCTTCCTCTTCAGATTTTATTGCTTTTGGGAGTTTATTATATATCTTTATGCACATTACGTACGGGCTGGAAACGTGCATTTTTAATTTCGAGATTGGAAGTGGAAAGCACTTTATTCGTTTCCACAACGTACATGGTTTCATCATAAATATAAACATGACCAAATAGGTAACAAAAATGAAGCATTAACACTGAGCTTAAATTATACAAAATTATACTAAAATTAGGCATGCAACTTACTAAAGTTCTCTTTATTTTTATTTTCGAATTTAAACATGTATTATATTTTGTTGTATAATTTTGCAACATTAACGAAAAATCTTATAAGATCCAAAACGTAATTAAGGCGAAGGGTACGGTAAGGCATTCTCCATACAAAGGTTGTGCAAGTTTTATTCGTTAGTTTTGGCACTACAGCATTTAATGTTATTTGTACATACAGGATATACGCGGAACTTGAAGTTAATATTTAGCTTTAATTCAAAAAATAAATATAAAAAAAAAACAACTAGCAGAAATAGCTAACAGAAAAATAAGCATATTGACAAAAAATAATAACTGTAGCGCTAACACAAAGGAAGAAAAACGTACACAAAGTTTGTATGAAAAGAGCTTGTCTACCTCTTCGCCTTAAATCCGCTACGTCGCAAATTATGCGAGTTCAAAATGGTCAAGAGTTAGATTTGTCTCTACTTGTCGACATAATGATTGAAATAATTGATTTAGGTTCAAACACAGGCCAAAGCAAAGCTTGTACTATGGGTAAATGACTTTTACCTTTTGAAATGACCGGGTAACGGAAAAGACGTGAACCTAAATCTGTGTTTGACCTTTTTAATACAAATGTTGTGAGTCACAACTTTGTGACATTAAGAATAAAGTAATCCACCTCTTGGATATTGAAACAGTCCGAAAACATGTATTTATTATAGGTATATGTATTTTTTTATTCATTATATACCTATGTATATTTATTTATTACATATGTATTTATGGGTATTTATTTAGTTATGGTTTAGCTACAAATTCACTCATTGTAACGTTGTTGTACACGGCGTAAGTTTGTCTATCTCATTCTTTTTAAAAATCTCCTCTCAATCCCTCAAAGGTTAGCTGGAAGAGATCCCTCATAGGGATAAGTTCGCCTTTGTACTGTGATCCTGTGTGGCATGTATATGTTTTAAACTGTTATCGTGTACAATAAAGTGCTTACATACATACATACATGTATCTAAATGACATCTCATTAAAGTCGACATCGTGGCGTGAAATAAAAGAAGTGACTCCCCAAACGGAAATGCCAGTCGCGTCCGACGAGGATGCTGCGATACGTCACACCTTGGACAGAATGAGACAGACGATTATACATCTGAACATAATCTTGCTCTAACAAAAGTAAACGTCACCGCAATTGAAAAATAAGAATGTTCCAATTGCGGTGACGTTTACTTTTCTTATAGAATAATGTTACATTATACTTAGTATGCAGGTTATCTTTAAAACCCTGATGGTGGCAAACCAGCGTATTGGCTGTCTGATTGTAAGCGGAAATCGTAGCTTATGAACGCTTACGACTCCAGAGGGATCTCGTTGCCGACCTTCTATTGATTTGCGGATTCATTGCGTCTATGGCTAAAGACAATGCAGGTCCTTGACCCGTGTCCTCGGGAAATCAGTAGAAATTTTTCTTCTTTTGTAGTGGATACTTGTTTGCCGCAGTAGAACCAAAGTAACCGACATAGCCCTCCGAATCGCTTAACTTAAGTGGCAGTGGGCGGGGCACATAGCACGTAGAACCGATGGCCGTTGGGGCGGAAAGGTTCTCGAGTGGCGACCACGTACCGGAAGGTGCAGCGTGGGCAGCCCACAAGGTGGACTGATGAACTGGTGAAGGTCGCAGGAGTCCGCTGGATGCGGGTGGCGCAGGATCGGTCATTGTGGCACTCTTTGGGGGAGGCCTATCAGCCGAAGGAGTGGACGCCAGTGGTTAAAAAAAAATAACGTTACTTTTTTTGTAAGTTTCAACAAAATAAAACACGTTACGATTTATGGTCATGTTTCATGACTCAAATGGCCCAAAACGTCGTAAAGTATGACGTTCAAAAAAAACATGCTAGCGGGACATAATATAAAAATAGTTGTAAGTGTGGATAATAATTGAAACGACATCAGATTGGAAACAACATATTTAAATCGAAGCCATTTTATACCCCCACGTCGAGCGTCAATGCACTAAACACTCCATTCCTTTGAATCGATCGATTCACAATTCAAATCGATCGATTCGCACTTGTAATCGATCGGTTTACAGCGCGCCATCAAAAACGAACTGGAATTTTTACGATTAGCGAACGAAGACAATCGTTGCGAGAGATTTAAATTTAAACTCAACACCTACATCCTAAACTGGACTTAATTTCAAAAGGGATACGGTTGGTTTTTAAGTGTTGTCCGGGGTTTTCTGGAAGATTCCTGGCAATGTGGGGAGCGCAGTTTAAGGAGACAGAATTCGATGCTCGCGAATGCAAGTGAATAAGAATAAAAGATTAATTTAACACTTGAACTTGCATTCTTCGTATGCGTGCAACAGTTGCAATTAATACCATGTGTGAACATTGCTAATTATTATTACACATTAAGTATAATGTGGAAAATAAAAAGGATTAAGACGATACAGATAAAAAATCACCGAAATTCGCGAAACCAACTCCCGAGGCAGAGGATGCGTTGTGATGAGAGTGTATTTGTATCTAGCTAATACAAACAATCCTCTAATTAAAAACGGGTCGGTAGCGCACATGAGCTGCCGACGATGATGATTCTAAAATCGCGAGCGTCCATATGCTACCATCAAGCAAAGCCGTATACTTGTTCGCTACCGTTGCAGTATTACAAAAAAAAACTTATAAATACTGCCGAGTACATTGGCATGTGGCATCATCTGTGATTTGAATCCAATCCAATGGTTTTTTTTTTAACTTCTTTGCAGTTCGTATTCGTATGCATACATATACGAAGCAGGAGGTCCCGGGTTCGAATCCTGTTAACGGCATTTGTTTTAGTGGCGAGCAAGAACATTTGTTCCCGATACTTGGATGTTTTCTATGTATTTAAGTATATATCTATTAAATATTATCGTCGTCTAGTACCCATAACACAAGCCTTACTGAGCTTAATAAGGGACTAGTTCGATTTTTGTAAAAAATATCCTCTAATATTTATTTCACAAAATTTCAAATTCATAGCTAAAAAAAACTTCTCGACAAAATGTAAGACAGACCGCAGACGTACACGCGACGCGATTGACAGCAATAGGGCTCCGTTTGGACCCTTCGGGTACGGAACCCTAAGAAGTCCAATGATCAACTATTTGACCAGTGTCTCCAGATTAGACTAAAATTGTAACATAAGCTACTTGAAATGGGACACTGCTTCGTTGCGATGCGGAGGCGGTTTTTCGGTGAAGCAAACGCGGTCAGGGGACCGTCGCACCAAAAAACCACGCGGTATTCGGTAGCGCGGTAGAGCGGAGGCGGCGTGTGTGACATATGAAGCAGTAATCGACAGTCGACAGTTTCGGAAAGTACAAAAATGCAAAACCGCCTCCGCCCCGCACCGCGCCGCGCCCGCTCTGTGCGTTTCGAGCTTATAACCTACGGAACCCTAAACAGCAGTCCGCAATAGTGTTGGTAAAGACTTGAGTCTTAAATAAATAAAGAAATAATAAATATTAGGAACAATTTTTACACAAATCGAACTAGTCCCATAGTAAGCTCATAAAGGCTTGTGTTATGGGTACTAGACGACGATATATTTAATAGATATATACTTAAATACATAGAAAACATCCAAGTCTCAGGAAAAAATGTCTCTGCTCACCACAGAAACAAATGCCCTTACCGGGATTCGAACCCGGGACCTCTAGCTTCGAAGGCAGTGGCACTACCAACTAGGCTAAACAGTCTTTGTAGTCTTCATTCCGAAGACTCGACTTAGCTTTTAAGACTAATCGAAGCTTGAGTGTTCTGTAGAGACTCGAGTCCTCTAAAAAGACTCGAGGCTCCTATAGAGATTTGAGTTTTGATAACTAAGAAACACGTAAGGTTACGCGGCCTACTCAGTGAAGTAGGTACTGTAGGAATCAGATATTTGGATAGAAACTTCAAAAGTGAGTCTTTGCTGTTAGATTCAAGTATTTTGAGGCACCATAAAGAAAAGAAAAACTATAAAAGATACGATCGTTAGAGTCTTTTCTAAGGCTCGAGTTGTGACTACAGGACTCGATAAGACTCGAAAAAGAAATCGACTCAAGACTCAAAAGACTCTGAAGTCGTGAGTCGAGTTCTCTATTAGCAGTAATCGACTGTCGACAGTTTCGGAAAGATGAAAAATGCAAAACCGCCTCCGCACCGCGCCGCGCCTGCTTTGTGCGGTTCGAGCTTATCATCTACGGAACCCTAAACAGCAGTCCGCAGTAGTGTTGGTAAAGACTTGAGTCTTTGTAGTCTTCATTCCGAAGACTCGACTTAGCTTTTAAGACTAATCGAAGCTTGAGTGTTCTGTAGAGACTCGAGTCCTCTAAAAAGACTCGAGGCTCCTATAGAGACTTGAGTTTTGATAACTAAGAAACACATAAGGTTACGCGGCCTACTCAGTGAAGTAGGTACTGTAGGAATCAGTTATTTGGATAGAAACTTCAAAAGTGAGTCTTTGCTGTTAGATTCAAGGATTTTGAGGCACCCTAAATAAAAGAAAAACTATGAAAGATACGATCGTTAGAGTCGTTTCTAAGGCTCGAGTTGTGAGTACAGGACTCGATAAGACTCGAAAAAGAACTCGACTCATGACTCAAAAGACTCGGAAGTCGTGAGTCGAGTTCTTGAATTCGAGACTCCAAAAACTTGAGTCTTTTCCAACACTAGTCCGCAGTCTCCGAACCATTAAAATCGCAGGACGAATATAAACGCCACTTATTTATACTATCTATGCCATCCTGTCACTAAACCGCACTATTTTTACTTGCATACAACACAATGGTCGCTTTACAATTCCACAGTGACAAATGTTGTCTCTGTCTTATAAAGGGGATAGGAAGGGGATGGTAGGTATGCCCGTTCATCAAATACCGGTGCGCAAGACCAAAGAAACGCGTAGAACATCGATCTCAATCTGCTAACATGCGACTGAGTCATTCAGTGTATATTTACATATACCTCTAGTCACGCCTGTATTTAAAAAAGGAGCAGGCACATAGGTAGATAGCACATGAAATTAAATTTTTGAAGGGTGAAGGCCACCTCAGGCTTTCTAAGATTAACTAGGTATGTTAATGCAGTTTGCTGGTTGCAAATGTTGAGCTGAGCGCGTCTGCCCGGTCTCAAACTCCCTGACAGTTACTCGCTTTGTATTGAAATAAGTATACGAAAATTCAGTTTTCCGGTGATTATTCCTCCGTGGTATGTTCGATTTACAATTAAAAGATTTTTTTAATTTCTTCAAAAAATAAAAAGTCATGATGTCACCCAATATCGACATGCAAAATATTGTGAGCGTGATCGCTTGAAGTGTCTTGGAGTACGAACGAAATACATCTGTCGCCTAAGAATGAGCTTCGCTTCGCTCAGCTCAATAAATAGTAGAATCCTTTCGACCTTAATAGATAATAGAACCTGTTTTGGATAATAATATTTTAAAGCCACTTCTAGTATTTGAGGATAAAAGATTGCTCCTAAGAACAGTCAAACAAATGTCATACGTGTATTACATTGCTGCTCATGCAGAAAACATGAAGCGTCCATAGGTGACAGTGTCTGCTAACCATCAGGCAGGCTCGTAAACTCGTTAAAAATTAGCTAAGCACTTTTATTAAGGGTCATAACTTTTCAATATAACCAGACAACACTCAAAACCATCGTCAGTTTAAATATAAGTACCTACTTACATGTAGAAGACACACACTGTATAAATATATTTCAAAGCCATAGGTGTCACTTAGAAATCTTAGAATGGGTCTATTATAAATTACGTATCAAGGGACGAGAATTTCTCAAAAAAATTGAACTCGTAGCGAATGTATGGGACCAGATCATAAACATAAAAGAAATACCTAACCAACTGCTTACATAAATGGCAGTTTCACAAATGAGACTAATATCGGTAGTTGACAACTCTTATGTTAAAAAATTCAAAAAGACCAAAGAAGTATGTCTACTTCTTTGGTCTTTATGACGGCCTGTTTAGCCTAGTTGGTAGTGACACTGCCTCCGAAGCTAGAGGTCCCGGGTTCGAATCCCGGCCAGGGCATTATTTGTGCATTTAGCACGGATTTTGTTCTTGGGTCTTGGATGTTCTCTATGTATTTAAGTATATATTTATCTATAGAAGTATGTATATCGTCGCCTAATACCCTTAGTACAAGCTTTGCTTAGTTTGGGACTAGGTCGATTTGTGTAAGATTGTCCCCCAATATTATTTATTTATTTATACATAAGTACAGTCAAAGAAAATTAAATACGTACCTTTTTCGCTCTTATTACAATGACTATAAGAGTCAAAATACTACTTGCATTACCACCTCAAAAACTCAATAGATTTATTGGATAAATTTAAAACTCCTCTAGGTATGGTTTTTGTGCGTATGTTTTAATAGACTTACTTGCTGGTTTAAAGCCATTTTAGGTAAAAAAGAACAGACTAACTAGCTCGCTGGCGTTTATTAACCGACTTCAAAAAAGGACTAGGTTCTCAGTTCGTTTGCTTTTTTTTATGTTAAACATAAAGCACACTTCTCTCACTGGCGAATATATACGTGTGAGAGCGACGAATGCTTTAGTCGGACAAAATTAATTTTCATTACTGTGATGTATGTGACCCCTTGGATGGTGTTAAAAGTGCGACCGTACTGTCTTCTCGAAGATCTCACGGCTTGAAAATGATTTCCGTACGATAAATAAATAAATCCGAATAAAAACAAATTTCTTAACAGTAAGTAGATAATCAAAGCGTCGTACATACTAGTTATATTATACGTAAATTGGACTTGTAAATAATGTAAATACGTGGGCGATTCCAATTTAGTGGGAGGCAGCCGTCAAAAACATAATTGGGGCTCCCTTCGGCCCTGTGCAAGGGTTTAAAGCGCTGGAAGGCATTTGGGACAAAGCGTAGTCTTATATATACGCTGAGCGTACCTAATAGTTTAGTTACGTCCGTAGTAATATTATAAATGCGAAAGAAAGTCTGTTTGTCTGTATGTCGGTTATGAATGGATTCAGATGAAATTTAGTTTGGATATCATTCCTTAATGGGGTGAAAAGAGGGTGGAAGTTTGTATGGAAGAGCAATAATTGTAAACCTGCGCCTATAATAATCAGGTAGTTTTTGTTTCTCTAAGGCAATTACGAGTTCTACTCGTACGAAGTCACGGGCAAAAGCTAGGAAAGTGTGAAGAGAGGTTGTTTATGTTATACACACACAGTACCTGGGCGACCAAGCTCTGCTCGGTATTTTATAAGGTTTTTTTTTAAAGTGGATCCTAGTTGTCTGAAAATAAATATATGAATGAATGAATATGTGTTATCCCGAAGAATACGACTTTTTCCGATGATGAGACCTAACTAAATCTATTTTTACGAAGATGAGACCTAACTAGATCTATTTTTCCGATGATAAGACCTAACTTAGGGATCTATTTTTTCGAAGATGAGACCTAACTAGATCTATTTTTCCGAAGATGAGATCTAACTAGATCTAGTTTTCCGAAGATGAGACTAACTAGATCTATTTTTTCGAAGATAAGATTTAACTACATCTATTTATCCGAAGATGAGACCTAACTATGTAGATCTATTTTTTCGAAGATGAGACCTGACTAGATCTATTTTTTCGAAGATGAGATCTAACTAGATCTATTTTTCCGAAGATGAGACCTAACTAGATCTATTTTTCGCCCTAGCAAACCTCAGGACTGTAAATTGCATCAAAATCGTTAGTCGTTTCCGACATCTCATTAAATAAACATACAAGAATTGCTCGTCTAAAGATGTTAGATACCAGTGGGGGTTAGCTTTGGGATACCTGTGGGGAATTACTTCGTGTTAGTATCATAATAATCTCTAACAATACGTCTACTTTTTTAACAAGAAAATAAGTGTTAGAGAAAATATTTCATCACACGCATTCAATCATATAAACTTCTAAAATCGTGCAAAATTATCTTGTTAGGTAGTACCTACATATTTTAAAACTTTTCCACCTGAAAATCCTTCTCGTTAACTCTTGAACTAAACCTCATTTTTCTCTCGGAGCCACATCCTCACCCCCTATTGATCTACATACCGGGTCAACGGCCTCCCCCTGAATTTGCAGATCCCCCTTGGATTTCAAGGATTACATTTTGAAGAAAATCGCTGTAAGTGTATTATATTTTATAAGAAACGAGCATAGGGTAGTGTTTTGCCTTTGTTGTGATGTTTTGAAAGTATTTTGTAATTTTACTTTTTGCAACGAAAACGAGATACCGTAGGTAGGTACATAATTAAATACTTAAATAATATATTATGTGGGTATGCATAAGTGGTTTAACCGACGCGGAACGCAAGAGGGGTCTTGTAATTTTAACATGTGTATCTGTGTGTCTGTCTGTAGCATCGTAGCTCTTATACGGGTGAACAGATTTGAATACGTTTTTTATTAGAAAGCAGGTTTTTCAGCGATGGTTCTTTGAGCTGTTTAATAAAAATCGGTTCAGCCGTTTTAGAGATATTGAACTTTTTAATGTCGGCGGTTTTTCAACTTTTCACGTTGTGAGTAATTTTGTTCGTAGTTAGACTAGCTTTTGCCCACGGCTCCGTCCGCGTGGATCTCGTTCATAACAATTATAATAAAATGCTGAATTCTGTAATGTTTGGGTTGTATAAACGTAATTATATGCGCATACTTAGTGAGTTTTGGATATCGGAAAACTGGGAAATGTATAGAGGGGAAGTGTGGTATGATGGTACGAGCTTGTTTCAGGAATCGGTATAAAAATAACAGTATCCTTTCTTATTCAAACATACTTGATCTGATCGCGACCAAGTTGCGACACATCCGAAACGTCAAGTGACCTCAAAGAGACTTTCCAAACAATGTGTAACGCGTTCGGTCTGACACGACCCCCGGTTCTATATTTCTATCATAACCAGAGCGAAAGACGCGTATACTGTCCACGTGGTAGTTACGCGCGTTTTTTGCAATACACCGTAAAACCAGTTTTAAAATGAACGCATCTCCTAGTAGCCATGCTAGTTTCTGTGTACTGCACCTATATTTTTACGTTAGATGTCAGCGGTGTTCAGTTTAACATAAATTTCTCTACCCAATTTACCTTGGCTAAGGCGCACTACCCAAGTATAAGAGTATAACAAGAACTACCCTTCTCAAATGCAACCGAACAAAGAAATTCTCTCAAGCAGAAACCCACTGGTCCGCCAAATGGAGTATAAACTCTAAAATCCATTTACATACCTACATATAGTAAATGATTTCCCTCGTTATAAGGTTCCGGAGCGCGCATCCGGCTCGAAGGACCGATGGCGGAAATGGATAAGAAATTACTGCGACGCGGGTAGTCTGCTTTTTGTTGGATTTAAGGCTTAGCTGTCTATACTTACTGGTATATATAGGTATCCTGTAGGTAGAGTTATTTATGTAGTGAGTCGTAAATTCATTATAATACTAAAAACGGATAGACTCGCGTAATTGACACTTCAGGCGACATGTTTCAAACTCGAACCCTTCGGGTATTCATCATTATAAGATAAGTACTACTAGGAAAGTAAGCATTGTTCCAAAAATAAATAGATTATTGAGTAGTGAGAGTTACTCACTTTTCAGTAACTTTCTCAAAGTTTTCTAAGTAAAAAACTCAAAACAAAGTGCTCACAATAGTTTAGGTTTGGCCTTATTGTCAAAGCGTTAAGGCCTGTTCAGATGTTTTAGCCTTCTCCGCCGTACCTTTTATTTGGTCTCGTTTGAACATCTTCATTTCTGCTATAAATAGTGACATAAATCCCGTCAATTTTCTAAAAAATATCGTTAGCGACACTCAAAACAAATAGAACTTATAATATAATCCACATTCATCATTAAAGTAACTAAATCATGTATCGTTACGTTACCTTAGTTTATCGTGTAAAAAAAAACTATCGGTTTTCTCACAGACTCAAAAGGACTCCCTAATTTTACGAACATGTTGTTGTTAATCTTCAATCATTCCTTAAAACATAACTTATTATCAGCATGCAACTAAATCATATATTATAGTTACGTAATAGTTTCCTGTCAAAAAACAATCAGTTTTCTTCTCGCAACCCTCAAAAAGGCCCGGTACAAGGTCGGCCCGTCGCCATGGCAACCAGCATCCTTCCACGCCCACTCCCTAAGACCGCCCTCCCCGCTCCCCTATTGGCCAAAGGGGTGACTCTGTATGTGTGCGGAAGATTTGGAAATGTGCATGTTTTGTGATCGAATCTACACAGGTCTAAGCCGGTTGCATGGAGGGCAATTTTCTTCGGATGTCTATTAATACGGACGAACATGTTCCGAACATTTGCAATCACTAGCTTTCCTTATTTGAGTACTAATGTGTGTACCCGAATAGTTTTCTAAGGACTGTGTCTATATTTTTCTGAATAGTAAAGTAGTGGAAGGAACTAGTACCCATTTTCATTAATCATTTGGCACAAAGTCATATAGTACGTACGTAGGTATAGGTACTGACAAAAATATCTGTACTTAAAGTCATGTTAACAAATTTTGCCACAGGGTGCGTAAATAGGTATATTTTCGATGTTGGCTTTAGACCCTCATAATTGTTACTTAGTTACACGTCAATCCCACACAGAAAAATGTATTTCCTCCTAACAAAATGTCTCACGTGTTTTAGTACTTGTCAGTGTGTATAAAGAACAGTATATATGGATTCCCTTGGCAACCAGACTACCATTATACACACAGATTATAAAACTCATGCAAAGCATATGGTGACTTTATCCAAGTTTCACAGTACATTTACAGTGTCGCATTCCATAAATTCAATTTTTCTTTGAAACAAGCACGCGAAATTACTCCCAACATTTACGTCGCAAACAGAAAATCCCATTTCCCCGAGCCCCCGGGTTAGGTTCTAAATGCCAAAGGGCTCGGAACATGTTGTTAGAGCCCACTTCTCGACGAATTCTCGGCTATTCGCTACATTCCCTCGTTAACCAGCCATTCAATTTTGAAGTATCAGTCGATGGTCCGCGGTCCCAATTAGAGGCTAGCTTGTCGCAGTGACGTCACGCTTTCATACCATTTCAATAACTACCCTCGGAGATTCCTTCAATGGCCTCTCCACCTGGTTGGTAATGAACATACTGAAAAGGCGCCTAATAAAATGTAAGTTTTAACGAGCTTAGCTAATAACTTCGGGGTCCAATTTGTGCTCTAATTGCGTTGAATTCTTATATTTCATTTGTCAACACGTTTGAACAACTTTTGGGGAAGTTAACAAGTTCGAAAGTATTTTAGGACATTAAAGTTAGTTCAGTAGAAGCAGAGAGAGAAGAGACGTTCTTAGAGGGACATCATAGAATCATAGATAGATAGAAATATAGTCAGACAGTCGCGAGTATTGAAGAAAATCTACCTTCAATTTTTAACAAAGCCTAATTGCTTGTTTTTAATTTTTAAATTATAACGGTCTGACATTCGAACAAAGCGCGCATTTCTTTTGTCTCTGCCGGGCGCATAGACAAATCTTATTATGGAAATATTTTCAAATTAAGAATCCGTTCCCGCATTATGCGTCGACTGTCATCATTGTCTATGGCGTCTTTTTGTTTCGTCCTCGCATGTCGTTTTTCGACCACCGTTCGGGTTTTTTCTTTCCCGAGCGTGAATAGCGCTTTTGTTTGTGCGTGTTTTATTATTAATTAGTGGGGCTCTTTGTTCGTGGTAATTATTGTCTTAATAAGCAGTTCCTGCTCTTCAAATATGGGATTGTCAGCTTTAAAAAATTCTAGCCCTCTTTTATCCGAACGGTTATGATTTTTTGTCACGCCGTGTCGTTTATTTCGTATAATAGAGTGTTGGAAAGAAGTTTCCCGTTTAATTAGAGGTGAGACACTCCGCTGGATGGAGTTGGATGGTCCTCGTCGAGCGCCATTTTGCATAATTGGGCGGTGGGTAGAATGAATTTATACGGCCCGCCAATTTACCCGCTAATGACACGTCTTGCAGCGTTATTGAAAGAGTGGGGCTGTCGCTGCTTTGTTTTTTTACCGCTTTGTCAAACCTTATACATATTTATATGGACTTAGCTTCTGTATCGTTAGTCGCGAAAGTTTAGAAATCTTTATCGTCGTTGACTTTTTCGTGATTACATATCATCGATGTAGCATATTGATTCGATTAAGTTGAGCAATAAAGGATTCAGATAAAACAGAAATCTCTTTACAACACTTGAAACATTGATCTGCAAAGGACCCTTCTTTATAATACATATATAGCTATTAAAGAATCTATATGACAGTGCCTTACAACATGTTACTAATTCTTTTTTTATTTTTGTTGCAGGCAGGAAAGATGGGCCTCCCAGCTGGCGGCAGTTTATCCCTCTTCTGTCCAGGGGGCGACCTTGGGCAGCCACCTCCTGCCCACATGGGCATCCCCCCGCCTTATCAGCTAGACTCCAAACTTGGTAAGTACTTGTGTGTTCGATAGAACTAGTCCTACCGACTGCGCCAATTCGGAGTATGAGACGGGTGTTTAATGAAAGATGGACAGTATGGACGCCAAGTGAAAACTGGGGCTCAATTCAACATGTTTACTAAAGTCATGGTAAGTTATTGTGTATTTCATGATCTTTGAAAATATGTTCATTTTGGCTTTATTGAAATCCAGTAGGATAGTCGTTTTTTTTTTTCAAATGTACACACAAATGAACCCACATTTTATAAGTTTTATCATAACTAGTGCTTGCGCGCCTGTAATGAAGTTGACTGTAAAAGCTTTACACACAAACGTACACTGGTACGGTACACTTGAATCCCTTTCCTTTACTTAAAATGATTACGATTTCACGACCCTTTTTGTTACAGCGGCAGGTTTGGCGCGGACACCCATGTACCCCTTCCCGGGGGGTACGTACCCCTACCCCATGCTCAGTCCGGAAATGTCACAAGTAGCGGCGTCGTGGTGAGTGTGCTTGAAATCGATTACAATTTCTGTCCCCCATCAAAAAAAAATATGTTGCGAAAATTCTTGGTCAATAAGAGCTCAGTCGGAAGGTAAATTTGGGCAACAATAAACGAATTGTTGTCAAAAATCAAATCATATTTATTTGTTTGGTAAAATCACCGAAATTCGTAAATAGTACTAGTTATCTGTCTTATATAACAAGAACACTAATCTTTAATGCTTTTGAGGAGTATAAAGTGACATGCAGAATTGAGACGATATGCTCGTATTGTAATTTTGGGCCTAACTCAAATGCAGCATTCCTGATAAAATCTTAATCAAAACGCACCCTACTCCTTTTTATTCATACCATACTCGTTTGTTATTTGTACGAAGTTCGTATCGATGTGGAGTGAATCTTCGCGGAACCATAATTGAGACCAATATAACTTTGTTACACCAATCATCAATTTGATGAATCATGAACACGTTTTGTCCAGGCATACTCCGAGCATGTACCCCATATCCTCAGCGGCCAGCAGTTTCCGAAGTCCGTACCCCACGTCACTGCCGATCTCCACGTCTAGTCTATCGAGGTAAGAGTCGAGAGGAATGCTGTCGAAGTGATGGAACAATCCATGGCAATCCAGAGCTGTCACATTTTCTTATTGATGATCATTATTTTGGTCGCTCGTAAATCATACTGTGATCATAAACATAAACTTCAAACTTCTTCAAACTTCAAAACATTTATTGCCACAAAAAAAACTTACACTAGGACATAACTTAATATATAACAATTACCGCTGTGTAGCAATAGGTCTCAGTCTCAGCATGTGCTGAGCAGAAAGCCCAGCGCTGGTTTTCAGACTGAGCCTTTAAGTTGTGTCGGTCACAAACAAACAAATTTCAATAGGTAGTGCTTATATCTGGGTGTCACTATTTTTACAATAATAATACACGATAGATAAGATTATTTTTAAAAACAAAATATCAGTAGGTACATGTACAAAAAGAAACAAGGAGAGAAAAAAATATAAAAAAAAGAACAACATAAATAAAAATCAGTAAAGTGCCGAGTGTGTGTGTGAGTGTGTGTGTGTGTGTGTGTGTGTGGTGAGAGAGAAACAGAGATAGAGGTCGTTTGGAGAGCTTAAAACTTGCCCTGCATGTCTAATAGATGTTTCTGGACTAACCGCTTGAACTTTGCGAGGGGCATTGGTTCTCGCAGGGGTGGGGGCAGATCGTTCCAGACCTTTGCAGCTGCAAATTTGAAGCTCCCTCTGAAGAAAGCAGTCCTGTGTTGAGGTATCGCTAGCTTGGTGCATCGTCTTAGCGACCTAGCCCGCGTGTCGTTAACCCATTTCAGCTTCTCAAATAGGTAACGGGGCTTCTCATACTCTAATATTTTTCGTATTGCGCAGGCCAGGTGCAGTTTCCTCCTATTTGCCATGTTTAGTTTGGCCTTGTCGTTTAGGTACGGGGTAATATGCCATCGCCTGGGGATTTCGTAACAAAAACGAACACATGCATTTTGAACGCGCTGTATGTATTTTGTCGTTTCCGCCAATAGCCTAGGCCCATACACTATGTCTGCGTAGTTAAAAGGTGACAATATTAATGCTTCTACGAGAACACAGCACTTGTCAGCACAGGTATGAGGGTTGGTTGACATAGATAGTTCCTCACTGTCTCCTCCTGTTCAGTATCTCTCACGGATAAAATCGTAAATCAATTTCATTAGGATTCCATTTCATATCTCTTAACGGTGTAGCTTTACCATACTCGTAACCAAATATTTCAGCCTTCTCCAACGTCTTTTCTAAACAGTGAATGTTGTGAAACTGTTGATTAGCATGGTTAAGCTTCACCGTATAGCATGTACTAAGGCGAGGCGGCCAATTCAAGCATCCTTTTAGGTTAAAGACTCCCCCTTATTATATGCCGCCTTATTATTATGAGTCTGGCTCCTTATCTCCCAAGCTGGGTTGGGTCATACACGGATTTAGGATTTATTGTGTTTGCTGTTCCCGACCAAACTGGAATAATCTGAGATTAAATATCAAATTTTGGTAGTTGCCTATCCTACCGACTGCGCCAAAATGGTAAGATACGAAACGGTCAGTATTTGAGCCACTCAATTAATTCTAGAAGTAGATATATTCAAAGCCAATCCCATTCCTTTCGGGACCAAGAGGGATTGTTGTTCAGTGCGTGTGTGACCCAGTTACGTCTGTATGCGTGCGTGTATAGTACCACTGACCTGGTCATAGGCCTCTCCCAAGGTACACCACCGCGGGAGCGCGGCCGCCTTCGCCCGCGCCCGGGTCCCCGCTCGCCGGCTGGCCGGAGGGGCTTCCCCACTGCGCCTTCCTGTATGTTGGCATTCACGTTGTTGGCTTACGTAGTTTGTGCCAGAATTAGATCTCGATCGTGAGTTGCCGCACTATGGGATCCTGGTCCTAGTCTTTGCCCTGGATGACTAATACCTGAACGCAGTCACCATAGCTGGACTAGGCCATGAGTCGGGTTATCTTACCTTATCCAATTGCAGGCAAAAAATTACCACCATGGGCTGATTCAGGCTGTCATCATGGGAGGCATGGTCAATCTGATTATGTGGTCTTGGAAGACCAAATATAGGCACGAAGCGAGCACGTAACTTTTTTCATTCCATGCTGATTTGGCGCGGATAGCAATACATGAAGTGGGAAAGATTTGTCCGAAATGTATATCGCCTATGGCTTTGCTATAGTTGCTAAGGGGTCCAGAGTGCGGCAGCTCAAACAATTTTTGTCTCACTAAATCCGTCAAAATATCGTTTTCTGACGTATCTAGTAAGATGACAGCTGCCATGATCGTTATCTAAATATTCCGTTGGTTTAGTTATTACTCGTCCTCTTCTAAAAAGATCCATGAAGTATTCATAGCGCTTTTTAGTAGTAGGTACTGCATACGGGGAGTTATGCAATGAGAATTTGGCGTTGATCCTGCGCAGTTAAGGACGATTTAAGCGCTGTTTCAATCGATATCTGCAAGATCTTCTAATATCATTTAGTCACTCGATTTGAGGCCATTTCCTGTGCCGTTTGTACAGTTCACAGAAGATATACAATGTCAACCAGTGACCAACATCATAGGCCTTGTCAGGTAAGGAGACTAAGGCCAATCGCTAATCAGTCAAACATAAAAAAAGACCAAAACTAACTTATACGTCGAGTAACCAATTTTAAACTCAGTATCCCTCCGGACCTCCGGTGTGTTTCTGCTCATGTTATCATATACTCTTACACAGCAACTTACACTTTAGGGTGTCACCACACAATTCTTTTTTTTATTAAAAATGGGATTGCTCTTGGCCAGCATCTAGCCAGGGGGCAAAGATGAGGCCGACGATGAAGCGAACTCACCCAGAAGATGCCTACTCATACAATTCGATCGATTGGTGTGGTAACAACTTTTGTTTTGCTTTTATAGAAGTTATGGAGTAATGGACTAGTTCACAATCATACCTAATAATGGAACAGCGCTTAAATTCGACTCCGTACAAAATGAATGTAAACGGCTTATAAAATATATACCGCTAGGATTTCATTAGTTAGATTTTTTTTTAATTTTTTGCGTTTTACATTCGCTGATAACTTTTCTACATATAACTGTACCGAAAATGTTTATGTACCGGTATTGTCATGCGTGTTTCTGGGTCCGCAGTGAACTGTACCGGTTTTCACCGACGCTGGGCGGAGGCCTGGGCCTCGGACTAGGGCCTGCGTTGGTTCCCCCGCCGCCCTCTAAGGCTGATCTCGAGTCCCACCACGCGCGGTACGCGAGGTAAGTGATGTACCGGTATACCGGTTTATGCTGTTTCGGTGCGAATAATAAATATCTTACTGAAAATAAAAAGGAGCGATCTGCACAAATTGTCGCTAAAAGATAGTTTATGTTCTAAAACATATTAGTTAGTAATCCTGCAATGTAATGAGCTTCATTGCATGCCAAAGCCCATTGGTTCCTGTTATGTTTTAGGACTCTTTCGTCTCCAGGCGAGATTTTTGTTAGTATTTTGCGCCTCTGGGTTGTCGGACTTGTTCGGTGTGGGCCGGCAAACTAGAAGCACGGATTCGATTCCCGTGTTGGGCTGCATACGAGATCACGCATAATTATTCTTTGTATATGTTATCTGTGTCAAATAATTTAAAAATTGACCGTGGTAACTTCTATGTTAAATTAACACGAATAAAATGTACTTAATAACATATTTTGATACGGGAATATAATAAGTATGTTGTTTAAAAAAAGCTTTCAAAAGAAGGCAATCATTTGAAATAATTAAAACAGTGAAAGTATTTTTAACGAGAGCTTGGTTACTATACTCAATTTTTACACAGTGGATTTGATGGATGGACCTAACGAGAAGAAGAAATCATAGACACTAGAATTGACATACAATTTGTCATATTTCTCTATAGCGACTATAGCGAGAGCCCCGGGAATTAAACGATACGTACAATAGGGCTGCTGATAGCTATGAAAGTTATTATATATAAAATCAGGCGATCAAAACCTAATTACACCTTTGCCTGCGCACGCGTTTGTATCATAATCCGGTTCCGTCCCTGCATTGTGTTTGAAATTATAATGACAGAGTTTTAAAACGTTTTGTTATTGCGCGGGCCAATTGTTGCCGACCCCTGCTTAACTAGGGTTGTGTATTTTTTAGTGACAATGACATAAAAAGTGTTCAATGATTATTATTTGTTTTGATCTGATAATGCCTCATAAAACATTATATTTTACTTTTTCATGCTTTATTCCGTGTTGAAATTTGTAAATATATTTTTGACGTGATAACGTCTTTAAAATCGTTTTAGTCGGGTGACATGTTCAGAAACTTGTGTCACACCAAAACCTCACGAGCGCGATCGCAGGTATAAGTGAAGTGCAAGTGAAGTAAGACGTTATCACGTAAACATCTCGATCGTAAACCTACTTTACAAACAACCAATTTTTTTGTGATTGTCGACAATTATTAAGAGTTCTCGATATACTTAGAATACTCCAAGTATAGCGAAACGTCCGTAAAGTATGGATGTCTTTAGAAAAAAAGGAGATATTCAATTAAGTACTAGTATTTGATCTGACATTTGTTCTTAGGGATCTTTATAATACCAGTGACCCATTTCACGAAGCGACAAGTTAAATTTTTTTAAAGTTAAATGTGCAACTTTTTTTCCAATGGCTAGACGCTATTTGTTAAACGCCCCACTTGTTAAGACTTGTAAAATTTTAGCCCAACTAAACGTGCCACAGGCTTGAGTGGAATTAAAATATAGAGCTGGCAACCCTACCGACAGGGTACAGCGATAGTATCGCGCATATTACACGGCCTGTCCACCCCTGCCGATCGGAGATAAGCCACCGTTTGACAGATGCGTTAAACGCTACCAGCGCTACGCTGTAATTTACACTTTGACAGATTTTAACGTGCAAATTTTTTTTTTAAAACGCAATATTTTCGTGTATATTTTTTTAAAACGCGTCTTGACACAATAAGCACATTGCTAGTGAATATCCGCCCTTATACACGATACTGGGCTTCACCCATCCAGCTACTAACGGCAGTCCTCTAGAGCAGCAGTTTGCCTCAATTCATTGTTGAATAGGGTATTTTACAACAATAAAAAAAACATCATCATATAATTTAAGAGGTTGGCTCTTGTCGGTGGAGTAAATTCCAGCTTATTTTGCATATTTGTCCTTTACGTCTCTGTATGATGAAGCATTTATTTTTTCTTTTATATTCTCCATATACGTTATTCTAGGTCTTCCCCTTTTTCCTTTTTTTCCCTCTATCTTTCCCTCTATTATTCTTCTAATGAAGTCCTCATGGCGTATGAGATGTCCTAACATTTTTCCTCTTCTATTTTCAATAATTTTCATCAAATTTCTGCTTTCCTTTACAAGGTTTAAAACTTCTTCGTTAGTTTTCTTCTCAGTCCAGCTGATTCTCTCCATCCTCCTCCAACGCCACATTTCAAACGCTTCCAATCTCTCTTGGTCCTTTTGCGTCATTGTCCACGTTTCGCAACCATAGAGCGCTATACTCCAGATATAACGCTGCCTAAATATCGAAATGACCTGACTTGTTCAATTAAGGTGTTGCCTAAAAAAATTAAACTTGAAACCATTCTTATTGATGCTATTAATGTCTTTGTTTTCTTCCCGTTAATTTTGAGACTCAATTCCGAAAAGGTTGTGTACTGTTTATCCATACAGTACCAATAAACAAATCTTACGAAAATACTCAGAATAAATCAAATTTCAACTTATTTATGCAATTTGAATGATTTTTAAATACTTAAACATAAAAAAGACGCAGTTTGACCATAGCAAATTGTGATGTCTTTATGCGTACTTCCCTACAAACTTCATATTAACCGAGCTTCTTTGACATTCACTAAAAATTTGCCGAGGTCAACCTTCAGTAAAATACATAATTGTTATCAGTTCTACACACCTATATCTAATTTTGATACTAATTGAGCAATTAGATGATAAAAATAAGGTACAACCGCCCCAGTGTTTGACATCTTCAATATCCAACAGTGGACGCCTATTGCTCACTTCTATTAATATGACATAAAATTGAAAGTGTCAAATTTTGGGCCAGTGTCAACCATATTTATAAGATTATAGCCGGAAAGGCATATTTAAAACGTTTTATGGATCATTTAAATTTCTCGAAATGACTTTGACCTGACATGTTATAATTAAATTCAATAATTAAGCTTTCTATGTATACACGGGCACATAAATTTTGTTTAACCTCATTCCAGTATTACCGAAGCTTCATAAAAGCTTAATTAAATTGATCAATCACTAATATTAATTCCAACTATGATTGATGGGTATTAAGTTAATTAATTCATAATGTTAATAATAAAAAACGCATACTTCTAAAAAACACCTTTAAACTAAATTGAAATTCAAAGTTCGTCGCACAGCTAACAAAAAAACCTTAGTCAAAGTTAACACCTACGACATTCAAAACAACGGTTTTAATTTAAAAGACCCTACAGTACAGTCGGTGACAAAAATGCTACAATAGTTGGCAGTGGTCACTCAAGACTCAAGATCACGGCCTTGGTAACATTTTTGAAAGAAAAAATAAACGTTGGTTATAAACAATCATATCAATTAAGTGCACATACCTACCTTTATGCGGTATGCAGCCTAGACTACTGAACTGTATTATTACTGGCCATTTTTTTCTGAATCAAAAATATTAAAATATTCTTCGTTTTCATTTAGTATTTTAATTCCGAGAGTGACATTTGGTATAATATTCTTAAATACAGTAATTTTTTACTAATTTCATTACACTTGTAAACTTATTGCATAAAAAAGATGGCAAAATAATAAAAGACCTTATTTTCTAAGGAAGTTGGTTTTCATAGCACCATTGTGGCAAACGAGTTTTCGGCCAGACTGTTGATAAGCAGACACACTAGCTAATGGAGGCCTGCAACTCCAGACGTGTGTATTATTGACCCTTTTTTGATTTAAGCATACCTTGAGTTGACGGCTACCTTCAAATGCAGGCTCTCTCTCAACACAGCGCATCCCCAAGAATAAAAATACTGGAAAAAGACGGCCTCATTTTAACGTCATATTAAAAGTGACGGCGCAAATCCGTCCACTTGTGACAGCGACTGTACCCATGTAAATAAGCCGGTGGCAGAGAAATTTAATTAAGATGATATATGACGCCTTCACTTAACGAATACAGTCGGCAGCGAAAGCGGGATGGTTATCTTGCGCGGATGAATGTTTGTCCAAAAAAGGTTATCTGATCGCTGCATGGCAGAGGAATGAATGGTTTTTTTGTAGAATATGTTTTTTTTATACCTAAGTTATAAACCGTTTTGCATGTGTTTGAAGTTCTTTTTACTAACTATGGTAAGGTTTTTTGTTACGGTTCCGTACCCAAAGGGTCCCAACGGCAACAACCCTAATACTAAGCTTATCCGCAATCCGTCCGTTGACTGTCCGTCCGTCCAAAAACAAGGTAGATAGTTAAAAAAATTGCAAGCCATTTTACTGAACTACTTGGTTATCAGGTTTAACTTAGACTTTTAAAAATATGAAGATTTTTAAAGGGATTAAAATTAAACCGTTGTTATCGTAAGTTAAACTTCATTGTACAAAACGATGTAGAAGCCCGGACGTAATGCCAATTGTTATTCTCTACCAGTTATCGAAAGCAGTTTTAGATTCCTAGTTTTTCTGCGGACCATCCCACATAATGACCGAGCGATACTCGTCGCGCGGCCATTGTGGTTTTCTTCCATTTTTAAACGAAGCCAACTAAAGGAAGTCGTATTTCAGTTTCCAAGTCGTTCCACGAACTAATTTAGTGAAAACGCCTGTATGATAAACTTTTATCATTTTCAGGCTTTTTAACACTTGTGTAAAGGAGCGTATCTTCTTATGGTATTCACGGCACTTATTACCCTTTGTGATTTTGACTTGAATAGTTTAATTTGGGTTTTAATCCTTATTATTTTGGGGATACACTCTAATTTTCATTGAAACTAGTTCAACAAGTCCTTTGGTTTTAGTTTTAATCGGTATAGCTTTCAAATAAAGTCCATTTTTGTAAGTTCTAGCTAGTTTAGAAAGAGGTGGGGAAGGAAGTCATTTTTCAGCATTCTTCGGTTCGACAATTATTTTTAATAGTTTCAGTAGTTTATTAAACTGTCGCTTAATAATGCTTTTGAAACAAATTTAGAATTGTGTAGGAAATATATTTTTTCGAGACCTTAGTCGTTCTATATTATGGAAAACAACTAAATACGGTTATTACCTGTGTTCTAACTGGATTATGATAACATTTATTGTAATATTGCTCTGCATTAAATAACACGCACATACAAAAGCCAATATAGTTATCGGACTTTATGTGACCCTTATAACAATATACATAAAGTGCACGAGTGGTCAGTTAACAGTGTTGGCGGTGGTACAAGCAGCATACTTACATAATAAAATGCGATTTTACGAATAGTGCTAGTGATCAAAACTTAGCGCCTTTTACAGATGTAGAACCTGTATAAAACTTATACCACATATCACACAAGTTCACATCAAGTTACCTACGAGTTAAAAAAAAACAAGATGCAATACTTTAATTACTTGTAATATCAGTCTTATTAACGTCTAAGTACACAGAATCGACAATTCTTTAAACACTACATTGAATTTGGATTATTTTATTCCCAAGTCAAGCGATTCCGTAAATAACTGATAACAAAAAAATCCATCATATTTTCTGGTTCATTCTAATTACAGTCTTATTTAAGTCAATACAGATTTAACATTCCATCTAAGTCTATTTTATAGTTACGTTATTTTATTTCCAATTCAAGAGACAACTCCATAAACATCGCCTGAACTTTTTACGCACAACTAAACAAAAAGTCGTAACTCAACACGATTTCCATACTGATATACGACGTTTCCACAGTTGTCCACGGTTGGTCATAAACAACATGCGTTCTCTATTGCTCGTGCGCAGGAAACGCGTCTATTTCCAGCCGGATGCGTGTTTATTGTCGTCTGTCTGTCCATCTCGTTAGCATATTGATCCGGTGTTGATTATGACAAGGGGTTTAAAAATTAACAACTCTTTTAGACACGCAGTATTATATTATCATTATCATTTTATTCTCTGTGCTGTAATAGTACATTACGATACAAGTGCCAATAGCAAGAAATTCGCAACGAGCGGTGATAAATTGAAACACGACCGAAGGGAGTGTTTTCAATCGATACGAGTTGCGAATTACCTGTCCGCACGTGTATCATACAACGTTTTACAGTACATATGGCTCTTTAAAGTTTCGACATATGCGCGTAATCTGCTGATTACCGCACTCGTGCGGTAAAGTAGCACCATATATACTGTAAATTAGTTTAACGCCATTACGCTACGTCACACTGTGTGGTAATGTTTACTATTTATTATTATAGTACAGCACCAACGGTACTCTTAAATTTCGATTGAATGAATATTACAGATACGAACTATAATTTGATACCACCTTGTATAGACTTTCATTTATTTATTTATTCCATAAAATTAACACTTTACCTCCACAGTCAAGCTACACAGAGAGAACAATATAAAAATATTAAAAACATTACATTATGTTGGGTTATTTATTATTACTTACATTATAAATTTTATATCATACAATAAACTCATCATCATCAATATCATCATGTCAGCTGAAGGACATTGACGGCTGGACATAGGCCTCTTCCAAACAATAAACACACAACAACACAATAAACTAAATGGTCCTAACAAGTAAGTCCATTCCATATTGATGGAACTTGGAGTAGAAATAGACTCCAAGTACCGGTTAGTTATTGCGAGACCGAGAAAACGAAATCCAGAACTGTAGAAATAATCTAGGTCGCTGTCAATGTCTAGTATAAGTATACCATTCAGAAGAGTAAGTGCTGAGGAGAGTAAGAAAGGAGTCGGGTCCGTGCCGTGCCGGCGAGACAGCGAACAGGGCCCGCCGGCGACGGACTACCAATGTCTCTGAGTCTGCTGAAACTAATTTCTCTATAGAGAGGTCTCAGCATAATATGCCGTAGAATACTTAGACTGCTGAGATGAATACTTAGGCGCCGTTTATTAGGCTTTTTCTTTGAATTCACGGATGATACTATTGTGTTAAGCAGATGTCTAGGTGAATACGATGTTGTATATACATTGGCAGGCTTGTGTAATGAGCCACCCACATTGTAACTAGCTGATTTATAGCTACTAGATATTTAATAATTATTTTCTATTTGTATACCTAATAGATATTAATTTAATACGCTTCAATAAATCCACAATGATTCCTACTTCCATATAAGGCACCGCCACTCTATTAGCCTAGAATGCGGCATTACTTCCGCTTCCCTTAATATATAAGCCTATGTGAACCCATTGTTCCCTTAGTATTTAAGCCGTATGTTTCTTATTAAAAGAGACAGTATTTACTCGACTCTTGAAGTATCATTTACAACCCTGTGTACATCGGTCCACTTCACTTGTCTTTGCTGGGCTCTGATAAGAATATATGAAAATTCCAATTTCACACTTCACTGTAAACTCATTTACCACGTTCCAGGTCATTAGAAAAGGGCGGCAGCAGCGGTGGAAACGAGAAGACCAACGAGGGTTCAGTAAGCAACAACAGCAAAGAGCAAAACAAGAAACCGCACATAAAGAAACCACTCAACGCCTTTATGCTCTATATGAAAGAGATGAGGGCGAAAGTGGTGGCTGAGTGTACTTTGAAGGAGTCTGCGGCCATCAACCAGATATTGGGACGACGGGTGAGTTAGATAGCTGTTCATGTTTAGATATTTTTGAATTTGGAATCTCAGTGGCTCGAATGGATCTTCTTCTGAACCAGTTTCATTAGAAGTTTATTTACCTAGGTGCATACTTAAATTTTCCTGATTAAATTATATATTTTTTATATTATAATAGTGTCCACTGATGTCGATTTAACTAATGAAGCGACGTCAATAAGATACTGTTGGATAAGTACATAAATAATTTGGTTTATCCAATTAAGTATTTTTTCTCAATTGTCGTCGTTTTTTCTTTATCGTGGCAATCAGATTTACGAGTATCAGTATGGTTTTCATTTATTAAAATCTCATCAATTCGTAACTATGAGTTAACATTCGGGCCACTGCTACAATTGAAGAATACTTACATTCTACAATACTGGCCATTTCTTTAATTCAATGTTCTTTGTGTTGTGTCTTGTTAGGAATATGATTATGCGATCACCGTCCTCGTTTTTGTATCAGTGCCCTGAATAACAAGCAGCTCTCAGAACTTAATCCGATTCCTAACAGGCACGCTCTGAGTCATGGACGCTCAACGCCGTTGAACATCCATGATTGATCAGACTTGTCGAGGAGGCAGTAACATATCAATATCGTGTCGTAATCTAACGCAGTGGCATTCGTTGAGTCGCGAAGAGCAAGCAAAGTACTATGAGAAAGCGAGACAGGAGAGACAGCTCCATATGCAGCTGTACCCGGGTTGGAGCGCGAGGGACAACTACGGTTACGGTTCCAAAAAGAAAAAGCGGAAAAAGGACCGTAGTCCTGCTGAGTTGGGAGGTATTGGACCCTAGGACCTGAACACGCGAGGGGCTGGGTTGTTCCGTCGTCGCTTGTACACTCGCTTCACCTCCCCCCGGCTCCGTCCGGGGCTCTCTCCCGCACATTCACTAACACCCCCGAGAGAGTCCCGTCCCGTAACTAACCGACTGGCTTGTACCATTAACGTCGAGCATCCCCGAGATGTCCTCCCCGTATGTGAGTGTGCGTGTGTGCGTGTTAATCAACTGTGTTAATGTGCGGCGGCCCGGAGGTGCCTGTGCTAGAAAAGCGGCTGGAACCGTTGCTCACGAGTCGGAGCGGGCGCGAGGCGACGACGCCTGGTCTGGTCACGGCAGCCGACCGCAGGCCGCGTCGCCCCGCGCCCTTTAGTGTTGCGTGTTCTGTGTACGTAGTCGTCGAGTGATCGTGTACATGTACACCCTACACCCCTGATCGGAAACTATATTGGTTTGTTAGATGTCTAGACGAACCGCGACTCCGATACCGACCGCAGAATAGGTTCTGTGAGGAACGTCACAATTGGCCATTTTCATTGTTTAAGTAGGATCAAAATTTACGTTAGCGGCTTCACGCGGGCTGTTTTTCTAGCACGAGAGTAGGCGCGGTGCTCGGCCCGGGCGAGAACCCACGTCGAAGTGCATTTCTCTTTTCTTTCCATATTGCGTCGGTTCAGTGGCATGCGCTTGGCCGCGAGGAGCAAGCCAAGTATTACGAGCTCGCGCGGCGGGAACGCCAGCTGCACATGCAACTCTATCCCGATTGGTCGTCTAGGGCTAATACGCAAAGGGGCAAGAAGAGGAAGCGAAAACAGGAGACAACCGATGGAGGTACTGCCTTACACTCCGGCCGCCTCCCGTCCCTCGTGTCCCGGCCGCCTGGCCTCCCGTCCCGCGGCGGACGTCTGACAACATGCGATATTTGCTGAGCCTCTTTAATAAAATGAGGTCAATTAATGAGAGAGTCTTAAGTCCCAGACGCCCGCCGCCCTCCCGCCTCCTATCCCCGTCTCCACGGAGGTCAGTCACTTGCTCTCAGCTGAAGACTATTCGACATAGCATATTGCCGAATGTTGGTTAACGGGGTCCAGGTTGTAGCAATATCAGTATTTTTATATATTATTTATCGCCTCTATTTATTTTTTATTACAAACGCTATTTTATGAGAACCCTGTTGTAAGTGGCACTCCTTCGAAGGTTGTCCCGGTTTTTGGCTTTCCGATCTGCTCCGAGCCGTGTCGGGGAGCGTGCATGTTCTACAGTCTGAAGGATGAGTGCTTTGCAGGGAGTAGTCCGTGCTGAGTCAGGCTGGGACAGCCTTCCCGACTGGTATCACTGCAAAGTATACAAGCGTAGTGCGGTGCATGCGGCGGCCCAGGGCGTCCGCGATAGTCCCCGCCTGGGACGCAGCCTCCAAGCTGGCCTACAGCCTGCTTGTATCTGCGGTGTCTATATATAATGTTACTGGCCAAGATTCAATATTTATTTTTGATTCCGGAGAACCTATTCTGCTTAAATTTTGCTTATAAGCGTCATGTTTATTTGTGGTTATTATTTTATTTTCGAACGTAGTTAGCATTTATTTTGGAAGTTGATGCGAGTAGTCTGTTATGTTTAAAACCAATGTTTTTTCCGTTGTTCCCTTTCGTTTGTCCATTCCTGCCCACGCATGATACTAACACGTTTGGGGGTATGATTGCATGCTGCTTTTTTTGTAGTTTTAGTGTATTAGTTAACATTAAGGCTTGGAATATGATTTCGGGTAAACCTTTGATTCGCAAGCGTGCATTAGCATTTTCACTGGCCTCCTGATTTGACCGCTGAATTTGAACCAAAATTTATCTGACGTCATATTTTATTTTCTGATCTGGACTTTGCATAAAGATTGATTTGCGATTTTGAATTATTTGACAACACATCCCTAAAGTACAGTTTTGCCATTGTCAAGAATGAAGAAACTTTTTTCCGAGTGGATTTTTAAGTTCATATTCTAATTGTTTGTCCTAATGTACTTCCAGGAAATAATTTGAAAAAGTGCCGAGCGAGGTACGGACTCGACCAACAGAACCAGTGGTGCAAACCTTGCAGGTATACGTCTTCTTCTTTATCATTTTTATTTATTTTCGCTTGTACACAGAAAATCTATGCGCCGCCACACAGAATTTGACCGTCTGTGAACTATAGGCGACAGTTATTTTGATATTGTTTCTATGTGGAAAGACTTGGCTTATCTTTCAGTCTAAAGTTTCCCAAGAAAGCCCGGTCATAACATATTCGTATTATTTCAAAAGAATTCCGAATACTTAGTTGTTGTATTCTTTAACAAATTAGTTTTTTGTTTTGACCTGTTCAAAGCGAATAGAACTGAAGACGATGGTGATTCAGAAAATGTGTCTTTTCACAAAGAAATATATAAAAATATCATAGCGAAAAACGGAATAGATTTTTTTGAAAGTAGACAAAGAGTGAAGTAAGAAGAAAGTAGTGGAAATAGGTATTAGCTTCGAGCCGGCACCGTTGAAGGGCAATCATTTGTCGAAGAAAAGCTTTCAAAAAAATCTTGACACATTTTCTGAATTACGTTCGCTTTTTTTCTTTCAATTCCTTTACGTTAAGTGTGAGGTTTATAATATACTGATCGAAATGTTTTCTCCACTCATGATTGCCGCTTCCCACGGATTGGATCCGCTGGCACTACTGGTGACGTTTTTTATATTATTTTAACATTTTGCTCTGATACAATTTTTATATTGCGCTCATCTCACGCCACTTGACTCGGACTGTTTTTCTCATCCCTATACCACGTTCTACACCTCCTGCCTCCGCATATCCTGCTTAACTTCTGACTTTAATTACATCAATGTTTTTTTCTTCCCTTGCTCTTTGAACACTCCATCACTGCTTACTTCCACTTTCTCGACGATGTTCGTCTTCATTTTTGAATATCATCATTATCTAATATCTTTTACACCCTGCTTTGACCTCCTTACTTTCTCCTCGTACATTTCGTATCCCATTCGTATCTCACTCTTCTTTACCTCATTGTTCTTTCTCGATTATCTTCTATCCTTTTTTCCTCCCACTTTGTATTACTACTTTGCCTACTTTCCTTTCTTCTCCTCGGTCTCCTCCTGTCGGTTCTCTCCCTTTTTCCTCTGGTCCCTCGGGGTTACCCACGTTCTCCCCTCTCTTGCCTTCGGGCCACAGCCCCGAGTCAACTAGCGTGATGGTGTCGGGCGGGCTCGGGCTGCTCCGGCCGGAGCCGACGCCGCTGCCGCCGGCGTCGCTGGTGGCGAGCCCGGCGCAGGAGCCCACTTACGTCAACCTCTAGTGCCGGCCTAACGCCGGACGAGCCACGGTCAGTTCTGCAAGGTTGATGAATATGATGGTCATTTTACAAATATTGCTTAATGGCATGACAGTTTTGACAAACAAGAGTGTGTCAGTCATATCATCTAACTATAACTTACACAAATTATGATAGGTTGGGTTTGGATCGCTTTGAGAGATTTCAATGACGTAATCTTGTCATAACGTGGCTGTCACATCGACTGGTTTAATACCCCGGCCACACACTTGTCGAGTGGCATGGGAAGTAGCGAGGAAAGGAGGCATAGACGTGGTGTGGCCACGTTACTCTTCATGCCACACATCATGCTTCTTGTCATGCCCACCGCTCCCTGTTTTGTCGGTTTGTTGGCGCGAGTCAAAGGGCCTAGTACGCTCAGCATCAAAAGTAACTACGTATATGAAGCTCTTATTCCCTTGTAATAAAGACTTGACCTTTTCATATGCTACTTTTAATGCTGACTGTACTAGTATTACAGAACGTTGCGATAATTTGTGCGAGTAGAGCAGTGTATGGCCAGAGACGGCAGCGCGAGGAGCATAGTTTGGCAGGGGTATAACGTGTGACCAGCCACGGCATGAGAGGTTACTGTTAAATCTAAAAAAGATCCTAGTGCCACTACCGATAGTTAAGTATGCATGTTATATTGTGCTTGTACAGCTTGGTACGTTGACATTGACAGCTGCGATCCCACTACAAATTATGTCATGTGTGGCGTGTGAAACGTCAGGTGTCACCGTACTCAAGCTAAATTAAAAGCACTACTTATATATATGTATAGTCTACTGCGGTACGAACAATTATACATATATTTTTAAAATGACCATTGACAGTAGGTATTTGACGTGAAGTGGAAATGCTGTGTAGTAGATTCGTTTGATGTTTTTTTTTTCAAGTGGCATGTTATTCGTCAAAATTAGATCAAAAGTGTTTTATTTTTGTTATTTGTACAATAGAATCTTTTTAATTCAACAAATATTTTTAACGTATTTTATTTTTTCTATTTTAGTTGTTAGTTTTGCCCATTTTTATTTAGAATCAATAATAACAATACCATCTTTGACTCGTTTAAGAATGTTGTGAGGCTTGTGTTTCGACGTTGTTTAGACTATTTTGTTTCTTTTTTCGTAGATTTTTTGTTGCTTTAGGTTCTTCGTGCCCTCGAAAAAGGGCGCATAACCTCTCGGCATGAGTGTTTTTTCTTTTGTTGTGAGTTCTTTTAACATTGATCGGGCATGATTCAAGTGTAACATTATTATGTTTTTTTTTTGCTATTCATGTTTTGTAGTTTGATGTTAAGACTGTTTCATATTACCAACTTGTGAGCTAAAACCATTGTTATTACCAATTAAAATAGGTAATATGAAGCATTCTGTGCACAATGTAATACAGTATCATGATTTAACATCTTTGAAAATCAATAAGTACTAAAAAGCTTTATAACGTCAATTTCTTTGGAAGATGGTGCTGTATTGCTAATTTCAGTCGCGGAAGTTTTACTTTTGATACGTAAAAAAATGTGTTTTTATTTGCCCCTTATTCTCAATTTTACTAAACAAGAATAGAGTTTAGTCCAAGAGTTATAATAATTTTGTATGTTTAACCTTAGATCAAGTCCTTATTCCTGTTTGGTAAAATCCGGCCTTATATATACATTCTGATATGCCATGTATTCACTGAGGTAACCTTTTGTTTGTTCAACAATGTTTTTTAAAGAATCGAATTTATGAAATTGAAACAAACAAAATGCCTTCTGAATAAGTGGCTTGATGGTCGCGTTTAATTTGGTACACGTGATATCGGGGGTAAACTTTGGTGTCACTTCCAAACGATCGTTTTTCGAACTACGTTGCTAGTTTTAATACATTTTCATACTGTTATTGTTGCATTTATAGTCAATAATGTAAATTGACATACATACATACATAAACGCATGCCTATATTCCCATAAGGGTTAGCAAGAGTACATGAAAATTACTTTTCATTACCACTTTTCTTCAACCTGGTTCCTATAGTCGACTCTTACGACACCCAAGGGTAGAAGGGGTGGTGCTATTGTAATCGTAACGCGTCACCACACGGGATCGGGGGCATGTAATGTAAATTTAGCGGTAATAAGATGACGTAATTCACAAAATACAATAATAATAGATAACATGAAATTGTTTTGTACCTACGCAATGGGTTTCGGGATTGTTTGTATGGAAAGTGCACCGTGAAGTTTATGCTTAACGAGGTAAATTTCCGTCACATTTCTACAAGTATGTAACGTACCATCACCAACACAGTTAACTAACCATTTGTGCACTTTATGCTCATAGTAATAAGGGTTACGAATTGTGTGTTGGCGTTTGTACTACAGTCGTAATCAAAATAAACTCGACCATCACATCTGAAACATAGAAATGTTACTTTAATCAAATCTCAAATTGCAGGCGGAAGAAGAAATGCGTGCGCTACATGGAAGCCTTGGCGGCCGCTTCAGGGACGGTACCCCTGCCGATGGCGACTCCCCAATCCCCCTGCTCCGATGAGGACGTCAAACTTGAGGAGCTCTCCGACGCCTCCAGCGATGGAGACGCCGACACCCCTCTCAACTCCGCGTCGAGCCCGGGAGGACTGTCCGCGTTGTCCTCCCTAGCCTCGCCGGCCTCTGACCCGCCTCCGCCGCCTAGAAACCCCGTAGGCACGAACCCTAGGGATGCGAACAATCCACTGTCAGTCGGACAACTCACGTCCCAATCCTGGCCAAGGGCGGCCCAAGCGCGGCCAGGCCACGAGGTGATCTCCGTCTCATAGTGTCAGTGGGCTTGGTGGCGGTCTGTGATCATTTTAGCCTTTGGACGTTTATGTTATCGCGTTGAGGTTAAATCAACAGAGACCACTAGTGTGAGAACGCGTGGCGCCATCTCTTAGGAAGTTTAGGCGGTTGGACAACGCCATCTAGCGGACACGCCCTGAAACGAGTCGTGTTGGTTGTGATAACTAAACAAATAGGTACCTTGTTGAACCTTCGATATCGAATTCACATTACGCTTACGGATTTTTATGATGTAAAGAAATACCGGCTTTCGTGTCCTTTTTCGATCTACTAACCAAGGCCTAATATTTGCAGAATTTATCTTATTTTTACCGAATGCGCGGTATTTGTGTACGTCAGTCCGTTTTGTTATACAATTGACATTTCAAATTGACCTTGAGTTTATGACTAACTTTAATTATAATATTATCACATGTTGTCATTCCTACTTCATAAATTTAAAGTCGCTTTGATCTCAATTTGAGCCCCAATCGAGTCATTTTGCATTTTGTATGACAGCAACACCCACAGATTTATAGTTCAAATTTCTTAACACAATTTTGGGGTGTTCACTAGATGTCGCTGACAAAACACATATAACAGTGCCATCTAGTGTTAAAACCTGAATATTGTGTAACCCTAGTCACATGTGAAATGTGCCATTTACTATTTTTCACCTGACTAAAATTCTATATTCAAGCGTCAAATATTAAAAATATTCTTAGTCGAATTTGAATCATAAAAATGTGGGACATAACTGAATTACATGGCATTACCAATTAAGTTACTTTTCCTACATTTTCATCTGTCGACATGTAACCTGTCTGCATGCTAACAATAACAAAAATACTGAACTAAAAACTAAATTGATTTCAACTCCATCTATACGACACTTGGATAGTTTTTTATAGCTTTTTAATGGCACCGTATTAATAAAGGCTTATGCAGTTGGGTTATATGTCGCAGATTTTAAACACATTAAGAACATAATTATTACCATAACTTTTTATTTCACTTGTTACGTTCCTTATTCTTATTATATATAGTGTTAGTTTTATTCATTGAGATTAAAGACAGTGAAATAGAAGGTTATGGTGGTATTATTGTAATTACATGTTACTAACATTGTCATATTCATTGCTCTCTTATGAATGTTTCATTTTAACACCTTATTAATGGATTCAACTCAATACTTGCTTCATTCAATACGTTAACATACATATTTTGTGTATTTTTTCGATCGTTTTTCAACAAATTGCTGGAAATGATGAATTTCGAATGGAAAAATACGCCGTGAATTGTCAAGAAGACAGCACTCGTTATTAGGTGTTTTTTTTTTTAAGTAACTTCGAGTTGAATTTTTTAATTAAGTTTTTCCTTTAATATTTCATTGGACGGCCTGCACCGATAAGGTTCCATGTAGCGTAGTTTATAGTTTTAAAAAGAATATTTTCCCTTTGTAGCATGTTTTTGTAAAAAGTTAAATGTAAGGTGAAACAAAGGGAAAGGAGTTTTTTTCCGTTGTGCGGAACAATTTAGACTGTCGTAGGTTAGTTTAGGCACGTTGTATGAGTGAATTTGTAAATCGGAATTTGAACCGAGTGCTCTTTAATATAAGGCCGCATTTTTAATGACTATTTCAATAGAGTTAAGTTTAAGTTGCATGGATTTTATGTTATTCTGGTAGGAATTTGATGTTTTTCAAAGATCAGCATGTGTTTCAATCATGAAATTCAATTATGCATGCATTTGAATTTGTTTACTTAATAAATCTTTTATAAAAATTTGTTATGATTTTAATTTTACTTTATTTGACATGTTAAAGAGCATTTAGGTACAATAAAAACCACTGTATATGTGTAAGTACATATATGATGTAAAAATATAAAATATAGGTTTAATATAACTGTGTCATATTAGAATTAAGTGTACTATGCTACTTATGTATACATTATTACAATATAAAAAAAGTTTAAAGAAAACTATTAGCGGAATACTGACTTGAAACAAAAATTATATGAAAAATTCATACGGGGAAGATTGTAATTTTCATGTTATAATTTTTACTTTACCTGGAATTATAATAAAGAAACGGAGTGTATAGTACTCGAGTTTGTAAATAAATTTGTAATTCATGAATATTAGATTTTTTCGGTTAAAAAATATTGCATTTATATTATTATTAAAATACCCTCGGAATGTTCTCGGATGGTTTGTTTTATCCAACAGTTCTTTTTGTTAATTACTTTTTATTGTTATTATTAAGAATTTTAACGTTGTTGATTGCAAATCAAGCCCTATTAATGAAAAACACTTGATTAAACGCCATTATTTCAAATTTAAAAACTATTATGAACCCAGTTGATTAAACAGTTGACTATCACGATCAATGATTTAAAAATATTGACAAAATCTTGATCATTTTAAGCATTATTAAGGTTTTTAACCCACTAGCTTTGCATAGGAACAAATGTGCAATACTGAACATGGGTACTGTATAATAAAAATAAATCTTTAATAAGATTTTTTGTAAATTTATATTTTAAGGTACTTTGAATTTTTACTATTATGGAATTTATTTTCGTTTCGCACAAAGGTATCATTTTGATTTATTTTCGACGGTATTCTGATGAAAGTGCCAAAACCATCTAGAACTGAATTTTGCCAGGGAAGTAAAATGGATTATAAATAACTATGTAATGATTTACTCTAATGTCTGTGCCAAATTGAATGTGAAACTCTGAACCGATACTTACAAACAGATCAATTGAATAAGGAGGTCCGCGCTAACAGTTTTTTCGCTTAATTTAAATACATAATGCATGATTAATTACTTTACCTGGCAGCATATGTACAATAAACTTGATACTGTCATGACACATAACAACTTACTTTTTTGGTTTGTGGAGCATACGGCGGACTTCTTTATCCAATTCATCTTTAAAGCCAATTTCTATATCGATGTATATTTTAGTAAGAATTGCTTTCATGGGAACATATTTCCATATCAAAGTAGCATTTATTCCAGTTATTGCCGTAGCTACATCAAATTTGGGTACAGTTATAATCTGCGGAAGTGTGGCCACAAGTTATATGAAAAAAAAAACCGATAAAATCTCTTTCTTTTGACTCGTTAACAGTGGAAATAAAATCGTGATTATTCTACGCAACCAATGTGATTCCTCCAACAAATATATATAAGTAAACTGAGTAAAAGGAGAGTCATACAAAGAACACTATAAAACTCCCCTCTTTTGAGATGTGTCTGGGCCTAAACCCATTACGCTTTATAAGAAAAAAAACCGGCCAAGAGCGTGTCGGGCCACGCTCAGTGTAGGGTTCCGTAGTTTTCCGTCCGTCACATTAAGTTGACATATTAAGTACAGAAACACAAAACCCTAAAAAGCACGTCATTTCATTGTGATTTTGTAGAAATGACAGGTACAATAAACACCTATTTATACGGTTAAATTACAAACTTAGTTCAGAAATTATTTTTGTAATTTTTTCAAAAACTATTCAACCTATCAAGTTCAAAATAATTTTTCTACAAAGTTTTTATAAAGTTCTACTTTTGAGATTTTTTTCATATTTTTAAAACTTATGGTTCAAAAGTTAGAGGGGGCGGACACATTTTTTTTTACTTCTGGAGCGATTATTTCCGAAAATATTAACATTATCAAAAATGATTTTAGTAAACCCCTATTTATTTTTAAATACCTATCTAACAATATATCACACGTTAGGGTTAAAATGAAAAAAAAAAAAAAATCACTCCCCACTTTACGTATAGGGGAGGTACCCTAATAAAATATTTTTTTCCACGTTTTATTTTACCACTTTGTCGGCGTAATTGATATACATATTAGTACCAAATTTCAGCTTTCTAGTGCTAACGGTCACTGAGATTATCCGCGGACGGACGGACAGACGGACGGACAGACATGGCGAAACTATAAGGGTTCCTAGTTGACTACGGAACCCTAAAAACGCGAACAGGGCAATTGACCCGTTGTATGCTTACGCTAAGAATTTTAACGTACGATAAGCTTTACATACGGTGATTAACTGATTAAATACTAAAGCATACATCGATGTCCCGGCTACCATACCTCGGAAGTTCTTATGTTGATAGGTGTTATAGATTGTTTTTATTGCTAAGCGGATATTGTAAAGACGAATACGCAATATTTTTTGTAGAAATTGTCAAATTAGAAACAAAGGTTAGGTCTGGCCCGTGTCTTGTGTTCAGTTGAACGAATATTATTTTAATAAACAACGTAAAAATTATACTTGTCTATTTTATTTTGACGTGTATGGCGATATTCTCGTAAACCCTAATGAAATCGCTTTGAGACTTTAAAATGGAGAGTGAGTTGGTATACTTTGCTATTTATTCTATGTTGGCACATTGTATTGACATTTCTTTTAATGAGTCAGACAGTAAACTGTTATAGTTAAATACTCTGGCTACTGATACTGATACATCTTTTGCGTCTTACATATGTGTACATACATATTTTGCGTCTGAGTGGTTGCAAGAGGAGAGCAATGCAAATGCTGTGTCCATTCGAATCAACTTTTTAAATAAGTTTGTCAAAAATTTCATTTGTGGCACAAGAAGTAAGGAAGTGTAATACACGATTACTACCGCCATCTATGCGATATAACAAAATTTGACAACTTTATAATGACAGGATAATCGCTAGATGGCGCTAGTGGTTCCCCGATCAACGCAATAATTTGTGGGATACTGTTGTTATATTTGAAACCTAGACCTAATACTTATGAATTAATATATGACACGCATCGTATGACATCGTTTACCACTTTACATCAGTACTAACTTTTGTTGTTCCCTTGCATTTTTGGAGCACACCCCAGCTAATTCCAAATTGGGTTTGAATTAATAAATACTCTGGGCGTAGAAAAAGAGAAACGCTTCAATCTAACTAATCTAAGTAAAGGTGGAGGTAATGGGTACTAGACGACGATATATACTTAAATCGAATTGTTTTCCGAATCAACGAGTTTTAGATATGGTACAACTGATTTTTATTATCTTAGACATTTTTCACAGGTTATTAATGACTACATAAATATAGGTACCTACACCTTTTGCGTTGCTTGCATCAGTTGCAAGTAGTGTATCAGTTGCAATCCGTAAGGAGTATCTCTTTGGTTGCACGAGAGCAATGCATATGCTGTGATGTATTCATTCGAAGAACTGAAATTAGTGACCTGCTTTTTAAAAATGGTGTAATAATGCATATGCTTAGAATAGTACATTACTACAGAGGCCGTGACGAAAGGGGTTGCCGGCCGAAGACATATATACGGCCGAGCGAAGCGAGGCCGGATAGGTCTAAGGCTGGCAACCCCATATTTCCCGCCGAGGTATGTATAGTGCTTTTCTCAAACATGCAATGAAATAAACAACAAAAAATCAATGTTTTATGTTTTAGTGGCAGAATGTCATGGTGCCTGTGCCACAATTCATGTGGAATGGAAATTAAAAAAGAGGACTTTGCCGGCCTAGGCCTGCAAGATTTGTATGAAATTCGATTAACTACCTCTTGTCCTAGCCGCACCTGAAACGTCATACTTCGCAGCCTATTATAAGGAACATAACATTAATATTTCATTGCATGTTTGAGAAAAGTACATTTTCTGTTGGTCAACCTGGGCACAGAAAGTGGTGCCGCACGCGTGTTGGAATATATTTTTATTTAAAATGCTCCCGCTCGCGTTTGAAAATGAATTTTAAAATCGTTTTGTCCAATCCAAGATGTTTGACAAATACGATTAGATACCTATATAAAAATATTAAACATGAAATGTTCTTAATTAATTATTTGTCGGCCTGTTTAGCCTAGTTAGTAGTATCACTGCCTCCGAAGCTAGAGGTCCCGGGTTCGATTCCCGGTAAGGGCATTTGTTTCTGTGGTGAGCAGAGACATTTGTTCCTGAGACTTGGATGTTTTCTATGTATTTAAGTGTATACCTATTAAATATATCGTCGTCTAGTACCCATAACACAAGCCTTATTGAGCTTACTAAGGGACTAGTTCGATTTGTGTAAAAAAAAAATTGTCGCCTAATATTTATTTATTTAATTATTAATTTGTTTACAAATAATACTAAAAATTAATTGGTAATAGTTTTGCTGGAAACTTTAATAATGAACATTATGAAATATCACTTCAATAAACATTTTTTTTTATTAGATAACAAGTTCACAATAAAAATAGATTATTCACTTCCAATTACATTAACGGTTTTTTATACCTTCTGATTGACCTTTGCATTGAAAAAGTGCTTGGGTGGAGACCGGTCTCCACCGCCTCAAAAAATTCCGCTTTGTTCGTTTTCATCCAAAGTAACTTACTATTATTTTTAGATTCCTTGTATAATTCATTATAAACTGTTGTACTATACAAACATGTTCGGAAACGTAATTCCCAACTCGTGTCGGTCAAAAACAGTCGGTAAACGCTCGCTTTTTTTAATACCGCCACTCGTTGGAAATTACTTACTTTCCGAAATTGTATCATAAATATCTAAATAAATAAAATAATAATAAATATTGGGGGACAATCTTACACAAATCGACCTAGTCCCAAACTAAGCAAAGCTTGTACTATGGGTACTAGACGACGATATAAATACTTATATAGATAAATACATACTTAAATACATAGAAAACATCCAAGACCCAAGAACAATTACCCGTGAAAAATGCACAAATAAATGCCCTGGCCGGGATTCAAACCCGGGACCTCTAGCTTCGGAGGCAGAGTCACTACCAACTAGGCTAAACAGGTCGTCATCTATTATGTAATACATAAAACTAGAGTGGGACGTTTGTTTCTGGATTCGTACAATCCGGAAAGGAACGTCCGAAATAATTGTAGATTACAATGAGATTGGTAAAAGGGATTGATGTGTAATAAGAAAACACGTTGAAGAGATTACATTGTTTATTTCGTGACAATGCATAATAAGAGACAAAAAATAAATATTAAAAGGTTAAAGACGCGGTAAAATTGTGATGCCATTTGCAAGACTAGGTTAGGGTTGTTAAAAGTCCAATTTGTTTGTACTATGGTAAAACTTAGATCACTATGCTTTACTATTTTAAATCATGTCATTTACAAGGGCACTGTTACGTGGTCACGGCAGCACCAATAAAATGCTTAATTAATCTAGTCAGACTCGACGTATTATGATAAAATACAGCTGACTTACACTATCAGACAATCCTGTTAAAATTATACAACTAGGCTACAAGTTTAACTAACCAATTTCATCTTTAATTACGTTCATTAGTTCTTACAGAAAACTGCTGGCTTTACAGGTAAATGTTTAGAATACTTAGACATATCGCTCAAGCTTATATAGTTCATGTTCAGATATAGATATATCAAATGAAGAAAACATTAATCAACACGCCAAGTGCAACTTGACTCAGTTTAAAGTTAAAATCAATTTTGTTCTTTTTTGTTTTCAATTTCCTCTATCCAGAATTATCTACGGTCTATCTGTGCTATGATCTACAAATATTCAAGTTTTTTAAATATGCGTTTAAAGCGATAGTCGCCTTTTATTTAAGGAATTGAGATTTTAAAGATTTTTGGTTCAATCACAAAGCTAGTGCATATTATTAATACAAGTTTGCTTTTAAGAAAGGCATAAGTAAAGATATATAAAACCTCGTATGAATTCAAGAAACTTACAAAATAGCAAGAAACATAAATATAATAATATGGGTGATTTAAATTAAATCAAAAATATCACTTAAAATTACCATTACTGCCTAAGTATTCAAGCACATAAAACCATCCATTACTGCCTAAGTATAGGCATTCAAGCACATACAACCTTACAAACATGTACCTCATAACAAAAACTTGAAGTACTTACAACGGATTAAACTTAAGCAAAGTTATTTCCGCTAATAAATAGCAGTACAATGCACGATTACTACCGCCATCTATTTGACATAACAAAATTCGTCAACTTCATAATGAAGCCTAACAATCGTTAGATGGCGCTAGTGGTTATCTGATTAACGAACAATTTGTTGGATTTTGTGATCATATTTGAAAAATATGATAGCAATTATATAATGATACATATTTTTTTACTTCGTATTAAATTACTTGGGTTTCTGTATGTTATTAAAACAAACAATCGTCAGCTATTATTAACATTTGTTGTACATGGAAAACTGAACAAATCAATAAAATCGTTTAAATGGAAATGTAGTATTGGAAGTTCAATTTGATTGGGTCAAACTTTTCTTAGTTTATATAGGATAAAACTCTTTATTGCACATTTTATTCAATAACTCAGGGTTGGCTAGCGCCATCTATCGTTACTAAAACACACTTATCGATTAAACAATACATTAACTCTTTTAGTAAATCGCGTGCGATTAGTATTAAGTGTATAAGTGGATTAGAAAGGGATTTACATTAAACATTGTAACCTAATTATTAGGTTATACAGTTAGGTTGATTATTAGGCTTTCTAGCTCGATTTTGGCCGAAATGTCAGTTTAATAGTCAAATCACTTATTTATAAATTAATAACCTAATAAAAATAGAGTTAGTATAAAATTATTCGTCGGTAAATATTTGACACTTAATGTGATATAATGCATGTTTATACACAGAAGAGTGCGCACAGTCCGACAAGTAGTAGTAAGATAAGAAAGTTTTGAAAGACCATACCGAGAGAAGTATACATATAACGATAATATTACCGATTTTGTAGGAGGAATATTCCCGGTAAGGTACATCTCTAAATGCCTTTAACATTATTTTTAGAACATGCTCATTTCTGTGTCATGCTATTATGGAAAACTTATTGGAAGAATACAACATTGTCACTTTGGCTGTCCAATACAAACCTAAGATAAATATTACGTTATACTTTGTAATATAAAACACTGAATATGGTCTAGTCCGGTTATAAATCAGTTATACTTTGTAATATAAAACACTGAACATGGTCTAGTCGGGTTATAAATCAGTTATACTTTGTAATATAAAACACTGAACATGGTCTAGTCCGGTTATAAATCAGTTATACTTTGCAATATAAAACACTGAATATGGTCTAGTCCGGTTATAAATCAATTATACTTTTCAATATAAAACACTGAATGAGTATGGTCTAGTACGGTTATAAATCAGTCTATGTTAAGTTTCAAAATAGTTGTAACAGATGTCTTGCTTTTCTTATGATCAGTCATTATTTAGACAAAAACGTATTCTACATAGAGAAAGACAGAAATTACCATTTACATACTCAAGTGATGTAAATGACACTGAATAGTCCAAATAAATGAATGGTAAAAGCGTTGACATCCATTACAAGCCGTACTTTATAAACATATAAATATTGCGTTACATTAAATATTTGTCATGCTATTCTAGCCCTAAACATCAATCCTAAGCTTTGGGATACGGCCTATATCAAGATTAGTTCTCAAGTCCAGTGGCCACTTCTCTATTCCTATACATATTTATAAAACGACGCTGGCGAACAAATATATGGGCTGATGGTAAGCAGACACCGTAGGCTATGGACGCCTGTGACTCTAGGCTAATCACAAGCGCGTCGCCGACCCTTTAATGACTTGAGGATTTGTTGTGTTGCCAGCTAGATATATGCATGTCGTTTTTTCTCAATCGCAACACAAGTAAAAAAACCTTGTTTTAGTTTAAAAACATACATTAATGAAAATGAACAAGTACAGTGCACAATGATAAGAATCGCCATTTACTAACTCTTTAACAAAAACGACTTTTTGAGTATGTTATTATAGTTAATCTTAAATTCGCATATATACTTCTCGTACAAAGTATGTTCTTTTCGTATTCGTTCACAAGTATCCAGTAGTCATAACATAAAGATATATTTTATGTCTGCTCTTAAGATTTCATTTTTAGGGTTCCGTACCCAAAGGGTAAAAACGGGACCCTATTACTAAGACTTCGCTGTCCGTCCGTCCGTCTGTCACCAGGCTCTATCTCAAGAACGGTAATAGCTAGACAGTTGAAATTTTCACAGATTGTGTATTTCTGTTGCCGCTATAACAACAAATACTAAAAACAAAAAAATAATAATGAAGGGGGGCTCCCATACATAAAATCTGATATTTTAGCCCTTTTTCATGGCTACCGCTCGCCGAGCTAGATCTCAAGAGCCGTAATAGTTGAAATTGCACAGATTATGTATTTCTGTTATAGAAACCTGTCAAGTGCGAGTCGGACTCTTTTTATAGATCATGCGGTACGGAACCATTCGTGCGCGAGTCCGACTCGCACTTGGCCGGTTTTTTATTTATCATTCATTCTTTCTTTCGTATTTATTTTCTTCCACCCATAAATAGAAATAGAGAAGTAAACCTACCGCATTAGGTACTAACAATTTGTGGAAAAACTCAACTAAAGTAGCCTCACACACCCTAATGTTAAATTCTATTATTTCAAATCATCAATCTCTCATACAGTTCACATTTTTCCAGATCAATCCAATCATATTTGTAATCAAATCACGCGCGCACCCTATTCGTAATACAATACAGTGTTTATTAAGTTTTCCCACAAGTCCAGAAGTAGTTGGAACTGGTTCGAACCGCATTGGTGCAGTTTACCAGAGTCCCGAGGATTTGCCGCCCGGTGGGTTCCGCACGCGTACTGATGTCTTCGTGTCCAACCCTTCAGTTTCCTCTGTAAAAATAAGACAAATATATTATGCATCGTACGTTGAAGACAGAAGAAAATTGAAATAGAATTCCATAGTACTACTAAAGAAATTAAATAAATGAACGCCAGAAGTGTTAACCAGTTTAAAAACAAACCTGACAATCTATAAAATAAGTAGTGTGAATGTGTGCTAAGTGAACTCTGATTTAGACATATCAGCGACAGCTGCCTGTCAAAAAAAAACTTCATTCTGCAATGCAAGTAGGCCTTAATGGCACTTTTACAAGTCAAAATCTACAAGCGTTTCTGAAAAAGATGACCACTGCCGAGAAGAAACGCCGTAACAAACTCGACAGTCAGACATTTTTTTCCCAAAAATATGCTTATTACAATGATAATACTAAACCTACTATATATATGTAATAAATTTAAATATGAATACAAAACAGGAAAAATATTTACAGTGCGTAGTTCAAAAAGAAAACATGTCGGAACTGTATAACCAAATTCGAGACAATAATGGAAATAAGAGATACAATAATGAAATTAACTTCTAATAAACTATAAATTAAATCGTTCGATATGCTTTCTAGAACTCTGTTAACAATACCTCAGATCAGAGATCATTCGTTTTACTCACGGAATCTGCTAATACTGTGGCGGTGAAAAGGTTAAACTAAAATTGAACCCGCCGAGGGTTGACACATAACTTTTTTATACCACGTCGGTGGCAAACAAGCTATCAGCCCACCTGATGGTAAGTGGCCACCCTCGCCTATGGAAGCTTGCAACACCAGAGGCATCACTCGCGCGTTGCCGACCCGTAAGAAACCTTTTCACGCCTTTTTCAAGAGTCCCATGCTGTAGCCCATTGGGAATACCTTGGCAGGAAGCTCATTCCACAACCTAACAACTATTTTATGTGGGTTTGTACTTACTGCTCGAGCGCTCGTGGCCCAGCGGCGGCCAAGGCCAGTTCTTGGATGGGTGACCGCTTTGAGTGGTTACTAACTTAGCGCTCCCGTGCACGCCCGTGTAAGGCACGTTAAACCGTTGATCACGGCTGTTGTCTATGGCATCACAATTATTCTCTGCATTTATTTTCTTACTTAAGCTAGGTTTTTTACAATAAATTTATAATAGTAAAATATATAAACATACATACAAAATATAAAAGCATTATAAGTATAAAAAACCTAACCTAGGGTGTCGCCGGCAGCGAGGCAGGGCCTAAGCTGCCGGTGGTTAGGGCGACAGAGAGAAAAACCTCAGGACTATCCGCGCCGTGTCCAGGAGTACCGCCTTCTGTATCTGACCCAGCCATCTACCGAGAGTCTTTTGAGATGTTGGTCGAGACTCTTCACGATTATCATTATAATTTGTACTTACTGCTTATGGAGAAGGTGGAGTTCTGCAGGTTGCGCTGGCCCGGCTCGCGCATCTTCCGGCCCGTGGGGGTGCTACAGCCGGATGACGTCACCGACATGCCCTCCAGGTGCTTGTTTATAGCCTCTGCAATGCACATTACAAAAATCAATACCTATCATCATCATATCAGCCGAGGGACGTCCACTGCTAGACACAGGCCTCCCACAGAGTGCCACAATGACCGGTCCTGCGCCACCCGCATCCATCCGATTCTCGAGTGGCGACCACGTACAGTGCACAGGGTAGGCAGACCCCCTACAAGGTGGCCTGATGAGCCGGGGGTAAATAGAGTATTTCACAGCACTAAAATATATATTTTTTTACGTTACCAATAAACAAATCATACGAAAATACTCGGAAGAAATCAAACTCCAGCTTATTTATGCAATTTTAAAGATTTTTATATACATAAACATGGAAAAAAAGTACGCAGTTTGACCATAGAAAATTGTGACGTCATTAGGCACATTTCCCTACAAACTTCATACTAAGGCTGGGTTGCACTGTTGCACCAAACCGTTTGTAATCGAAAGCTGTGTTCGTTAAAATTTGAATGTATGGAAAGTTTGACAAGTTTCTATGTGATGACAGCTGCCGGCGCCATATTTAACGCTGATCAGTCTGTGATCGTAAGTCGGTGCAACCCAGCCTTACCGAGCGTTTTTGACGTTTCGTAAAAAGTTGCTGATTTGACCATAAGTGAAATACCGTATTAAGCATAACGCAACGTTATCGAGCGAGCGTAAGGTATATCTAAATTTATATTTCCATAGTATAAGTAGCAGATAGATTTACCAAACGTAGCGGGAATATCCAATACTTAATTGTGGTCAAGATGTATGTAGAAGTATGTTTGTATGTAAACAGTTTATTGTACACAACAACAGGTTCAAACTAAATAATGTGCTTTTGTAAATAACTTTGTACTAGTTCATACAAATATTCTCTCATCATCACAATAAATTTAAGAGCCTTGCTCTTGTCGGTGGAGTAACCGCCATTCCATTCTTCTCTGTGCTACATCTTTGAGTTCCTGATACGACACAACATTGACTTTCTCCTTAGCCTGATCCATAAATGCACGTCTCGGTCTTCCCCTGCCTCTTCTTCCCTCTATTTTGCCCTCTATTATAGTTATGATGTAATTGTCATGTCGTATCAGGTGCCCCAGCATATTCCCTCTTCTATTTTCTATCATCTTTAGCAAGAATCTTTTCTCTCCTATCAAGTCTAATACTTCTTCGTTTGTTTTTCTTTCCGTCCAACTTATACCTTCCATCCTCCTCCAACACCACATTTCAAACGCACTCAGTCTATCTCTGTCTCTTTGAGTTAACGTCCACGTCTCGCTTCCATACAACGCTATACTCCAAATGTAGATCTTAATAAAACGTTTTCTAAATATTCTCTACAAAAATTTAAATGCACTTTTATAACGTGTAATATAGCCGAAATTCACAAGAACAATTTTTTTACATTTTTGGCACAGCCAATGAAATACAATGGTTTTTAGGGTTCCGTACCCAAAGGGTAAAACGGGACCTTATTACTAAGACTCCTCTGTCCGTCCGTCTCTCTGTCCGTTAGTCATCAGGCTGTATCTCATGAACTGTGATAGTTTAGTTTAGTTAGACAGTTGAAATTTTCACAGATAACGTATTTCTGTTGTCGCTATAACAACAAACACTAAAAAGCAGACTAGAATATTTGTTGAGTTTTTGCCGTTTTTATAGATAATGATATCCCTTCATGCGTGAGTCCGACTCGCAATTGGCCGGTTTTCTTTCTTTCTTGTACGATTTATTTTATTCTTATTTTCTCGTGCAGTGCAAAAGATTTTCTACTGTTTTGTACTGCCATCTCCAGAAAACATTACGAAAACAAACCATAACAGGAATTCTCAGTAACATTATCCGCTAGATGGCGCCAGTTACACAGAAAATTCGTGATGCGTAAAAGGCGGTATGAAATAGTAATAATTTTCGGTTCTCCTCTACAGCTTGCATTTCTCAACAGATTCCCGCGAAATTCAGTTTTTTAAACTTACTTCTTGAAAAAAGATTAGATTTTTCGGCACGCTCTTGATTTAGTATATTCTTGTTTCGCCACATACTGTAACTGTAATTACAAGAATATACCGAAACAAGAACGTGCCAAAAAACAATAAATCGGCTCAATGCTACAAATACTCATAGAGGGCACGTTACCAGGGGTGGGTGTGCCATTAGTGACGTGTCTGGGTGCGATCTCGATGTGAAGCGGCTGCTGCGCGGGCGCAGAATCTAAGGCTTCTTCACCATACACGTAGGGAGAGTTCACGAGCGTCTTCAGGAATTTGCCGTACCCTGGAATACACATATTCATGACTACAAGAAGAAAATTAATACGATAATTGTTCAATTACTAAAACAAATAAACTATTTTATTGTCTCCATCTATAAAACCTACAATAAAATATTAAAAAAATAAACTAATACCTACATACTTATAAAAGAAAAATAAATAAATAAATACTAATCAAATAAGCTGCTGCCAGTGGGTAACGTCCCCAAAATGCTGGCGGCATTGACACGTTGAATGGCAATGCTCAATCTTTGTGCAACAATAACAGGCTAAAACTATATACATGTCACATGGGAATCCGTCATAATGTATAGGCATGAAATATTAAAAAAATACAATTGTTAAACACCTACAATTGTTAAAAGTAACACTGAAATTAATTTTTCGTGTGCTCTGCCTACCCTTTTTGGGAATAAAGGTGTGAGGTTATGTTTTATGTTTTTTGCTGAACTAGATCCTAGGTGATCTTTGTTGATGTCGATGATTTACTGGCACATAAAATTGATGAAATTAACAGATAATAAATCTATGTTCTTATTTGCCATAAATATAACGTTTCCCATAATCATCATTTGCCCTAAGTAGTTTTTATCAGAAACTGTAAACAAACGTAACGGAAGAAGGCTCTATACAAAGGTTGCTTAAATTATCCTGAACATTATATGGTTTCAGAGGAAATCACTTTTATGGCCTACGACGATTATGGCAAACACTACGTGTATTATATACGAGTATATCGAAGAGATCCGGAAATTACTATTGAATTAATAGGTACCGAACGAGGGGTGTTCTAAGTTTAACCGATTTGAATGCGGTTCTTTTACTTGAAAGCAGGTTTTCTAGCGATTTTTTGTTTAATTTTAATTTTGTACTAAAGCAGTAACGCTGCTGTATTTGATTTTTTGTTTGTTTGTATATTCAAAATTGTTCTTAAATATGTTTTATCAAAATCGGTTCAAACATTTTTGAGATATTGACCTTTGAAATGTAAATGTCGGAGGTTTTTAAACTTATTTACATACATATTATGATTAATTTACCTTCAACAACTCGGAGCTGCCCGTCGTCTAAGCACACCCGTCCATTCACGATGACGTACTGCGGACTGCCCACCACGTGCTGACCCTGCAATAATGGTGGCCCAAAATAATAATTCAATCCAACAAAAACAAGTTAATAGCGAAAAAAGAAAGTGAATAGGAATTAGTGACTTGTAGTTATCTGTACCCTTCGAATCGCTAAACTTAAGTGGCAGTGGGCGGGGCACATAGCACGCAGAACCGATGGCCGTTGGGGCGGAAAGGTTCTCGAGTGGCGACCACGTACCGGAAGGCGTAGCGTGCGCAGGCCCCCCACACGGTGGACTGATGACCTGGTAAGGGTCGCGGGTGTCCGCTGGATGCGGGTGGCGCAGGACCGGTCATTGTGGAAGTCTTTGGGGGAGGCCTATGTCCAGCAGTGGACGTCATTCGGCTGAATGATGATGATGATGATGATGAGTTATCTATACTAATATTATGAAGTATGGTCATTAGTCACCTTTAGAGTTTAACAGTAACTTCATAGTTTACTGCAGCATAAACGCATATTGCTTGTATATGCTAAACCTAACGTGTATAAAATAGGGTATTTATTTTTATAAAGTGTTCACTACATACTTGGATCTTAAGTTTCAAGTATATAGTTGTAACGTGCAACCGTATATGATAGCAAGCTGTGACGGTTGTCAGTCACTTGGGTGTGAGAGCGACTTGACGGGCTCGTAAGAGTCGTCCACACTTGATGTCATGCACCGCACTAGCTAGATTAGGTAGAGAATCTCAGGAGGTAGGTACTTTCAGGTTTTCAGCTGTCACCATATAATGCTACTAGAAGAGGGCGCCACATAGTTTATCACTCAAAACTATGAAAGAGTTTATATAGGAATTACTTACAGGTGAGAGAAATGCAAACAAGCTTAGTGTTCAAACCGAATGGTATGTATAATCAGTACACACATTCTCGGCTTATACAAAGAAATAAAGTACCTTAATGTAGGCTTAATGCTAGCATGCAAGTCACAATGTTTTAGGCAGGGCTTTCTACCTGGAGATTTACACTATGTCTCTGACCGAGGACGGATAAGGATTAACTTTTAGTTTAAAAATAAAATATCAGATGAGGCCGGCTTAGCGCCTTAATCTAATGTGAATTGTGTTTGTGTGAAGCTTGTTATGACTAATAACACTAGCAAGATATTTCGTAACACTACGTTGACACGTGGCATGTTCAAGAGAACGGAACAAAAGTTACGGATGGATATCACCTTAAAAGATTGCGGCGCCAGCATGCAGACCCTCTGCCTGTCTCTCCTCGGTCCACGAAGCCTCAAGAATTGACTCCGCGTCGCGGTGACTTTGGGGGGGCATGCAGAGACGTCAGCAAAGTCTCGCGCCACGCCCTTCGACCGCTCAATTGCCTATGTTGGCCCGCCGGTAGCGGCCAGCACAACAATCACTGAAAACCACAAAACATTTAATCCTCGAACTACAACCTCGCGCACGACTTCTCAACGCAAACTCTTTGAACACTACGTAAACGAAATCCTGCTCATCTCACCTGGCAAGAGTACAAGCCTAGGCTTGGTGACGGTCCACACGCGACCACGATGTCCTCACTTCATTTCGTTAAAATGTCAAAGTTAGGCTGCGACAAGAAAACAACAGATTTCGTTAAGATCGGCCTTGTAACCGCAAAAATAACACGATCACTTGATTCACGACAAACTTCGACGCACTCACCTTTTGTTCACTGTGTCGTTGCAGTTATTTTCAACGAGATGCGTTTGGGTCTAAGCACCCATCTCTAAATTATAAAAAAAAATGGCCGAAGCCTTAGCGAGTGCCCTCAGAAATCCGTGTGCACTGCTCACGGCATCCTGACAGAGAGTGACAGGCCTCACCGCTCTTTCTCCAGATGTCAAAATCAGAACGGATGCGTTCCGCCGCGTTCCACTTCAAGACCATAGAGAGTATGGGCCATTTACACCAAATGCGCTCACCGCATGAAGACAAAAAAAATTATTCTCCAATTTTACCACGATAACTTTTAACAAAGTAATAAACTGTGTAGGCTTAAAATACCTATAATGTACTAGAAAACACATTAATTATTCACCGTACCAACATTACAACAGAACGCAGCTTTAGGGCAAACCAGAAATTGACGTTATGTCACTGCTCGCCATCCTTCGCCGGTAGATGGCGCTGTGAGTCTCAAACGAGATATCTAGGAATGAAATTAACGCGTAACATTACCGCTTCAGTTAGACAAAAAAAATTTTTTTTTTTTTTTTTTTTTTAAAAAATTTTTTTTTTTTTTTCTTTAAAAAAAACAAAGTCCTAAAAACAATCAGAGACAGTGAAGTAATCAAACTCCAAATAAAGCCACCACTGAAGCACATTGCCCCTAGTTAACCCATTTGACATTTGACCTAACATGACCCCATGTGAGGTCATCGACCCTTGAACTTACATATGAGTTCATACTCAAAAAAAAAACTTACGATGAATGAGGTATTGGGACAGGTGTCATCGCAACACAACAATAATCTTACGCTAGACTTTCACAAGTTTCGGAAAAGAGTTCCATAACGAAATAAATTTTCCGCCGACTGTACATGAGGTTATACACGTTGACACAATGTCCTGAAATATCACAACTTCAATTAGCACGATAAAACAACATGAGTCATGGAAATAGAACTTTAAAAGAGATTCTGTCTATGATTAAAACCAGCGCTTGTATATGTTAAGAAAACACATACCTGTGATAGAATACCTATTCACTTCAATGCACAAAGCATAAATCCGACAGAATCGACAAAGACACCTTTTCCTCCCAGGAATCCTTAAATAACAACTATCAAAATAAACAAAGACAGATGTGTCTACATGACAAGAGCAGAGATAAAAAGACTTATTGTCTTTAGATAAAGCGACTATTTTATTTAGTAGCAGAATGAGATATAGATGGATCTCTAAGTTCCAAGCAGCTTAACTTAAGGTCGACAGTTACCTACTTAAACTAACGCGTTTTCCTAATCTATTTCTTATTGACATGTCCGTGAGCGTCCCCACGTCCATGATCTTGACCACGAGTCCAGTTATATTCCTACCTATACATTTACCTAACGAACTACAGTTAGCGCATATACTTATCCGTTTAAAATTTAACCCTATGCAATTTTAACTAACATTTTCGATTGGCCATTTCGAAGATGTATCCTAACATTGAGGTCGACTATACAGTCCGGGAATCTGCGTTTGAGTGCATAATAATTACTTGAAAGCAAATTACCTAGGAAAGGCTACGTTCCTATATACGACTCATTTCAGAAGGTTTCTTTATTTATATGAAATCCATGTTAGGCTTCACATTGACAAACGCAATGTGTACATAACGGTTCGTTTATTACCTAAATACCTACTTGGATTATTTGTTAATCAGCAGTTGTCAAATTATGCTTTATCAAAGTGCAACAGATAAACATCGGTCATCCGTCAATCATAATATGAAATAAAAGTTCATATTGCCACATTGAGTTAGCTAGAAATGTTATTGTCAAAGTTTTAATTGCAAAAATATTTCAGCAAATACCTAATAGCTATTCATCAGCTGTGCAAAAGAGAATTTATCTTAACACGACTGTTTAGTCTGGCTGAGATTTTATTATATCTTTGACATGCCAAATACCTACAGACTTTTGACTATTAAAATCGCGAAGCTCATAAGTTACTGGAGATATTTTTCTAAGTACAACACATTTCTTAAACTTGGGAGCTAGTTTCTGAGCGAAGAATTTGCTTGCGTCGGAGAGAGGAAATTCTCTTTTCCAAACCACTTGACCCGCGTCATATTCTAAGCGTCTCCTACCCCTGTTATAGTACACTCGGCTACGTTGATAAGATTTTTGTAAACAGTCATTTACTTTCTCAAAAATAGGCTTAAGATGCGACAGCAAAGAGGAATATAAGTTCCTATTAGTAAACTGCAAATCATCACCACTAGGAGGTCCTGAGGGATACCATTCGCCAGAAAGAATGGCCTCTCGTCCACTATTTAGAAAATAAGGGCTAAAACCAGTGACCTCGTGAACAGCTGTGTTTATAGCAAACTCAATCGCATTGACCTGTTGGTCCCAGGTGCGATGATCTGCACCCACATAAGATGCGATAGCCGTACCTATGACTTTCAGGCTTCTTTCAGCAGGGTTATTCTGTGGCGTGAAACGACAATTGAAAAAGAATTTAGGTATCTTGTATTTTTCCTTCAATGACTGCATGTGTTTAGACACATACTGTGGACCGTTGTCCATAATAATGCACTGAGGAACACCATACTTCAAGATAACATTATTTTCAATTAGGCCTACGACCGTCTTCGCTAATGAGTTTCTCATCGGAAAAATACAGGTATATTTAGTGAAACAATCACATACTATCAGAATGAACTTGAAGCCTTTATAACTCCTGGGCAAAGGGCCAAGGATGTCAGTACATACAACTTGCCAAGGTCGTTGAACCTTTTTGGGGTTCTCCATAAGACCTGCCGGTGCCTCATTAGTACTCTTATAGGCTAAACAAATTTGACAATTTTTGATATACCTTTTAATGTCACTCAACATTTTAGGCCAGAAGTAAGTTTGAGCTATCCGTTTCAAAGTTTTAAAAATACCTAAATGTGCAGCGTCCGGTCTGTCATGACACTGTTTTAGTATATCTTGTCTCAGCTCACTGGGCACTACCCGTTTCCATTCAGAATCCCTAGATAATGGATTTTTGTTCCTAATACGCTTGTATAAGTTATTACCTAAAATTTTAAAATCAGGAAATTTCTGAGGAGACTTTTCGACACGGTTATATGTATCAGTGTACCAAGTGTCAGTTACGTCATTTATTGGACAGACAAGCTCAACTGTTTCAGGTGATACTGGAGCTCTAGAAAGTGCGTCCGCTATTTTATTTTCAGACCCCTTCTTGTACTGAATGTTAAAATTAAATTGCGACAGTCTGAGAGCCCACCTAGCCAAACGTCCAGTTGGTGATTTTAAACTAACTAACCATTGCAAACTGCTGTGGTCGGTGTAAACTTTCGTTTGAAAAGGAGAACCCTCTATGTACCCTCTAAACTTTTCCAATGCAAAAATAAGCGCGTTAAGCTCTTTCTCAGAGACAGAGTGATTTCTCTCTGTGCGAGTAAGGGTTCTACTAGCATAAGCGACGGCATGTTCATGACCCTCGTCATCTAACTGAGATAGGGCACAGCCTAGGCCTACATCAGAAGCGTCAGTTGAAATTATAAAAGGTCTATCAAATTTAGGAATAGACAGGATCGGAGCTGTCACTAAAAGTTCCTTAACTATTTTAAATGCCTCGTCAGCTTCAGGTGTGAATTGGAAAGAAGTTCCTTTTGGAAGCTTTCTAGTGAGCTTATTCAAAGGAGCACAAACAGAAGAATAGCTCTTTATAAATCGACGGTACCAGGATACCATACCCAGAAAGCGTCTAAGTTCCTTTTGTGTAGAAGGTGTGGGAAAATCCACTATGGCACGTACCTTATCACTATCTGTGCGCAAGCCCCTACGATCTACCACATATCCCAAGAATTTCAAAGAGGAGCGGCAAAATACAGATTTGTCCAGATTAATAGTGAGTCCGGCTTGTTTCAACTTTTCACAAGCCTTCCTTAATAAGGTCATGTGATCTTCAAAGGTCTCAGAAATTAATATTATGTCATCAACATAATAGAAAATATTATGTGCAAACTCTGGTCCAAATACCTTATCCATGAGCCTCATCATTCGGGCACTCGAATTTACCAACCCAAATGGCATTCTACGGAAATGAAAACTACCGAGCCCCGGCAAAGAGAAACAAGTCTTCTCTCTCGACTCCTTTGATAACTTAATTTGGAAAAAGGCTGCCTTTAAATCTAAAGAGCTCATATACTTGGCATTATTTAGGGAATCCAATATTTCCTGAACCCTTGGCATAGGATATGTATCCACTTTAGTTATGCTATTTAATTTTCGGCTATCTAAGCACATTCTAAGTTCACCGTTCGCCTTCGGCACTAACAAAATTGGACTATTCCAGGCTGAATTACTCTTTTCTATGATGCCCATTCGTAACATATCGTCAATTTCTTTTCGAACATATTCCCGGTGGTGAAACGGAATTGGATAATATTTCTGTTTTACAGGTAGATGATCGCCTGTATCTATGACATGTTCTTCTAACGGGGTATAGCCCAACCGATCTTTAGTAGCCGCGATGCACTCAAATTCAGATACAACTCTATTCAACTGAACCTTTTGCTGGTCAGTGAGATCCTCTAGATCATGCAAATGTACACCAGAGTCTTTCAACAAGTTTATATCAGAGGACGCCATACAAGAGCGTTTAGTTTCCAAAATGTCAGAACAAAGGTTGAATTTGGCCAGAAAATCTACGCCTAATATGAGAGGTGTATTTACATCTCTGCATACAAAGAAAGTGATATAGTGTAAGTCATGTTTGTAAGAGATAGGTATTTCTATTTTTCCCAAGACCGTTAAGCGTGCACCGTTTCCTACAGCTAAGTCTTTCATACATGCGTGTAAAGGAAATTGCAAGCCTTCATTTTGCAATAGCAAGTAAGCGGATTCACTTATCAAAGAGATCGCGGCGCCAGAGTCAGCCAACGCGTTACACTCTAAGCCTAAAATACCTACAGACAGAAATGGCCTAGGATCACCTGCATTTTCCTTAAATAGAGGACGGTAAGAACTCTGTTTTAACGAGTCAGACATACATACTTGTGTTTGTGTAGATTGGTCAGAGACACGAGTGACTCTAAAATTATTATTATTATTATTGTTAGAAGTCTCTGACCTACTACCTAGTTTTTTGAACAAGGACAATTTCTAGTGAGGACTCCGGGCCTCTTACACCTAAAACAGATAGTTGTAGGATATGCGTCACAATGAGAGTGATGATGATTGCCACCGCATTTTCCACAAGACACAGTAGCCCTATCTTGTCCCTGGCTAACGATACGAGGTCTAGCATTAGAAGTTGAGGGAATGTGGCTTGAGATCCCACTACAAAAATTAGGAATGACTAGCTCTCTACCAGTGTTCAAAAATCCGCGGTTTTCACATTTAAACTTTGACACTTCTAAACGCGCACAAATATTCTTAAGTTCCCGCACGGTACGTACTTCAGTTAAAGCTAGACGCGAAATGAAATAAGGGTTCATGTTGGTCATTATAATATCTAGTTGCTCCGCATCTGTGATAGGTACTGACAAACGCAAAAACAAACTTTCCATGATGTTGATATAAGACCTAATCGACTCACTCTTGTCTTGCAACCTAGCCCTAATCTGGTTCAATAGACACCGTTCATATTCTATCGGTTGGAATTCATCTTTGAGCGACTCTACAAAATCTTGAAAAGTGTTAAAATGTGACTTATTCGTGCGAAACCACATCAAAGCTTCCCCAGAAAAAAGGTGAACCGCATTCCTCAACAGTTCAGAGTCTGAAACCTCAGATGAGCACTTAAGCTCTTGCAAACGGAAAATAAAGTCATGAGGCGGTACCCTACCATCATACACAAGTCCCCATTTGAGCACCTGAGAAGTGTGCCTTTGACACACTACAGACGGAATAGACTCAACAACATTCGTGCCAGCGCCTTGAGAAGATGAGCCAGGTGTTTGATTACACTTTAAAGTTTCAATGGCATTGAACGCCTTAGACACAAGCGCTATCTTCCTAAGCCGCTGTTCAGAATTTATTAAAACCAATTTCTCTAACCTCAGAATGACATGAGACAGCTTCGACAGACACCTCCTTCGACACGACGACGATGAGTGATCAGCCATTAACACTGCATCCAGTTTTCCCTCGCAGACCTGAAATTCGTCATCGATGGACAAGCCTGAGATGAAAGTGTTCGCTTTTGTGTTATCCAGAGAAGTGCCTTTGGCAGATTTAAATTGTTGTTTTAGTTCATCTACTGTATTATTAGAATTTACTTCTAGGCCTCTCGCTTGTAATTCAAATAATAATTCGTCCTTAGTCAGATTATCCACTTCAATTTGTAAAGCCATGTTTGACAAGATATAGTAGTGTTCAACACTCAGTAAGAAAATAAAACAGATAAGTAAAAACAGCTGATTACAATATTCACACTTATCTTTTCTATTTAGAAATACACAATAGGTCTGATACCTACTTAGTTATGTTAAGTGAGCTTCATATACAAGTCCGATAAAATATATTTTAAGTCGGGTCCAGAAAATTAAAGTGTCAAGTTTGACAGTTATTGTACTAACATACAGTACATATATTGTGTCCAGTTGGAGCACTAACACATGCTTTACTCTACAAAGTAAAGGTAAAAGAAATGACACAACTCGTTGACACTAATGCTAAATATTTCACACAGTACGGTAAATATTTTTGACACAATGAACAGTAGATATCAATATATGATACAGATTATATAGTAAGAGTTTTGTTTCAGTAACAAAAGATAAGCCTCACACAAACCAAATCCATTTTCATCTGATATAGATATAAAAATAGTACCAAAAAAAAAAAAAAACACTATACAGTGAAAACCGTTCAAATTTTAACCTGGAAGCCCCACGTTGGGCGCCAGAATGTAACGTGCAACCGTATATGATAGCAAGCTGTGACGGTTGTCAGTCACTTGGGTGTGAGAGCGACTTGACGGGCTCGTAAGAGTCGTCCACACTTGATGTCATGCACCGCACTAGCTAGATTAGGTAGAGAATCTCAGGAGGTAGGTACTTTCAGGTTTTCAGCTGTCACCATATAATGCTACTAGAAGAGGGCGCCACATAGTTTATCACTCAAAACTATGAAAGAGTTTATATAGGAATTACTTACAGGTGAGAGAAATGCAAACAAGCTTAGTGTTCAAACCGAATGGTATGTATAATCAGTACACACATTCTCGGCTTATACAAAGAAATAAAGTACCTTAATGTAGGCTTAATGCTAGCATGCAAGTCACAATGTTTTAGGCAGGGCTTTCTACCTGGAGATTTACACTATGTCTCTGACCGAGGACGGATAAGGATTAACTTTTAGTTTAAAAATAAAATATCAGATGAGGCCGGCTTAGCGCCTTAATCTAATGTGAATTGTGTTTGTGTGAAGCTTGTTATGACTAATAACACTAGCAAGATATTTCGTAACACTACGTTGACACGTGGCATGTTCAAGAGAACGGAACAAAAGTTACGGATGGATATCACCTTAAAAGATTGCGGCGCCAGCATGCAGACCCTCTGCCTGTCTCTCCTCGGTCCACGAAGCCTCAAGAATTGACTCCGCGTCGCGGTGACTTTGGGGGGGCATGCAGAGACGTCAGCAAAGTCTCGCGCCACGCCCTTCGACCGCTCAATTGCCTATGTTGGCCCGCCGGTAGCGGCCAGCACAACAATCACTGAAAACCACAAAACATTTAATCCTCGAACTACAACCTCGCGCACGACTTCTCAACGCAAACTCTTTGAACACTACGTAAACGAAATCCTGCTCATCTCACCTGGCAAGAGTACAAGCCTAGGCTTGGTGACGGTCCACACGCGACCACGATGTCCTCACTTCATTTCGTTAAAATGTCAAAGTTAGGCTGCGACAAGAAAACAACAGATTTCGTTAAGATCGGCCTTGTAACCGCAAAAATAACACGATCACTTGATTCACGACAAACTTCGACGCACTCACCTTTTGTTCACTGTGTCGTTGCAGTTATTTTCAACGAGATGCGTTTGGGTCTAAGCACCCATCTCTAAATTATAAAAAAAAATGGCCGAAGCCTTAGCGAGTGCCCTCAGAAATCCGTGTGCACTGCTCACGGCATCCTGACAGAGAGTGACAGGCCTCACCGCTCTTTCTCCAGATGTCAAAATCAGAACGGATGCGTTCCGCCGCGTTCCACTTCAAGACCATAGAGAGTATGGGCCATTTACACCAAATGCGCTCACCGCATGAAGACAAAAAAAATTATTCTCCAATTTTACCACGATAACTTTTAACAAAGTAATAAACTGTGTAGGCTTAAAATACCTATAATGTACTAGAAAACACATTAATTATTCACCGTACCAACATTACAACAGAACGCAGCTTTAGGGCAAACCAGAAATTGACGTTATGTCACTGCTCGCCATCCTTCGCCGGTAGATGGCGCTGTGAGTCTCAAACGAGATATCTAGGAATGAAATTAACGCGTAACATAGTGAACACATACATGTACAACATACATATATCTCAATTATAATACTGAAGAGTTTGTTTGTTTGTTTGAACGCGCTAATCTCAGGAACTAGCGAAGGCTCGGAAGTCACTCAGTGTCATTGGTGTAAAGTTGTACAACACCCTTCCGAAGGACATCCCGGATTCGGCAAGTGACGCAATATTCGCAAGCAAACTAAAAAAACTGCTAACTGGATTAGCTTGTTACAACATAAGCGAGTTTACGTTGAGGCCGACTAACGATTCATAATTGACTAGAAATTAAATAATGTAAAACAATCAACAACAAGCAGAAACAATGTGCTATAATATACCTATCTACATGTAAAAATGACATGTAAAATTAGTTATAATTTTATCAATAAATATCTCAATACTCAATACTACTGGTTCGAATTGAAAAATTATTTTTGTGTTTGATAGTCTATTTATCGAGGAAGGCTTTAGGCTATATAACATCACGCTGCTACCAATAGGAGCGAAGACGCAGACGAAGTCGCGGGCAACAGCTAGTGAGATTAAGTTGAGCTTAAAACCGAATCACTGGGTACTTTATGAAGAGGTTTTGTCCTATAGTCGTCCATCTAGGTTTGGTCTCCAGCTTTCCGCCGGGGCTCGGGCTGAAGTATATCATCTAATACTAATACCCCTAGCTTTGTCCATTTGGGACTAGATTGATTTGTGTAAAATTGTTTATAAATAATTATTATTTTATTATTGACCGAGTGTAACGAAGGTCTCCATTTTAGCTTCGACGAAAATGTTTTCATATGTCCGGCAAACGGGTTTCCGGATTTCCCGCTGTTCTCCTCTACAGGTCGCATTTTCAACCGATTCCTGTGAAATTTCGTGTGATCAGGTTTGATCATTTTATAGAATTGTTCTGTCTAGTCAATTTTGGTATATTTGGAATTTGAAAAAATACAGGTCTACAGCTCATAGTTCTCACAGAGCCAGTAGTTTTTAAAGTGTCCTTATAGTTTGTCGAACGCGTACCTACCTCGAATATATTAAAGATGATGGCATGTTTATGATCGCCAGCGGTAATGGTCCTCACTAGCTTCGGATCCCATACAATGACATCGGCATCGGGGGACCGTAATATTCGCAAGCAAACTGCTCTTAGTTTGGCAAAATTTGTTGCTACCACCTAAGTTTATTTAGAAAAAAAAACAGTGCCATAGTCATGGAGAGATTATTGTGGCAACCCTCGTTCCAAGGTCTACCAGTAGTTTTAACAGCGGACATCTTTTGACTTTTTTTAATACCACAAACGGTGGCAAACAAGCGTACGGCCCGCCTGATGGTAAGCGGTCACCGCAGCCTATGGACACCTGTGTTTGGCTTGATGATGGCGATGAAAAAGTTTTTTGTAAAGGGCAGCAGTGAAGAAACTGATTGCCTTGAGTTGGAGTTAAGTTCGGTTTGTCAGAAGCGTACCTCGAATATATTAAAGTTGATGGCATGTTTATGATCGGCAGCGGTAATGGTCCTCTCTAGCCTCGGATCCCATACAACGACATCGGCGTCGCTATTGACTGCCACCCGTCCCTTAGCGGGCCACAGGTTGAAGATCTTGGCGGCTGTGGTACTAGTTACGGCTACGAAGCGGCATGGGTCCATTATTCCTGAAATAACATTTGATGAAACACATAAGTTGAGAAAAAACTGTATTGCTTGGCAAGTTTAGGTGGCAAATCCCGCCAATCATGTTTAACGAATTTCATAGCTAGAATTTTAGCCACACCGCTTGCAATTTTTGGTGGCTCGCGTTCGTCCACTACGTTGACACCGTTAGGGATCTCAGCGAAAGTGTCCTTGCCGAGCTCCTTGTCTGTCATACAGTACAGTTTTACTTATACTTTCTATTCAGGTAGTCAGTTACTAACACCTGTTGAAGTGGAATATTAGCCATTTCATTCTGTCAGAGTATACAAGACGGTTGTTGCGATTGTGGAAGTGACTACTTGGCGTTTGACGTACCTGTAGTAAACACTTTCTACAGTATAGCCACGCGTTCCTCCACTACGTTGACACCGTTAGGAATCTTTGCGAAATTGTCCTTGCCAAACTCTTGCCTTATTTATTCATAAAACTTCAACATATAAGTTATTCATAAAACGTATCAAGCTTCTGTTAGCTAAAATGTGTTATGTCCCTTTCCCGCAAATACAAATGTTAGAGTGACAGATAAAGTTAACGAATTTTAAAGGCATTTAAACTAAAGTAAGTTTGGTGAACGTTTATGAACAAGGGGGTTTGTCTTTCAAGGAGCGCAGTTGCCCTTGTCGATGTAATTAAAGTAAACTAACTGTGTTGACAGCCTTCTGCCGGATTTTACAAGAGGGTTGCCCGAATAGAAGTAACTATGTGACGTACCAGTGTTAACCGCCTTCTGCCAAAGTATAGCCATGCGGTCTTCGACCCCGTTGACACCGTTAGGGATCTTAGCGAAGTTGCCTTTGCCGAGTTCCTTGTCTTTCTCGTGGAAGGTGCAGTTGTCGCTGCCGATTAGTTGAAGATGGTCGCTGGAAAGTAATAATGAATTGTTTGAAAGACAATAAGAAACAACGGTAAGCTGTGATCATATGTATATTAAAATTACAAAACCTAAGTTGAAGTGCATATACAGTAACATTTTGCTGAATACTGCAATAGAAATGGCAAAAGGAACGTCTGTTAAGGAAATCGTTGTCCCTTGTTAGACTTACTACTCGTTGCACTTTTTCTTAAATAGTAAACTCTATACTATTATTGCAAAACAAATCTAGCTTAACCTAATGACTTCTATTTCATGATATTCAAAGGAAACCTAAAAAGTTAACTGTTTTAAGTCTAAGTAAGAAAACTGCATTAAGTCCAGTGAAACATTAGGATAAAAGTTAGTAGATCAAGTGACAGGATCCCAAATGAAATATATTCATAGACGGAGGTGTTTTCACGTAGAGAACAGAAGGGTGGGAGTTTGAAATATTGGAGATAGCTTCTTAGATATTCATGCGACAGTTATTCACAATACGACGTACATTTCCGAGAGGAAAGGAGGAAGGGTTATATTCAAGATTATCATACAAGCAACACTTTTTATCAAGCTATTGGAATTGTCGATAATTTTCACGTCACGGGTTAGCAGGGATGGATCATGATGATTATGCATATTTTGTCACACTTGCTCGTAAAGGGCCTTATTGTACGAGAACTCAAGCGTATAGAGCAGCTATAGGCGATTTACCTCCCGCGGTAGCCATGGATTTTCATAACTCCCGAGGGAGTTATGAGTTTGTGTGTGATCTGATTGGGTTAAAAAAATCTAGTTGGCTGCGGCCTGCAAGAACACTGCTATGTGTTAGCTTGCAATATTGAAGCAGAAAAATCTAGTTGGCCGCGGCCCGCAAGATTACTGCTTTGTGATTGGTTGAAGCGATCATGCACTCATACTGGTGAGGTTATCGATTTTATCAATTTGGATTGTCATTATTCATTTCCTCGCAAATGTAATGAAAAACATCGTGATTAACTCGGGCGTAATAATATTGCAAACTCGATTCATCAAAAGCCCTCCGCCTTCGGTGACGGGCTTCTGATAGACTCTCGTACGCAATTTTTCACTTACGCCCCTCGTTAAACAATTTAGTATTAATATACTCACTCAGCGAGGGCCTCGACTACAGCCTGCGGGGTGGAGGCGTCGGGGCGCAGCGGCGGCGACAGCACGTGCGCCGCGGCGTGCCGGTAGCACGCGTTGCGGTAGTGCGAGCCTGCACAGGGACGTACACTGTAAATCTCGACACGCACAGAGCGGTAGCGGCGCGGGGCGGAGGCGGTTTCGCATTTTTGATCTTTCCGAAACTGTCGATTGTCGATTACTTCTTCATATGTCACACACACCTCCGCTCCGCTATCTCGCGCGGTTTTTTTTTGGTGCGACGTCCCCCGGACCGCCATCGCTTTACCGCAAAACCGCCTCCGGCCCGCAAAGACGCTGCGCAACGCCCTGTGCGTTTCAAGCTTTAATCATTACCTCACCGAGATTTGCTCTGAGTGAAAACCGAACGATTCACCACCGGTTAGTAGGGCGTGTCGAGCCTCACACGAACTTATCGGACCACACTTCTCTTAGCGTGGGTTTCACCGACTTACAATACGGTATTTTACTGTTAGTGAGTTATCAAAAATAAAAACATAAATTACAATAATCTTAAGTCATCTAAACATTACACTTACTTACATTACTCATTGAAAGTTACCAGATCGTAAGTAGCGCCGAGCTTCCCACTCCACACTGCCTAACTATAAAATCTTGCCCCCAGATCCTATAGAGAAGATCATAGAAGCTTTACTATGTTGGTAAGACTCTTACAATGCTGGAAGTCTTATAACCCTGTCACTAGAGGTCAAATCATCCTGTACGTAAGTATTCAGTTCAGTTTCAGCCATGGCGGCAACGCTCATGTGACAGTTGGAGTTGCAGCCGCAGGCTGCGGTGACCGCTTACCTTCAGGCTGGCCGTACGCTTGTTTGCCACCGACGTGGTATAAAAAGTAGGTAATATTAATTATTCTGTGAACAGAAGTATAGAATATTTACCATCAGTTCCAACGGTGGCGGCTAAGGTCTCCCCGTAGAGCGGTTGACGTTGCCTTGCGCGAGCTTGTTGCAATGCGCGGACAGCGCTCTTAGACATCATGTGTACAATGTACAACGGCGAGTTTGCCTGAAAACGTCAAACGTTTATAATCCATTATTTTTCAGATATCCTAAAGAAGAGTTTAAGGCATCGGTCATTGCAAATTGTAGCGCGATAGTACATTTTACTTTTTCGCACTAAGCAATAAATTTCGCAATACTGCCCAGTATGGTAAGTATCAATCCCTGAAAATAGTAGGGGCCAACGATACGTGTCGAGTATACCTATCCGCACTTATGTGTGTTTTCCCACCCGGGCCTGTAAGATGTCAAGCTTCACAGTCAACTATGTTTAAGATTCTCCGAGAGATGGCGCTGGCTGTAAGATAGATCGCGCTATCGTTTGTTTGCCGAAGCTTCTAGCACGTGCTGTGTTCCGAATCACGCTCACAGCGCTCAGAGCGCGCTCACGGTCGGACCGATTCACGCTCATAGCGCTTACACGAGATTTCGTGACGTCATTGATGACGTCATGGGCTGTGTTCCGAATCACGCTTACAACGCTCACAACGCTTACAGTGCTGACGGCCGGTCCGAATCAGTTAGCGCGCTCAAGGCCGCGTAAGTGGTGTTTTGTTTCGGACCAGTCATAAGCGTGTTCACTGTCATGTTCGTCAACGTCAACTGAATTTGAATTTTGAGTTCGTCAATTAATCGTAGTAGGAAATTCTGGGCTGGGTTTTTGATTTGTAGAAAATTGAAATTAATCGTAATCTGCAACTAACTAACTAGGCTGACACGACGACCCAAAATGAGTATTGGCTTCCGAGACAAGAGCACGCCACTTTTCTCGGCCCTGCGCTATTTTTCGCCAGCTTGCACCGGCTCCAAGCTCACACAGGTCCTCGTCCACCAAATCCTTGCAGCGGTACTTGGGGCGATCCACAGGACGCCGTCCGGTCGGTCGGCCCAAGTATGCTCTCTTTACCTGTCGATCTTTTCCTATCCTCTCGAAGTGACCAAGCCAGCGAAGACGATGCGCTTTGGTTTCACCCATAATATTTGGTTCGGCCACCAGCTCTTCTATTTCAGCATTTTAACGTATCATCCAACTCCCATCGTCTCTTTTCACTGGTCCCAGGATTTTTCGGAACACCTTATACGTTTTCCTCCTAACAGGCTGTGCTCCTCCCTAACTGTTAGCGTCCAGGCCTCACACCCATATAGGTACATTAAGATGGGGCGGATTGCGATCTTATATATCCGAGGTTTAGATCGTTTACTGAGGAGCTTGGACGCCAACACTCTGTTCAGAGCAACACTGCAGCGTAAGGTGTTCTGGATACGGGTGTTAATTTCATTCTCTCTACCATGCGTATCAGTGACAATGCATCCGAGGTATTAATTTGGACACTCCCTTGTAAGAGGTTTCTTTCCCCTACAAGTAGGACTTCTCGTTTGGCACGACTGTTTCTGAAACGCATGTGAAGGTATTCCGTCTTCCATGATTAATCCTGAGCCCCACTTTTGCTGCTTCTTGATCCAACATTCTCGAGCTGACATTTCCACCTTTTCTCGGTTTTCGCCTAGTAAACCAAAGTCTGCGTAGACGCGTAGAAAGCATAAACTGATAGGGTCAACACTATCAGCCTATATGTTTTCTGTTTAGTTCAATTCCGGAATCCTGTGACAGCAGTTTCCGAACGACATGGGCTGTGTTCCGAATCACGCTCACAGCGCTGTGAGCGCGCTCACGGTCGGACCGATTCACGCTCACAGCGTTTACACGAGATGTCGTGACGTCATTGATGACGTCATGGATGGCGCTCACGGTGCTCACACTCCCAGCCGTAAGCACCTTGAGCGCAAACGTCAAGTTGACGTTTGACATTTCATTTTAGGCGCGAAAAATAAACTTTACAGTTATATTAGTTTATTTATTAGTTTTTTTTTGTACTTTGTCGGTAGCAAACAAGCGTACGGCCAGCCTGATGGTAAGTGGTCATCGCAGCCTATGGACGCCTGCAACTCCAGGGGTGTCACATGCATAACCAACTCTTTAAAATTTTATATACTCCTTTCTTGAAGAACCCGATACTGTAGTCCTTCGGGAAAACCTCGGCAGGGAGTTCATTCCACAGTCAGAGCGTCCAATGGAGAAAATTAGGTTCTAAGGTGTGAAGATGAACTATTCCCTATGCTCTACAATTTGGTCCTGGAACATGTCGTCAGTTTTATATTAGTTCGTTGCAGATTGCGATTAATTTCAATTTTCTACAGATCAAAAACCCAGCCCAGAATTTCATACTATGATTAATTGACGAACTCAAAATTCAAATTCAGTTGACGTTTGACAGTAAACACGCTCATGACCGGTCCGAAACAAAACACCGCTCACGCGGCCTTGAGCGCGCTAACTGATTCGGACCGGCCGCCAGCACTGTAAGCGTTGTGAGCGCTGTGAGCGTGATTCGGAACACAGCCCGTTCCAGTACCAAATTGAGATTGATCTCGTAGCATAGGAGATGGTGAAATAAATGATTATTATTATTATAGTAATAAATAAACTAATATAACCTGTGAAGTTTTGTTTTTTCGCGCCTATAATGAGGGCTGTGTTCCGAATCACGCTCACAGCGCTGTGAGCGCGCTCACGGTCGGACCGATTCACGCTCACAGCGTTTACACGAGATGTCGTGACGTCATTGATGACGTCATGGACGGCGCTCACGGTGCTCACACTCCCAGCCGTAAGCACCGTGAGCGCAAACGTCAAGTTGACGTTTGACATTTCATTTTAGGCGCGAAAAATAAACTTTACAGTTATATTACTTTATTTATTAGTTTTTTTGTACTTTGTCGGTAGCAAACAAGCGTACGGCCCGCCTGATGGTAAGTGGTCATCGCAGCCTATGGACGCCTGCAACTCCAGGGGTGTCACATGCACATAACCAACTCTTTAAAATTTTATATACTCCGTTCTTGAAGAACCCGATACTGTAGTCCTTCGGGAAAACTTCGGCAGGGAGTTCATTTCACAGTCAGAGCGTCCAATGGAGAAAATTCCTCTGAAACCGTACCGTACGCAACCATTCAGGTTCTAAGGTGTGAAGATGAACTATTCCCTATGCTCTACAATTTGGTCCTGGAACATGTCGTCAGTTTTATATTAGTTAGTTGCAGATTGCGATTAATTTAAATTTTTTACAGATCAAAAACCCAGCCCAGAATTTCATACTACGATTAATTGACGAACTCAAAATTCAAATTCAGTTGACGTTGACAGTAAACACGCTCATGACCGGTCCGAAACAAAACACCGCTCACGCGGCCTTGAGCGCGCTAACTGATTCGGACCGGCCGCCAGCACTGTAAGCGTTGTGAGCGCTGTGAGCGTGATTCGGAACATAGCCGAGATGTCATAACGTGTCAAACGTCAACTTGACGTTTGCGCTCAAGGTGCTTACGGCTGGGAGTGTGAGCACCGTGAGCGCCGTCCATGATGTCATCAATGACGTCACGTATTCTCGTGTAAGCGCTGTGAGCGTGAATCGGTCCGACCGTGAGCGCGCTCAGAGCGCTGTGAGCGTGATTCGGAACACAGCCATGGACGGCGCTCACGGTGCTCACACTCCCAGCCGTAAGCACCTTGAGCGCAAACGTCAAGTTGACGTTTGACACGTTATGACATCTCATTATAGGCGCGAAAAATTAAAACTTCACAAGTTATATTCGTTTATTTATTACTATAATAATAATAATCATTTATTTCACTATCTCCCATGCTCTTCGATATGGTCCTGGAACATGTCGTTCGGAAACTGCTTTCACAGGATTCCGGAATTGAACTAAACGGAAAACATAGGCTGATAGTGTTAACTCTATCAGCCTATGCTTTCTACGCGTCTACGCAGACGACTTTGGTTTGCTAGGTGAAAACCGAGAAGGGGTGGAAATTTCGGCGAGAATGCTGGAACAAGAAGCAGCAAAAATGGGGTACAGGATTAATCGTCGAGGACGGAATACCTCCACATGCGTTTCATAAACAGTCGTGCCAAACGAGAAGTCCAATTGTAGGAGAAAGAAATCTCTTACAAGGGAGTGTCCAAATTAGAAGAAGAAGAAGAAAAAAGTTTACTAGCGCAAAAAAAACAAACAAACTACATACAAGCGAAACAAACAAAATAAAATAACAGAAATATTAATTGTTGGCGTCCAAGCTCCTCAGTAAACGATCTAAACTTCGGATATATAAGACCGCAATCCTATCTTAATGTATATGGATGTGAGGCCTGGACGCTAACAGTTAGGGAGAAGCACAGCCTGTTAGGAGGTGAACGTAAGGTGTTCCGAAAATCCTGGGACCAGTGAAAAGGGACGATGGGAGTTGAATGATACGTAAAAATGCCGAAATAGAAGAGCTGGTGGCCGAACCAAATATAGGTGAAACCAAAGCGCATCGTCTTCGCTGGCTTGGTCACTTCGAAAGGATAGGAGAAGATCAACAGGTGAAGAGAGCAAACTTGGGCCGACCGACCGGAAGGCGTCATGTGGATCGCCCCAAGTATCGCTGCAAGGATTTGGAGGACGAGGACCTGTGTGAGCTTGGAGCCGGTGCAAGCTGGCGAAAAATAGCGCAGGACCAAGAAAAGTGGCGTGCTCTTGTCTCGGAAGCTAATACTCATTTTGGGTCTTTGTGTCAGCCTAGTTAGTTAGTTTTATATTAGTTAGTTGCAGATGTGATTAATTTCAATTTTCTACAAATCAAAAACCCAGCCCTGTATTTTCTACTACGATTAATTGACGAACTCAAAATTCAAATTCAGTTGACGTTGACATGAACATGACAGAAAACATGCTCATGACTGGTCCGAAACAAAACACCACTTACGCGGCCTTGAGCGCGCTTACTGATTCGGACCGGCCGCCAGCACTGTAAGCGTTGTGAGCGTTGTAAGCGTGATTCGGAACACAGCCTAGGAGTGGGTCGGCTGTCAATTGTACACTCGATTGACGTCTGTGTTTTCAAGGAACCAAGATTTTTCAAGAAATGGCGTTGGGCCGGCAAAATGTCCGACCAACGCCTTCGTAAAGCTAGGTGGAGTGGACATAAATAAGAGTGTAATGGTTAGGCATTTTGGCTGATCGTGATCAATTCACTTTTCACTTTCTGTTAGCTAGCACGACTATCCGATTATATTTTATTTTGTTTAACGCAATCTCTCTGCGCGCGCCGTACTGGTTGAAGGCAGCAGGCGACCGCGGGGACTGCGCAAGGGCGGGGCGCGCTCGGGTGATGCGCGCCGCCGCTATAGTGAATTAGTCTGCGCATAGCAACCGTACTGTTAATTTCGCTTTGATATTGTTTCGCGCCTAAATCTGTTTTTGTTGTAACCTACTTCTATTGTTTGTGTTCTTATTAGTTTTGTTTAGTTTCTGTGATTACAATAGTTTAGAGTCAGTTGGCATTTTCACTCATTTACTTCGGATTAGCAACCCTGCACCTCACGTACAAAATTGTGGTCCTTCGAGCCGGATGAAGTGTGTATAGGTGGTTAATATGAGTGAAAATAATCGAAAACCAAGGACACGTAGTGCGACAAAAGCAGAGACAATGAAAGCTGCCGAAAAGTGCGCAGATTCAGGACTAAACACGCCGTCTTGCTCCGGATTGCAGTCTGTTACGCCACAACAATCCGCCTGTGGTTCTACGGTAGGTGGTCTCGGTGACCACGGAGAGAAATTACTACCGTCAGAATTAGAGATGAGCCCGCTGGCTTCGGAGCGCACCGTGAGACCGCGAAGCAACGCCAGCCTCACATCTAGATCAAGCCAGGCCGGTCGGGAAGCGCTTCGGCTGCGCGCGGAATATGAAGCTGAGCTCGAGGTGGCGAAGCTTAAGGAGAATCTAATAAAGAAGAAGCTCGCACTCGACATGGCAGAATTGGCGGCACAAGAGGAGGAAGAGGACGACGCGCCGGCGAGCGTCGCTAGCGGTGCCTCGGCGCGCGTGGCGCGCTGGCTCAGCGACGCGCCCGCCGCCCCATGCGCGCCCGACACGAGCCCACTGCGCGTGCCCGCCCAGCGGCCGTCACCGTTGCCACCGAGCGCGGCGCCGCCGCCGCCGAAGAGCCAAGCTCTCACAGATATTGATCGGCTGGCGGAGGCCATCGGGAGGTTAACACAGACGAGAGGAGTACCACGACAGGCTCACGAGCTGCCTTCGTACGATGGTAACGCGGCAGACTGGCTATGCTTTGAAAAAGCCTACAGAAGCACGACTGAGGTGAATATGTACAAGCCATTTGAAAATATGGCGCGACTCAGAGTGGCGCTCATTGGCGAGGCGAAAACCGCCGTAGCAGACCTTCTTAGGACTTCGTCCGACCCCGAGGAGGTCCTCAAAGCCCTGGAGGACGAGTTCGGGCACCCGAATCGGCTGCTAGAATGCGCCATGCAGAAAATCCGCGCATTATCTAAACTGTCAGAAAATACCGCGGAGATACGTAAATTCACTACAACAGTGCGCAATTGTGTATCAGTCTTAAAAAGTATTCGGGCGGATGGATATTTGAATAACCCACAATTGGTTAGTGAATTAGTAAACAAGTTAACTCCATATCAACGCTCGCAGTATGGACAATGTGTTATGCGTTTGGACTCAAGTAGTGGTGTCGACTTAAGAGTGTCGCCTAACTTAAATATACTACTCGAATTCCTCGACCAACTCGCACGGGCATCGTCATATTACGCGCCGATTAGTAATAGTGTGGAGTGCGCGCCATTACCCGGCGCCGTCCGGCGCGATAAGGATAAGGCGGTGGCGCCAGTGCGAGCGGGCGCTCAGAGACATCGCGTTCATACACAAGTGGAGACAATCGCTGCTGTTACTAAGACTGAGAGTAGTAATAAAATTGTGTGTGTTAAATGTAAAGCGGACCATAAACTAAGCGAGTGCAGTCAGTTTAAAAGTCTTCCTCTTGATGAACGTTGGGACTTGATCAAACAAAATAGACTATGTTTTAAGTGCATTGTGAAGACTCACTCGAGTAGATTTTGCCGTGCTAAACGTTGTAGTAAGTGTAACTGGTCACATCACGAGTTATTACATAAGGAGACACAGAATACTTCGCCGCCCGCGGTGGAGCCACCGCCTAAAGTTGCACCGCCGACTACGCCGCCCGCACTTGGACTTTCGGCGTCGGCGCCAGTGAAATATGAAACTCTTACTAATGTCGGTGAGTGCCGGGCGCGAGCTTTGTTAAAAGTGATACCTGTGACTTTATTGACAAACTCTGGTGTCGAACGAACTTCATACGCGCTTTTGGACGATGGCGCGTCGGTTTCGATTTTAGATGATAAACTCGCGAGTGATATTGACGGACCCGTAGTGCCGCTAAAGTTGAAGACGGCGCGCGGACATTGTGTAACTGATAACACCTCGCGAAGTGTTAAAATCGTAGTGCGCGGACCGAACGGAGTGTGTCATGACATTTCAGTGCGTACTTTGCGTAATGTGGACTTGCCGTCGCAAACGTTACCGGCGCGAGTGCTCGAGGACAATGCACACCTGCGGGACCTGGATTGCAGCGAAATGAGGGAGGCGAAACCCATGCTGTTGATAGGGCAGGACAACTGGAAGCTCATCGTCGGCAGGGAGATTCGACAAGGTAAATCCGGTCGTCCGGTTGCTTCTCTTACTCGCTTAGGTTGGGTCGTCCACGGCCCGCTAGGTGGGGGGTTTGGTGGTAGTGAGGTTGATTCTGCCAATTGCATGTCCGCGCCGCTTGATGATTTACACGCGTTAGTGAAGGATCAATTTGAATTAGAGGCGATAGGTATTTCACACATTTTGCGTAAAAACTCTAATTCGGAACGCGCTTTGGCAATCTTAGATAAAACGTGTCGTCGCGTCTCCGATAACCCCCAGCAGTGGGAAGTGGGCTTGTTATGGGCGCGTGATAACATAGAGATGCCCGATAATTATGAATATGCGTGTAGGCGGCTAGCAGGAATAGAGCGTAAAATGGATCGCGACCCTAGTTTTGCGGAAGTTTACACAAAGCAGGTGGACCGATTGCTAGCTGCGGGTTACGCGCGCAAAGTCGACGGTATTAAGGCGAGTCCTGTTTGGTACCTTCCACATTTTGGGGTTTTAAATTCCAATAAGCCTGGGAAATTACGTCTTGTCTACGACGCTGCTGCCGCGTATCAAGGGGTATCGTTAAATAGTAATTTGCTTAGTGGGCCCGATTTGATGAATTCCTTATTGGGTGCTTTAATTAAATTTAGGTCTGGGTGTATAGCTTTCACCGCAGACATTGCGGACATGTTTATGCGCGTCAAAATCCGAGAGGCTGACCAGGGAGCGCAGCTATTTTTATGGCGCGGCCAAAATAGGGACCAGGATCCCTCGATTTACGTAATGAATTCGATGATTTTTGGCTCCGCTTCGTCTCCCACCTCGGCCATTTATGTTTTAAACAAGAATACGGAAGAGTTCAAAGATACGCATCCCGCGGCGGTAGAAGCTATAAAAACAAAGCATTCACATAGATTGGCAGAAATTGATAATTTAAGTGAGAGAAGTAACTGGCACTGGGTACCTTCCGAGTCCAACCCCGCTGACGAGGCGACCAGGATGGACTGGCCTCATAATAAAAACATGTGGCTTTCGGGTCCCCCCTTTCTATGTGATCCACAGGTTCCGTGGCCGAGTTGGAGCCTCGAGGTGTTTCCTGCTGACGACCCGGAGCGTTTGGAGAGAGCGCTGGTGGCGGCCGATGATGACCAGCCGCTTATCGACGTGACGCGCTTCTCCACGTGGACACGCGCTGTGCGTGTTGCTGCGCGCGTGCTGACTTTCATTAGCTCGTGCAAAGCCAAGCAGAGGGCGGGGGTAAGCGAGCTAACAGTGGAGAAGCTGCAGGAGGCCGAGCGCCTTCTATTAAGGCAGTCACAGGCGCACTCCTTTCCTGAAGAACTGAGTGCGCTGCAGGCTAGGCGCTCACTGCCTAAGTCCAGCCGCTTGATGAAACTTGACTCCATGCTGTACGACGACGGGCTGCTAAGCGTCAGGGGACGCCTTGGTGCTTCAACCGAGTTGTCTTTCGACGAGAGGCACCCTATAATTCTCGCTGGTAGCTGTCCCATTACGCGACTCTTAGTGCAGCACTACCATACACGTGCGCTGCACGCTAACCACGAGACAGTCGTCAACAACGTGCGAGAGAGGTTCTGGGTGACATCCATTCGCCCTACTGTAAAGGCGGTCGTTGCGCGCTGCCAGCACTGCCGGGTACAGCGCGCGCGGCCTAGCCCACCGAAGATGGGTGATTTACCGCTCGTCAGACTTACCACGACACGGCGAGCGTTTGTCAATTGCGGGATTGATTATTTCGGCCCCATGGAGATCACCATAGGACGGCGCCGAGAAAAACGGTGGGGTGTGCTGTTTACCTGCCTGGCGACACGCGCCGTCCATCTCGAGTTGGCTGCATCCCTCAGCAGTGACTCTGCTATACTTGCCTTGCGCCGCTTGATAGCGCGCCGCGGGCAACCTGCGACGATTTTGAGTGACTGCGGTACCAACTTCATCGGAGCGAACAGGGAACTACGCGCTGCGCTGCGAGGGCTGAACGCTGAACGGCTTCAAGGTGAGGCTTTGACCAAGGGAATCGACTGGCGCTTTAACCCGCCCGCAGCGCCACACATGGGCGGTGCCTGGGAGCGGCTTGTTCGCTCTGTAAAGAATGCTCTCCGCGCTACGCTGAAGGAGCGAGCGCCACCCGAAGAGGTACTGCATACTGTCCTTTTGGAAGCGGAGCTGGTCGTCAACAGCCGCCCGCTCTCGTATGTAGTATCTGATCCCCATGAACCAGTGGTGCTTACGCTAAATCATCTGCTACTTGGCACAGCGGCAGGTGATACACGCATGTCGACCTACGATCCCTCAGATGTCGACGCTCGGCGCCAATGGAAGAAGGTGAACGCGCTGGCTGAGATGTTCTGGAGGCGGTGGACCAGGGAATACCTGCCCACTCTTCAGAGAAGGCAAAAGTGGGCCACGGCAACGGACTCCGTCAAAGTGGGTGATGTAGTGGTGTTGTGTGACGGCAAACAGCCGCGTAATATGTGGCCCCGTGGCATAATAACCAAAGTGTTTCCGGGAAGTGATGGTCATGTGCGTGTCGTAGATTTAAGAACATCTACTGGGTCGCTGCGCCGTCCCGTTGCTCGGATAGCCGTGCTACCTACTGACGGTACATTTGTCGATTGAAGTCTCCAACTGGGGGGTGGTAATGTTAGCTAGCACGACTATCCGATTATATTTTATTTTGTTTAACGCAATCTCTCTGCGCGCGCCGTACTGGTTGAAGGCAGCAGGCGACCGCGGGGACTGCGCAAGGGCGGGGCGCGCTCGGGTGATGCGCGCCGCCGCTATAGTGAATTAGTCTGCGCATAGCAACCGTACTGTTAATTTCGCTTTGATATTGTTTCGCGCCTAAATCTGTTTTTGTTGTAACCTACTTCTATTGTTTGTGTTCTTATTAGTTTTGTTTAGTTTCTGTGATTACAATAGTTTAGAGTCAGTTGGCATTTTCACTCATTTACTTCGGATTAGCAACCCTGCACCTCACGTACACTTTCAGTAACTTTTTAGGAAATGTCTAGAACTTTCTGTTTGTATAATAGTAAATTATTGTCGTGGCATTCGTATTAGTTAAACGGACGGCAATGCTTTTCCCAAAAATGGGGGGAAAATGGACTAAATTAGAATACAGTTTTTATAAACATGACATTACACGTCAAAATGTTTATGCTCTCGCGTCTCGTTTATTTTTTTAAACAGAATCGGAAGTGAATTTACAAAAACTTCGCATTTCCAACAGATAAGTAAGACTTGAATTGGCTGTATACGACCTTTGCCATCTATTGTATAGCAGTTTTTTTTTAAAAAGTTTGGTACTCGATAAATAAAGGAATTTATATGTAACATTATAGTCACGCGGGGTGAGCCTGCAATGTTCGATTTTTTATTAATTTTTGTTATGATTGACCATAACTTTACAATGATATCAAATTAGAAAGCGCTGGATACAGGCATCATCAGTTGTTTACCTGCCTGCCTGATTAATAAATAAACTGTATACTTGGCGTTCAAATACGTAGCGAGTAACGTCCACTTTTACGGCCATTTTTAACCGACTTCAATAGAAGGAAGGAGATTTTCAGTTCGTCTGCATGATTGCTTGTTTTTTTACTGATTTATGTATGTTCCCCGATAACTCTTGACCACGGCGGCCGATTTTGATAATTCTTTTTTTGTTACAAAGCAGGTACCCCGAAGTTGGTCCCATATAAATTTGGTGAAGGTCTGATGATGGGATCTTCCTAGATCCCATCATCAGACGTCCAAAAATCGAAAAATCGAATCAAAATCGAATCATCGAATGAGGGAATCGAGGGAATTCCTCAAATTTGATAGGCACGCATATGCCGATTTCTGTAGGTAACCAAGCATTGGCTCACGGAAACCACAAATTGTGGCATAGCGAAGTTTGTACAAAATTGGAGTCGGATTTTTTTGGTATAAATTATAGAGAAATGCATTATATAGTGTACCTGGTTGGCGATGACGCAGGCGCGGTTGACCGCCTCCCCCTCCACCTCCTCGTCGCGCGAGCGCTCGTGGCCCGCGGGCCCGGTCACTCCGGCTGCCAGTAGCTTCTCCGTGTTGCGAGCTATGATGTGCCCGTTCTCTGCGTGCACCTGTAATTACGACCAATTTAAATGTTTAACACACATATACTCACGCTCGTATCCCATTGGGGTAGGCAGAGACAAGAGAATGCCAAAAACTACGGTCTTTACATACTTCTTTAGCTTCAAACACATCCACACATCTCCTCATACATACTCGTCGGTAGCGGGTACTTCTGACTTGGCCTTTTTTCAGTATTTTTGAATTCGAATTTAGATGTTAAACACGGGTCTCAACGTAACACGGGTACAACAGTATCAAGGAATATAACATCCAGAGATATTAAGCGATGTGACAGTCGGGTAGATGTACAAAGTCGCATATAAGGGTTCTTTTTGTACCTAATTTTCAATCAAGCTGAAAAATTAATCACATAATGAAATCCCACCCGTCGCGAATAAAAACTAATATAATAAATAAGCAACACGCTTCAATTGAGCACATCAGATAATAACCATTCAGCATCCAGGAGTCGTATAATAATACGCCATAAACTATTGAAGCAGTTGGCGTCATACTTTTTTAAGATCAAAGCGCTATCGTTTTCTTATCTACCGTATAGTTGTATGACATTTCACACATCTAGCTAGACCTAGATGTGTGAAATGTTTATCAATTAATTAGTTTTATATGAATAGGATTCGACAGAAATAACAATGATCTCGAAATAGAGAGGAGAGTCAAGACAACTTGGAATCTATATTGGGGCCTTAAAGAAGTATTCAAAAGTAACATGCCAATAAAATTAAAAAAGGAAGTAATGAATTCGTGTCTCATTCCATGCTTAACATATGCATGTCAGACATGGAAATTCACTAGTAAAATAAAGAGGAAAGTAATCACCTGCCAAAGAGGAATGGAACGTAGTATGCTTAACTTAAAAATAAAACATAAAATCAGACGCACAAAGATAAGAGCAACGACAAAAACAATAGATGCCCTCAATCATGCCATGCCATAAAGCTTAAATGGCGGTAGGCCGGGCATGTAACGCGATTAAAGTTGGAAGAAAAAAGGTATGACAGTGCCATATATTGTAAAGTTTACTCCCGATTTTGAAAAATCTATTTAAAATTACCTGGGGCAAAGCCTTCAATTCAGCGCACGCCTCAATAGCGCACATCAGATCATAATCATTGAGCATCCAAGCGTCTTTATACGCCATAAACATCTTGAAGGAGTTGACGCCATACTCTTCGGAGACCAGCTTCTCCATTTCCTTGCGGACGGAGGGTGACCACCAGGTCACGCCGACGTGGAGACCGTAGTCGCAGCACACCTAGAAACAATTTAGGTACATTAAATTAATCATGAGTTCAGTTTATATACATACATCCCACAGCGGGGCACAGGCTTTCCCCGTGAACATTTTTTTACCATTGGACACTTACACACAATAGTCCTGGACCTTTGGAAGGCGTGCGCAGAGCCGAAGTACCGAGGTACCGAAGTACCAACCGAGTACCACATGCCGTGTCATAGGACGCACACAGAGACAGCACCCGCCAGGGTGTACAGGGACTATTGCTGGTTGATGGAATCTAAATGAACCGGACTATTGGGTGAACATGCATGATGAACTAGTGGCTGGGCTATTGGGTGAGACAACGGACATCTGCCTAATAAAAATGTCACATTGCTATCTCAGGCAGAAGGTGACTCGCCCTCTGCTAGATAGGCCCCTATAAATAGCGACATTAAAAAACGGCCTAAGGGCAACACCGGTGCAGAGGGCTGGGGGTAGATAGGTGGCACTGGACTTTATACATATGGCCAACTCGCTGACCACATCTACCCCCGAGCAACAGCTCCAGCGACTATATTATTACTATTATTAGTTTATAGAACCGCGTATTTTTAAAATGGTTTTGACAACTGTCATTCTTGTAGCTTCTTAATTTACTATCACGGCCGTTTAGTCCTAAATCTTGCGTACTCGTACCTATAGGTAGTAACGCATTGCATATGCATATGCGATAACTAATTAACTACGAACGAGTTTTGTAACTAGTTGGTCTAACTAACAGTTAACTAGGTGCCCTTAAAAATTCTTGCTGTGTACGTTGCAGTGTTTTAGGTAGTCTAGATCTAAATTTGAATACTCGTATATAAAGAGCCTAGGATAATTATACACCTGTTCCATACCAGATTATAATAGCGATTTTACTTTAACCACACCACCATGCATAAAACTGCCAACACAAAGAAAGCAGAACAACTGAATGTATTTTCCTATATTCAACAGTTTTATTGAAAGCCGAACACAATAAGTTATTTACGAATAACATAAAGACTAACCTTGCCGTCGGCCTTCTGCCTCCAATTGTTGTACGCCTCGATCAGCGATTGGCCCTTTTCAGGAAGCACAAAGTCGACTGGAAAAGAAAACAATGTTATTGTACTTGTGTAGCTTGTAACGTTTGTACTGTTGAATTTTATCAATTACTTAGGTATAAAAGTGTGTGAACAAGAAGTAAGAAATGTCAAATTGTCGACGCTTTCATCATTATATTTTCTACAGTTTTACATTAAGTACTTAGAAAAGTATTTGAGAGTCAATTTCTTCGGACGTCACTAATCGTATCTATGCATAATAATATATCTATGTACGTATCTATGCTTAGGCATTGTAGACAAATAATTGGTATAGTTAATCTTAGTGACAAGACAATAGATTTTTTTATACCGATGACGACAGAGAGGCCGTCTGGTGATAAGCAGTTACCATACCATTATGGATGCTTGCAAATTCGGCTACCATGATCACGTTTACCCGTTCCTTACTAGCAAGTATGCAAGTGTGAGTAAACACAATGCCTTTTATTTTTCACTCCTCTCTTGAAGAAGACTTGTCCCCAAATAAGGCAGGGAGCTCCACAGCCGGCGTCCTTCATTTCGAGTTCGAAATGGGTGTGCAGGTCGATACCACCGGATATCACCAGCTGGGCCGTAGCGTCGATGGTGCGGGTACATTTGGAATGATGACCATCCCTAACTGAAGCGTTAGTTGATACTCACTGACTGTAGTGATTCCACCAGCTAACTCAGCGCGGGTGCCCTTGTAGATGTCGTCCGCAGTCTTCGCACCCATCATCTCCAGTTCGAAATGGCTGTAAAAGTCGTTACCACCGAGTATCAACAGCTAACCCATGGCGTCGATGGTGTGGGTACATCTGGAATACCAGCCATCCTTAACTGCGGCGCTAGCTGATACTCACTGACGGTAGTAGTTCCACCAGCTACCGCAGCGCGGGTACCCTTGTAGAAGTCGTCCGCAGTCTTCGCACCCATCATCTCCAGTTCGAAATGGGTGTGCGGGTCGATACCACCGGGCATGACCAATTTGCCCGTGGCGTCGATGGTGCGGGTACCGCCGGGGATGATGAGGTTGCGGCCCACTTGTCTGGAATGAGAAATTAGCACATAAGTTTTTGTTTTATTGACCGAGCGAGCGAAGCGTCTCCGTTTCAGCTTTCGACAAAAAATATTTCGTATGTCTGTCTGTGTGTCCGGATGTTCAGGTCTGTACAGGTCGCATTTCTCATCGGATTCTCGTGAAATTTTGTGAGCAGGTTCGATAATTATACATATTTTTTTTGTCGAGTTAGTTTTCGAAAATTTTCAAATTTGAAAAAAAATTTTTTGCGAGGTGCTATAAAACTAGTAGGTCACAGAGCCACTAGTTATATTTATTAGTTTATCGGATGCTCGTTAGTGGTACACTGATAGTTGAGGACAACTTTAGGCAAGTTGGTAGTGACCCTGCCTACGAAGCTGGTGGGTCCGGGTTCGAATCCCGGTCAGTATTTGTGTGATGAGCAGGAATGATTGTTCCTGAGTTTTGAATGTTTTCAATGTGTTTAAGTATTTAGTATAGTACATAATATATAGCTTTGCTTAGCGTGGGACTAGGTCGATTTGCGTAAGATAGTCCACAAATATATACATATATATATATATATATATATATAGTAAGTTGGGAAGTGGAAAACGTTTACTACTTATATTACCCAATCTATATCTCAAATTTACACTTGAAATTAAAAAAAACCCGGCCAAGTGCGAGTCGGACTCGCGCACGAAGGGTTCCGTACCAGAAAAAAAACGCCAACAACTACTCTGTTGTATGGGAGCCCCCCTTAATTATTATTATTACACAAGCCTTATTGAGCTTACTGTGGGACTAGTTCGATTTGTGTAAAAATTGTTCCAATATATTTATTTATTTTATTTATTATTTATTATTTTGATTTTAGTATTTGTTGTTGTAGCCACAATAAAAATACATAATATATTATATACATAATTTCAACTGTCTAGCTATTACGGTTCTTGAGATACAGCCTGGTGACAGACGGAAGGACGGACGGACAGCGAAGTATTAGTAATAGGGTCCCGTTTTCACCCTTTGGGTACGGAGCCCTAAAAAACTTAAATCCATGTAAGTCTCTTACTAAGGTATGCTAGATGTAGTACTCTAAATTAGTGTTCTGTCAACCCCTTTTGGGACTAAAGGCGTTCTTCATGTACGCATGTTGTCATCAGGTGACATAAGCTGTTTCCAAGTAGGTTAGTACACAATAGAACAATAACAAATAATGCGTTTGTAATTATTACATGACAATACCCAAGGCCATTGGACAAGTGACGATTGATAAATATGAAAGCCTGTCAAATGTTAGTGTGCGTGTACTTGTGTAAAGGTTGCCTGAAAGAGATCGCTTGTTAGCGATATGATCGCCTGTTGTCTACCGCTGTGTATATCTATATCCCATCAAAAACTTCAATGTGTAAATGGGAGCCAAGTTCAATATTAAGAATATGCGATGCTTGGTTGTCGTCTTCGTCGACAAAAGAATTGAGATCTAAATGGGTGCCAAGTTCCGTAGATTCTCTGAAATGGTGCCAAGTCCGGCACTACATTGTTTAAACTAATTTACTGCGGCTTAAAGCATTTTTAAATATCCAACAGCTTTTATGGTATTATAACATACTGCACAAAAAACTGCCATACTTTGCCAAATCCCATCCTCCTGCTATGTAATTTGAGGAGTTCCGTCGATTTAGCCAGATCCCATCCTCCTGCTATATAATTTAAGGAGTTCCCTAGATTTTTCCACGACCCCGTCATCAGATCCAGACTTGGTGACAATGGGACGAACTACAAAACCTACAAACCCTTTCAACCAAAAAAGATTTTTTTAAATCGGTCCACTAGTCTCAGAGTAATCCTATCCGTAACAATACATAAAAAAAAATATAAATCTATTCCAACGAATTGCGAACCTCCTCCTTTTTTGAAGTCGGTTAAAAATGAAATAAAAGCTTGTATAACGACTATACCCCACCACACCACAGAAGTCGTGACGTGATTTCACTTGCAACAAGCAAACAATTTCATTTCCCAACGAACTTTTCTTAAAAATGACCGTAAAAGTGGACGTAACTCGCTACATATTTATTGCAAGGCAAAGTTTACGGTCAGTCATAAATAAATGAAAAATTCAAACATTGCAGGCTCGCCCCGCGTGAGTACAATGTTAAGTACAAATAAAGTTCCAAACTTTTTAAAAAGAACAAATGACAATACAAAAGATTGCACAGCACAGGTCGTACACAGCCAATTCAAGTCGTATTTTTTTCTGTTGCAATCGCGACGTTTTTATACGTGTCTGAAATAATATGCGGTTGCAGGTGGAAAAATTCACTTGCGGATTCTACCCTAGGCTGGAATGTCAATTGCAGGCTTCTTATTAATAAAACGGACTCCTAAGATTGTCCGTTAAAAATAATACTCAGCCTGAAATTACCTCCTTCTATGGCTCAACAATAATTTACTATTATACAAACAGACAGTTTTCGACATTTCATAAAGTTGCTGAATAGTGAATTGATCAGCTACCATCCATAACAACCCTAACTCCACATAGTTTTACGAAGGTGTTGGTCGGACATTTTGCCGGCCCAACGCCCTTTCTTGAAAAATCTTGTTTCCTTGAAAACACAGACGTCAATCAAGTGTACTAGTTTACAGCCGACCCACTCCTAGAAGCTACGGGAAACAAACGATAGCGCGTTCTATCTTACAGCCAGCGCCATCTCTCGGAGAATCCTAAACGAGCGTTGGTCGAGTGGTTACGCTGGTTGACTGTGAAGCTTGAGGTCGCGGGTTCGAATTCGAATCCCGTCACTAATATGTATTTTTGTACTCTTGTATTATTTAGGACTGGAGTGTATGTGTATACTTTTCACATATTTTAGGTATTGGTTATTTTATTTCTTGGTACTTAAAAAAAAAATCGTAGTTTTTTTTTAATATTGAAAGTATTCAACTTACAAATCCAGACATGTGTTTTATACTTTACTAAGAATAAGATAAAGAATAATATACCTATTGATTTCTCGCGCACCCTAACCCTAACGTGTCAAAATAGAAGTTTCAAACATAATATTGAAATCCGATGCGAAGAACCGAACAGGTCCATATATGTATATGTTCCACGACTTCCACGGCTATACTAAGGTTCTGTGCTATTGGAAAAGTACTTTCACATTACAAAATATATACATTAAGATATTGCACCATGCCAAAGGGGCCAAATTTTTTAGATTTATTTTAATTTTATTAAGTATTAGTTTTTAGTTTTAATTTAGTTTTATTTTAGGTCTAGTTTAAGTTGTTTATCTATTGCTATTAATATAAGTATCATTATCTTTTTCTTGAATAAACATTTAATTTCATTAAGATATATAATACAAATATTCTATATTGTTAAACCAAAAGATAATAAAACAATAACACAAGGAACTTATACTATATGTAATTGTAACAGCAGGCAATTGGCGGTCTTTCTTTCTTCTTTAATTGCTAGAGCGAGTTCTTCCAGACCAACTTTGGATATATAGTGGAAATGATGCGAAAATTATAAATATTATCATATTTTCCCACATTTTCCGTCAGCTTCTGCATTTGTACGATTTTTTGCACTAATACAGAAACCGTGTCGTGCCACAGATGTAATTTGCCATGTTAAGGGTGAATAGAGTCGATATTTTTTTAAATTTCAGTATATATACAGAACCTGGTCCAATTCAAAGTTTCTGTGAATAACACATTTCCATGAATAGAAATTCATAAATATCTAGACACGCGGCAGCGTGTCCAGCCAAGTTCACCCCAGGAACTGGCGGAGAGCAGCCGTGTGTTATTTTACACGAACCGTTTGGAGCCACTTTTGACCCCCCAATAACTCCAAATCTATCTAACATAAAAATGAAATTTTGTACATGTATTCAGATCCTTTAGAACAACTAGAACCCCAAATTTCATAAATATAGGTTTAATAATTATTGAGATATTAAATTCCAAAAAACGGTATTTTTACCACTGACTGACTAGTAATCAAAAACCTAACCCACTTCCAAATGACCTAGAAAGCTGAAATTTGGCATGCAGCTTGGTAATTATGTGTATACACCAGAAAAAATCAGAAAACAGTGATTTTATTATTAGTTTTATTATTATTATTACTTATGCTAGTTACCTCAGAACTCCGTCATTTATTAACCGATTTGGAAAAATTCTTTTTTTGTTTGAAAGGGTATACTTCCGGGGTGGTCCCATTGTCATCAGGTCAGAATCTGATCATAGGGTCCTGGAGAAATCGAGGGAACTCTTCAAATATTTTAGGTGCACCTATAGCGGTTTGGGTATTTTGTATAGCAACTCGTACATTCGCTCTGACAAAGCACCATTTAATGAAGTTTGACAAAAAGTAATGATATCCCATCAAAAACATAAATGTGAAAATGGCAGCCAAGTTCACCGACAAAAGAATTGGGATCTAAATGGGCGCCAAGTTCCGTAGATTACCTATCTGAAAAGTTGCCAAGTTTGGCACTAGCTTGTTTACAGTAAAACGAATTTACTGCGGCTTGATGCATTTTGAGCCTTAACTTGGCAGTTTTCTATGCAGTATGATATAATACCATAAAAGCTGTTGGATATTTAAGAGTCTAGTGCCAAACTTGGTAACTTTTCAGATAGGTAATCTACGGAACTTGGCGCCCATTTAGATCTCAATTCTTTTGTCGGTGAACTTGGCTGCCATTTTCACATTTATGTTTTTGATGGGTTCATATTTAGCGATGACATTTCAAGGCTAGCGCACCTCGCCCTAATTACACACCCATTTGTAGGTGCCTACGGTCATTACCTAATTACTTGTGACAGCTTGTGACATTTGATATAGGTGTGAAATTACGGTTAATTATGCGGTATCGTGCCGCTTGAATAACTTGTTTTGAAATTAAAAAACACACGACCGAATTTTTAGACTTCAACTTCACTAACCACATAATCGATACAAAGATCGACTGAGTGAAATGAAGGTGTCCGCGGATGTCCAGATGTCGGTATTTCCGATTGTTTTTCTCTACAAGTCGCATTCCTCAACCGATTCTCGTGAAATTTTATGCGCCGGTTCGATAATTATGTATATTTTTTGTAGTAAGTTTTTGGAATTTTTGAAATTTGAAAAATATTTTTTTTTTCCTTTGCCCGTCCGGATGTACTCCTCTACAGGTCTCATTTCTCATAAAAAATGTTAGAGGTAAATTATAGAATTTTTTGTCGAATCAGTTTTAGAAAATTTTGAAATTTAAAAAAGTTAATTTGTAAAAAAAAAAAACGCGACGTCTACTGGGGTGCTACCGCGAACTTCGAAAATCGAACTTCGTATCGTACCGTCCCTTTCCGTCATATAGAGTATAACACGAGAGTGAAAGGGACGGCACGACACGAAGTTCGATTTTCGAAGTTCGCGGTAGGCCCTCAGCTCACAGAGCCACTAGTAGAGTAGCTGTTTAAATATTTTAAAACAAAAGAAATATCGATGCTAAAAGTCGTATTTGTTATCTTTAATCGTATTTTATTCACTTAGTATGTAGTATATACATTTTGTCGATTAACTTTTTAACTGGCTTCTTGGTATCGACATAAAAAATCTGTACGGTCGATATACATATTGTGATAGTAGTGAAAATATTTATTTGGTTTCTTTTGGATACAATATGTCGTATACCCTAAAATTACCTCTATGTTATACCATATGATTAACTAAGCCATTATGATGTGTTCCTTAGTAATTTAATGTGTGATTAATTTCTTTAATTTAATGGTCAAAATGTACTAAATTATGAGCACAGAAGTTATTATTATGCAGCTACCCTCCGACCGTCTTAGGTCTTAGTCTGGGACCGACCGGTCTGAAAACCAGCGCCGCGCCGGGTACCTCGGCCCGGCACACGCTGAGATTGGAAACCCTTTGCCACATATTTTTTAGGGTTCTGTAGCCAAAATGGCTAAAACGGAACCCTTATAGATTCGTCGTGTCTGTCCGTCCGTCCGTCCGTATGTCACAGCTGATTTACTCGGAGACTATGAACACTACAATTATTTGGTAGGAAGGTGTATGCTATGAACCGCTACAGAAATATGATGTGAAATTACGAAAAAAATATTAAACTGGGGGGGCACCCCATACATGTAATAGGGGGGTCAAAAATTATTTTTAATGCACATAGGCGTGTGGGGTATCAATGGATACGCCTTCAATTACATAGAGGCTTCTAAAAAACTTTTCCATTTAAGTCAACCGGTGGTGAGATATTACCTGTCAAAGTCGTAAAAAGTGTGTCCCCCCCTCTAATTTCCAAAGTATGAAGTTTAAAATTCTGAAAAAAATCAAGATGATGTACAATTGTAAATACTTTGAACAAGATAGGTTTAACGGTTTTTGAGTTATTGCTAAAAAACTGTCTTGCCCAAACAAAAGGGAGTAAGTGCCGTGACTTCCCTATGAAGATACGACCTATTTTGATTTACTGTATTGTATTGTTTTCAATGTTTCTGTGTTGTGTTGTTTTCAATGTAGATTAGGTGTCGGTACGGAACCCTTCTCTGTGCGTGACCCGACACGCACTTGGCCGTTTTTTTTGTACTGTAAGTACTTATAAATTAATAATTGTTTTTTTCTATTTCTTCTTTGTAATTTTACCTAATTTATTATGTAATTCTCATTATGTGGCAATAAACAATTCTTATTATATTATTTTATAACTGAATTGTAAAAAATAACTTACAACGATATAATTAGATACATAACCAAATATTAAGCGGGTAATAAAACGTGTCCAAAAATCACAATGCCGACTTTTACTCCCATTTTTAGTGTGAAAAAGTCCAATTCACATACTTTCGTTTAAATACATTGTTATGTCAGCATTCAATCCAGCAATTCGCACAGTTTTAATCAACTTACCTCTCAATCACTCCACACAAAAATGGACTTTATAAACAACGCTATACAGCTGACAATCACGTAAAATATCAGCGACTAATTATCCAAAAGAATAATTACTATAACAATCGTATTTAGAGTTCTTTTTCGTATGTTCGTGTATAACGAGTTATAAGTAACTTGTCAAGCTATTTTGAGTTTTACTAGTTAAGTGTTTAGGTTTATAGTCGCGTTGATTGGGTATAGCACATTACATATGTGTGACTAATCAGACTAATTACATAACCAGTACGCCACATATGTAATGTTTGTAAACAATCGGAATTATGTCGATGTCGCAGTAGATAAAAAGCAACAGCGCGCTTCTTGTGCATATATTTAGAGTTTAATCAATCGGTAAGTATCGAATGTTTGCTTTTAATTCCTGACGCAAACATCGGGAAGTACCATGTGCTGTTTAAAAAATGTAAAATACTTCCTGTCAGGGCTCGGAAACCGGTATTCTGTCCATATAAAAATACCGGTATTTTTATTTCTTATCGTTCTTTCGTCTACTATTTCATGATTAATCAGGCAATATAACAATATGAAGTAATAACCCAAATACATTATCGAGTCCTACATAAAGAGCATAAACTAATTAAAAATATTTGGCTATTTCAGGATTTTTTGCCAAGTTCTAATATTTAATGGCTATAGAACAACACAAATGCCCTGCGTTCAAAGTACAAAAAGTCCATAATCGTAATTTGAGACTAAACGTACGAAAAAACTACATCGCACCGAGAGCAAATAACTATTATGGACAAAGAACGAGAAGGTATCTGGTACCCCGAATATACAACAGTATTATTTCAGAGAATGAGTGTAAATCCATACGTATATTTAAATCGAAAGTCAAAGAATGTTAATCGAAACAAAACAAAATATTGTTCAATAACAGAGATAAGTCGCATCTTACCCTTTTATTGTATTATAGTTTTACTTTTGTATTTGATAAACAAGATATTTAATGTTGTTACTAGCATATTTTAGTAAGTAAGGAGTGTAGAATTCGCCAACAAACTGCCTTGCAGTTTGGCGAAGTTGTAAGTTTGTGCAGTGTAACAATGTTTTTGTATATTCATAAATTAAAAAAAAAACCAGAAGGAATGGTCGCGTACGGTACGGTTTCTGAGGAATTTCCTCCCTCGGACGCTCCGGTTGTGGAATGATGTTTTCCCGAGAGACTGCAGTATTGGATTCTTCAAGAACGGAGTGTATACATTTTTAAAGGGTCGGCAACGAGATTGTGACACCCCTGGAGTTGCAGGCGTCCATAACCTGAAGTGACCGCTTACCATCAGGTGGGCCGTACGCTTGTTTGCCTCCCACGTGATATAAAAAAGAAGGATTGTAAACTAGTGGTTCAGGTAGGTATATCAGGTGGTGAGTAACGTCGCCAGTTCCCGAGGATGTGCATTATTGAGAGTGAAGGACACAACACAACGCAACTTCAAATAATATATAAAATTGAACGCACGAGTGTTTAATTGAAATCCACTGAAGTAGCTAGCGTCCATTGGTCACGATGTCTGCCTACCATCAGACTGGACATAAGATTTTTGTGGCCATTGTGTGCCAAAAAGCTTAACGTGTGTAGGTATCTTTTTGTGACATCGTAGTCTCCAAACGCATGGGTATATCAAAGATATTTATCTACATGTCATTAAATAAAAATAAAATTAAAAATGTCGTGTCATTTTACAAAGTTCATAAAAGGTCATCTTCATTATTAAAAAAAAGCCCATATTATGAGGTAAATATCTAATTGTCTTATTTAGATGAATTAAATATCTCTATTTTAATTTGGAATCCGACTGGATGCCAACACAAAATCCTGACAGCACAGACAAAGGGAAAATACCTGCTTGCCATAAAAAAAATACATCTTCTATACTATCGATACTGTTTTTAATTTTAAAGACAAATCCAGCCTATTACCAGTCCGATCCCCTATTGTGATAAGTTATGTAAGGTGTATACTGTGCGCTGTTCTCTGTTATCTCGCGAACTGGTTTGTGAGATGCCCGATAACGTTGTTTTCCATTGCGAATTCTCACTGGAATTCGCTCGACACGTAACAACGCCATTTGTTTGAATACATGGAGTTCTCCAACGCTTGAGACGAGCTATATAATTTGGCCTCTAATTATGCATAGTTATCATGAATTCGGGGGTCAAGTGACAAAGGATCGTTGAGGTGTGTCGAGGCAGTTTATGAAGCGTATAACTGGCAATGGTGTATTGTCACCTTTCTTTTAATTACTAAAAGAAAGGCGATGAGAATATTCTGCATGACATTTAAAGACGAGAAATGCAAAATATGCGTTTACGTACATAAGCAGGTTAAGTGCCATAATAATAATTAGTAAACTTAAAATAAATGTAATGGAAACTGAGCTGGGCGCAATGACTTTCACGGTTTCAAGGAATCGTAGAGATTTTCTAGTAGCTTAAAAAAATGCTACAATTTTAAACACCAACTTGTATTTGAATGGGTTATCAGTTATTTGAAGTTAGATTTCATATTTGTCTAACTTTAAATAACTGATACCGGTCGGCTCCGGTCGGCTCCCGCCGCAGCCGTTTGGATACGAAGTCTAGCTTCTGTATGGAGGGTCCGAATTCTTTTAACTCTGGTGGCGTGCGCGCCCTTCGGCCGTTTGGTGTGAATCGTCCATAAGTCATAAACAGGCCCTCGCCCACATATGGCCCGGTCAAATGGTCTTCGCCCACAATGTGATACGTTGATGGATTTCATAGAGAAAGTAATCTCATCATTGTTGATTTAACAATGCAAACAGCAGCGAACAAATAGACAGCGTATTTTGAGCCTTAGAAATATACCTACCTATCTATGAGTCATGGATATCAGAGGGGCTAGTATGATCGCTTATCTCACTTACATACTTGACAGTACGGGACGAATGCTATATGTCCGACATATAAGCGATCATACTAGCCCCACAGGTGTGAAAGGTTACTTTACCTGCGAACGTAAGCGTGTAATAGATAATATATGATATTATGTATTTCAAAGCAAGTTGTGTTCGCCTGTAATTGGGATGATATTGCGTCAAGATATGTTTACTTTACTGGTTATGTTTAGTTTATGTTCATTAGTATTGGACCAGTTGAGGGCCATAAATAAATTATGTAATTAATTAATTGAAGCCATTAATTCATCAATTGTATACCAAATAAATAAATGTTCTTTTCTATAAATGTGAAAATTCTCCGAGGTTCCAAGTATGATACAACTGTACAGTACAATATTAAGTACTTGAAATTAAGGCCTTAACCTATGTTAAGGCGCTGGTTTTCAGGGCATCCAGAGATAAATAAAAACGTAACACTTGACCAATTTTAAAAATATTATAATTAGACTAGCTAACTAAACTTACTATGACTTATACTCACTTCTATCAAATGAATGGACCCGTGTTAATCACTAATCAAAATGTAAACAGGCAATACAAAAGCTACGATTAAAAATATTTAAATTATCCCTTAAACATGAAATATTTGTTAAACTACCTGAACAGTGACTCGCAATTTTTCCACTTCAACTCAGAATAGAATGTGCCGATTCCAATTTCACGGCTATTAACTGTTGCATCGTTATTTCTAGATCATTACATGTTTAATTTTATAATAAATCTCTTGCGGGCTATAACGGGACAGAACAATGGGGAACATAATGAATGTTGAGGTGTTTTTGATTTCCTTGCGTAGGGTGATGTGATGTCAGGTGTGAGAGGGCCGGGTAAGGCACTGCACTAGAAACTTAGATAAAAAATAAAGTTTAAATAAATAAAACTTCGAAGGGGTATCTCTATATGAGGTAACACATACATTCGTATGTACATAAAAACAACGGCAGCACAACCACACATTTATATAATACGGCAGTTAGTACCTTGTTGGAATTAATAAGGTTTTGTCAATATGGTATATAAACATTTGGTATAAGATACGTGTCGCATGTAATCCTTTTTATTTATCCCCGTATTCTGGATTTGGATTTTTTTGTAAAAATGGCGACTTAAAGGAAGTCAACCTTCCTAGAGAATTATTTTAATGGACGTATTTTTTTCGTCCTATATTCCGCAGTGTCACAAGACGAAAGTCTTTGACCAATGTGTGTTGTCAGTGATGACATATGGTACTGAAACGTGGTCGCTTACTATGGGCCTCATAAGAAGGCTCAAAGTCACCCATAGAGCGATGGAGAAAACTATGTTAGGAGTTTCTCTGCGTGATCGCATCAGGAATGAGGCCATCCGCAGCAGAACCAAAGTGACCGATATAGCCCTCCGAATCGCTAAACTTAAGTGGCAGTGGACGGGGCACATAGCACGTAGAACCGATGGCCGTTGGGGCGGAAAGGTTCTCGAGTGGCGACCACGTACCGGAAGGAGTAGCGTGGGCAGGCCCCCCACACGGTGGACCGATGACCTGGTGAAGGTCACGGGTGTCCGCTGGATACGGGTGGCGCAGGACCGGTCATTGTGAAAATCTTTGCGGGAGGCCTATGTCCAGCAGTGGACGTCTTTCGGCTGACATGATGATGAGGATGATGATGATTTTCGATTATACAAATATACCTACATGGCTGGTTAACCAGTCCTTGATCGTACTCAAGAGTTTGAATCAAACGAATAATATTATTTTCAGCCTTTATAAGATACACCAGGAATAGTCAGCCATGATAGGGGGCTACCACATTTACACCTTACTTTCTTGGCATGACTGTACAGGTACGTCCCACGGGCATAGGTGATCTTTTCATGAATGTGAGGAAATATTTATGAGGTAAAGTAGATTAACGCGCCACGTTACTGCCAACCGGCCAGCAAAATGACAATTCCAAATTCGAATTGAATTCAAATTCAGAACGTTGATTTGGATGCGTGGCGCGCAGGAAGCGCTAATGCGGTAACAGCTAGCATCCGTGCCCATATAGCGCAGTCTGTGGTCATGTTTGTTTTTAAATTACGTGATGGATGGGACCATGGTAAGGTTATCAGACTGTGGATATCTTATTTATGTTTCAAGATTGGAAGTAAATAAAAAAAATACTTACACAAAATGAAATTTACATGTAAAATAATAAACAATGCATAAAATGGTGTTAGGATTCGGGTGTATCTTATCTGTCACTTTAACATTTGCGTTTGTAAAAATGGGACAAAAAGTATTTTGGTTAAAAGTGGATGTTAAGTTTAATGTATGAATAAAGGGTTAAGATTCGTGATAGTATCTAGACATCACGAGCTATCTTTTAAGTTCTTAGGTCCTCTGGTAGAATCTCATTTCACCACACACCATCCACCACCATATCAGCCCAAGGACGTCCACTGCTGGACATAGGCCTCCCCTAATTTCATGGGGGGTAAATTCCATAATCGCCACGCTTGGCATGCGGAGTGGCGATCGCAGTATCTCGGCGCACTCCAGGGTTGCTGCTGCCCATCCCCCGGTGGTCTCAGTGGTAGTTTTTGAACATACCCGGGTCCACAAGACAAATGGCACACAATACAAATGCTTCGAATTCCCGCCAAGAATCAGCATAAACTACCGATCGATACAGCTTCCAAACGTTCTGTCCACCTACGACTGTTATGCCATTGAATTGAAACGGAAATTCAAGATCGCTTTTCACGTCAAAATCTTAGATTAAGTAATGCAAGTTTCATTTTATGCAATCTGTTGCTGTTATGTAACTGGTGCAGTTAACACGCGATTTATACTTGTGGGCCGAGATAACAGTAACTGTTACGATTGATCGCGTAAAGATTTGACCCGAATACACTCTTATTAAATTTTATTATAGCTACCACCACCACCACACCACCACTACTACCACCTACCATTCAAAACAATGTCCCCGTGTAACTTGCCAGAATATCCAGTGATAGGTGCAGGCTGAAAAACAGCGCTGTGTAGCTATCCAACGATTACAGCAAATGCTGAGTCATGTAACTCTAGTATATATTTTTTCAAAACATAAACACAAACGGACGCGTTTGAGTTTAGTCTTAATTTGTATGGCAACAAATAGTTACCACCAAAGGCCGCCAGAGGCGTTCTTCGCGGTGCCATACAAATTGAGACTAAACGCAAGAGTTCGAAGTACCATTATTATACCTATATAAGAAAAGCGTTCTTTTGTGTTTATGTTTGGAAAATAATATACTACAGATACCTACTATTATTTACATTGGTTAGCGCTTTCCTTGCAAATGAAAAATTGGCATACAGTGTGTGACCACTTCACCCTTTTCCCTCCCGGCAGTGATCAGCGCACTTTATTGTCGATATGCGTTATACCGCGCAATCTCGCGTGCCGGTACGGCTTGCGTCAGCCCTTTTGACAAAGTTAGACTTGCTGGGTACAGCACCGTTTGGATTAGGGCGTTTCACTTTGTGTACCTTTAATTTTTTGTCAAATTTGTATTTTTTTGGGATTTCTTGCTCAGAATAATGTGTACTCAGTTTACCAGGATCATAGATACTAGAAATTACTTGCGATTCTGAGTAGGAAAAACCAACCAACCAACCAACCAAGTTCTGAGAAAAATGTATAATTTCGGGTATCGCTCGTGGCAACGAATCTTTCAATCAGTTTACTCTTCTAATTAAGAAATTAGAACTTCGCTGAGCGGACGATTCCGCTTGTGGAAATATTTAATTTACCTACCTATAGTGTCTACAATTAGCAATTTTACTTATATTTTTATTTCTTTTGCCTTTTGTAATTATATAACACTTAAATGATAATGGTATGATGATATGATAATGGTATTCCTTGTCTCTGTTATTTTGAGTTTGAAAGATAGAAACCTCATAGTGGGGATATCCCCATGACATCACATACTGGAGATGTCATTTGAATCTACAATCGAGCCCAACATACCGAACAGCACTTCCAACTTGGTAATAATATTTCGAGTAGCACGCACTACCATGCCCTCTATATCGGTCGATCTAAATTGCCCAGTATTCGCGAGTAGGCATGCCGAATTACCTTTTGATTGCATGCTTTTTTATAAACGTATTTACGAACAAGTCAAATTGCCCAAAATAAATTACAGAAAACAGCCACGAAACATATTTGGCAATCTTACTGACTTCCGGAAAACAATAAGCGATAGCGATACCTACTGGGTCATAAAAAAAACACAGACCACGTCTGTGTAAAAAAGAAACTCAATATTATGTTATGTGCAATAAGAACTTTGATATATAACAAATCTTTAAAATTATACAGGATGTGGCCTGTTACATGAGCAAATAATTAAACGGCAAATTATTTTATTAAGCATGCCAGAAATTATTTCCAAGTGGATACAATGGAAAAGAAAACTTTTGCAGAGATAGCTTTCGAAAATCCTAAAACCATGACTACTTGACACACACTTATGTATGTGTGTGTCAAGTAGTCATGGTTGTAGTAAGGTCACTTGACATGACACAAATGACATGACACGACATGATTACTTGATGCTGCCTCTGAATCTGCATTCACAGACTTTTATGATCTCGTGGTGTCAACATCCACTACTTGAAGTTGATGAAGTTCCTAACTTTAGAACACAATTTCACCGATTTAAAAACTAATAATAGAAAAATGGGTACAAGGAGGAGTTACTGCAGATACTCTAACGAAGCGTCCTTTTAAATATTTGCTCCTGTTATAGGCCACACCCTGTAAAGCAGTTTATTTTGTAACGCTGATTGTCAGACAGATACAAATGTAAATATATATTTGAAGACGTATTGTTTGACATATAAGGTAAAGTGATAAATATAAGCCCGTGACCATTTATAACTACATGAAGATTAATGATGAATATGAATCAAGTACACAGACAGCTATTCAATTTGCAAAAAGCTAATCAACGGAAAATAATTTGACCCAAAATCGTAGCAAAATTTATGACATTGCCGAAATATCTAATGTACATGGTTCTTCTAATATACATTTTGATTCAATGTATATTATATGAAACTAAGCTATTAACTATTACTTCTTACATAAAACTACAATAGAAAATTAACAAGGTCCTTTTATAACCCTAATTGAAAAGCGTCATATATGGAACTATAGGGGCCAATATTTCCAGCTGAGTCACTAAACTGATTTAACCAATCCAGCCAATTAATAGATCAATTGTTGTTATTCCCTTAACGAAATGCGTTAAATCGAGGTTAGAAATCCATTAACCTTAGAATAAATACTATGCGGGTGGTATTTCTTTTTTCTAGAAATGAAAAGAATTCTGTGCAAACTAGTTGATACGTTTTTTTGTTGTTGCTGATGCCTCAATACTTTCATATGTTTTATTACAAAAATACGACTTTATTTTCTTATAAAATAGGTTCAGCATGATCTGAGTTCAGCACGCAATAATTACTACTTGCCTCAACAATAATTAGTCAGTTACTGTTATGTATACGTTTATCTACTTTTAAGACCTTTTATAACCATATAATGTTTGTCGGCCTGTTTAGCCTAGTTGGTAGTGACACCACAGAATAAGGAATAGTACAAGTACAGAAATTTCACTTCCTAACAAAAACGGCGTTTAGGCATAAGAAACGTGCCTACTCTCTGCATCTCTGTCTATCGCATAACTTGTATTCATTCACGCGTGGCACGTGTAGCCCTAGGGTTGTCACGCCAAAAATACTTCAATGATGCAAAAAAATGTTCTACCTCACCAGATGTCGCTTAAGTACAGTGAACCGATATTAATTAAGTAGATGTTACTTCACAAGAATAATAAATCTCATATTTTTTAACGAACCATCTAACGATACCTTACACGGTGGGTTTTGCAAGAAAAAAAATGCATCCCCATTTTACGTGTAGGGGAAGTACCTTCAAACTACATATATCGTGTTACATTTAAAATGAAAGAGCTCATTGTGTGCATCTTATATATATTTTTTGTAATTTTAAAATAATTATTTAAGAAATTATTTAAGATAATAGCCAAAAAATTACCATTCCCATCTTCATCTCCGAAACTACTGGGTCTAAAATATAAAAAAATACATTTCAAATCATCAACCAACAGGTTTTGTCGGACATACAAATCAACAACAAACACGTCACAACTGCATACAACAGGACAGGTCATCTTCTTATGTTTTTCAGCTATTTATACCTACACTTTGTCCGTGTTTCAAATGCTATGACCACATGGTATTTTAAACACCAACCAACACTAAATAAGTACTTATTATTACATATACCAAACTAAAATAAAAAAAACTTACCGTTCAAAATTTATAGGCAACTGAAAAAAAGATACACCAACGTTCCTTCGGGTATTCAAACAACCATATACACAGAGCATGTGTGGCCGGTTATCGGTTTCATCGTGGGTTTTTCATCACACAAAAAATTACGTAGTAACGCGCGGTTCGTCGCGATCAAGTCGGCGGCGCGCGGCAGCGGATCACAAAACGACACGCACGTACATGCCCGGACGGCGGCGGCCCGCGACTGATAGCTAGAGTCAGGGTTTTCGAGCGTTAGGTTATTAAAGCGGCGCGCTCCACCCATTGCAAGCCCCTTGGTGACACTGCCTCCGAAGCTAGAGGTCCCGGGTTCGAATTACCCGGGAACGGGGGTAAGGGCATTCGTGTTTGTGGTGAGCAGAAACATTTGTTCCTGAGACTTGGATGTTTTCTATGTATTTAAATATATACATATATATCTATTAAATATATCGTCTTTTAGTACCCATTACATTGCTGCTCAAGAGCAATCCCGTTTATAATAATAATAAAAAAACATTACACAAGCCTTACTGAGCTTACTATCTATGTCTAGTTTGATTTGTGTAAAAAAATATCCCCTAACATTTATTATTTATTTATTTATAATGTAATAAAAAATAAAATAGTTAATTTTCGTGTGCTCTGCCTACCCCTTTAGGGAATATAGGTGAGTTTATGTAGGTATGTATAATGTAATAAATGATGATTATTATGATCATATCCATCATCCTCATCATCATCATATCAGTCGAAGCACGTCCACTACTGGACATAGGCTTCCCCCATAGAGACACATGACATCATAATGAATGGGCACCATAAGAAGGCTCAAAGTCACCCAAAGAGCATTGGCTATGCTGGCAGCTTCTCTGCGTGATCCATCAGGAATGAGGCCATCCGCTGCAGAATCAAAGTAACCGATATATGTAGCCCTATCGTCTTGTATGCAAAAGATAATGTCAGCACGGGGACGTTTAGTGGACCGATTGTAACAAAGGTCTCCGTTTCAATTTAGGAAAAAATGCTTAAGTATGCCCGGCCGGTGGATTTCCAGCTGGTCGCCTCTACAGGTCGCGTTTCTCAACCGATTTTCGTGAAATTTTGTGAGCAGGTTTGATTTTTTTCCCGAAGTCTATAGCTATCAGATCCACTATAACACCTTAGTAGTAAAAACCTAAGCTACATTTTTTCCAACACCATGAAACCATACCCGTGCCCCTAGTTGAACTCTGACCTACGGATTATTCACCTAATACTTGCTTTTATTACATACACAGCGGCAAAAAAAAGGCCCCAATTCGTAGAAAAAGGTATGAAGTCCGAACCAAATTTGGGCCGTTTTTTCTGCCGGTGAGTATATTATATCACGTAAAATGTCTAAATATACACATGTCCAAAACAAAAATAGTTTCAAAAATTGCTATTTTCTGGGATGTCATTTACAAAATGTCATCTCTAGAATATACAGAGCTTTATTGATAACGACCAAATACATTTATCTATGACTTCAAAAAATATACAAGAAAAACAAACTTAGTAAATAACAAAATATTATTTCTTTAATGATTAATATTTTATATAAATGTATTTAGTAGTTGTCAATAAAACTCTGTAAATTCTAGAGATGACATTTTGTAAATGACATGCCAGAATATAGCAATTAAAGTTTAAACGTATGGCATTTACATTAAAAATAGGCAAATATACAATACCTACATAAAATATACTTAATTACTCGTAAACGCTAAAAATTATAGTAACAAAAAAGGAACCCCAATTATAAAATAATAGAATAATCTTGATCGATTTTCTTTTGACTTTTATTGTTTATTTACTTTTGTTGACTTCTTACTTTCCTTGTTTTGAAGATCATGATAACATTCTTATAAATTGTGACATGTATGAAAATATATACTGATATTTTTTTATTATGAAATAGTTAATCATATTTAATCCTTAAGAGGGTGATAGCACTGGCTGGATTGGGAAAGCCCAGGGGGCCAATTCTCGGGTTCGATCGAGATGATCTCTATTCGACATTCCATACAAGTGACTCTACCATTCTATACAATGTCACGATAGACATGCATCTCGATCGGACCGAGAATTGGCCCCCAGAATCGAATATTATTAGTAATGTACGGGTATATTCAAATCCGACAACACGGCTTACACGGCGTGAGTACGAAACCGAATAGCCCAGCTTTTTTACCGACTTCAATAGAAGGAAGGAGGTACGAGTACTCAGTTCGTCTGCAAGTTTGCTTGTTCTTTTTTTTATGTATGTATATTCTCCGATAACTCTTGACCACGCTGGCCGATTTTAATAGTTCTTTTTTTGGTTTCAAAGCAGATACGCCCGACATTGGTCTCATATTAATTTGGTGAAGGTCTGATGATGGGATCTAGGAGGAATCGAGGGAACTCCTCGAATTTGATAGGCACGCATGGTAACCAATCATTGGCTCACGGAAACCACAAATTGTGGCATAGCAAGTACAAAATTGAAGTCGTTTTTTTTTGGTGTAAATTATTTTATAAAGGACTGAGGGGACGTCGGAACAATATTTTATTCATATTTGAATAATATCTTAGTTTTCCGAGCTCATTAAATCAAGTTAACGATCTCAAACGGAAACAAAATGTGTTCCCGGTCACGGTTCACGCTTGACGAATGGCATATATTTTGCTTACAATTTTGAACTTTCGTCCATTGTAATAAGGCGACATGTACATATCTTTGGCGTCTATACTTGTAACGTATATACGTTACACACTAGGTGTATGCCACCTACGTTAATGAAGTCAAAATGGAACTAATGTGCATTACACTTCGCTCTAGTTGTAGGGTTGTCACAGAAATAATTTTTATAATAGCTATTTACGATACAAGGATTGTAAAACAAAGAAAGGCCGATATCGCAGATGTTTGAGGCCCGAGCCGCAGGCGAGGGTCATAAATATGCGAGAGAGGGCTTTCTGTTTTACGACCCGTGTTTTGTACAGAATTTTACGTCACCACTTGGTCAAAATCGGTGCGGTGTAAATAAAATTGTATATATGTATAATAAATATAAATATTAGGGGACAATCTTACACAAATCGACCTAGTCCCAAACTAATCAAAGCTTGTACTATGGGTACTAGACGACGATATACATACTTATATAGATAAATACTTAAATACATGGAAAACATCCAAGACCCAAGAACAAATATCCGTGCTAAATGCACAAATAATGCCCTGGCCGGGATTCAAACCCGGGGCCTTTAGCTTCGGAGGCGATGTCACTACCAACTAGGCGAAAAAGGCCATCAAATTAAACAAAAATGTTTTTTTTTAACGGTGAACACCTACATTTTTATTATGTTTTCACCTACATTCAGATAAATCAATAACACTATTATTGTGTACGTTACGTAGGCTCCGTATTAAATTTACATAACGGCAATGCCTAAACATATCGGCGTCGGCCTGTATATCCATCTGTCCTCTCACAAGCGTTTTTTCGACAGTGGTTATGGAAATCTTATCTTAACTGGACGATCGATCTTCTTTTTGAGCAGATAAATACACGGTTGCCTTTGCCATATCACACCTTGGTCACAAATGATGATGAATGGTGATACGGTAATGGTCCTAATCATCTTTATTAGCAAACATTTTGGAAGGAGTTGAACCCGTACCCACGTGGCAACCCTAATCACAATTTTGAACTCAGTTAACACCCGAATAGGCCGATTTTAAGTTGCTATTGAACCATTTTTAAGGCTAAAAGGAGTCAACAGGTCTTATTAAAAAGGACTTCATTCTAAGGGGGATATAGTAAAAAAAATATACGTTGTAATCCTCAACGTAGTGACAAGGGAGTCAAATTTTCACACCACAGATTTAGTCGTATCAGGTTATGAAATACAAAAGTTCCTAATAGGAATACATAGGCATGCCCCTACCGACAAGAGCCTGCTTTAAAAGATAATGACTCTTCTTCCAAGCATTAGAAACAATAATATTCTTTTCTGACCAAGTTTAATTACAAATAAATTTTACTGTATTGGCAACCCTATCTACCAGTAATAATGAACTCGTCACTAATCAGAGCGGCCAGGTGTTTGACCTGACGAGAAAATCGCGAGCTATTTGCTCTCACAATAGACTGACTGACACACCATTATCATGAACCACCACCACCATATCAGCCCTAGGACGTCCACTGCTGGACATAGGCCTCCCCCAATTTCATGGGGGGTAAATGCATTAATCGCCACGCTTGGCATGCGGGTTGGCGATCGCAGTATCTCCACCGCACTCTAGGAATGCTGCTGCCCATTCCCCGGTGGTCTTGGTCATAGTTTAAGGACATACCCGGGTCATGAACACGGACGGAGATATACTGATCAGTTTTCCATGGTTATTCGTCATTGACGGCCTGTTTAGCCTAGTTGGTAGTGACACTGCCTCCGAAGCTAGAGGTCCCGGGTTCGAATCCCGGCCAGGGCATTATTTGTGCATTTAGCACGGATTTTGTTCTTGGGTCTTGGATGTTTTCTATGTATTTAAGTAGGTATGTATTTATATAAGTATCGTCGTATAAGTATGTATATCGTCGTCTAGTACCCATAGTCCAAGCTTTGCTTAGTTTCGGACTAGGTCGATTTGTGTAAGATTGTCCCCCAATATTTATTATTATTTTATTTTTTATTATTGCAATAGTTTAGCTAGGTAGGCATTGGGGTATTTGGACTGAGATAAAAGGTAGTGTGCCGTCAGTTAAGCACATCGGAACCTATTTTTTTCTGTTTCAGGATGTATATGTATGTATGTATGTATGTATGTATGTATTACTTTATTGTACATAAAACACGACAAAACGATAAACAAACAAAAAGTAGACGTACAAAGGCGAGCTTATCCCTTCAAGGGATCTCTTCCAGCTAACCTTTGAGCAAATGAGTTTATTAAAAACAAATGGAGGATGACGATAAACAACCTGTGAATTATGCACCGAACCAAAGTTGAAACAAAACAAATTAATTTTGAATACACATAATTTATAATTGAATACATAAAATACGATTAAATATACTATTATTACTTACAGCTCAAGATATAAATGTGTGTGTGTGAGAGAAAATAAATAATGTGTTTATATACTACGATAACTACGATATACTACGATAAATGGGTACATATAGGCGAGTAAAAAAAAAAAGTTTTACCCGTACCCGTAGTTTATACCCGTATGTCTAGTTATTTATATATTAAGGACAGGCCAAACGGACGCGATTTTGGGGCAAGAAATTTGGTTCGAAAGTAGTAAGGCAACGTCAGTCGGCGGCCGCAAGTGACAGTTTACGTTCAGTCGCTTGTTACGGGCGTAAGAAATGCTGGTCCAAAATGTTCGGAGGGGCCTAACCTTACTTTTGAAATAATTTATTGCTTGTAGCGATTTGTATTCCTGACCTAGATTGACCCGTGTTTGTTTCTCCCTCTTGCAGCTACATAAGTAGGTACCTTACCTATAGCTCCAACCTACAGAAACGTGATGCGATATTGCAGTGATAAATTGGGAGACAATCTAACACAAATCGGCCTAGTCCCAAATAAAGCAAAGCTTGTATTATGGATACTACTAGACGACGATAATATACTTAGAAAACATCCAAGACTCAGGAACGATTCGTGCTCATCACACAAATAAATGCCCTGACTGGGATTCGAACTCGGGACCTCGTCTCGTCTTCGCAGGCAGGGTCACTACCAACTAAGCCAAAGTGTCAGAGAAGGTTAAAGTTGCAACCCTATTTGGCAGGAACAATGAAGAAGTCACTAATTGGAGCGGGCAACCCGCACCTGCTTGACCCGTATTAAGTATGTAAAACGTATAACGCACGCATGACAAAGTGAAAACCGGATGCTGATAAGCAATGTGTCAATGTCAACCCACATAAATGTGATGCGATATCAGTGATAAAAGTTAAAAGCTGGCAACCCTATCTGGCAGGAACAATGGATACGTCAATAACGGGCAGATCCTTGACCCGTATTATACACGTATACCACGCACACATGACGATGTGAGAACCTTATGCTGATAAGAAATGTCCCACGGAAACGTGATGCGATATTGCAGTGATAAATGATAAAAGGTAAAAGTTGGCAACCCTATCTGGCAGGAACAATGAAGACGTCACTAATTGGAGCGGGCAGGTGCTTGACCCGTATTGTGTAACACGCACACTCGCACGCATATATTGTGCGCACGCACACATTGACGTCGTGTGAATTGCATTGTGAAAAAGAGAAATTGCACTGTTGTGAATAGCGAGAGTAATGTTAGGATAAAGATATTTTTTACACTGTCACACGTCACTCCGATTTTCTAACTAGTGTGAATTTGCTATGTACTCGTGTCCGTTCAGCGGCACCTAGAGTTATTGACAGGTTATTTACAAAAGGTTAGCTGGAAGAGATCCCTTGAAGGCATAATCTCGCCTTTGTATGTCTACTTTTTGTTTACGTTTATAATTTAGTCGTGTTTTATGTACAATAAAGTAATACATACATACATACATAACAGTAACATTGTTTTCAATATATTACAACTCCATATTTTGTCTCAAAAAATCGCCTATCGCTCAAAAAAATTCCATTTCCGATCAGCAATTGCAAGTTGTCAACAAAGACACATTACATACCGAAATACCATTACATACATAACGAAACACTCATTTAAATGTAGTTAGTTCAAGGCACGCGGAAAAGGATATTTTTTTTTTTTTTATCGCAGAGGAAATGCATTTACGCATCCCCCGGGTCCGGGGAAGACCTGGGGGTATGTGGGACTCACCCTTCCTTAGGAGAAGGAAATATCCACTAAAACCTCTGCGGCGTTAACCCTCTCTGCCGTTCAGGGGGGCATCATGGGATCGCTAGCATTCTACCACGATGCCCCCCCGGCTGCCCCGGCTGCTGCGCCGGGGGCACCCTCGCGTCAAAGAAGGAAAGAAGGGAGGAAGGAAAGGGTTGGTAACGCTCCAAACCCTCCCCCCAAACGTGTGGGGCCTAAAGGCGCGGGTCCCCAACCCGCGGCCCTACTGGGGAATCAGGCAATTTAAATACTGTAGTCGCCTTCTTCCCCTCCGTCTGCGTCGAAGCGGGTGCGCATCAGCCCTATCTTCGCGCTCCCGCTCCGCTTCCTCTTTGCTAGCTATTATTCTTTCGCAGAACTCACTCATTGCATTCCAGGATCTCTCACTCCGCAGCATGCAGGCCACTACGCAGCGAGAGATCGTCCGTTCCTAAGACCCCGCTCAGTTCGCGACGCTCCGAGGCCCAGCATGGGCACTCTTTGAGCGTATGCAGGGCCGAGTCGTCATCATTCCCGCAATGGTGGCAGGCCGGGGTCGGCTCCCTCCCTATTTTATACAGGTAATGACCGAAACAACCATGTCCGGTCATTACTTGCACTAACCTGTAAGTCAGTCAGGCTCCCGCTTCTCCGATCAAGCCAGCTGTCAAAAGACGGGAGGAGCGCCCCTATTGTATATGTCCCATAGGGAGAGTCCTCCAGCTGGCTTTTCCATCGGTCCCTCTCTCTTCTTGCCGCCATCAGCCGCCTTACTTCCACCTCTTGCGGGGCCAGGCGTTCCTCATTTGATCTGGCCTCCACCCGCTGCCTATATCTCTCCGCCAGCAGTAGGGCATCTATTCCCACGGAAGAGTTCCAGCGAGAGCGCACGCCGCCGCATGTCCCACCGTCCTGTAGCCCCTTATCGCTCTCTGGGCTATAACACGTTGAGGTCTCCTAAGTAGAGCCCTTGTCCTCTCAGAGAGCCTTTCGGCCCATATCGGCGCCCCGTACAATGCCATGCTCCGGACCACATTGGTAAAGAGGCGCCGACAAGGGGCCCCAGGGCCACCTATATTTGGCAGCAAGCGGCTCAACGCCATTGCCGTGCCAACGAGTCAGGGAGCCAGACCTGCGAAGTGCTCCCGAAAATCCCACCTGCGGTCCAGAATCAGGCCCAGGTATTTAATGTGGGCTTTGACCTGGACCGCTTCATCCCCTACAGGGATTACATCGCTGGCATGCGGTCGCCAGCCCCTACCTCCAAAGACCACCGCCTCCGTCTTAGATAGTGCCACTTTGAGGCCTAATAGGCTAATGCGGCCGACAGTGAGCTCTGCCGCAACCGCTGCCCTTCTCAGGGTCTCTCTATACTCTTTCCCCCTCACGGCCACCATAGTGTCGTCACGCGGTAAAGGATCTGTACCGACTCGGCTTGACAGCTGACCCCGCACCGCCAACTGCAGAAGTAGACAGTAAACGCTCGTTTTTGCGGAACCGACTGTTATAACTTTTAAACCAGAGAAGAAACTACATCTTATTGCGTTTAAATTACAAAAGTGTAATGTAAATGTAACCATCGTTGTAGCGCACTACCTACCGCACTCTCGTCCCCCATTTCATAGTACTCATGTGAACTAGATAATGGATAGCACTATATTGTTTTAGTAGCACGTAACGGCAGTCCCGGTTCGCTGCAGGGTAAACAAACAAGTGCAGAGCGTGGCAGAGCTGTACATTGTAACAGAAACAGGTATGTAGGGTTGTCACAAACTTGGCACTGTGCGGATTTGAGGTGCTAAACATAAAGCGAACAAAAATTCGGAAAATAATCACCGTATGCATGCGGTGTTGTGTTCCGTTCCCGGTGGTAAGGTCGCCAGAGCTCCCGAGGCTGTAGGAGTGAGGGTCTTGTTTCTAGCTGTCAATTCAATACACCGAATCCTCATTCCTCATATCAAAATATTGTCGGCAGCGCACTTGTGATTGTCTGTAGTCGTAAACGTCCATAGGCTTTGGTGTCTGCCTACCGTCAGGCAGCCCGGTACGCGTGTTTGCTACCTTCGCAGTATATACAAAAACATATTTTTACGTCCATTTGACGTGATGAAAATCTTAGCGATTTTCTACACAATTTTTAAAATATATATTTCGTGTTGATGTTTGAATTTTGTAGAAAATATGGTTCCTGTTAAAAATCACAATCAAGATCTTTATCGAAGGAATTTTAAATTCGACTTCTTTTTCGTTATTTATTTTATAATTGACAACCCTAAGTTACTACCGTTATAAATGTAATGATTTGTATGCAATTTGGTACGCTATGGTACTTAAACAAGGTCAAGAATCAAGATTGCAAAGTACTTACGTTATGCAACCCAATATGGATTTTATAGGGTTGCCATAATAATTGCTTTAAGTATTTAATAGTGTAATTTCAATTTGTCGAATTAGTATACGGAAATTGTGTCACATTTGAATAATTATTCAATTTAGGCAATACCTACCGGTCGATTGGGTAATAAATGCCATTTTTTGTAAGGAGAAGGACAGTTGTTTTGACGCTCGTTCGAAAAATTGAGCAAATATCAGGGGCATCCGCTATCTCGTGTGGAAGAAGGATAAGAAAAGGTTAAGCAAAATTAAGGTAAGCTTGATGAGAATTCCCGAGAAAATATGAAGTCCTCATCAAACCCCGCCCAAACATATGTCCAACATCCAAGCCAACATATGTGAGAACATATGGGGTTCTTGAAGTTGACGTTTTCACTTAAAATTGTACCTTTTTGCTTTTTTATCAAAAAAATATAATTATTGGTATTTCCTGGTCAGAGCACTCTTATTCCTGATAAATAAAAAAACACCCAATTTTTTATTGCACTATGTGACGTTTTTTTCCACATTGTGTGTATGGAAACCTCAATAAAAATTGGGACTGGGGACAGGGTATCTATAGACAGGCCTTTAAAAATGATACAGAGGTTATTTAAGTCAGCCGTTGGTTAGATATAAGCAGTCAAAGTCGTAAAAAGTGTAAAGATATTAGCTGTCAAAGTCGTAAAAAGTGTAAAGATATTAGCTGTCAAAGTCGTAAAAAGTGTAAGCCCCCTCTAATTTCCTAAATATGAAGTTTAAAATTCTGAAAAAAGTATTGAGGCGGTGTATATTAATAAATACTTCCAACGATTTTTGATTTGAACAAGACAGGCCTAATAACGGTTTTTGACATTTTTGAATTAATGTATTGTAACGTAGTTTTAAATGTGGATTTGAGATGTCGGTAAGGAACCCTTCTTTATAGGCCGGTTTTTAAATATCAGGATCAATGGTACACATTTTCCTTAGCAGGACAAAACAAAAGAATCCGATTTCTTCCTAAAACAAGGAAAAGGTAATATTAGGAGATAACGCCAAGTAGCTAATAACAGTCAATTTGCGAGCATCTACGGTCAACTGATCACGGCTGACCATCAGGCGGGCGGCCTGTACGCTAATATAAAAAAAAACCCGGCCAAGTGCGCCGCGGACCACGCACAAAGAAGGGTTCCGTACCTCCTAATCTACATTTAAAACCACTATTCAATACATTTAATCGAAAAAGGTCGTATCTTCATAGGAAACTTACGGCACTTACGCCCCTTTGTTTTGGCAAGACAGTTTTTCAGCAATAACTCAGAAACCGTTGAACCTATCTTGTTCAAACCAAAAACCGTTGAAAGGATTTATTAATGTACATCATCTTGATTTTTTCAGAATTTGAAACTTCATAGTTTGAAAACTAGAGGAGGGACACTTTTTACGACTTTGACGGCTTCTCACCTACAGTTGACTTAATTGGAAAATTTAATATTTATTTTCGTAATTTCACATTATATTTATATAGAACGCGGTTCATTCATAACATACACATTCACACCAAATTTCATAATTGTAGTGGTCATATTCTCCGAGTAAATCGGCTGTGACATACGGACGGACAGACATGACCAATCCATAAGGGTTCCGTTTTTTGCCATTTGGCTACGGAACCCTAAAAAGTCAATAATCGGCCATGCATGTCACTGGCTGGAAAATCAAAGCCCTTGCCATCGACACATAAAAAACAACAATATACAGCGAAAGCGTAGCAAACCTGTCCGTGACCAGAGATAATAAGCGTTATCGTCGATAAAGTATCGGGCAGATTCTATTAAGATACTGGCTTATCAGGATTGGCGGAGCTTTAGAACTTTGTCAAAGGGGCTTTTTTAACTAAATGATTCGTAAACACATCATTATCTAATAACTATGAACGATCAAGTCTTGTATATTTATGTATTTCGGGGATCTCGAAAAAGAGTTCGATGAAATTCTCAATTCGGCGGTTAAGGCGCCTTCCTGATTTGTCTATGCGGAGGCGGTACGATATGAGAAAACTGTCAGCTGTCAGTGTCAACCGATATCAATGCAGTACTGCCCCACTTCTGCCCATGGTATTACTACTGCGCAAACGTAATACTGACAGTATTTCGTCAAGTGAGGAAATCTCACCTATGACATATCGCTCCCGCCCCGCCAAGTCAGGAAGTAGCCTAACGGGGGTGAAGAATTGATCTAACTACTTAGGTCTCACGTTCGGGTAAACTCGTATATAGTCTCCGACGATTACCGACGGAAACAACCGAGCAGTGTAATAACAGTTTATGTCAATTAGAAGCTGTTTCCCCTGACTATCGTATGCCCAAACGCCCATCAAATATGTAAGCGCGCATATAGAAGTTCCGTCAGTCCGACACGCTAATTGACTTATTAAAAGTGGTTATATGGATATGCAAAGTGTCGCGTGTAAGTATCAATTATAGTTGTTGATAGAAAGTCACTTTTATAGTTTTAGTGTGATCTTTATTAGGTAGATAGTGTAATTGTGTGATCACATAATAAATCTATAAATACATTATCGTCACTAATTATCACTTTCTAACTATAGCAAACATGAAAACGTTTATGACCACCATAAAATGTAGATGTCATAGTCTACCAAGTTGTTAATTGACAAAATGTATATGATGGCCTAATAAACAACAACAACGTTTGTCATAAGTATCAAAAGGATTAAATATTGATCAGTTCGTTTGGGCGTTATTCAACAACAATTGTAGAGTTGAAATAATATTAAATACTTCACCGGCTCTGTCTCTACCGAGATCATGTTTGTCGATATAAAACATCTGTCCTTCTATCGCAATATTTCTGGTAAAGGACTACAAGCTAATAATGCAGTCGCTCTAGATAATCGGATGTCGTATTTACAAAATCGCTATTATATTTAGGAAAATATCCTCACACCTTAGAACCTAAATGATCGCGTACGGTACGGTTTCAGAGGAACTTCCTCCCACGCACGCTCCGGTTGTGGAATGAGCTCCCTGCCGAGGTTTTCCCGAGGAACTACAGTATGGGATTCTTCAAGAAAGGAGTGTATAAATTTTGAAACGGTTGGCAACGCGCATGTGACACCCCTGGAGTTGCAGGCGTCCATAGGCTGCGGTGACCGCTTACCATCAGGCAGGCCGTACGCTTGTTTACCACCGACGTGGTATTAAAAAAAATCGAGTTCAATTCTTATTAAAACCTATAAAATGTTCTTGACTATTTCCAGAACTATATCCATTTATAGTTCACTCAGCTACAAAAACTCGATAATTACTGTTCTGACATCGTTCACTTTCATTTAAAAGTGAATTAGCTTGTCACGCGACGCGACGTTCGTATGGAATGGATATGCATGAGCCGGACGGAAGGCGGGTTCTGTTAATTAACGTATGTGGATTATTTCCTTGACAAATTGGTCCGGGAATTAATATTATGTCACATTAGTATTTATTGTCGATAATGCACATGGTTTTTTCTGTGAAGTTCTCATAAAATAGACAGAAATAGCAATGAACAGGGCTCTGTAGACACTTCCGTGTTTCGGATAGAAAGTTGCTGTCTATGACAGTATTATTTAGGCCGAGAATCGAAGGTCTGATGGCTGGCGACGTTACCAATAATTAAAAAGAAATAGGGGACAAATTTACAGAGTTCGAACTAATCCCATAGTGTTAAAATATAATGAAATGGGTCACTCACGTCCTTAAGGTCGAATACTCGAATATAGTGAGGTAGAGTGTGTGAGTTTTAATCGTGATTGTGGATAGGCTGTACCACCCAGCTGGAAAAAGTGTTGAATACTACGTCTATTACGGACATGTGCGGACGAGGCTTTAGCATGTGACGTTGTGAGTATTGCCCGACATTGAACAATTGTGGAGAAAACGAGAGTAGATTTTCGCCTCCACCGCCCGCACTGAGAAGCCGATCAATGATGAACTCACTTGATAATGCCATCCTCGATGTAAACGTCAGCGTCCTCCATGCCGTCATCGTTGACAACACGCCCATTCTTGATCAGCAGCCGGTTCTGGGAGCTCTGAAACAATCATCATCATCATTACTTATCGGTGTTACAATAAATACGTGCGTGCACGCCTTATATGATTCAAAAGTACTTTTATTATCATCATCATCGCATTTATCACCCACATTAGCCTGCATAAGTACCACTGCTGTCGTACTGTAGGTAATACGAGACACATCAAGACAGTAATTTATTTGTGAAATACATGTACAATTGAACTATTTGAAAATCTTACATAAGATTTGTAAAAACAGTATTTTCACTTCTCATGCTCTAAATGTTCGTCTTTACGCTCTGCAGAGGCGACATAAAGTCGCATTTTATGCTCTAGCTAGAGCATAAAGTTAAACCCACCTGCACGCGCGCCGGCGTGCGTGCAGGAGTGCGCGCCGGCGCGGCGTCGCCGCCAGCAGCGGTCGACGAGTACAGAAGTATAAATTTGATAACATAACTTTAATTATATTAATTATCTGTTTAATATTCTCGCAAACGAAGTGAAAAGCAGAGTGTATATATAACTCGTGAATAAAACCCATTTTTGAAATCGGATTTACAAACCATCTTAAAATTGTCACTTCTGTATTGTAGCTGAGCGAGAAGCAAGGCGTATCTCTATTAATTAATTAATTTTAACTTGATTGCATAATAGAATGCGGACTTGGAATTTTCAGGAATAGTTAGAGAATATACCCCGGGAAGGAGATTACTGACAACGGCATATTACTCGTACTATGCACATTCAATTGCATACTGCACAGTATAAACTACCGTAATTATTGCAATGGTTGCTTGTGATCTTTTGTGATAGTTGTGACTACTTACAAGTAACCTATTCCCATAGTCATCGACACGATTGAAAACGTGCCTTATCGCTTATTTATCCCCACAACGGACTCTTCGCAATCTCTCGAGTTAGTTTATCAACATTTGCAAAATTTCAAGTGAACTGACACATCCGATTATCAAAGAATGTCGACTCTCGAAACCGACTTGTGTTGATCTCAATAACATCCCGAATGCTTCAGTTGTAGTGTAACTGCGATAAGAGATGCAATATGAAATGCCGGAGGTTTGCGCAATGTACCGAAGACGTTAAAGTGACGCTATTTAAGGCTTACTGCCAAATCCTTATACACGTGTGGCTTGTGGACCAGATACACGCAGAAATCGTACAGGATCCTCCGGGTTCAGTACAACAATGTTTTCAGGGTGCTAATGGGGCTGAGGAAGCACTGCAGTGCATCAGAAATGTTTGCGGAGGCTCGAACGGATTGTTTCTCAGCAAAAATTCGCAAACGAGTCGCCTTTCTTATGCACAGAGTGTGGAACAGCACCAACAGCTTCTTGAAAGTCATTGCTGAAAAATGGAACAACCCAATACTGTTTTTTTGGGACAAACTGGACTCGAGATGTTAATATCTCTTTAAATTGTTAATCCTTTTACGTCATCTTTCAATTGTCTACTAGCAAATATATACTGTGTTTTTACTAACAAAAATATGGATTTTATCAGAAATAAATATTATTCATTCATTCAATATGCGGTTTTTGCGGTAAAGCGAACGCGGTCCGGGCCACGTCACACCCAAAAACCGAGCAGGATAGCGGAGCGGAGGTGGCGTGTATGACATATGAGGTAATAATCGACACTATCGACGGAGTCGGAAAGATCAAAAATGCAAAAACGCCTCCGCCCCGCACCGCGCCGCCACCGCTGTGCGTTTCGACGTGGTTCGAAACCCGGCCACAACTTTGTGCGAATTGCGGCGCGGCAAGAGATTTTATCCCCTCACACGGTGGACTGAGGACCTGGTAAGGGCCGCGGGTGTCCGCTGGATGCGGGTGGCGCAGAACCAGTCATTGTGAAAGTCTTTGGGGGAAGCAGTGGACGTCTTTCGGCTGACATGATGATGATGATGTTGAAGCGTTTTTATCTCTTTATTGCACGGTAGTTTATTAGTACTGATGTGTCAATATTATCGCGGTCTTCAAAATTATACGGATTTTGCTTCAATATTTATCATAATTCACGTGATATGGATCGTAATACGACTGGATCGCCTGATAATAATGACGCTGCCGCCGCAGACGCCGCTCAAAGTAGTGACAGAAAACACTGTTACAAATGGAGTAAGAAATGTTCATCCCTGTCAATCTATATGACAATGACTTGACGTAACATTAAAGTCCTTTCTTGTAGGTTTTTCACTAGTCAATTTTTCCCTTGTTGGCTCGGATCATACAAATGTATATATCTGACGTTTAATTATTTGCAAAGTGTCTTGATTTCCGATTTCAGAGAAAAGAATAAAACGACAGTTACTTTACCGACAAAAGGGCGTCTCTAAAAATTATGATGATGCAAAATGAAAAGTTTGAAAAAGACACACATCTAAGTCATTTTAATTTTCTCGAAATAGAAATCTTCAATTTAAACTACTTGAGATCAGGTATTTTATTATTTTGTTTACACTGTATTGAAAACTTAATAATTCAACACGAATACGTAGTATTAAACAAATCACAAAGCCTTTGGTACGAAGTCGTTGACAATTTCAGCAATTTCTGATATAAATAAATTTTCATTTAGCACTAGTACGAATTTTACAAGAAATCCTCTAAGCGCAAAAAACATGAACACGGACCGGTTTCCAATCCTTTGTCATCTTAAACACGTCCAAAGGTTACTTTAGCACAATAGCGTTCAGCGAAAGCAATAAAATAAATTCAAGGAACGTTTCGAAGAAGCCCTTAACTTTTACTGGATTTCACACCGCGTCTGGCCAGTTAAATATAAATTTAAAAAACGAAAAAGAAAAAATCTCTACTTTCAAATTAGGAACTCACTTTGATATTAATCCCAGAAACAGTCTTGCCTGTCGCGTCAACGGTCATTTTTAAAAATCGAACGTTTTGAAAATTGCGGAGGAGTAACTTTTTAATTTGCTCGGACAATGGCGACCGCGTCGCAACGCGCGGGGCTGAAACTGAAATTGTGACGCCTAAAATAGAAGTCGCGTTCCCCTCGGTTTCCTTACGTGCTAGAAAGTGATAAATAGCTATCGATAAAGTTATACACATAATCAGCTATCTTGATCGTGACTCGCTTGCATAGATGAAGCTAACGTTTATTTATAGAAGGCGGCGATTTGGAATGAGAATGTGTTGCGAACTGTCAAAAAGCATCAAAGAAAGAAATTAACGCCAATCTTGCCAACCAGACGGAAATTTCCTCGAGCCCACCAGAGCCCACCCAGTTGCTGTCCAAAATATCTATTTTATTTGGTATTTTTTAGTCTAATAGATTAAACACACGGAGAGTCAATGTATTTGAAATAGCGGTGTATAGTCAAGTTGAGCATGGAGAAAACTACTTTATCTTAGCAAAGATCAAACGGAATGAAACAAAATAGCCATAGCTCACTCAGCTTAATTACCATCAGAATAATACGGTGTAAACGGCTTTATATCCATAGAAATAACATTCCACTTCCCTGCACAAATCTATAATCTTATAGGTACTGTGTGACTTTTAATTTAATGACTGCAGTACGGGATTCTTCAAGAAGGGAGTAAACTTTGTAAACGTTTTAAACGCCCCTGACGTTGCAAGCGTCCATAGGCTACGGTGACCAGTTAGATCTGGCCGGCCGTGCGTTTGTTTTTCATCGACCTGGTATAACCAAAATGACTATATGAATTTAAAATCATATCAATCACACGTCTCAAGTCAACATAGTAAAAGGGATAGTGATCCCAACCGTTGCATAACCATTGTTGTTATAACGGAAAACGATGCCATAAAAGCAAAGAAAAAGAAAATGGAATGTAATGTGATTGGCATTACGATCGAGCCATAGCCTCGACGAATCCAGAAAAACAAGACCAGGAGAAACGCGCACGAAAACTTTCATCAGTTTTCTTTTTAAATCATAGACAAGCCATAGATTGTAATTGCTGACATTGTTGCTGGCTGGCAAGAAACGGTATAATGTTATTGTTTGTGTTATTGCGTGTGAGTTTTTTTTTTATGTATGCTGGTTTGTTGGGTTTATTGACTTACTCGTATTTGCACGGATGAGTTAATGGGTTCACCCACGCATTCGTGGAAAAGCGTGTTACGAGTAGATGTATTTTAGAAAAGTTATGGAGTGTTGTGTGTGTTTAAACTCGCTGACTAATCAGTGTTTTTTTGTACAGAGCAGAAGAGTATAGTGTTATAATTAGGTACTGCTGAGCATAATATTTTGATAGGAGAGGATTTTGAAACTGTATCCGTATAAAGCTTTTCTAAGCTATAACGTTCCAAAAATACTTAATACTTTCACACTGAAAAAACTTATACATTTTCTATGGAGTTAAATAATATGTATGACGTCTTTCGTTGGTATTCATAGGAATCCATTGATTATGTAATGTTATTATTTCAGATCTGAACACTTGAAGTATTCAGATAGTAAATTAAACAGTCTAGTGTACGAGGTGGTACGAGAATGGTATAATTATGAGTACCTATATCTATGGAAACATTAATATTATACAGTTCAACCATCCGCGTCAATATATTATTATTTTACATTTAAATTTCAATGTACTGACGATCGATATACGACTAGCAATATAAGCGAATATGTTTTATAATGTAATTGTATAATGGAGATAAATAAACTAACTAACTATAAACGTTTATTCGTCATTAAATTGGACTTAGTTCCCTTTCACAAGGAATGGGTATATGTTTTGAGTTTCTCCGCTACTGACGAATTGACACGATTGGTAGAAAGACCAAGTACATAAAACATAATACAAATTAATTGGCTGTTAACGCATAAATCTAAATTTGGCCAAAATGGCTACAATATTTTTGCCCCGATCACATATGTATTTCGAAACGCCAGCATTTGCTGATGCACAAACATAAACATTTCTCGGCTTGTCTTTAGTAATCGTGTCGACAAAATATTTGTTCAGCTAAAAGCTTTGTTGTATAATGTTTCTTCTTTCCTTTTCGACAGGAGACATTCGAAAGGACACTTACATTAATCGATATAAGACTGATAACACAGCCCTCCCTCGAAGCTTGATCTGAGATTATAAAACCTGACATGCGTGGACATCATGGATATCCCCACTATCATTTCAGTCTTTGATAAAAATGATATCCAAGGGATATCCCATTCTTTCAATTAATACGAATGGAATCGGGGTACCTCATTGTGTTAAATTATTTGCACATTTTATGCACGTAACAGTCACAGTTCTTCATTTTGTCGAAGTGTGTATAGATATTTTCGGTGTTTACGGTAGGTTTACATCGTGTTACTCGTAGCAATGAATCCTAAATAAATAGAGTCTTGGGTTTGTTTATTTGGTACCTAATATGTCCCACTTTTAACACACTTTAACTAGTACGTAAATAAGATTACACAAAGAATTATAAGTTCATATCATGTTTTCATTACGATTGATAGACCCGGACCCGGTATGTCCTAAAACTACGACCGAGACCACCGGGGGATGGGCAGCAGCATCCCTGGAGTGCGGTGGAGATACTGCGATCGCCAACCCGCATGCCAAGCGTGGCGATTATGGCATATACCCCCTGTGAATTTGGGGGAGGCCTATGTCCAGCAGTGTACGTCCTTTGGCTGATATGGTGGTAGTGGTGGTGATGACAGAGTGGAAAAACTTATGAAAAATAAAAAACAAACTTGTATGAAATTTATATGAAAAGACTATCCTGAGCTACTTTTGCTACATGCTTACAAAGCATAACATTTGAGACAATGTGTTACCATTATGCAACACATATGTAATTCCACTGTAACATATTTCAAGGGCAAAGCAATGGCCTAGTCAAGAACAAAGGGTTACTATGACCATGGGGCTTAACCAAAAGGATAAGGTAGTTACATAGACATCTTTTTTATAACAGATTTATGATAAATCGATGAACACATACTATTATTACAAAAGGATAAGCATGGCAATGCATATGGGACATCGACAAGAGGTGAGAAAGAGTCAAATGCAACCTAGTGTCCTAACACAAATTTTCCCGCCAACGTTGGTGATCGTGCATGAAGCTTTAATTTGAAACTAATATCGACGTGTTTTAGGGTCCTGATCGGCGGAGGAATATTATTCTTTTTTTTTGATGTATTGTATTTAAGTATTTATATAGTTTGTATATCGTTACTAAAGGACCCATATAGTATAAGCTTTGCTTATAGCTTGGGACTAGGTTGATTCGTGTAAGATTATCCACAATTATTATTATTATTTCCGCGATTGTACTGAGTTGGAGTGATTTGTTCAGTGAACGAGCACGCACAACTCACGCACTAGAAAAGATTCCCAATCTAAATCCCCAAGCCTTTTAGTATTATTTAGCTTCAGAGGTATTCTTGGCATGTTATTTGATAAACACAAATATGTCACAAAACGAAACAAACTACACACCACACATACAAACCATACATACATACATCTCACATACAAACCGTAAGTAATTGAATGTCGATAGTGAAGGTTTATGTCTAAAAATATCTTAATAGGTCATGTTTGTCGAACGTCAATTTCGGAAGACGCCGAATAATTCCAATTCGGATTAATCCTATCGAATTACTGTGAAAGTACACATTTCAAGGATGAATGATATTGTTTTTACGATATACCTAACGGTGCAATCTTCGTTCTTAAAATATATTCAAACTCTCACAATCAGCTCGGCATGACATAACCATGCTTACTATCAATAAATCGTATGATTTTTAAACTCGATTAACAACACAGTGTCTACATTTTTAATTTAATGTGTATTCTTATACGTAGGTCTTATCTACCTACCTATTAAATAAATAATATCCCAGGAGAATAAATTTTGCTAACACATTGCTGTGTGTATAGATTATATTCTTAAAATTCGGCAAAAACGTTTCTATGTTTATACTTTCTACATACGTAACGTATTCCAATTAATATGTAAACGACCAAAATCCAGAGCATCGTGATCATTAAAAAAGTTGCAGCTGGAAGGTAATCGCTTGCAATCAAACTCCGAACCAGTAGCTTGGCTATATGGCCAATAAACGATTTTAATGTTTTAACGTAACCTTTAAGTAGTCATTAACCTGATTTGATTTAAAGCTTTAATAATGTAAACTGTAAGTCAATGAACTTCGAAACTGCATCACCAAAACATTTTGGTGATGCCGATCGCTCGTATACCTACAGGAAACTTGCAATTTAAAGTGTATGGTAGTCAGATGACACCGCTACAGAACCGTTATTACACTTGAAAAATGTGACGTGTCCTCGTCATGTCCCTGTTTTATGCTTCTGACATTCTAATTTTAAAAGAAGACTTGAAGGAGCGTATACCAAAGACCTCTCCGTCTCTGTCATTTAGTTAAGCTAGCTAGTCTAGCTATGATTAATAATAATTAAAGTTAAGTTTTAGTTTTGTATTTCTCTTTGAGTGCCCTGAAAACCAGCGCCTTAGTTTATATTTCTGCGAATATTGGCATATGCTGAGTGTTATCCTTTTTGTTATGTTTTATTTAATTTAATTCCATGTACCTAAGTACTTAAAACTGTGATTTTACCTATACCAAGACATATGTTCCTTTCTTTATTTCATATTCCTATGATTTGCTTGAGAAACATCACATTTTGAATGTCGAATCGCGCCTCAGGGCTGCCATTCAGGTTTGTTTTTCGACAGTAAGTGACATAGCCAGTAGCCACTCATGTGTCATTAAAAGGTGGGTTGCACTCTGGTCTGTAATCGTAAGTTGGTGCAACCCAACCTAAGACGACTTTAACAAAGCATTTGACAAAATTATCGGCAACATCGCTACTTTTCCCGAAACGGGTAATATCTCCATGTGTCATTGAACCAAATTAAATTGAACCCCCGATAACAACACATCACCTCATTTGATTGACAATAGGTAGGTTAATGTCAAAAGCAAAGCAATAAACACAAACAATCAACCGTAAAGATTAAAAATTCTTATCGATGTTATCTTATCAAGGTTTTAAGGTTGTTAAATATGTATTAGGTAATCCTGATAAGGCATTTTGGCACCTCACGATTCTGTGAACTTAAAGTACGTCGCTTAGGCTGTCTATTCATTAAATATGTGCAATGTTATTTTCATAAATCGATCAAGCTAAAGTTGGTTATCATTTCGTGGATGCACATCTATCATTATTGGTAATAGAAATGAAAGCTCATCATCATTATCAGGTTGAGCATAGGCCTCTCTGCAAGGAGATCCTGTCACATGACCTAATAACTTTTGCCTTAATGTTTCGTTAGACCTAATGTTCACTAGACCTAATGCAATTTCTTCGAAACAGTGAACTTTTGAATATTTTTGAATATCATCAAATATAAGTCATTAGGTTAGGTTAGGTTTGTTTTGCAATAATCCTACAAAGTTTACTATTCAAAAAAATGTGAATTAGGTCAAATTTAGCATTAGGGCTAAAGTAGTTAGGTCTACAAGGGAAGGGAGAACCCCTTGCAAGTAGGTGTACGAGATTCAAACATTCAAATATATATTTAATACAAGCTAAGCTCCAGTAAACCACTCGTCCCGGTCCTGAGTTTTTTTTAGCCTTATCCAAAAACGAAAGCTAATAGTTTAAAATATTTTGTCTTTCTTTCTATACAAACCAGTCGGATACTTCAATTCAAATCAAAATACATTTATTACCATAAAGACGAAAAGTACAAAAACAAAAGGTACACAATAACGTTGCTATAATTGCTAGGTAATGGTAGTAGTCTCAACAAATGCTAAGGTTTGACAGTATTGATCGCAACCCTACGAGCATATACACACGATACGACATAATATTTCAATAGGATTTAGCCTGTTGTCCTTGACCCACTCGTGGGTAGAGGCCTCAAACGTAAGACACTTACTTTAAAATAATAAGTAGATTAAAACATGGAATTTTTTCAAAAAGGACAGTTAGTGCAGTGGCCATTACGAGTAGAATATATAAGGCGCTCACAAATATCTGAAAACGATTCCTTTGTGCATGCATGGTCAGATGTTTAAATAAATAAATATTAGGGGACAATTTTTTTTACACAAATCGAACTAGTCCCATAGTAAGCTCAATAAGGCTTGTGTTAATATGGGTACTAGATGATGATATATTTTATAGATTTATACTTAAAAACATAGAAAACATCCAAGTCTCAGGAACAAATGTCTCTGCTCACCACATTATTATTTATTTATGGGTACCCTGAAGAGAACAGAAATATTTAATGGCAACTGTACTGGGGACATTTAGCGAAAGAGACTGGTCCTTCCGATCCCCTCGACATCCATAATTTTATTCGGCATAACAGTAGTGTTTGCCATAAACGTGATTTTCTCTGTAACAGGTTAATTTATAAAAACTTTGTATAAAGCCCTTTAGGTTAGGTTAGTTTTATAATAATCCTGATAATACAGTTTACGAGAAAAACGACACCACGACCAAATACGAACACGGACTGCTCACTAGATGTAAAGTTATAAGTTATTTTATTTTATTCTTTCTACTCGACTTTCATATCTCAATATCTTTAGTTTTGTATAGTAATTAAGTAACATCATCCATAAACTAGTTTTCTCTTCTTCTTGTTCTAATGTGACTGTCCGGTAATCATAACTAGTAAGTAAGATTAAAAATATTGTTAATCCCTCTCGCAGACATCCAAAATACAGGCTCAGCCTAGTTTGGAGTATGATAGATATACTGTGTAACAACTTGTTTCTGTCAATAAACGATTTTGATTTTTTTTTGACATAGGAGAGAAAAACGAGATAGCAATTGATGATTATGGGAAACGTTACATTTATGGCAAATAAAATATGGATTTCGTAAGTATAACCCCTTCTGTTATTCCTATTTAGATTGGACAGGCGCAGCATAAAAGAAAACAGATCATGACACTTTACACATATGAATATGAAACTTTATGCGATCCAACCTTAAAATACTGTCCAGTCATTAGGAGTGGCCCACTAACACTATCTTATCTTAAACTCGAACTGTTTGAACGTGAGAAGTAGGCTAGTGACGAAACGAATGTCATACACGAGAAACTCGAGTTTCCTATAAGATTCGCTGGTTACAGTTGTTACGCATCGGAAAACATAAAATTGATGAACCCAATCACAATAAGTCTATGTTGTGTTGTAATCAATTCGGTTTTGGAGTTCTTAGGGAAGCGTCAAGGTTTTTTTGAAATGGGCTGTGTGACAGACAAAAATGAGTATATAATAATAATAATAATATTGGGGGACAATCTTACACAAATCGACCTAGTCCCAAACTAAGCAAAGCTTGTACTATGGGTACTAGACGACGATATACATACTTATATAGATAAATACATACTTAAATACATAGAAAACATCCAAGACCCAAGAACAAATATCCGTGAAAAATGCACAAATAAATGCCCTGGCCGGGATTCGAACCCAGGACCTCTAGCTTCGGAGGCAGAGTCACTACCAACTAGGCTAAACAGGTCGTCATATTGTTAAGTAAACATGTAATTCATATAATGTATATATGTAAAGTAAATACTTTGTACCTTTATACATTGTACCTATACAAAACACAGGTAAAATACTCAAAAATTCCGTTAAATCGATACAATGGCGAACTATATATAATTCCTGTAAGGGATCTCTTCCAGTTAACCTTTGAGCAATTAACTGGATCACAGGTACCCAAAGATAGACAAACTTATAGTAATTCACCAAAGATTATCTGAAATATTCACTGTTTCTGTTTTTTAAATGGAATATGACAAAGATAGACCTTATTATGTTTATTATACGACTATAATAATCCCATATATTCTTATAAAAAACTTCCTTCATAAAACGCATTTGCATAGTCAGACAGAAGAATTGTTGCCAGAGGGCCTACTCCGAACTTCTACATCGAACTTCGTGTCGTGCCGTCCCTTTCACTCTCGTGTTATACACTATATCACGGAAAGGGACGGCACGATACGAGGTACGATTTTCAAGGTTCGGAGTAGGCCCTCTGGCTGACGTCGCTCCCCTTGCAAGTCCCCCTTCGCGTGACATTAGGGGACACGTGTCTGCCTGTCTGTCTAACCTTGATTGCGTTAGGTTAGGTATTGTTGTCCACCGCCTAGAACTGGTAACGAAAACAATTGAGTACACAAGAGAATATTGTTACACATATAAGTATATACGCACATCTCATGGCGCCTGTTTCCCGGTACGCATAGGCAGAGATCATGAGATCATTTGTTAGACCCTGGCAACTGTATTCTGCTTGATTCAGTTACATGTAAGTACCTATCATTACTTACGCTTGTTACACATTGGTCTAAACTCTATGTAAGTGTAAGTAGGTCGTTGAAATGGATAGGCACTATACAGTACTTATATACAGGTTGCATAAAAGTACATTATTGCAACAGACCGTCAATAGATACGTGTCCACGAATTGCCATTCCTGCCGACGCTTGGCATATATAGTACTCTTTTCTCAATAAACGTAATAAAATTTGAAAATTATAAGATAAATCCAAACTTAATTCTAAGGATTCAGCAGGTAATAAAACACGCGCTGCAGCAGCCAGACACCGCCACACACAAATGAGAAAAAAACCAAAAGTCTTTTTAAACGTTTTCCTATCAACCCGTAGTTCAGTGCTCTTTCTTACCTCCTTACTATTTGGTATTGTAGTGAACTTTTGCATTTCATCACCTTCGGTATATTCATTTTCATACTTTATTTACCTATCAATCTACAGGCACCGTCAAAACCACTACACTTCATTACAACTTCTTTCAAATGCAATATTCAGTCTGTGAAATGTGTAACTAATTCGACAACTGCCATCCTGCTAAAGTATAATAGCAGGCAATACTTGGGAATAAGGTTCATGTCAACTGCATTGTAATTTTGTTACGTTAGCTACGGTTGTTCTATCGCGAAAAATATGCAGTTTATCTCAAGGATTTTGCTACGAGGTTGAGTTTATAAAAGACGGTGGCAAACAAACACACGGCCAGACAGTCGGTTACCGTAACCTACGGTGCGGACGCTTGCGACCCCAAAGGTCCACAAATACAAATACAGGACGCTCACCCTTGAATGAAGCTCTGAAAATTAATCTACTACCACTTAATTTAGTCCTGAGATATATATTCTAAGTATTATTTGTATAGTTCAGAATGCATAATCCAAAAATCGGAATCAAAACCATGACTAAGTGTAAGTGAGTCATTTTGTCATCTAAACCCAAAATGGCGTAACATACATATAATATGTAGGTATGTTACGCTCTTCCGCGGTAGGTCGGAAACATTGCACTCACTAAATTCTAACCCACCCCTCTTCCCAGAACGGTTAAACTCGTTCTCACTTGTCGGTTGGGCCACAGTTAAAGTATTAACCAGTATATTACAGTTAATCCAGACAAGAAAACATTATTTATTTAAAGTTTATTGCACAATACAAAACGGTACTTAATGTGAAACTTAATGCCTACCTAGGTTAATGGTTGTGTTCTGTAAACAGAAGGAAAACGAGACACTTATTGTTTTATCATGAAATGATTCCGTTTCAGCAATTTTGTTTTACTAGCGGTTTGTGCGTGGCGTGAAAAATAGGCAAAGCGGAGCCAATTGGATTAGTTTTTTTCTAGAGCTTCTTTTTTTAAGTAGCACATATTGAAAATCTATTTACTTATATGGATACCTCACCTCTCCAACCGTGGTCGCTGATGAAGAACGATTTTCAAACAAAAAGACGTGTGTAAAGACTATTGGGTTTCAGAATTTAAGCATTAAACATAATTTGAGAATAACTATAAATTATGTACTACGTGGGACGCGGGTATGTCCTAAAACTACGACCAAGACCACCGGGGGATGGGCAGCAGCATCCCTGGAGTTCGGTGGAGATACTGCGATCGCCAACCCGCAAGCCAAGCGTGGCGATTATAGCATTTACCCTCCATGAAATTGGGGGAGGCCTCAGGCCTATGTCCAGCAGTGGTCGTCCTTCGGCTGATATGATGTATTACGTACTCAAAAGCAAAATTCTTGTACGTTTTGGATAGTAATCCTATACAAACTGTATCTGTTTTCATTGCTTTTTGACTCTTTTACCACCGCGGAATAAGTTGTTCATAAACTGGTTCCCTTATATAAATTGTGTTTTGTGGTTAGGACGCATTAAACTTGTGCATAAATCATTATTTATGGGTGATTGTTGGGAAGGGGAAGACGCCTGCCGGGAATAGACAGCACTAGTTCCCGTTTCAATATAACAGTATCATTGATCGTGAGGCGGTGGGGAGGACACAATTTTAATTTTAAATCGGATAATGCCAAGATACCTGCATGATTGGGAAGTCAGACAAGAAAGTCGTCTACCACTTTTCTACTCTTATTTGTCATTAAGGTTCAGAAGTGATATAGACCACTTTCGAGGCTGACTGAACTTGAGAACTTCATTGAGATACCAAAATCACCTTTTTCAATTCGCCTTAAAACACAAATTCCACCCTTGACTTTTTGTTTCCTTAAACTCCCCCGGAGTGTATCCACTGAAATCGATTCTCCATACCAACGATATTTCGTTCTCATTTTAAAACGCCGCGTGCTGAAATAACATGAAACTTTGTATACGTGATGGGATCCACCATGTCTAGGCCGGAAATTAGTTTCTGATGCTAGGAATTGTAATAGAAACAAATATTGAGCTTTTGAGTTTTTTAGGTCTTGTATGAAAACGTTAATAAACGCTGTATTTTTCCTCCATTACAATTTCTAGCAACAGAACTAATGGCGGATCTCATCGTGTATACAAAGTTTCATGTTATTCGAGCATGACGTTTTAAAATGAGAGCGAAACTAAGTACGTTTGTATGGAGAACCGAGCTTCCTGCGGACTCTTAAACACCCCTTTTATCTGCTTTATATAGTTTATCTTTTTTTATTATTATTAAAAATGTGATTGCTCTTGGCCAGCATCTAGCCAGGGGGCAAAGATGAGGCTGACGATGAAGCGAGCTCACCCAGAAGATGCCTATTCACTTGTGCCTTAAAAAGGTCCAGGTTATATGCACTCCGAAATACAGACGCCGGCAGAGAATTCCAAATCTTAGAAGTGCGCATTATGAAGGATGATGCATAGCGCTTGGTTCGAATTAAACGGAACGCTGATTATCTTAAACGGAAGCTTCCATAAACCACTTCTTCTAAAACTCCAGAATTGCTAATCCATCACATGTCGGCACGCGTTCATATAAAATTTTATTTATCTGGCAGATGAACGCACTGTAGGTAAGAGCAACGAAAATAGATGCACAATTGCACACACGGTTTAGTGATTTCACATTTGAACCGCGGCGGAAGGTGTAAATGTTAACGGTTTTGCAGACGGATGTCAAGTCAGTAGACGACACGAAAGACTATTACCAGAATTACGGGGAAAGGGTTATACAAAAATAATAATTAAAACAAAGTGTATTAATAATTTGATGTAAGTTTCTTTCGTTTGTCTACGTCTGTTACTTTACTACTGTTTCTATTATTTGAAAGCAGGTTTTATAGCAACGGTTCTAAGGCACGTTTTATGCAAATCGGTTAAGCCGTTTTTGAGATATTGAACTTTAAAATGAAAATGTCGGGGGTTTTACACAACTTTTCTAATTAACGCTAGTCGCCGGCAAAGGCTAGTACGAGTCATGGTAGTTGTATATACATGATTAGGTTATCCATGTGAACTCTGCGGCGGAATAAAACACGTGTGTCTGAGCATTGCTGTTGTTAATAAAACTGGCCTTGAATTAGAGCATTACTGCCTCAGTGCCTGCAAGCCAAATTAAACAAGTAATTGTATTCACATATTCTTGCGAATCTTCGAGGCAGAAACCTAATACAAGAAAGTCTAGATGGTCTGGGTAATATTTAACCTGCATTTATTTCCCTATCGCCCTATGTCCTATATTTGTGATGGGTGCGTGTTGTACGGTCAGTCACATAATGCGCAAAAATACTTATTCCTACCCGAAGGAGCTAGTTCAGAGAGGACTGTTAATCTAGTACCCTTACCTAAAAAAAAGCTGATGTGAACCAGTTACGCAAGGTAGATACTATATTCTACTTGGAGGGACAATATTTCAGAGAGAGCGAGCGTTCAGTAAGTATTTAATAAATCAATATTTGTGGACAATCTTACACAAATCGACCTAGTCCCAAACTAAGCAAGGCTTGTATAGTGAACAGCAAAAGTAGTTGATCATTTTAGTACCTTGTCACTTTCACTACTTTGACGCATCCCAACTGTCGCAGTATTGTTACGTTAGTGCGACAGAATACAAAAATGTTCATCTACATTTGCTGTACTGACTGTACTATGGGTACTAGGCGAACTACATTTACTATAATAATAATAAGCCCACAGGACAGCTTGTGGCGAGCTGTTGGGGAGTAACGACCCCACGGAGCCGAGTGCTCCCGAGAGTCGGTCAGGGCCTCCGTCTCCGGCGTGTCTTCGTCGGTCGGAGTGGAATCCGAAGGGGGCCCGCAGGACTCTCAGCTCTGGCTTGCCTTCATTGGCCGTCCAGAGAGGAGTCGATAGAGCTATATGCTCCAGGGGTGGAAGTGTTAAAGGGCATAACGACGCGAGTAACCTCGGAGAAAGCGCAGCACACCTCTCACACCGGTGTTGCTCCTGGCCGTCTTTACGACGGCATTTTCAGGAGCCCATCTAGCGAGTGGCTAGTCACCGCCTGCCTCGATAGCATTTTACTATGTTATGGCAGGTGTCCGGAACTCTAGCAATAGCCCCATTACGTTTTCCATCCAAATTTCATCCATAGCCCGATTCTTTTTTTTTCAATTTACCCACAATAATCCAATCGCCTGCTGGAACCGGTTCACGGGTATCTACCGATGTACCCGTGCATGGGTTCTAGCAGGTGTACTACATCACATTAAACTTCTTCTCCAAAAGGCCTCTACGCGTTGGATTTATATCCCCACGCACGCCTACCAAATGACCGGGTTTCACCCCGTGAATTTCAAACGGAGATACATAATAATAATAACAACCGTTTATTTCGGATAACTAAGATCCATAGGTGACTATGAAGATATCGACATAAGTTACCTAGTAGAGACTCATTCTGTGCAAGAATACCTATATCTGAAGTACGCTCGAAAACGCTGCCATACAAAAAGCCACAACAAAACAAATAATGAAAATAGATTTCAATTGTATTACTTAGTATTCGATTCATGTGTAATGTTAGCAATGGGGGCGCTAAAACTCTTGAAAGATTTTCAAGTGCCCGACAGACGATCGCGTCAGAAAACGATTAGAGAATACTATTTAACTGATGCGGGTGATTAAAGCGAATTTAGTCTGTATGCCAACGCCATAACACGTTTATGCACCGCACAGAATTACTTCACGAGATAGCGAGAGCAACACTAACTGGTGCGGGTCGTTCAGCCGGATGTAGACTGTATGCCAATGGCATAAGATTTTTATGCACCGTAAAGTACGAGAATTTAAATAGATCACGACTATCACGAGGCACAATTTCACATTAGGGAGTGCTAGACGATGTGGCAACCTTTTTTATTGAGTATGATTAAAACCAATATCAACAAAGTATCCACCCAGATCGAGAAAAAAACAAGCGTAAGAATGGACAAATTCATACCAAGTATGCAGGGCAGGGTTTCCTGCCATAGACTAATACTATCATCCTCCTCGAACCCTCATAGCTGAGGATCGTGACACTGTCACTTAATTCTTTAATATCCGCTCTCCACTTTTCCCTTACGAGTAACCAACGAAGCCGTCTTAAATAGAGTACTTAAAGGAAAAGAGAAGCTTAATGAGCACAATTAAAACCAGAAGAGAAAAATGATCAGCCACATGCTACTAAACATTATAAAAGACAAAATAAACGGGAAAAGAGGAAGAGGAAGACCGAGGATAAGTTATCTGAACCAGATAAAGGAGGATGTGGAGGGCATGTCGTACCAGGACTTCAAGAAGCTGGCCTCCCTCAGACTGGCAGAGATGGAAAGAACTGATTGATGCAGTTCTGTCAAGAGCTGTGGTCAATTATTATCTTAAGACTGTGGCTCTTAAGAGAATGATGACTTTTGTCTGTTAGTTGCCCTGTGGAGAGCGACACTCAAGGAGAATATCCAGCTGATTGGATGATCGCGTTTTCTGGTCCTAGATTTCAAGCCTTCCATCTCTGTATTATAGGATCAGAAGGCGTGTGATGGTTGCCATAACCACCAAAATATAGTATTGATTATATATTTTAATATTATTTGTGTGAATGAACATTGCAGCGCCGAATCCGTACCTATCGGCAAGAAAACATAACAGCTTTGAAGCTTACTTAATAGTTTAGCGGATGCAAAACGACGTAAGTACCTTTAAAATCATATACTGTTACTACATTTAGGTACAGCTATAAAGACTAAATAAGTTTATTCGACACACGTCCTCATAGCGTATTCCCAGTGCGCGCGAATTTCCGCATTGAACTAATTTGGATAAGACTGACTGTGATGACTGATCTAATCAATAGTCATTGCGGAAACCTGGAGACGTCTTCATCTTCAATCGTATGATCGGTTTTCTATAAACCTAATCCTGTTCAATATGAGTGATCACAGAACCCTATCATGTCAAATAAATCCTGTTGTGTTCGGGCGAGTATTTAATCGCCAAAATTTCTGAAGCTGCCACACTGTGATGAGAGCGATGGTAAAGGATCAATTTCTACCTTGACTTGCCTTAAACAGCCAATTGAAATTGGATTAGCATCCTTCGATTATGAATACCACTTATCATCAGGCGTGCGGTACTATGCGTTTTGCCACAAACGCCAATCTATTCTTAGTGGCACTCCATGGTAACCTAAAAATTATAGGTATACAGTATTACAGGAAGATAACGAAGAAGCAGATAAACTTGCCAGGAAGGGTGCAGACATACCCCTGATCGGCCCAGAACCATTCTGCGGTATAACCAAACGGAAGGTAAGCTCAGCCATCGATTGTGTCCTGAATCTCTTTTTTTTCTAAATTGTTTATATTTAGTATCTTTGTTCTCAATTGTGTTGTGTGATGTAGTACATTTATAAGCAATGTATCTCTTGGTGGAAACTGTTTAGGACTTAGATGCATGTTTAGTAGTAATTAATCTGTAAGTTTTTTGCGTTCGTACATCTATGTTTGTTTGTTCTCCTAATAAATATATAAATAAATAAAAAGGACTGGTACAATCGAAAGCTCTAATAGAAGGTTACAATGGAAAGCTGTCCAAAGAGCTACTACAACTCAAAAGACACAAAACCTGCGCAGTGACCGGAATACTCACTGGTCACTGCAAACTAAACAAACACCTAACTAAAATGGGTTTAAAACAAAGCGCAGTATGCAGGTTCGGCCAAAGTGTCAGAGGAGACGGCCATTCACATCCTCTGCTCGTGTGGACCACTTACATGGCAAAAGAAGTATCTACCTAGGGAGGCACATCATGCAACCAGAGGAGATACAACAAATTGCAGCCCAAAGAGTCTGGAAATTCTATGCAACCAGAGGAGATACAACAAATTGCAGCCCAAAGAGTCTGGAAATTCTATGCAACCAGAGGAGATACAACAAATTGCAGCACAAAGAGTCTGGAAATTCTTGGAAGCAGTGGGTATAAGCAACGAACTAGGGCTGCCACAAAAGATCAACTACTGGTCGAAGCGGCATAAAATGGCCCACAACTAGCCAATACTCGTAATAATAATAATTCAGTAAGATAACTGACGAAAACCCAACACTAAAACCCGTTATGAGTTGAAAGGAGTATCGTGGCGCATAAGTTGTTAATTTGTTAATGTTTGTTTACCGTATGGCAATTTTCTCGAACCGTGAGTTGTTGCCCGTTTGTTGCACTTTTAGCACCACCCATCAGGTGTAGGGTAACGGCAGGTACTCCCTACGGACGTGGTACAACTTCGACTTCCCTTGTCAAGTGAGTGGGCAACTTGACCGCTAGTTAGAACGTCTCAATCTCAAGCCGTCCGAAGGCCTCTGACTTAGCTTAACGACTGCTGTCATAGTGAGCACCCATCCAAGAACTGACGTGGGCCGACGTTGCTTAATCTCGCATACCGCTCGCGGGCGCCGCTGGGCCACGAGCGCTCATATTTTTTAATATTAAAGTGTTTTTTCAATCAATTTTGACATTCTCTTCTGCAGTACTGTCAAATTAGGAATGATCCTGACGTAACTTAATTATGGCCTGCTACAATGGCCCATGTCTGTTTACCGTTGAAATCGTCTGTTTTCACTATCGAAAGTCATCGTTAAACCTCCAAATGACAGTTTTACTATTAACACGTGTGTGCAGAATCAATACAAGAACCAAACGTCTTAAAAACGTTAACCAGAGTACGTTTATAGGTGCTTTAGGTCGAGTTCGTTTAGAAAACCCGAGACGTAAATGGTTCGAGGGACATTACAGTATTGGACACAAGTTTACAGGGGAAAGCCGGAGAAACTTATGTTTGCGACAGTGTTAGAACTGCGTTTGTTTAAGTTATGTTGGGAACATTGAACTCTTGGCTACTTTTTTAACCGACTTCAAAAAAGAGGTTCTCAATTAGATAATGATTCAGGACTCGCGAGTCGCGCGTTATTTAGAAACCGCCTTGTATTTTTTTATTGCGAGAAGGTTACCTTCAAGTTAGTCCCGTATAATGTAGGTAAATATCTGATGACCACATCCATGAGTAATTGTAGTTTTTTTTTCTTGAAGAAATAACGACTGCATGGCAATGCGCAATTTGACTATTTTATGGTGCCATTCGAACCAACTTTTAGAGAGATATAGTTGTTCCCATGTAGTTGGTCCCGTAGGTACCCGTATTATGAAAACATCTAGAATTAGAGCACAATCATCATCATGATGTCAGCCGAAGGCCGTCCACTGCTGGACATAGGCTTCCCCCAAAGACTTCCACAATGGGTGGTCCTGCGCCACCCGCATCCAGCGGACACCCGCGACCTTTACAGGTCATCAGTCCACCGTGGGGGGGCCTGACCACGCTACGCCTTCCAGTACGTGGTCGCCACTCGAGAACCTTTCCGCCCCAACGGCCACTGGTTCTAAGTGCTATGTGCCTTTTACTATATATAGTATGGGCCTCATAAAAAGGCTCAGTCACGCAAAGAACAATGCTGTGTTTCTCTGCGTGATCGCATCAGGAATGAGGCCATCCGCAGCATAACCAAAGTGACCGATATAGCCCCCCAAGTCGCTAAACTTAAAAGCACAATAAAGGGCAAAAATTAAGGAAAACTTGGCTCAACGCCAGCTAACCCTGAAACCTACAAATTCATACTAGCTTATGACATCACAAGCAAGTTATCGAACAAAAAAAAAACAAATTATATTGATGTTATTGGTATGGGCAAATAGTCGTGAAGTACGGCGTTAAGGTACATAGTTGTTATACAATTTAGTTTTTATTTTTACATAAAGATTATATTGTCACATGTTAGTTGACTTATGGACGATAAATAATGAAGCATAATTTTTCGAATTTTTAAACTTACACATCTTTTCATGAATTTGGTAACATTTTACCAAACCCACCACCGGGGAATGGGCAGCAGCATCCCTAGAGTGCGGTGGAGATACTGCAATCGCCAACTAGCGTGCTAAGCGTGGTGAATATGGCATATACCATACCCCCCGTGAAATTGGGGGAGGCGTGTGTCCAGTAGTGGACGTCCTTCAGCTGATATGGTGGTGGTGGTGGGTAACATTTTGTAAGTTCACTGGCACTTTTTTAATTATTTGCCTCTGTGCAGATGCCACACCGTTATTTCTGGAATGAGGGGAATGGCAGCTAATGGCACTAAAAAAGTTGAATAGGTAAACGCCCATCCAGTTAGAAAAGGACAGAAATATTTAGCTACGTGTAGGTGCCACTATTCTACCTGATTCTACTGATAGGATAAGTCTCAGTCCAACTAACCCAAAGTCAAATTACACTATCTCTGATGTAATAGGGAGAATAAGTAGACCCAAATCAAATCCAGTTAATGGTTAGGTTAGGTAGATAATCAACACGTTTCTTCTGGCAGCCCTTATATCGACGATTCCAATTCTTCCGTCCTTATCGCTCCGCACACCCATAAATTCGTAGTCAAGGACAAACCGCCGGCCGGCAAAAACAATTTGAAATATGGAACAAAAAATCATTCGTGGTTCTAAATTCGAATTGGCTAAATTCTACAAGAAACAGTTAACGAGTATAATATTTATATAGGCTTATTTATATAGGTTAGCATTTTCATCTTAAATCCCTTGCTCACTGCGCATGTCACGTTTGGATGTATATGGATGCAAATAGGCATAGTTTTGGGGTCAAGGACCGACTTCAAGAGAATTGCAGGGTCTGTCTTTCGAGGGCGTATTCTAAATTTATTTTCATTAAATAAAATATTGAAGGTTAAGGATTTAAGGGATTTAGGGTTAGGGTCCCAATGCTTGACAGCTTAATGCCCAATAGATGATATCTTAGCTTAGATCAAATGAACACCTCTGTCATTACGACATAAGATATTATCGGTTGATATTATTGAAAGTCAGTAAAATTTTACGACCTACCTTCTTATTGGCTATATTCGACGATAAGTGACAGCTAGTAAACACAATATCTACCTAAACTGATAATTAAATTAACAGTAATGAGTTAATGAATAAACATTTTGAACAGCGAAAACCCGGTGGTAAATCTATTTATACCAACGCTTCGCATTTTCGCAACCGTCAACCTAATTTTCGTGCAAAATAGGTCAGTAGCAAGCTAGCAAGTAGCAACACTAAAAAAATACTAAATCATTTTATTAATTACCTACAAAACTGGGTTCATACATAAAAGAACGATTCTATTATTAATTCTAATTAAAACCGGCGAAATTTGAATGAGATTTTATCGTTAAATACGATCGAAAACAACAGGTGCCAGCTTACCTGTAAATGTATGGGCACCTTCTTGACTGGAGCACTGGCCATTTTCAACAAATCCAATCACTGCACAACACCAATGTTTATTTATAATTCGCGTGTAGGCGATATTACACCGAAATTATACGCTTCAACACAGTACCTGCTTCCAACAACGAAACGCCTACTAGTACTGATTAAAAAATTCATTGAGTTTACTATATCCCTACCACCGCGCGTGCGTAGTAAGACCGTTGCGTGCCGTTGGTGCGATGCAAAACAAACGAATTGCCCGCTCATTCTTAAAGCTTCCAGATAGTTCCGCGTCTTTCTGCCAGATGGCGATATTAAACATGGATTTTATTAATACACACTTTATCACTATTTTATTATTCAGCATACATTCAATAAATCTATTGAAACTTTGCTTCATTGAAATATCGTAAATTAACGCATATTTTTAAACACATAAAAAGTTGTAACTGTACGCGATATCAAGAGCGTTCTAAGTCAAGTAACGGAACATAGATGGCGCGGTATTCAAAACCGTAAAGATCATTACTTTCCTCTTATAGTTTCGATCAAAACATCCCATAGGACAACCATGAGTTGGACGCCTCCAATTCGCGCTAGTTTTATTTAAGTGTTAGAAAAAACCATTAATTTAGTTAATAGAATATAAAATTTATGGTAGGGAGTGAAGTGTTGTGTATGAAGAGATACTACCGATGCCCGCTTTACATCTGAAGCCTGGAATCACGGTAAGCATTCAATTTTATTTCAAAAAGTATACATTTTACTCGTATAAATGGAATATCATATACATTCCTAGATACTAATAAGAGATTCATATCATCTAACACACGAACGCTATTCTATTTTTTCGTATAAGCTTTAAATTTAGATCATTTCATCAGTGCCCAGATGCTTGGTTGTTTGGCCCGAGGTGGGTTACCGGGATTTGCCTATAGATTGAGTCTTAATAAATAATAATTAATAAGTATCATGAAATTATTTAAATATCTGGCTGTATTTTTATGGAAAGACCATAACTTATTGTGTAAAACATCTGCAGCTACCTAAATGCTCTTGGAGAACCTATAGGACTGTAATAAGTGTAAAAACGATTGTTTTATTTTGAAATTATGTATAGGTATAGGTGAAGTATATACATCTACTATGATGATTGTTGTTATAATCAAGATTCATGGTTTCACTGTAAATAGAGTAGGATCTGTAGGATTTTACAACATGAAACTTCTTTTCGTCTTAAAACCTTTTCCCATTATCTAGGGTCGGCTCTCTTTGCCTGTGTCTCCATTCTACTCTATTCTGAGCCAGTGTGTCGTCGATTCATCATCTCACCTTATACTTTTTTTTTTACTATATTATGTATGAACGAAAAATTTCCAAGTAAGGCTAGGTGCAGTACGAATAATAACCGAAAGTCATATTTTAAATCGCTGTGGAGTAGATGTATGGGGACCCGGGTATGTCCAAAAACTACGACCAAACCACCGGGGGATGGGCAGCAGCATCCCTGGAGTGCGGTGGAGATACTGCGATCGCCAACCCGCATGCCAAGCGTGGCGATTATGGCATATACCCCCCGTGAATTTGGGGGAGGCCTATGTCCAGCAGTGGACGTCCTTTAGCTGATATGGTGGTAGTGGTGGTAGTAGAGTAGATGTAGAACCTACAGATGCTACATAACGTAATAGATACCTATTTGTTAATATAAAGTTGTCACTGAACACACTGCTAAATCCGGTTCGAAGGACCATATTTACGGTCTTTTCAAACCGGATGTTGGTAATCTATACCAATATTATAAAGCTGAAGAGTTTGTTTGTTTGAACGCGCTAATCTCAGGAACTACTGGTTCTAATTGAATAATTATTTTTGTGTTGGATAGGCCCTTTATCGGAAAGGCTTTAGGCTATATAACATCACGCTGCGACCGATAGGAGCGAAAACGCGGACGAAGTCGCGGGCAACAGCTAGTGAAATGATAAAAAATGCATTTTTTTAAATATTTAATAACGCATGTCGAAGCGTATTTGGTCTGCGATATTAATTCGCAATGTCCTAAGCTGTTACACTAAAATTGCAAACACCGTTAGATTATAATCTATCTAGCGAAATTGTAAACTAAGTATCTAGCCAGGCCCCTATTTCACCACGGCTTGTAGCCGTTGTCAGTGACATATGTCGAGCGACAATTGTCAGGCGACAGGTGACATATTACATAATATGTCAGCGTGGTGAAACCGATAATTCTACATATGTCATATTTTGTGACAATTGTCGCACCTGTCGCCGTGGTGAAAAAGGGGCCAGATTTCGAATGATATAAATTACTCACACAATTTTCGACGTTCTTTTTCCATTATTTGCAGGCATTTTTTTGCTTAACGTGTTGACATCTCGAAAACAAGGCTTGCATCCACGATTATTAAAAAAAATTGCGTATGTGGTCAAGGGTTACCAGTGGAAAAGTGTATTTGGCTGACAAAATGTTTACGAGTATATAATACAGTCCAGGGTATTTCACAACAATAACTTTTTTTTTTACGTTAGCAATAAACGATCATACAAAAATACCCGGAAGAAATAAAACGTCAGCTGATTTAATCAGTTCTAAAGATTTTTTAATACATAAATATGAAAAAAAGGACGCATTTTGATAATAGAAAAATGTGACGTCATTTCCCCTACACATACTATCAGTCAAATACCGTATTATTGTAGTATTGAGTCGCAGAGGGCGGAATTGCTCATGGCAAAAACAAACTTCAATAGAGTTGGAACGATGAATTTTATCGACTATCGAATAAACTGAAATTATATTTACCTAACGTATCTTTATTTATTTATTAACGAAATTAAACCTCAAATCCATAAGCAAACCATATTTAATAGACTTCATACGAACATTACGGAATAACATTTAAACAAAAGACAATATAAAACGATAATTATACAAACTACTTAACTTAACTTAGTACTGCGTTATCAAAACTACCTAAGTTTCAATAATATAACGTAAGGATTCAAATCACCTGTGAACTATTCATCGTATGAAACAGTATCGTTATCTAAGTCTGTGCTAATGACGTTTTCCTCGTCTTCTCTGTAATAATACATGATAATCATATTTTTTTCCATATGATCAGCCTGCATACTGGTTCTTTTCTCATCGTAAATCCATTTATACGTAGAGAAGAGCGTTCTACTTCAGATGATGTAACAGGTGCATATTTATAGAACTCAGTTACGCTATCTTCGTATTTATTTGTTTTTATTAAATCGGCGTAAATAGTCATGAAGGGTGTCATAATCAGGAATCCTGTCCAGTACTTTTTCCAGTTTTAGTTTGACTGTGTTGGATCCACTCCAATCTATAATAGTTCGCACATGGTCTAGAATCTCAAATGATTCTACCAAAGATAAATAAGATGTTTGTAACTTAACTATTGTGTCACATAAACAGCTGTAATTGTCTTTAATAAAAATTAAATCATTTTTCAAATGTTTGTCCTTAAGTACTTTTTTTGCTTCTCTAATTGCCGCTGACTCGCTTGGGTTTAACTGTGAAATCACTTCAGCAATATGGTCGAAATGTTGTGCATAATATAGAACTGCATTCAGCCATGTACCCCATCTTGTTATAACGGGACTCGGGGGCAGTGCTCTTGACGGACATATTTGTTTGAATAGCCTTACTCTTTGTGGTGATTTTAAAAATATATTTTTTACATTGGCAATTAACGAATCTTTGTTTTTATGTTGAGATCGCAAATGCTCTATGACTCGATGTAAACCATGGGCAAGGCATGTAACATGCAGTAAATTCGGAAATGCACCTTTTAAAATTTTACCAGCCTTCAACATATACGCGGCACTGTCAGTACTTAGTAGAAGGACATTCTTTAAATTCTCATTGTACGAATTTTGCCAAAGAAATTGAAGTTGTTTTTTGATTAATTCAGCCATTGTTTTAGCACTGACTTTGTCAAGAATTTTACATCCAATGAGGTAAAATTTACAACAGGTATTCTTGGCCAGTTCTCTTATAATTATATTTGCTACACATTTTCCTTTAATGTTAACTGTTTCGTCGACTGTTAACCATATATATTTTCCTGCCATGTTTTCGCAAATTTTATCAACCGTCTGATTGTACAAAATATCTAGATAAACTTTCCGCGACAACGATTCGTCCGGAAGTTTTTCGATGAACAAGAACAACAAATATATTTTTCAAAAAAAAACCGGAAATGTGGATTATTAATTTTTTTTCATGGAATGTTGCAACAAACGAGAAATATTATCAAATCTAGATAAAAACTATTATCGTTCTTTACCTCTTTAAACTCAGGTGAATGTGTTTTACTCATTATGTGAGTTTCAACGCTATATTTTTTTAGTTGCTTTAAGTGAACCTTACATTCAGAGCAGTATATTGTTGAGTTGTTTTCGTTGTAAGTAAGACAAGGATACTTCTTTATCCATTTGTTAATTGTTTTCCTTTTTGGATTTACCATTTTTACAAACGTGAATTAGTTGCAAAAAGACTAGTGGCAGAAATGACAGTTGACTGCCATGCAATTTACTTTTAATATAATCAAAGAGGTCAAATGGCCAACTAGCTAAGCAAAGAGGTTAATGTTAAAGTCCCAAATGTAAAAGGTGACTTTATAGATAGCTGAAAAAGTCGATAAAAAAACGTTCCAACTCTATTGAAGTTTGATTTTTGCCATGAGCAATTCCGCCCTCTCTTATATCATAATCCTATTTGTAATTTTTGTGTTTATGTGTAACGCATCTAATTTACAGTATTTCATATAAAGTTAACCTTTTGTTAAGGTTCAAACTTATTTTCTTATTTTAAGGTTCTTATTTTAAGGTTCAAACTTATTTACGTACGGAGACAATTTCAGTAGGTACAAGCAACAAACAGCAAAGCAAATGTAGATGATGTCGCGCTAACGTAACTATACTGAGACAGTTGGGATGCGTAAATGTAGTGAAAGTGACAAGGTACTAAAATGATCATCTACTTTTGCTGTTGCCTGTACCCCAAAGATAAACAGTAACCCCCTTATTCATAAAACTTAACAAACCTCTGTTAACTAAAAGTTGTTTTGTCCCTTTCTCACAAACATAAATGTCAAAGTGACAGATAAGGACAAACCAACTTTAGCGGCTTATTAACTAATAGAGGCTTGATGGACGTTTATGAATAAGGGGGTAAGTATGTAAATGTGATTGTCCAGGCTATAAACATTCAAATTTCATAATCCCATTGTTTCACAGCTGCGTGCAGAAAGGACAAACGGACAATCATGTATAATGCGCAAGGACTTTTATCGTAGATGTATATTTTCCGGGAAGAAAAGGTGACTTATTATAAATCTCGTGGTCACTAAAAACCGGTCAAGTGCAAGTCGGTCTCGCACACGAAGGGTTCCGTACAATATGCCCCGTTTAATCTTTAATGTTATCATATTTTTATTTGTTGTTATATCGGCAACAGTTATATATATTCAAAAATGTTTCCAACTCACGCACCATAAACTGTGTTTTGTTTTGCAATGCCAATGCATGCGAGGCCCCGGGAAGATTTTTGCAAGGCCTTTGTATTAAATAAATGAAATAAAAATCAGTAATTTCAGACCAAACTGATCCATATTATTGTTAGTTAGAGAAATCTTAGATACTATGTTAGTCGACATTGAATAAAAAAAACAAAGGAGCATGGGGTAGCTCACAGAAGTTGCGAAGGGTGGCTATTGAGAGAGCGGGGAGAGTGCTACACACGGTATACTCTGCTCTCCCAATATCCACCTCCACCCAAAACTTTATTATCGGGCAGTCTATCGGCCAACACCCTGAAAAGACCGTTGCAGCTGTCGCGCACATGTCTTAGCATGGAGGCGACTTTTTTTGCCTAATGGCAAAAAAATCTTCAAGTCGCGGTACTGCGAACATTATTATTGGTACCTAAAATTATTACTTTATTATCGGGCAGTCTTTCGGCCAACATCCTGAAAAGACCGTTGCAGCTGTCGCGCACTTGTCTTAGCATGGAGGCGACTCTTTTTCGTCTCATAGAAAAAAAAATATCATGTAGTGCTTCCGCGAACATTATTATTGGTACCTAATTTTTTTACTTTATTATCTTTAATTGAACTTAACATAAACACATAAACAAATAAATCCTGCATCTTCTAATCTATCATGAAAATTCAACTATATAAATTAATATTAGCGTATATGTAAAAGAAAACAAAAACTGTCAAATGAATATAAATAATAAATCAATTGAATTAATCGATGAATTGTCAATCTAAATTATCATTTAAATAATAATCTAATCGGAAATGGAGTACTAACATTTTTGTATAAATAATTTCTTTTTTAATTTTGACATATTTAGTGACATCAGGTTGTAAGGTAGGCGGTTGTATTCTTACTGGCCAGGCGACACACACTTTTTTGCATCAATACTCTCTTTGCAGGAACAATGCAAAGATTTTGGCTGTTTGTTTCTCAGGTTCGAATCGAGGTGCAGAAAAGTGTAAACATATCTTTGACATCGTTTACTGTCCGTAATCCATATTTGCATGCTGAGAGCACCTGATCGACGAGCTCAAAAATAAAACGGCCGTTTTAACTTTGAACGTCTAGATAGATCGACGAATCCAGCAACGTAAAAAATATTTTGATGTAGGTATTCAAAAGGTACTTAAATATAAAATACAGTATGTAATGGCCCCCATTTTTTTTCAATATCTATCGTTAAATTGGTCGTTTGTCGGCCTGTTTAGCCTAGTTGGTAGTGTCACTGCCTCCGAAGCTAGAGGTCCCGGGTTCGAATCCCGGTAAGGGCATTTGTTTCTGTGGTGAGCAGAGACATTTTTTCCTGAGACTTGGATGTTTTCTATGTATTTAAGTATATATCTATTAAATATATCGTCGTCTAGTACCCATAACACAAGCCTTTATGAGCTTACTATGGGACTAGTTCGATTTGTGTGGCCCTAGTGGGCACGTTAAAGCGCTCTTAAACCTCTACGTCAAAATATTCGCAACAGCAGTAGCAACGAAACACATACCTATACTCATTGGGATAGCAGTTCAGCCTCGACCTTGATGATAACACTATCTACGTAAGTTTACCAAACACGGCGGTTAGCCACAAACAGTGATGGGCATTTCTGGAACGTTTCATAATTTTGACAAATTTCAGCTTATGAAACACTTATGTTTCCGAAAGTAACGATATTTAAATTTAACTTTTTCTGATTTTTGTCCTGCGTAGTTATAGTACATTACTACAGAGGCCGGGACGAAAGGGGTTGCCGGCCGAAGACATATAGACGGCCGAGCGCAGCGAGGTCGGATAGGTCTCAGGCGGGCAACCCCATATTTCCCGCCGAGGTATGTATAGTGCTTTTCTCAAACATGCAATGAAATAAACAACAAAAAAAACTAAGTTTTATTTTTAATAAGCATAGTGGCAGAATGTCATGATGCCTGTGCCACAAATTGATGTGGAATGGAAATTAAAAAAGAGGACTTTGCCGGCCTAGGCCTGCAACATTTGTATGAAATTGCATTAACGACCTCTTGTCCTAGCCGCACCTGAAACGTCATACTTCGCAGCCTATTATAAGGAACATAACTTCAATATTTCATTGCATGTTTGAGAAAATTCTATTAATGTAATATCAAGTAAGGACCTTCAGATGTTTCTTGTTTGAAGTCTGATATTTCATGTCAGTAAGTAAGCAATTAACAAAAAAATGTTATTAATAATTACTATTTAAATCAATATACACTACACACTACCGTCAGAAAGTTTAAGACCAAACACAAAATATGCAAATAATCAACATTGATTGATTATCCACTCAATTTTGATTCATCTGTCCGTAGTACTCTCAACCAGTTTGCAAAAGTCCAATCCTTGTGAAAAATAGCCCATTGCAATTTTTTGCCTTGTTTGGTTTGCGAAATAATTTATGAAAATTAAACTTACAATTGTGTTTGGTCCTAAACTTTTTGACGGTAGTGTACTTTGTTTCATTTCATTTCAAAGTAGAGCATCGGAGTGTCGCTAGCGCTTAAATTATTAAATACCTATCAGATCATCAATTTAATTTAATTACACGATTCACTTGATCATATACTCTATAGCGATCCTCGCCTGCGGCTCGATTCGATAAATAGGCTCGATTTATTTTATGCACTTGTGTAGTGTGTACATATAAATGTGTGTTAGAATGGCCCCCGGTATTGCTATGGAAACTGCATATTGATATCATTCTCTCTTACACACCACTCTTGGAACCAGTCGTAATTAATCGTCATACAAATGATTTAGATTAAGTGCTATTGAATCAACAAAGTGTAACGAACCTATAATTGCTCAAGAGCATGCCAAGGCCTTAATTATTAAGGGTTCCGTACGTAATAGGTATATTTTCTTTTTCATTTAATTTTCATTTTCAATAGGTAAACTCGTAGCACAGAATAGTATAGTAGTATTACATACCTATTCGTTAAATATAATTCCTTATAATACAGGCTGTGGCCTGTAATAGGAGCAATAAATTTAAAGGACGCTTCCTTAGAGCATCTGCAGTAACCTCTTCTGTCCAAAAAAAATTACCTTTTTTCAATTGGGAGAAATTTTGATCTAGAGTTATGAGTAATGAATCTTTGCACCCAGAGATTATAGCGCGGCAGTCCATGTTTAATTTTGAGGTTGCTTCAAGTTATGAGTCATAATCGTTGTCGCATTTTTGGTTTAAAAGGATATTTTTGGAAAAAAAAAAATTTCATTAATTTTTTGTGTTTTTGAATAAATAGTTGTTAATATCACTCCAGTGGAGTAAAAAGGTACATATAAGCTACTTTTCCGAAAAAAAACCAGTTTTTTTTTCAATTTTATCCATTTGGAAATAATTGCTGGAGAGCTCAATAGTGTACGGTTTAATTTTTTGCTCCTATTACAGGCCACAACCTGTATAATGCTTTTTATAGAAAGAGACACTAAACAGTTTGATTCACCAAAGCATATTTTTGACAACCTGTAGTCTGTAGCCAATTTTCATTGTAAAACAAAAGCACATATTTTGGTGAAGCATTCCCGTCTGTGTTTGTGAGGATAACATGACATTACTCGTAGAATGTGTAAAGAAATTGTATTAATGTGGCTGATTTGTTTTTAAATAACTCCAGGTTAGGTATTAACATCGAGCTTGAGTGCATGATTGTGTACTGTGACATACAGGCAAATATGCAGATAAACATGGCTAACCTATAAGAGTTCCTAGTTTCACTACGGAACCCTAAAAATGACGCAGACGTCTGGGGCTTACGTATCAGAACAAGCACACAAAACACCCTGATTCCAAATTTAAAATGTATAAAGTAAGTGTCATCTTGACCCTCCAAACTCAAGGCGTTAGCGTAGTGCTACTTATTAATCGACTTCAAAAAAAGGAGGAGGTTCTCAATTCGTCGGTTTTTTTTAAATGTATGTTCACTGATTGATTACTCGGAGACTGATGGATATTATAAAAAAAAAATTTGTTTGAAAGGGTGTGTTTCCTAGTCAGTTCCATTGTCACTAAGTCTGTATCTGATGACGGATCTTGGAAAAATCGAAGGAACTCCTCAAATTTTATACCAAGAGATGGGGTAAGGCAAAAAATAAGGAACTCAAATTACCACGAGGATGGGGTCTGGCAAAGTTTGGAGTCGGTGTTTTTTTGTAAAAATTTACTTGTTAACTGCACCGTATACTATTACTTTTACTACGAAATTTTATTATTATGTTTTAACTACTACGAAAAGTAAGGAAAACTAGGCGAAGTTATTTAGGAAAATTGACGAAAATTGACAACTTCACCACTTATCTTTGAAACGGTTTTGAAAGATATCGGTCTTATTATAGTGTACACACCTCAAACAATTTAGTAGGATAGTGATTACATTTAAAACACGGACGGACCAAACGGATTGGTGTGCCCTTAATTGCGCGTGGCCCGACACGCACTTGGCCGGTATTTTGTTTAGCAATGTGTTCCCCTATCGCTCTTTATCGTTATTGGAAAGCTTTCAATATTTATTGATTTGTGCTTATGCATCAGTGACGCGGCTCTCAGTGCACATGACAGATAAGCTCAAGTGTCCAAGCGAAATGATATTTATTAACAGTATTAACTGGATTATATATGAACTGGTTCTAGTTGTTAACACTTTCACTGCCAACAAATTTCGTAGCGCGACGATCGTAGCCGATAAAATGAGGAAATCGCCTACGACACGAAAGTCCGCCGAGTTGGTTCCTGGCATGGAAAGTAGTTTTGTAGCATTTTAGACTAAATTCCTGATCAAGTCTATTTTTGTTTCTTCAAATACTGAAAGAGATTAATCAAGAGCCATAATCAAGAGTAGATTACTTATTTTAGAACTAGGGTTGCAATGCTGATACGTTGTGCGAGGAAGTCGCCAGCTCTTTGGTCACCAGTTACGTAAACTAGACGCATCGCAATTTCTGCAAATAACTTTTACACGATGGGACCCCGTGGACCTTGAGTTTCGACGCCAAAAGGTACAAAATTTTACTCTCTGCCGAGGCCCTTGCATGTATTTATTACGCTTTACATTTTCGGCGTTTTCCGCCGCTGCACCAGCTTTTACTGTAGTCCGTTGGAGGTGGGACGACGCGGCGTCACTATGTCTACACAGGTAGCATCCCAAACCAACATCCGTCCCAAGCTCCAAGGAACTAAGGACACCCCATCAGGTCTCTTACCATCGTCTCTGACCATGTCTGTCGGCTCAAGAAGAGCAGGCACGTCACGTTGACGGTGGCAAGAGACCGGCGGATTATGTTACTTGAAAAACGGCCTGCACTTTTTTGACCAAACAATCCATGGTACTTATACAAAGTTTTTTTTAAAGATTTAATTTAGTATTTTTATTGGTGAATTTAATATGGTGGTTTTTGATTGGTCAAATGACAATGTTTTGTAGACCATAAATATGTATTCATATTTAAGGCTAAATGCAGGTTAGCCCTGCTAGATTAGTGTAAATATAAAACACTTTTCGAGCATGAGAAATGCAAAAGTGTTATTTCTATTGTATCTAGCTTTTTGTCAGATGGGTTGCACTAACCGTCTGTAGTAGTAAGCGGTACCTATTCGTTTAAATGCAGCCAGCCCTATGTGTCTCAATTTTACTTAACGACCCTAAAGTAACCGGCAATTGCAAACTTATCAAAAAATACTTTCGAAAAATATTAACGAAAGCATCACGAGTAACTTAAACACACTTCGTTCTTGGTGAAAGAGGCAACAAATCACACAGCAATTTTAACATCTAAGCTACAAAATGAAATAAAAGAGGCAACAAATCACACAGCAATTTTAACATCTAAGCTACAAAGTCCAAATTGTAATACCATTGCTTTTTTAATTGGAAGCTGGCTTAGTACCTATCCTAGCAACTGCCCATCGATCGATGCCTCTCGCCGAACCTGAGACAGGTCCTCTCCAACTATTCACAAAACATCTATAAACCGAACAATATAGACCTCGAGATTCTTAATAACTACGGGATTGATGAGCAGACTTATACTGGCTGGCAATTGGGCGGTGAGAAAATGTTGGTGAATAACCGCGTTGGGTGGTTGGAAACAATGTCCTGAAACAGGTGAATTATCTGTCCTTCTCGCAACTTGGGTGGTTATTATATGAATAAAAGCAATCTTTCGGTATGCAGTCTTTTACGAGAGTTAATAATTAATATCTTCGGTATGCGCCATTCATTATGTGACTGCGCCATGTTTCCGAAAATATTTGCTATGTGCGCGAACAACAAACATCACACTTCGTGCCGGTATGCCCATTCGACCTGTTTCTTTTTAATGTGGGCCAAAAATCGACAAGCCCACGGATACAAGTATTCGCTATTCGTGCTTATGCGCTATGCATGCGAATAAATCAAACATAGACGAATAAACCCTCCACACTATGTAGTCGCATAAGCCGAATAACGAATAGCGCATAACGAAGTGTGGTTCCACTATTTCTTGACGGGGCGGATTTTTCGCGTGGTATTTATTATTCTACTCCAACATGACTCTAACCGTGATCTTAAAGGCCCCCCTGCACCCTCGACTGAACTCGATTCCCCACATAAACGTAGTTTCGTTCCTATTTTAAATGCCGTGCTGAAATAACATGAAACTTTGTATACACATGGGATCCGCCATGTCTAGGCCAGAAATTAGTTTCTGCTGCTAGAAATTGTAATAGAAAAAACACAGCGAGTTTTGAGTTTTTTAGGTCTTCTATGAAAACTGTATTTTTTCTTCATTATAGGTAATTTCAAGCAACAGAAACTAATTTTAGCCCTATATATGCCGGATCCCATTGTGTATACAAAGTTTCTTGTTATTCCAGCAGGCCGTTTTAAAGTCAGAGCGAAACTACGTTTGTATGGAGAACCGAGATTCCTGCCTGCGGACTCTTAACTGAAGTTGTCCAGATTTCCACACTTATCAGTTTACTGATAGACTGATAGCATTCTATATTTGTGATGTATACGTCACTGTGAAATTGCAATTACCGTTAGAATATAATCTACGAGACCGGACTGTTATTTAAGTCTGGTGAAAACCAAATTCAGGAGGCAAAATTTATATTTCCAGCCAGTACGCATGTTTATTTTCATAGCAATCGCTGTGCCGCTTGCAAACATGTAGAAAACCGAATTTCGTATTCTGATTAAAAATATTTTTTTGGGAAAAAAACCATTACGGATACAAAAAAACTGGACCAATATAACAGGGACTCTACCCCATCGAATAAAATGATCCACAAGTGGTTTGAGAATATCCTTGTGGCCCTCCAAGCACTATTGACGCAGTTGACGCTGACAGACCCGGACGCCCAGTTAAGGTTACCACACCAGAGATGATCATCAAATCCATGACATCTTATTGAATAACCAAAGAGTAAAAGTCCGTGTGATAGCTGATTTTGCTTTAAGGTAATAGCATCCTGAAAGGCATCACGGGGACAGTAAAATCTACTCAACGCTACTGGCTCCCTGCTCTGCCAAATCCCACCACCATACCTGAGGAGACAAAATGCAGTTCTGAGAGAAACAGAGAAGATCACGTCATGCCCCTCACTCCCACTGTACCGGGAGTTCACCAACCCACCTACGACGAGACTCAAGTCTCGGCGCCCGGCATACGCAGCGGCAGCGGCTCTTAGTCAAAGTCAAAACACATTCGACATACAGCAGCTATGGAAACAAGATTGGAAGAGCCTAGTTGTCGGAACCCCGGCCGAAAATCTCGACCCTACAATCATATATTACGGGGACTGATCTCCTCAGGAGACATTGGTGTCGTTTAAATCGCCTAAGAACTTGGCATGGGCGGTGCAATTATTTCCGGCATAAGTGGGGATAGAGTGTTTCCGCGCTTTGCGACTGTGGCACTGGCACCGATGACCAAACCATGAAACACTTTATAGTTACAAAGTTGTCCAACTCGCGCCTACACAGGAAACCGGGACGATCTAATGGACCTGACATTCGACGCCGTGCAATGGCTGCAAAACCTGGACGTTGCCTTATAAATCGTAGTGTTGTATTTATTTTCCCTATTGTAGACTATCGCCATACGATTAAATTGACTTACTCGCTGGAAGAAAAATCTAGATAATTGGAATCTGGGTAGCTTTTTTCGTTACCCTGCGGCTTCTTCGACTCGCTGGAGGAAAGCACAAAACAATTTTCGGTTCACACTCTTTCGCCAGTTTACAATCGCGCGAGATACGAAGATTATAATCTAACTGTATTTGCAACGGTGTTTTCGGTATTTTCGGGCGGCGCATGGCACTCCAATCAGGAATCGAAAATTTAATTGTCAGTTGACTCGGACAGCTTATTGATACCGCAGCGACAGATGCGGAAGCAGGCGACTTCCTGATTTGCCGGCGCGGAAGCGGTACGGTATGAGAAAACTGTCAGCTGTCAGTGTCAACTGTCAGTCGAGTCAGTACCGCTTTCTACTGCACCGCTAAATCTAAATGAGTGCTTCATGACTGACGCGGAATGCGCGGAAGCGGGGCGACACAAACGTATGATATTACTTCTTCGCGTGATATTACTACTGCGCAAACGTAACACTGACAGTTTCTCGTCAAATTAGTAAATCTCTGCGACATCAGTAACCTCACGTCAAAGAAGAAAACACCACATATCGATCCCGGCCCGAAAAGTCAGTAATTTATACTGGGTATTGTTTCTTACTAATAGTAATATTCATGACAAGTAATAGTTAAATATGAATTAGAATTTATAGCACTTAACATGTCATAACATAAAACTCGTAAATTGTCATCTTACTAAGTAAAATAAAGAAGTAGGGTCATTAGGCCCGTTACGCGACCAGCGTCAGTTAGCGACCACCTGAAGAACGATTTTTCAATTAGATATATTATCATTTTACAGACTTTATAGAAACAGTGTGTTGTATGCAATTTATTTGGTAGTTATTGAACGGGAATCCAGTAAAAAACGAGCAAATATCCTTCCAATTCATCAACTTATATAAGTGGTCGCAAAACACCACACGAAATTAGCTGGTCGCTAACCGGCCTATCGATCCTACACAAACCTTGTACTCGCAAGTACACGCATAGCAAAGTTAATCCACTTAAGATTTTGATCCTCATTAATACGGTATCACTTAACAGCCACAAGGTGACGCAAAGAGCGTGAACTGTTAGTTGTATTCATGTGGTTAATCCGCGCATCAGATAATTTAATAGCAATTACTTCTCATAGGCGATTACGACTCCCGCGACATGTTTCGAACCGATACGAGTTATGAGCGCTCGCGATGTAGAGTGCTAAACGCGTCAGCATCTCGAGATGCTTCACGGATAACAAAAATAATTGTTGAAATAAAAAAACAGAAATAAAATTATACTGTAACAAGTAAATTTTTAACAAAATAAGTTTTTGGTCAAAAATTTCATTTTTGGTACAAGCTTTTATTGCCGACTGTACTTTTTTCCACATTCATAAACTACTTGTTGAGTCGGATCGAATGTAATGAGCCCGAACACGATGGGTTTATCTTGTGTAGTTTAGGAATTGCTATGACCATCTTCTGTCTCCATCATCAGATCAGCTCTATGTCATAATAATATTGCATTGTCATCCAATTTATACATGCATGCAAAATTTCAGCTCAATCGGAAACCGGGAAGTGGATCGAATTTAACTTGCAAGATTTGATTACAGACATATAACGGGACAGGTGAAACCACATCAGGGTGAAACTAAATAAAAGGTTGTAAAAACACCGACTCCAAACTTTTCCATACTCACACTCGGCCCTTCCTGCTATATAATATGAGGAGCTCCCATCGATTTTTCCTAGATCCCGTCATCAGATCCAGACTTTGTGACAATGGGGCCAACTAAGGAAATATGTTTCATACATAAAAATATACTTTGAAATCGGTCCACTAGTCTCCAAGTAATCGGTGAACATACATAAAAAGATATTCCGAGGAATTGAGAACCTGCTCCTTTTTTTAAAGTCGGTTTAAAAGAACTTTTTAAGAAAATTGTCTAAGAATCAATAATGATTTCGGGAGAAGGATGTTACAAATCCGATTTGTAATCGCTCATCGTCTTGCGATTATTTTTTTTTCGAAACTTGTTAGTTACCGACTCTTAGTCATACCGTTCTTTGAAATGTATATTTTCTACTCTCAATATGCCATGACCTTGACCCTGTTCCCGGAAACATTCAAGTTTCCACACAGGATATGAGAACCCCGCAGTTAGCCACATACATCATACAGCTATTATCCGTTTCATTTCCGACACTAGGCTATTGGCAGCCGCTTTGCCAAGAGCAATAAATTTACACGTAAAAATGCAATTACTATTCCATTTGGTTAGACGAGGCGTTGGCATTACATATACTTGATTAAGTGTATGTATATTATAGCACACACACTTACAGCAGTTAGGCACAATAAATGATTATGTTTAATTCTACATTATTTGGGACCTATAGACGTAGTGTTACGACCAACCCTGTCGAAGGGACTCGTCTCAAAACCAGCGCACTGCTGAGACGAGCACCCATTGCCCAACCCAACACAACTTTATAATGTTTTAGGTATAAGTTTTAAGTCTTTATGTTTAGTAGGTATAAGGGTCTTTTTTGGCAATATAATAATTTGAATTTGAATTTTTAAGTGTTCTTTTATTTGATGGGCCACCTGATGGTAAGCGGTCACCGCAGCCTTAGGACGCCAATTCCAGGGATGTGGACCCTCGTTTGCAGAGTTGTATCATGGAGCGACGTATACAATTAACTCTCTGAAGCATTTTAGTAAATATTAGACCTACACACACACACACACGCACAGTTTTCTCTTATATGTATAATGCTAGTTTTTACTTTCTTCTTTTGAGTTCAATCTGATCTCCTTGAATAACTTCAGATTGATTCACAAATTGCACTCCAGGGTCCCAAGATTCAGGCTCAGCCTAGTTAGGAGTCCGCCAGGCATCTCATTTTATGTAAACTTGTGTATGGTTAAGCAAATAAACTATTTTTTGATATTGCCCGAGCGGAATTTGGTCACGAAAATCTGTAACTGGCTCGCAGACTACACTAGACTCTACTAGTGGTACCATGCTATATGTCAAACGGCTGCTTTCAATTTACCCCCAACAGAGTGAAACACCCGTCCGATTGAAACAAATAGGGTGTCAAGCGACTCGTGCTATATTATTTACTAGCGTTATTCAACGTGGCCGACGTAAATGGGTAATGTTTTTTGAGCATTTGCTTAAACCTTATATACGCTAGGTATGAGGGTAAGAATAGCTCGACCGCTTAAGGCGACTTCCTGACTTAGAGGGGCGGGTTCGATATGAGGTAGGTATTTTGTTGTTTGACATGAGCTTGTTGATGTCGCAGAGGTCCCAGAGCCATATGGAATCCGTCAAGGAGGGTCATCAGTCTCTGCGAGTCCGACTAAGTATCCATTAGGGATTTTCCCCTTCATAGGTACAAAAAATATTGGACTCGATATCCACTGGCCATAACTTGCCGTTATTTTTGGAACTAGAATATTTTATAACCATTATAGTTTTTAACGGAAAATTAAATATTAAAATAGGAAGCCTTTCTATAAGAATGTATAAATTTACATTGCGGATATTGTTTTCAAGCTGATAATGTTAAAAAAAGAAACACCGATAAAATTTTACAATTAAATATTTAACGTTTCAATTATTTGTTCTGCTGTTACGTATTACTTGGAAATTCACGAGATATTTTTTATTATCACTACATTACTACGATACGAGTACATATTACAAAAGATAGTTAGTTCCCCGCCGCATTTGTCTGTCTGTAGGTATTTCAGTACACGATAAGCTCCAAAACTACTGAACAGGATTTTTTACGTTTTTCAACATTAATTGACGGAATGTTTCATGAAGAAGCAAAAGGCTTATAAATTATTTTTTAAATATTTTTTTGTCGCTGATTTTCAGCAAAAGTCCGAAGAGGTCAACAAAATTATTTAAGATTCAAACATTTATTCACAACAGACACAATAATAACAGTAAACCAAAACATAGACGACAAACAAACGCTAAGTTACGTTGTTTTGCTGTTGTGTTTGTTTTGTTGTTGTTAGCATTACTCTATTATTAAAATTATTTATTTGATGGGACTTTGAAATATTGGATACTTTGACATATTTTGTATAAAGTAGCATTCATTTAAAAGACTGTTAACAGTTTTGTAAGTAAATTTGAATTATTACATAGTTCGTTTGGAATTTAATTTATCATGTAAATTTATGGGACGAATTAAAAATCTGAGATTAACTCGATTTAAAAAAATAAACTATCACAGATTGGACTAAGACATAAAGTAGGGTTCAAACTCTTCCTAATAGTCCAGTATGTCACCGACACACCGACTACATCGTTATTCCAAACACCCTGTACATTAAACAACATAACCAAGTCTAATGGATGGTATTTCATCTCATCTAAGATCTCATTAACTCCTCTATCTATTCAATATGTCCAAAAAGTAATTCCCGAAGCACTCTTCGGGAGCACAGAATAAGCGTGTGTGATTTTTTTAGTAATTATAAAAATTGTCTCGTCTTTAACTCTATTCCCCCAGAAACTGAATTTCACGCGTACGAAGTCGCAGGCCAATGCTGTACATTACTAAAATTAACTTATCAATGTTTATCGCGGCCAAATAAAATATTTGGTCATAAATTATTCAATGTTACCGATAAAAAAATTAAATATTTACGAGTTAGTAGAGACTATTTACCTACACTATTGTAATGTTTTCTGTAAGTATCAAATAATTGGGTATTTTGTCACATGTCAAAAATTTTATAACATTGTGTCACTCTACAGATAGTAAACCATGAATCTATCTCAAAAATTGTAATAGACAAAATTTTACCAAGATCAGAATATAAAAATAATATATATTTGGAATTTCAAAAATTCAAAAAATTATGGCGTTTTATTATCGTCCAAGTCAAATAAAAGGTATCAATCATCATTACGTAAAGAAATAGTATTTTATGCAACATTTACATTTTAAGAGAAATATTGTATGTAATACATACAATATTTTTTCTACGAAAGCAAAATAATTTTATTTAAATTAAAAATCTATAGGTATGGTGGAAAAATACGGGCATTGACGTGTACCTCTTTTAAAAATTAGGAAAAATAACGGTTGTATAATAATATATGGAAATCCATTTTAATTCTCCCACCAGTCATGGCATAGATTTGCATTTGTATAAAAAGTTTATTGTTTTAGTTCTGCTTTCAGTCATTTAATTGGCATATTATAATGTTGGAGTAGAAAAATAATGAATTGTGTGACAAGTATGTACCTTACCGTAGTATATTCAGACCAAAACAGCAAAAGGCCGTAGCAGGATAAGGGAAGAAAAAATGCCCTTTTATGATTAAGAGCTGATTTTTTTTTCTATAGTTACTTACATTTAGTAGAACTATTGTGCGAAATAGTATGTATGTCCTGTAAGAAAACTGAGTCTCTATCTTTAACATTACTGTAAAAAAACGTAAGTGAAAATTTCATTTAATTAACCAAAATGAATAAAAGCAGGTATGATAAAATTCAATAGTTTTAGACTTTAGAGTATTGTCATATTTCATTATTTTTGCCCGGCCGAACCACTTGGATTTTTTAAACGAAACTTGGCACAATAGTACAACTAGATGTAAGTAACTATAGAAAAAATAAACACCTCTTAATCATGAAGGGCATGTTTTCGTTCCTTATCCTGCTACGGCCTTTGTTTTCCCATACAACGGTTGGTTCGATAACGAGGTCATAACCAAATTTTGGGTCAGGTCAATTTGTAGGAGCCAATTCGAGGGCCGCTTTTGTGCTTTTATCTTTATACAGTACAGACATTTGATCGTTTCTGCCTAAACTAGTTTGTATGGCACCATAAAAAGATTGAAAAATAGCGTATTGAACATTTAAAAATAATTCCTAAAATAATTTGATTCGTGAAAAAGTACTTACACTGTGTTATAATATTTACATACTAATTATAAATTACTTTGTACAGTAAGACAAGTTTTAAAATTAGCCACCTCACACACACATTCACTTGTGACGAGGTACGAGTTTGATAAGCCTTGGATTGGAAGAAACTGTTCCTGAAGCATGACGTCATTGTTTACTGCCGAAGTGATTCCGAACCTATCAGACAGTGACAAGAGTAATTAAGGAAGCATCAAGATGTGAACGTGTGTCGTGATTATATTTAAAAAATATAATGTACAGTTTAAATTGCCTTGTGGGTTAAAAATACGCAATACTGATGAAATGAGTAAACAATTTTATGTGACCTTAGAGTATAAAAGTTCAATTTACTTTTTGTGATTTTTTTATGTGTTCTTAGCTATCGGTAAAAGAGTTCAATTTGACTTTTTGTTACTTTCGTCATTCGTATATAAAATAAATCCGTGTAAAAATCAACTCTTAGCGGGTTAGCGATTTGTTTATGCTAAGTATGAGTATGAAACACGTCGAAAACGTAATAATTTTTTCGCTGTAGGTAATTAATGTTAAATATTTGCTCGCTAATTTTAAGTTACTTAAGTGAAATTGCTCCACGACTAAATAATTTAATTGCTACTTAGCAATGAAAAAGGAAACTGCCGAACCAATGATTTTGTCAAAAAAGGACGAGGTAAGATAATTTACGAATATACTCGCAAAATATCTAGCTTCAAATAATAATAATCATTTATTTCAGGCATCTGAGGTCCATATTACAAATACCTTAGAGACTAACATACATATTGTTTTATATCTTATAATGCCTAATAGTTGACACTCATTGTTGTGTGTATTCTTTTGAATTTGAATTGAAAGTGTCATGTATTGGTACATTTACCGTTTCCATTTTAAAATTTATTCAGAACGCAAACTGTCACATAAACGTATTATTAAATTACCTACATAAAATTTACCATCACAAAAACAGACAATAGACCTGGAGGTTCATTATTTTACATAATATTGTGTGTTAACTAAAGTAATGTAAAAACTACTTAGGAAGAAACTAAACTCAGTCTTCAATTTTAATACGTTAGGTGTAATGTAGTGTTCCGAGTAGGATCCGAACCTGCGGCATCTGGCATTCGCGGCCAAACGCTCTAGCCATTGAGCTATGGGAACAATCAACCTCAGGCACGAAATTCTAGAAATCGAATCGAATCGAATTTGGTATTTTCGTTAGCAGCGTCACTGCTTAATACAAAATTAGTTTAGTATGGCATGGCGCATGGTTATTGGTTACTGACGATTTCTCAATGTAATTTGAGACGTTGGTGCCGTTAAAAGGAGCCTAAGTCTTCTAAGCTAGATGTCGATGTAGCGTGATTGTTCCGATATATCAGTGGCTAGAGCGATTGGCCGCGAATGCCAGATGTCGCCGGTTCGAACCCTGCTGGGAGCATAAAAAATCCCTTGAATTAAAATTATAGAATTTTCTTTAGCAGCTCAATAAGCTATTAACTGATTCGTTAAAGTAACTTACGTTATAGACATACATAGAATTGTGCAAAGAAAATTTTGACCCCCTTGTTACATGTACGGGGTGCCCCCCAGTTTAATATTTTTTTCGTAAGATCACATCATATTTCTATAGCGGTTCATAGCATACACCTTCCTACCAAATTTCATAATGTAGGATAATCAATGTAGTGCCCATAGTCTCCGAGTAAATCGGCTGTGACATACGGACGGAGAGACACGACGAATCTATAAGGGTTCCGTTTTAGCGATTTTGGGTACGGAACCCTAAAAAAGGTACTAAAATGCGCAAGGCGCTATTTCCTTCTCACCCACCGGGCCGGGCCGGAGCTCGTTTTACCAAATACAAAGAAATTTGAACCGTTTAATTTTATACAGTAGTTACATTTCATAATGCCTCGCTGACAGTGCGAATTCTTTCAAATGTGTACATTGCACGTGATGTGTAAACGGTTTTAATTGCTTTGGGTTAAAGGGCGATATCCGGTGGGTGAGGTGCGTACTTTACAATTAGACATGGCCCTTTAGATTAGATTACATTCATTTATTTCTTTCTGAAAATGCTAACTGAAATAGTATTGGTTCACAAAAAAGTGTACACATATGAATAAGAAAAATTACAAATAAATTACATATAACGTCGACATCAATCGACAAAACTTGAACTTATGCTTGTGACATATATCCTCGAATGTCAATAACGCCACGCTCGAAATGAAAACAACTACGCTTTGATCACAGATGGCGCGCTATAAGAAGACTGGGTTTATGGACGATGACGCCGGCAGCGTCAGCTCCATACAACTGAACGAGGGCGTCCGGTCAGGCGGGACCCACATACGTTACCATATGGTAAGTCCTTTAAACTAAGAAATGGTACAGAAAACATTTTTTTAAATGAATGTGAGCTAAAACACCCTGGGAAGTGAGGAGATGTTCAAATGACTGCCGAATTGTAAAATTAAAACTTCATAACTTAATTAGGGGCTTATCTCAAAATTAATTGTGAGAAAAATATTGTGAGAACACAGGTTGCCAACCAACGAAAAGGTTTAGCAAAAAATACTATAAATGTACAGAATGCAGAGAAATTTAATAAAAAAATAGAATAGTGATTTGGAGTGTATTTTCAATTGGAGCAGACGCTATGGGCTTAACGTTAATCCAGCTAAAACGCAAGCTATAGTCATAGGGAGTCCTCAATTCATTTCTAGAATTGATTTTGATTTGTTGCCAGCTATTATGTTTAATGGTGTTCTTATTCCCTACTCCCGCCAAGTGAAGAATCTTGGTGTTATTATGGACCGTACTTTCTCTTGGTTACCTCAGGTGGGCGAGGTGAGCAGGAAAATGTTTGCTGCAGTAGGTTCACTTCGCCGACTCCGTAATTTCTTGCCACTCTCCACTAAAGTCGCGCTAGCCCAATCTCTTCTTCTCCCGATATTGGATTATGCTGACGTATGCTTTCTTGACCTAACTGAGGAGCAGCTAAATAAACTTGAGCGTCTCCAAAATCTCTGTATTAGGTTCATATTTGGCTTGCGCAAGTATGACCATGTTTCTGACTTCCGTTCCCAACTCAAGTGGCTTCCTATTCGTCTTCGCCGTGACTCTCATATTCTCGCTCTTCTATATAACATACTCTTTAATCCAGCAACTCCTTCATATCTCAAGGAACGTTTTATGCGTCTCTCTTCCATAAGGTCTTCCCAAAATCATTTTCTTGCTCCACCACCTTCTTCCTCAAAATTCTACAATAAGTCATTTACCTTTCGTGCTGTTCGTCTTTGGAATGCTCTGCCGTTGGATTTAAGGTGTGCGAAGTCACTTCCCGTCTTTAAAAATATTCTGAAAATGCATCTCTTGTCGCTCCCTTGATTACTTTTTGCATGTGTAAATTATATACTTATTGTATATGTATATATTTATATATATTTATTTATATGTTGTATTCGTTTCTTACACTGTTAGTATAGTCTATTTATTATGCTATCATTGTTATTATTTATCTATTTCTTTATAGTATTGATGAATGTGTCTTCAAAGCACTCTTTTCAATTTCTGCACTACCGGTAAACTGTTGTGAGTTATGAATTTCCTGCTACCCAAAGGTTGTCTGGAAGATATCGCTCATAAGCGATAAGACCGCCTGTTGTTGCATTGTACTAGTCTGAGGTTTTTGTTTATACTGTTCTCACTTTGTAGTGCGCAATAAAGTATATTTATTATTATTATTATTATTAAATTTGAACTTAATAATCGCAATATAATGAGAGTTCATTATTAAAAGAACAACAGCGCCTTAACATTAATGACAGGCAACGATGCGAAACGTATTCATGTAACTAATAGGTGTTTTGTAGGAGCTTCATTTGATTGGTAAGCCAAGAAAAGGCCTCCGTACGCACATGTGACTTGCATGTGTTAGAATATAGCCTATATTACACATGCGAGTTTTATTACATTGCGAGTTAAAGTCACATGATACGAGTAGGTTAGTTTAATTTAATCTTATGGCGTTTCATAAATATTCATAATATTTATTATTTATACAGTATATATAAAAAAGTGGCTTATATATCCACATCCAGGTTGCACAACCAATCCACAGCCCCTGGTGTTAATTTATAGAGGTCCCCCGGGTCGCCCCGATAACATTTTTTAGGACTTCGCTTCACGATATAGTCTATGGTTTGATCTTCAATGCCGCAGTCACACAATGGATTATCGGTCCATCCCCATTTGTGCATTAGGTAATTGCACCTGGCGCGCCCAGTGCGAATTCTGTTCAGAGGGCACCAGTGTTTCCTTGGCAGGGAGAAGCCTGTTGGCTTCTGAGTTGGGTCCAGTGAAGCAAATGGGTATTCCATAGCCGCTTCCAACCACTCTTTCCTCCACATTTCCGTCGTTGTAAAGCCAACCTGTATAAGTTTTTTCGCAGCCGTACTAGACCGTCGCCGTTAAGCCTTAAGAGTATTAGGTTAGTGAAACTCGCATACGAGTCTCCTACATGTGTAAATAAGGCCTTACTCAAGCTTGAAACGCACAGAGCGCGGCAAAGCGTAGTTGCAGGGCGGAGGCGGTTTTCAGTAAAGCGATCGCGGTCCAGGGCACGTCGCACCGAAAACTACGCGGTATTCTAGCGCGGTAGAGCGGAGGCGGCGTGTGTGACATATGAAGCAGTAACCCGCAGTCGACAATTTCAGAAAGATCAAAAATGCAAAACCGCCTCCGCCCCGCACCGCGCCGCGCCCGCTCTGTGCGTTTCAAGCTTTAGATTCGAGTTTTGACTAGGTACTCACTTTGATCAAACATGTTTTTTTCTTAATTTATGTTTTTTATTTTGCGTCATTTGTGGCAGTGGACTAGGGTCTTTCTCTTGATTTGAATCTTCTTAATTTGAAATTATACATTGTTTTTTACATTCTGAACGATGAAAGTAGCCCCATTATTTCCTAAGGCGACTTCCTGACTTGGCGGGGCGGGAGCGATATGTCATAGGTATTTTGCTCTTTGACGTGAATTTACCGATGTGAGATTTCCTCACTTGACGAAATACTGTCAGTGATACGTTTGCGCAGTAGTAATACACCACGCGCAGAAGTGGGGCAGTACTGCATTAGTATCGGTGGACACTGACAGCTGACAGTTTTCTCATATCGTACCGCCCCCGCATCAACAAGTCAGGAAGGCGCCTAAAGCGACACCAGTTTACTGTACAGTAAACATCAAAAATATCTATACGCACTTAGTAAATATAAGTGACCATGACTTTAATAAAAAGGCGTATAAGAGAGTACAGAGACGACTGTACTTAATTAATAGGCACCAACAAAATAAATTGGAGGAGATGTTCGGAGTCGAAAAATACTTCATGCCGTCAGAACCTGGTCCCTTTTTCATGGGAACGACACTTTCACGAGCCAAAGTCAAAAGAAAAAATCCTACCCCTTTGCCAAAACGTATTCGTCTATAGGGAACTTGTCCGGACGACCTAATTTCTCCTTTTTTATGGGCGTATAAATATTCAGTGTCTGTTTGTACAAAGGAAATATGGAAGTCTGCCAAAACCTAGCTAAGGCTACTCAGCTGAATCGCGGAAATCGAAATTAGTTCCAATATCTCTGCCTCCATCGCACATACCCGAACTTATAAAGGTACTTGAGCCACAGCAACGGACAGATACGAACTTCGAAATTAATATTCGTAGTAAGCTACACCGCCATATAATTTTGATGAATCCTTCAAGCAAGTTTTGAGGTGGTAAATATCAGGGGACATTTATTTACTTATTTATTTTAGGAGTTCCAACAGTTTTACTAACATGTTGTTATTACATTTTTAACAGAAATTGAACAAGCACAGTAAGCTCAATAAGGCTTGTGTTATGGGTACTAGACGACGATATATTTAATAGAATATATCCTAGTCCCAGGAATAAATGTTTTTGCTCACCACATAAAGAAATGCCCTTACCAATTAGACTTTATGCGCCTTCCTGATTTGTTGATGCGAAAGCGGTACGATACGAGAAAACTGTCAGTGTCAACCAATACGAATGCAGTACTGCCCCACTTCTGCGCATGGTATTACTACAGAGTGTATAAATTCTTAAAGGGTCGGTAACGCGCATGTGACACCCCTAGGAGTTGCAGGCGTCCATGGGCTGCGGCGACCGCTTACCATCAGGCGGGCCGTACGCTTGTTTGCCACAGACGTGGTATAAAAAAAAAACTACTGCGCAAACGTAATACTGACAGTATTTCGTCAAGTGTGGGAATCTCACGTCAAAGAACAAAATACCTATCACATATCACTCCCGCCTCGCCAAGTCAGGAAGTCGCACAAATAGGCCGACAAATAATAATAATCAAATACTATTGTATCTCCGATACAACCCTCTACTTTTTGTTCCTTTACTTACGGTCAAACTCACAAGTGGCTTTTTAACACCTTTGTACGTCATGAGTTCGACTGTACAGTCGCGGTCTTCTTCTATTCAGTTTGACAGGGCTGTCAACCTTAAGGGGTCCCAATTCCAAAATTAAAAACTGACTACTTGTAGTGTGTTCTTGAGTCGTTAGGGGCTTACGTGCTTATAAAATGTATCTATCGCAAGTATTTATAATAGGAGATGCCATATATGAGGATTAAGAATCCAGCCAAAAATTTGCCTTTAGTACCTTAAGCCTTTAATTGTGGCAATGACATGACATGACAGACGCAAATGTAAATTGTGGATGACCCATTTACGAAGAACCTAATCACATTCAGGAATTTCCTCCCTCGGACGCTCCGGTTGTGGAATAAGCTTCCTGTCGAGGTTCTCGCCAGGGACTATTACCTATATGCTATGGGGTTCTTCAAGAAAGGAGTGTATCAATTTTTTAAGAATCGGATGCGCATGTAACTCCTCTGGAGTTGCAGGCGTCCATAGGCTGCGGTGACCGCTTACCATCAGGCGGGCCGTACGCTTGTTTGCCACGTGGTATAAAAGAACCTAATCACATTACAATCATTTCTTTGGCTAGATTCTTAATAAGGGTTTCTTCTCGAGTTGTCTCGAGTTCGAGACAACTCGAGAATTTTGGCTTCATTCGAGACGAGAAAAAAATTACTAGAACTCGAGAATTCTCGAGTTCCGAACGTAAAGTCCGGACTGAAGTCAATCGCGCCTTTTCACCTATGACCCGGCCAGGATATCGCGCGGCAGCGGCGGCGACGAGCAGCGGCCATAGAAGCGGCATAGATTGGAGCGAGACAAAGCGATCTGTCTGAGCTTTTGAAAAGTCTTGGTTTTGATTCTGATACCACTTAATCAGTTAAATTCGATCATAAAAAATATCTCAATCGATATTGATATATATTACACCACAGTAGCGGACAGAGTGGATGGGGCCTTCTTGCAAGCCTGGAATGCCTTGCATCTGTCGCCTAGACTAAGTTAATATTAATTACTAACATAGTTTTAAGGACCACTGTTACTAATAAGATATGGATATTACTGAAATAAATTATTATTATTCTCCTTATTTATTGTTTTTCACATGTTAGGTTTTTTACAATAAATTTATCAAATGTAAAATATAAAAATATACATACAAAATATAAAAAAAGCATTATAAAAAACCTAACCTAGAGTGCCGCCGGCAGCGAGGCGGGGCCTAAGCGACTGGTGGTTAGGGCGACAGAGAGAGGAACCTCCTGACTATCCGCGCCGTGTCCAAGAGTACCGCCTTCTGCATCTGACCCTTGACCCAGCCATCTAGCGAGAGTCTCTTAAGATGTTGGTCGAGACTCTTCGCAATTAGACCGTTCGCAGAGACGACTATCGGGACAATGATCGTCGAATCAACATCCCACATAGCGGTTACCTCGTGTGCCAGGTCTAGGTACTTACTAACCTTGTCCTTATCGGCCTTCACGAGGTTCTCATCATGGGGGATGGTGATGTCGACGAGCACTGCCTGGCGCTTCAATCGATCTGTCAGCACGATATCAGGTTTGTTGGCTATAATAGTCCTGTCCGTGATGACAGATCGATCCCAATAGAGCGTGGCACGACCATTTTCGAGAACTGGCGCAGGTGTGTACTTATAGTACGGCACTTCGAAGTCCACAAGACCGTACAGAAGAGCAAGCTGCTGGTGAATAATCTTGGCTACCAAGTTATGTCTGTGCAAGTACTCGCCGTTAGCAAGATGACCACAACCGGAAATGATATGCCTGAGCGACTCTCCGGGACGGCGGCATGCCCGACAAATGTCGACCGTACCGTCCTTCAGGATATATTTCCGGTAGTTGTTCGTCATGATAACTTCGTCCGCAATTGCACAGACAAAACCTTCGGTTTCCGCAAAGAGATCCCCGAAACGTAACCAGTTCACCGACGCGAGCAGGTCTACGTCGGGCCCCGTAAGAGCCTTGTAGAACCGCCCATGTAGCTCCTTACTCTTCCATACCGCCCTGCGGTCCTCGGTGCTTAGTACTTTAAGTCTGCGCCAGTTCTCGTTTGCCATGGAGAGCGGGGTGAAAGATGCGTCTACTGCCACTACGTCACGATGCATCCCACACTCACTGTTTAGGAAGTAATCCCTGAGACTGCACACTTCGCGGTTGTGGAGGTCTTTGGCATTTAAGAAGCCGCGACCTCCAAACTTCCGCGGGATGTACAGTCTCATAACAGAAGATCGTGGGTGTAACATACGGTGCGCAGTGAGCAGTACACGCACTCTTCGATCCAGGAAATCGAGCTCAGTCTGAGTCCACCTTAATATGCCAAAGGAGTATGTGAGCAAGGGCATCACCCAGGCGTTGAAAGCGCGCACCCTATTGCCGCCCGACAAAAAACTGTTGAGTACTTTTGTCAGGTGACAGAAGAAGCGCTCCTTCATCGCCCGCTTGATGTCTCCACCCTCGATACCCAAAGACTGTGACATACCAAGATATTTATAGGTTTCTGCTTCGGAGAGTGATCTGAGATCCATTGTCTCAGAAATTTGTAAATTTGTGGAATTTACTACTTTCCTACTGAAGGCCTCTGTGGTTTTCAGTAGCTCCAACAGGTCATGTTTATTTGGTGCAAATAGTTTGAGGTCGTCCATGTAGAGCAGATGAGAAATGACAACACCCTCTCTCCGTAGCTGGCAACCTAGTCCTGAATCCTTCAGCAGGGTACTGAGCGGATTCAGCGCTAGGCAAAACAGACTATCACCCTGAAAAATACCTCGCTCAATCCTGATGGAATCCTGCGGGCCAGAGGGGCCCTCTCCTCCCCCGGGTTGACGAAGGACTGTGGTCCACTGCCCCATGCAAGCCACTAAGAAGGATCTCAGAACTGCATCAACTTCATACAGTTCTAAGATCCTCCTCAGCCATGAATGAGGCACCGAATCATAGGCCTTCTTATAGTCAATCCAGGCGGTCGAGAGGGTCCCTCCGTTTCGCCGGACTCGTTGGCAAATGGTCATGTCTATGAGGAGGAGCTCTTTAGTACCACGTGACCCAACCCTACATCCATTTTGAGCGGGGGCCAAAATGTTGTTCGCAACAATGTGCGTGTTAATTTTTGCTCTCAAAATGGATGTAAGGAGCTTGTATAGCGTCGGCAAGCACGTGATGGGTCTGTAGTTCTTCGCTTCCGTGGTACTACCGGACTTGTAGAGCAAGGAGGTGACACCAGTTGTTAAGGGAGGCGGTAGGGAACCGAGCTCGAGTGCTTGCTGGAACTGTGCTGCCAAACGCGCGTGCGAGCACCGAAACCACTTTAACCAGAAGTTGTGCAATCCATCCGGACCCGGACTTTTCCAGTTCGGAGCCGTACGGATGGCACAACTTACGTCTGCGGGGCTGATGGTTACAGACCCCATGGGTTCGATGGACTCACACTCACGCTCGACAACACCCATCCAGGCGCCCTCATTGTGTTCGACAGGCACCGACCAAATACTACGCCAAAAGTTAACCATGGCAGTAGCATCCGGTCGCTGTCCATCAGACACACGATGGTCGGTTCCATCCCACTTCCGGTATACCTTCCTTTGATCGCTTTGGAAAAGGCGGTTCTGCTGGTATCGGTCCAGACGCTCTCTGTAGCGACGAATACGGCTTGCCCATGCATAAACTTTCTGCTTCAGAAAGTCAATGCGTTCCGTGACACAGGTCATGTAGTCACGGGGCCTGATACCAGTCCCCGCGAAGGCCTGGTTCACGAAGCGCATGACTCGGGGGCGGCTATTGCCCCCTCTGAAGCAGATCAGCTTTGCAATGAGAGTCCTATACGTATCGACACGCCGCTCAATTCGCACTTGCCAGGTAGGGACACTATTATTATTATTACATTGCACATGATTAAAAGATTGTAAAATTAGATTATCAATCTATGACTTGAATATTTAATTACTTTTTTATGTCATTAATGCTTTAATATTCATAGATGCCTATTTGTCAAGACATGCTTCTGTTTCTGATTCATTTAGATAAAAAAAAATCTCAATCAGTATTAACAAATGTTACATTGTGTTTTTTGATGATTATTGGTACTGTATCCTAGATCATAGTCACATAATTTAAATTTAACTAATTCAATTTATTTCATGATTTAAGCACAGAATAAGTAATAGTAAATATTTGTATGCCTTATGGCAAAACATGGAGATACTACTAAATAATTGTAAGACCTATGAACCTATGTTTACAAATAAATATTTTGTCTTTGTCTTTGTCTTTTTACAACTTAAGTCATGCAAAGCAAGGAAGTACTATGGCTATCTGTAACTGATTAGGAATTTCTAACGAATAATCTCAATGAAAAACACCAATTTAGGACTCATTAAAAGACTGGAAATGTGATGTCAGTATTAATAAGTTTTAATGTTTTGATTTGTTTTATATGTAAGATTTTAACGATAGGTTTTTTTTTTATTGGTTTTTGCTTCTAAAATTTGAATTTATGTTTGTTTAAAAGAATATTTTTATTTACTTTACATATTTCTAATCATAGTGGTGCTATAAAAATTACTTACCTATCATTTTTATGTTCTTTTTTGCCAAAACTTTACAGTAAAAAAAACAAAACACCCGAGACTCGACACTCGAGACAACTCGAGACTTTGGGCTCGAGATTTCTCGAAACTCGAGAATCTAAATGGCTCGAGAAATGAGAAACCCTGTTCTTAATCCGCATAGACGGCGTACTCTTATATTTGCAGATATATTTTATAAGCACGTAATCCCCCAACTTCTAATCCCAGGAAAGACAACCTGTCTTTTGGTGTGTTTATTGATTGACCCGAATATGACAAGACTTGTACATTTCCTGAAACAACATCAAAGTGACGTCAACACAGCGGATAAAATACATAAAATACCCAATTACAGAATGGAAATATACCGGGCAACAATTGTCTAGCTATCCCACTAAGTCGATACACAAACATACCTTGCTAATCAAATGAATGCGAATCGGTCCGTCCGTCTGTCCGCAGAATTGGTTCAGCAAATATCGTATGACGTGAGTAAATATATATTTATTATGGTAGGGTCGACCTTATAAATATACCTAATAGTACCCGGGCTTGGCGCAATAATCGTTAACCATTTCCTCGCGCACGAAAACTAGTTGTATTATGAAGGACTGTTGCCGTCAGCTGGCGATCTTTACCCACCAGGGTTGAGGAGCAGCAGCCTCCCAATGACGTAAAAAAATATTAAAAATCAGTAATTTCCTCTCGACTTAAATTTGTATCAAATGATAGCTAAGCCAATATCTTAAGCATAAAATAATTGTTCAGCTGGTTGTAGAGCAGTGGAATACCCGTCAGCTGGCCATATTTATCAGGCCTTTAAAATAATTTAGGAGATTTAATTCCAATATTTTATAGTCAACCCCTCTAATTTCCAAGTTATAAAATTTAAAATTCTGAAAAAAGTTGAGAGGGTGTAAATAAATAAATACTTTAAACTATTTTTATTTTACACAAGATAGGTCTTAACAGTTTGTGAGTTATTCTTAAAAAACTATCTTGCCCAAACAGAAAGATGTAAGTGCCGTCAGTTCCCTATGGAGATACGACCTTTTTTGATTCAGTGTATTGGAACGTGGTTTTAAATGTAAGTTAGTAGGTGTCGGTACTGAACCCCTTCATTGCGCGTGATCCGACACGCACTTGGATGGTTTTTGGATAATATTAAGTATTAGCTTAGCATTTAGCCGCTAATATCTCACCAACAGTTTCAATTCAACACATAATTGAAGTCTTTATAGTCTCCGAGCATATCGGCTGTGACATACGGACGGACAGACATGACGAAACTATGAGGGTTCCGTTTTCACCATTTTGGCTACGGAAGCCTATAATAATAAGCTCACTTGGTAATACGCCGAAAACTAGTCAGTTAGCGCTTTTTAATAGGCGGTAAATGCTTCTGTCTGGTTCCTGTGTTGCACTCTTTATGGCATCAGCTGGTTTTCCACCGCGATACAGCCGGCTGACGAGTTTATTTATTCACAATACCATATAAACTGTCATCTGACTAAATTTCATGCGAGAGAAAATGACTGAAAGACTTTTACTTGTTTATGTGACATGCTGACGGGTATTCCACCACTCTACAACTAACTGTCGATTTTTTACGCTTAAGGTATGGGCTTAACTATCATATGATATAAATTTCTGTCGAGAGGAAATGACCGTTTTTTTCGTCTTTGGGAGGCGGTTGCTCCTCAACCCACCAACGGAATCGCATCTGATGTGCACGGAGCCTCATAATTAAACTTTCTTAACCATTGTCAAAGAAGATATATACTAACGTAAACGTGCCATTGTATAGTTATGGTGCTTGAGGAAATTACCTAGTCATTGAAATCTGTTGTTGGCCCACGGTCTTTAAGGTGAAGGCATTTCTTTGGGCATGTAAGTTACGTAGTTAAGTGCTATTGAAAACCATATTTTGTACACAATTACTGTACATTTCTAACTCCGGCTCGTCCAGTCAGCTTCAAAAATATATACACGAATAGTTCTTTCAAATATTTATTTCTCTTAAGTCTATTGATGGTTAATATAGTCTAGCGTACGCGATATGGTATCTTCTCTCAACTCTATTGATTTTTAATAGAATCTAGTGTAAGCGAATCTTCTCTAAACTCTATTGATGGTTAGTAAGAATAAGAATCATTTATTCGTGACAAAACATACTTACAACAATATAATAGCGATATGTAAAATTAACGGAAGTCGCATATATTGGACTGTCACAAGATGGTCCCATCTCAGCATAATGCGGGCATTACTGCCAGCGCTGATCTTCCCAAGGGATCCTCGAGTGAATTCACAGTGGGCAACAAGCTGGTTTGAACCAAAAACGGAAAAATAATAATAATAACAGATAAAAAACAGTTAATTTAAACAGGATTCAAGCGTTTTTCGACTTCAAAAAGGAGGAGACTCTCAATTCGACTGTATTTTTTTACCCGACTGCGCCAGAAAGAGGGTTATGTTTTTCAAGAGTATGTATGTATAATTGTTTGGCACGCTCTGCAGCCTGAACGGCTCGATGGATTTTAGCTTGAGAGGTGTCGTTAGATTCGTATTTACTGTAACAATGACACTGGGTATATCAAAATAAATAAAAAACAAAATAGAGGATTTTTGGCGCCAAATTTCAAATTACACAGAAACGCAGTCGGGTGTTTTAGTTTTTAAAAAAATAGTCTTGTTTATGTTTGTTACATCAGAACTTTCGATTGGGTTAACCGATATTGATGATTATTTTTTTATATGAAATCTGATGCTTCCCGTGTGAAATCAATTCTCATATGGCCATCTGCCTTCTTCGTTTCTGCCTTTTCGTACCAAAATTCACATATTATCTACGCTGCACCCCCATTTGGAAATTCTCAAATCACTCCGTCTCCATGGACTCTATACTCCAAATTCAGCTTCAAAAAATCATCAACGTCTCCCATGAACGACAGACAATTACTTCAAGCCACATTACCAATTAGGCTCGGAGGTCTCGGCATCCGCCAAATTTCTAGTGTTGCCCTGCCCGCATTTCTGTCCTCGGTACATAGTGCGCTCCCTCTCGTAGGTAAAATACTAATGCCATCACTACGTGATTTCAAGGTAGCGTACTTGTCCGAGGCAGAAGATGCCTGGAAAATGGTCTGCCCAGGTATAGATCACCCGAAAAACAAAGGAACGCAGAAAATCTGGGACCAACCAATCTGCGCTCAAGTTCATTCCCATCTCCAAACTCGTGCTCTACCAGCCAAGAAAAAGCACGGATGCTCGCCGTGTCAGAGAACGAATCCGGATCTTGGCTCCACGCTCTCCCGTCCACCAATTTCGGCACCCTACTAGATAATACCACCTTCAGGTTGGCTATTGGGTTACGTCTAGGGTCCAACATTGTTACACCACACCGCTGCTCCTGTGGGGCCACGGTCGATAGCTTGGGATACCATGGCCTCTCATGCACAAAGAGTGTCGGTCGCCTTGCTCGACACGCCTGTCTGAACTATATCATTCGTCGGGCCCTTGCCGGCGTCAACGTTCCAGCCATGCTAGAACCGCCTGGCCTCGCGCGTGACGATGGCAAGAGGCCCGATGGCATGACTCTCGTGCCACGGAGGCTGGGACGGCCCCTCATTTCGGATGCTACTTGCGTAGACACCCTGGCACCGTCCCATTTGGGAAAAACTTTGTCCATGGCAGGTGGGGCGGCCGCATGGGCTGAGACAGCGAAACGCCGCAAGTACGTCGGTCTTTTAGACCAATATATATGTGTGCCTTTCGCTGTCGAAACCCTCGGACCATGGAGCCCAAGCGCCCACAAACTTTTTGGACAAATTTCAAGATTATTAGGTGAAGTTTCCGGGGACCGTAGAAGTGGCTCGTTCCTTGCCCAGCGAATTGGCATAGACATCCAGCGGGGAAACGCAGCCAGCCTTATGGGTACCATCCCCCAAGGTTCCGATCTGGGGGATCTAATTTAGTTTTTTATTTTTATTTGTATTCTTTTACTTATATTAAAATAAATTGTTACTGCTTATGTTAAAAAAAAAGTATATTGAGATTCAGGCGATGGAGTTGATGTTTCAAAATGGCTGCCAGACCGGCCGTTTAATGTTTATCTCGAAGTCGTCATCAATAACAACTTTGTATAAACGACGTTTATGGCCTATTAAAAAGAAAAGTGGGCATTGCCCTATCTGTGTAAAATTGGCTTGTTGACTATTATGTTTTCGAATGAACCAGATATAATCCATTCCGCACTAAATAGGTTTACAAAAACTGCAATGAGAGATGCAATAATAATATTTATTAGAATATGAGAAGGAGGAAATTTCAGGTTTTTATTGAGAGGCTGGAATATCTGATGGTGACAAAATGGAACGACATGCATATGGATCCCAGTAATGCCCAGTAAATCTATACCTGGATATGAAGAAAGTTCAAGAAGTCCAAAAATTACACCTACGGATTTTTTTTTGTTAAATGTGGGAATTATTGGAGTATCTCTATATAATTATAATTTACGAGTAATAATACTCGTAGTAAATCTATACTATAGAATATTATAAAGCTGAAGAGTTTGTTTCTTAGTTTTAACGCGCTAATCTCAACAACTACTGGTTCGAATTCAATAATTCCTTTTTTGTTGGATAGTCCATTTATCGAGGAAGGCTTTAGGCTATATATCATCACGCTGCGACCAATAGGTGCGAAGACGCGGAAGAAGAAAAGAGCAGCTACTTATAATTATGATGATGATGCTGAACCAACAACCTATTGGTTGTAGGTTGTTGGTAGCTGAGTTACAAAGCTGAAACGCATCTTTTAAATTATGTAATTATGATAAGGTAAACGTTAATAAGGTCAAGATGAGCAGACAATGTCAGCGTTATCACAAGATCCACGGATGAACAAGATGGTTGTTGTGAAGGGTACTCCGTCGGTCCTTTACAGAATATCGTCGTTAGGCCGTTAGAGTTTCTTGATTATTTGTTACTTTTTTAAGTTGGACCTTAATTTTATATCGCCCAAAATATACTTTTGGGGGGGAGGGGGTCCAGTTTAATTATGTTAAGGTTGTGAATAGTGACACGACTTAGCAGGTAAACATCAGTAAAGAGTTTGCATTACTTCATGTCCGTTACCTGCCAATCATTCTGTTTGTTGTTGATAATTTGACTTTGTCAATCTATAAAATTATCTCAAATATAAAATTCTTTCTCTCTCATGTTCGAAAAGTATGTCATATTAGGCTTATCAAGCTTCAAGCGGGGAATAACCATATGGACATGTTCCGGATTAAATTAATTTCATTGAATTTCATTTTTCATTTCATAAGCCCCTAAGAAAACCATTTACACATATTTATGATTTAGGCTTCCCAAAATATAAAAAAAATACTAGTAATATAAATTCAAATGATTTTTAATTTTAAGTACTTACACCTATAAGTTTTTGAATTTAAGTAAGAAATGTCTTTTGACTTTGATATGCCTATTATGTAAACTTTTTCTAGTATTTAAATTTAACATTTTATATTGATTTTAACTTATTTTTTACTCTTTTGTCATTTTAATTTACTACTGTATATTTGCACGCTTGCATGCGAGCTAGATACAAGAAACATAATGTACTGTAACATCCTTAGCTATACTGTGTCTACGCAAATAAATAATTTCTGATTTCTGATTTCTGATTTCTGATTATTTAGGTGACTTGCTGACTTGGGGGGCGGGATTGGTATGTGGTATTTTGTTCTTAGACGTGAGCTTACTGATGTCGCAAAGATTTACTCAATTGACGAGATACTGTCAGTATTACGTTTGCGCAGTAGTAACATCATGCGCAGAAGCGGGGCAGTACTGCATTCGTTTCGCCCCGCTTCCGCATCCCACGCCAGTCAGGAACCACTAATGTAAATGTGTGGGCACAATAAAAAGGGTATACTGACTCGACAGACAGTTGACACTGACACCACCACCACCACCATATCAGCCAAAGGACCTCCCCCAAATTCACGGGGGGTATATGCCATAATCGCCACGCTTGGCATGCGGGTTGGCGATCGCAGTATCTCCACCGCACTCTAGGGTTGCTGCTGCCCATCCCCCGGTGGTCTTATGGTAATATCCTCCCTTTGCCCAGCATTGGGACGTATATACTCGTATGCTGATAATGATGATTATTAGAAGATACGGTGATTAGTAAAAATTATGTAATTGCACATAGATACCATAGAAAGTCTACAATTAAGTTACAATAAATCCCACCAAAAACATAAATGTGAAAATGGCAGCCAAGTTCATCGACAAAAGAACTGAGATCTAAATGGGCGCCAAGTTCCGTAGATTAACTGAAAAATTGCCAAGTTTGGCACTAGATTGTTTACAGTAAAACTAATTTACTGCGGCTTAATGCATTTTGAGCCTTAACTTGGCAGTTTTCTATGCAGTATGTTATAATACCATAAAAGCTGATGGATATTTAAGAAAACTGCCAAGTTAAATCTTAAAATGCATTAAGCCGCAGTTAATCAGCACGGCTAACCACATAATCTACATTCAGTGAGCAAGCGTAAGAGTCAGCGCTATGCCATAAACAGTAGAAAATCTGACGTACCAGCTTGATGCGTATGTGAGTCATGCATGCTGAACGGGTTGCATAGAAGCTAGTTTTCTTTACGTATACATTGTACGGAGACGACAGTATAACATTGGAAATTAAATGTGACAATAACACAACGGATACAATCATGGCAGTGGCATAATGACACGTTATGGCTTGACGATGTCGTGCTGTAATTAAGCTAATTACAATGATTACACGATTTACAAAGCAGACAATAAAATTACTTGATGACAGTATTATACGAAATAAATTATAAACTTGATCGTGACAAGGATAATATATGTAAAATGCATAAGTGAATATGCAATCGTTAAATTAATAAAGGGTCGGCAACGCTATTGTAATTATTCTGATGTCGCCAGCGTCCATAGGCGACGGCGTCTGTTTATCATCAGCACGCTGTAAGTTTGTTTGTCGCCGTCGCTGTGTAACAAAGTGATTAAATGATGGTACCCGCAATAAAATAAAACTTCCTCTTTAAGTACGTGATGTTGTGTTGCTGATGGTGAGTACGGTCGCCAGAGCTTCCGAGAATGCGCTGTGTTGAGAGTGAGGAAACTGCATATATCTCTAACTGTCAACACAACGAAACCTTAAGTCAATAGAGGGTTGTCAATGCGCTTGTTATTCTTATGGAGTCTCAAGTGTCCATAGGCTGCAACCTTCGGTGCAAAAGTGAAATACATGATTCTCCAGGCTCGCAATTTGAAGTTCATACGTATTAGGTTGGTCTACCGTTTACCGGTGCCAGTGACGGGAGTGGGGTACGTCAAAGGATAGAGGATGTGTGTGGGGGGAGGGGGGGGGAGGTTCAGCAGGCAGCGGGTCCCTTACTCCCGCTCAGGTAAGCGGTAGACCTATCATCCTAGCGTTATCCCAGTACAGTTGCATCCTCAAAGATGCCCGGGATCCACTACCAATCCCAAGAATTGGCGTACGCACTAGCTTTTTTCGAAAGCTTCTGCCATCTGCCCTTCCAACCCAAGGGGAAAAGTAGACCTTATTGGGATTAGGTTTGTCAAGTGAGTGAGCAACTTGACTGTTAGAAGTTCTCAAGCTGCCCGAAGACTTGCTTAACGACTGCTGTCATAGACAGCAGCCAGGAGCAACTGCTTAACGTGCCTTACAAAGCACGAGAGGACTTAGTTACTAACCACTCAAAGCGGTTATCTAGATTTGACCCTTTTTTTGTTTAGGGGGGTATGCATTGCGCAGGGGTGACCTGAATGGTTATGTGAGACTCTGGGTAGCTTCACTGTGGATGACCCAGTCCACGGTTACTAAGCCCTCCCGCCCGGCAAGGCGGGCACCCTCGGGAAGGATTCAGATCTGACCCCAGCCGACGTTGCTTAACCTCGCATACCGCACTGGATACACGGGCGCCACTGGGCCAGGAGTCAGATAAGCGGTAGACCTATTTCAACATTAATAATGCATAAAGCTCTTTTCAGTGTCAAATATTGCATGACATGTACCACGGATAATATACGACGATGTATGAGTATAGCTCAGGTCATTTAATGCTATTTCCAAGGCGCTGCGCAGAAGCGTTATAAATTATTCAGTACGACAAAATTTGCCTTCAGCGGTAAAAGTGTTATAGAAAAATGGTTACCAAAATATGACTACTTCAAATGGGCCATTTTCGCAAATATGTTATTTTACGACCTCTATTCAGTTGATACAATGGGAGCGCCATTCAAGGCTTGACATATGAGTCATCAATGACTCACATATGGGTCATGCCTCTACGAGCGATTACTGCTACTAGACGGAAAAATGGTCCTACGCGCTACGGCGTACCATACGTAGCGTTGTTTGGCCTCGGATGGGTTAAGGCCCTCTAGTCCTGCGAGAGTAGGTATTTAGCGCTGTCCTGGCGGTGCGTGAGCAAGCCCGCGCGGACGAAACGACTGTGAACTCGGATGACCCCGCTAGCTTCATACTGGTCACAGTATAGAAATATAACTGTATTTTGACTTACGAAATGCATTAATTATGATTAAACTTAGGTATGTAATTGATATAATTTTTTAATAAATAGGTAGTAAATAAATAATTGAAAGTCGAACTTACGGTAGGATCCATTATAATAAAAAAAACAGAATTCATAGTACAACCTGAAATTCGTTATTTAATCTATGAAACCTAAGAACCTAAGAAATATGTCTTATACCTCTCTACTCGATTTGTTTAATAGGTCATGCAAGTTTTTATCTATTTGTGTTATATTTATACAGGGTGTTATATTTATTTGTCGTGTGCGTGTCATCGTCATCATCATCATATCAGCTGATGGACGTCCACTACTGGACATAGGCCTCCCCTAAAGAGTGCCACATAAAATAAAGACATGATATTTTTTGGTGGTTTAATTTATTCGTCAAAAGTTATTAGCTCTCAAAGCATAAAAAACATTGCGTAGTTTTTACTTTTTTACTATTTATGCGAAAGGTTAACGTATTTTTTAAAAATAAATACCAGAAATGATTTTTACATAAAGATGATAAAAGAATCAATATGGTATATGAAATGATACCAAACTTACCACGGTAGCTACCAGGAAATGGGTAGATCTTTTAAAAGAAGATTAGCTAGAAAGATAGATTTCTTACTATATCTACCATTTCTGGTAATAAACATTTCATTTATAATTTTATCAACTTTGGTTCCATTTCTGGAGGGGTTCAGTTCAGTTGTTATACTGTCATTTTTATACTGTGGCACTATGACCTTAATTTATTTGTTAATAATTACGACTTTTTTCATTCGGGTTTTTATTGCCCTTCTTGAATAATATGCAACAATTATATAAATTCGTCAAAAACTGCTTGTTTGGTCAACGAAACTGTCGCGGATAAAACTGACACAGGTCCGTTGTCTGTAAGCGCCAGCGCGCGACTGATCGGGCCTGCCGAGCCTCCGCGCTCGCGCACTTTGTAGGTATTTAAACATATTAATTAATACAATCATTTTATCTTTTTAAATTCTGCAAAAATGTCTAGAAATACTGAATGGCTTTAGTTTAGTTCAAAAACTTTATTTAAAACATCAATAGTTTAGTCGCCAGATTGTAAATGCTTTACAAAAAGGAGTAACTTTGGGGTCTCTTTCTATCGAGCGAAGTTCATTAGATCGTGTATCTGAGTGCAACTTTGACGAGACTAGATCCTTAAGTAAAACATATAATTATTTCCAATTTTTAAAACCCTTTTTCTACGTTTCAGATTGTTTTTAGAAAACTCGAAAACGCTAACTCGCTTGACGACCTCCCCTTAAGGGGCACCATGCGGTATCGTCGATTTTTTTACGAGTTTTATGTTGGTATTCCTCCGTCAAAACTCTAGATATATTCATATATATTCTATCCTTTATGTACATTTGCAATAGCCGACTTTGGAAAAAAACAACTTATTTTCGATGATTTATTCAAACGTAGTCCAAAAACGCTCTAATTTCAATATTATTATATTGTTATGCCAAGTAAGTATGCCAAGCGTGGCGATTATGGCATTTACCCCCCATGAAATTGAGGGAGGCCTATGTCCAGCAGTGGACGTCCTTCGGCTGATATGGTGGTGGTGGTGGTGGTGGTTTATGCATTTATATACGTACCTATATACTTATATATATGAAATCTATATTAATAGATTAGTATCTATTAATATAGATTTCATATATATAAGTGTCAATAAGGAATAGTATATAATAATAGTTTATTATATACTATTCCTTATTGACGTTTCTAACAACTTAAGAGAGATTTTTATTTTCAACTCATTTTCACAAAAGTTACGTCCAAAAAAAACAGTTTATGACCTAAAATTACCAAAGTTTGATGCCATATATCTCGAAGATAGTGAGTTTTGAAGTAAATATGAGATAGTGTTTTGTAAACCTTATTGTCGTTAATACAATAAGCCATAAATAATGAAGAAACGGAGAGTTACAGATCGATGGTCACTTGGCTCTAGGAGCCTCTTAAATTGCATTGGCATCCTCAATGTCGCACTAATTCTGATATGTTATTACATATCAGACGAATATGTTATTACCAGTGCGCAAAAAAGAACATAACCAAATGCGAAGTTACGAACGGAAAATTAACCTTCTGAGCGTTTCAATTTTTACCCTATGCCAACGACGACGCCTAAAGTCAAAAGGGCTCTTTCCGAAGCAATTTAATGCTTGTAAAAAAGGATGGTGATTTGATAACTCTATATGCATAAAGTGGGTCAAATTGGATACAATCCAACTAAGAATCGTAGGTACAATAGTAACAGCTTTCTCACTATTGATTACAGGACACAGGTGTGTAAGAAACGACACAATACATAATTAACGAGTCATACGCTGGTTATGTCATTAAGTAAACAACGCCGTAAATAAAGATATTTAATGATGTGTTATTAGCCCCCGCGGCTTCGTCCGTGTATTAAAAACAACACAGCAAACAGTGCGTGGTAGTGGCATGCTTAGTCAATGGTAGCAAAAAATCGGGTTTAACAGTTTGATGCGCATTCGATTCATGCGCAATGAAAGGGTTAAATCTAACACGAGAATTTGACAATTATCTGAGTGACTTCAGTTGGTTGGTAGATCCGTAATAAGATTGAAATCCGTACTTTTAATATAATTCACGCAATCGGCGTTGAAAATGTGATCATTGTTCTGACATAGAAGTTATTTAGAATTCAGGCACCTACTGAAAAAGAAAGAAATGCAGGACAGTGTTTGCTGGACTTGATGGATGATCACATGTAGACAAGATAAACAATTTAACAAAAAAGGAGGTCAGTTCCATTAAAAATATCATAATTTCCGAAACATCAAAAGCATTTTCCGCATAATTCGCTATCATTTCCGTAACCTCCAGCAAATCCTCATAAACATTAACGATTTGTTTACGCCAGTTATCGCAACCAGTAAATCTAGACTAATGAATGGTTCAAACCTCCATACTATATCTATGAACTGCGCAAGCGCACGCAGTCAGTCGCTCTGTCGGCTGGCGCGCGCACGCCTTACATTAACATATATTAAAATAACCTACGTACTTGTGCTATGTTTTTGTTTTATACGTCACTATACGAACTCTTTTATGGTTAATTTTTAGTGTTGCTGAGTGAGTGATTTATTAAGTCAAATAATGTTGGTTAAGATTTAATTAACTGTTTGTGAAGTAAAATTTATCAATACAATTTAAATCCGTGCTGATTGTCCTTTAAATATAGCAATGCATGTAAACAAAATCGTTAAATAAATTAAACCAAACCAATAACAATATCCGAAACTCTCAACAAAACGTCAAAGTTTCAAGAACGTGTAAATCGAAATTAAAAGTGTCACCAACGTATCAATATGTCCGGGGTCCAAGAAAGTTCCTCCGACGCAACGGATTCCCCTGATTCGCCAAGCACACCGAACAGCAAGTTCAATTGGATCAAACATCAGGCCAGAGGGCGGAACAATCCTTTCGTCAAGCCCCGACCTTCACTGACGAGGGAAAGTTCTACGTCAGAGCTGTTTTCGAGACAGAATTCAAGTGCAGACTTCTTTCAGAGTTCGCGCCTGAACTTGTTCGATACAGCGCCGAAGCCGGAGACAAATGAGCGGTTTTTAAAGGTAAATATGAGTTAGTTACAACGTTACCTTCTTTTGAGTATTGATCCTAAAAAAAACTGAGCATCGTTACCGGAAACGTACTTGCCTAATTATTGAATAAGTAGGACCGCTCCTTGAAAATAAGGAAAATACGGCGGCCTTTTTTGCCAAGCGACCATTTCTTTTGTACAGTCAGCATCGAAAGTAGCTATGTAGTTATATGAAGTTGTCAAAAGCTCATATTCCCTTATAATAAAGACTTTTGAACTTTACAAATGTGTAGCTACTTTTGATGCTAACTGTACTTACTAGATGAAAGAGAAAGATGTAAGGTGTATTCGGCTAATTCGAAAAATTACTAGCTTGTAGTACTGTACCAAACAAGGCAACACTTATTTTAGTTATTTTACTGTCGATTTATTAAGTATCATTTAATTTTATTTTCTTCTTGTTGCTCGATTATACTAAAATACCCGAAAGACTCCTCAGTTTTTTTTGCTAGTCTTGGAAACAACGGTCAGTTTCTTTTGTTCTCTCAGAAGCACTGGCACATTAGAAAGTTCAGGTCAATTTAAGTTTTTTCAACACAAGAATTTAGAGTACTTATTTTACTAACCAAAAAAATTGCTCACGGAAGATCTTCTGGCAAATGGGATCAACAGTCTGAAATTAGGTTTTGCATACTCAATTTGCTTCGTAATATTTTTTAAGAAAAAAAAATCGACTTCAATGGGGGAGGCCGGTGAGAATAAAATAAAAATGGCTATAAGTATGTTTATAATGGTAGAAGACTAAGTACCCTCAATTCCTCATGGAATCCTCCATCAGAACTCAAGCTTGATAAAAATGTGTCTTGAAAACCTAGCTTGCTTGACAAATAAAACGAAGAGAACAAATCGCCAAACGTGAACTACGCGTCGTTGAAGAGTTCCATTCTGATCATCATCAGCAGTTCCACTTCATCAAATGTCACTTTTTTGAATGTAAATGCTTGATTAGTTCATGAAAATACCAAAATCACTATTTGTGTGCCTTTCACATTTGAGGAGTTCCCTCGATTCCTAATGGATCCTATCATCAGAACTCGAGCATGACAAAAATTAATCGTGAAAATAGAACTTGCTTAACAAACACAACTAAAAATCGCCAAACGTGAACTTTTCGTCGTTGAAGAGTTCTGTTCTGATCATCATCAGCAGTTCCACTTCATCAAATGTCATATTTTTGTATGAAAATTCGCGATTTGTTGATAAAAACACAAAAATCACTATATGTTTGCCTTTAATATTTGAGGAGTTGCCTCAATTCTTCATGGATCCCATCATCAGAACTGCGTTTTGACAAAAACGGGACCAACTCAAATCGGTTAAGAAATGACGGAGTTATGGAGTAACAAACATTTAAAAATAAAAACATACAACCGAATTGATAACCTCCTCTTTTGAAATCTTGAAGTCGGTTAATTAAAGGGGTCCGAATCATATATAAGTCTATCATGCTTTGCCTTTGCTGGTTGCATACATCCTTCCATAGATAATAATAATACTCTGGTTCTAACCGGCGAACTACGTCATCCATCACAAATCCTAAATAGATAACAACAATATTTAGAGCACACAATATCAAAGGAGACACAACATTGTTTACGCACTAAATATGTAAAATAGTGCTACCATATACTATATGTACTATAATATTTATTTGTACTACTATAAACTTAAAAACCACTAGTTAAATTACCAACGTCATGATGTTTATTAAGTACGAAGTTCAACCTATATTGATTTAAACTACCGCGATTTTCACTCATAAATAAACTAAATTACCACTTTGTAACCTTGAACTTGATCCACTGTAGGCTAGGTCAAGCTATCTACAGACTAGTTGAAACAATATACCGTGTGACCTTTAGATATAATGTATAAATATGAATGTCCCTACCGTATCAAATTAACACTGTGACATATTCGTAGGTACGTCATAATTTACGTACGCACGTGTATTTACGAATTAAGTATGCATGCTTCTAGTTGTTTTTCACCCATCGTCCTCTCAGTGTTTTCCCATTGTGTCTTAACCTTTTCAACGCTCTGTCAAATACGAATGCTAGAATACAAAGGAGTTCGTAATATGCGTATTTTTTGTCGGCATCCCTACTCGTAGTTTTACGAAAGAACTGCTATCTATTTATTTATATCTAGGATCACCAACAGTGGCAACAACAATCATTAACATTGGAACAAAATAACATATGGTTTAAATTTAATTGCGCCACCATTTACAGGTGAACACAGCATGCAATATAGAAAGCATCGACTTTAAAAACAAATTACAGTGAGAAGACATAAAATATTGTTAATAGTAATATGCTTAAACCTAAACTAAAAATAAGAAGATCCAAAATCCAAAATGAGTGACTGTGGTCTCTCCACCTCTGACCTGAAACTAGACCATGTTGGGAATAGACAGGTTTTCTCGCGGTGTTTTTCGTTACCGTACAGCGTCAGTTTTGTACGGAAGTTTTTTTAAAAAAAATCTCATGTATATGAGCCAGGGTTTGAACCATGACCTCCAGATTTTAAGTCGCGTGCGTGCTCGGCTAGTTATTATATTTTATCGATTTTAAATGCAAGTATGCTTAATACACATATATGATAATACAATAATTTGGCACATACCATCATTTTGATCTGATGGAGCCAGAAGGTGGGACTCTTTAACGGGAGCAAGACCTCGATTGCGCATGGAATGACAACGATATCACGCAAAATTAGTTATTTGTTATACAAGGGTGCAAAGTTGTATTTTACCCGCGAGTGTGGAATTGAAACACGAGTCAGCGAAAGGATTCTATAGTTGAACCACGAGCGAAGCGAGTGGTTCTGAAATAGAATCCTGAGAGTAGCGAGTGTTTCAACACACGAGAAGTAAAATACAACTTTGCACCCGTGTGTAACACAAAACTTTTCTCCTCACTATAGCGAGGAAAGTGCAACATGCAAAAAAACACAGTTCCACAGGCATGATTTTCATCACTGGAATCACTGATTTTTTTACGATATTATAACAGAAAACTCTGAAAGTTGTGTATAATATTTACGCGAGTCGAAGTCGGTCACAAGTTGTGTATATTTTAGTTGACATTAACAAGATGACATTTCTGACGATGCGTTTTGAAATTGCATCGACTCAACTTGTGCGTTTACAATTATACTCAAAGTCATTATAAAAAAAAAATTGCTTATAGAATTTTAAGGTTTACGACTTAAATCATTAAATAAAGTTAAATTTGGTATTTTTTATTAAATTCTCAAACCATTTATTTAATGATAATTGATATCAAACGAACCATTAATATGAGCGTTTTACGTTTTGTTATCTGTCAAAAGCTACTCAAACATGCTCCAAGGTCAAATTACTTTCCCCACTTGTGGATAAAATGCGTTTTTACCCGCTTGTTTCAAAGGATAAAAGACGGCTTTCCAAGCTAGTGAGGGGAAAAAAATTTTGCTTATGCTTATATTTTTCTTCTCAGTCGTGTCCTCATTGCTGAGGGTTGACTACCACAGACGTCTTATTCTCGTCCACCTGGGCGCCAGTTCTCGCTGTTGCTTATTAAGGGGCCCAAATTAGACGTGTTGAAATGATACCTGCATCACCTTGGTTCATGTGCTATGCGATTAAAATAACATTAATACTACTGTCAAAACGCCATCTTGCTTTGCATAAATTTTTTCTGTACTTTCACGTTTTTCTTTCGTATATATGAATTATATTTTTGTAAAATATTGTGTGGTGCCCCGTAATAACATAAATACATGAAAATTCTGTTACCAAAAAATAACTTACATGGGAAAATATACTTCGCAGATTTTAAAAACTGGCCAAGTGCGAGTCGGACTCGCGCACGAAGTGTTCCGTACCATTATCTATAAAAACGGCAATTTTTTTAATATTTGTTTATTATTATGTAAATTATTCATCAGTAGCAGGCAATTGCAAAAATGAAGGTAGTGAGTGAAGATGTTTGCAAATTTAATTCTTATATTATTTAAATCGCATGGTAGATACCGGTAGTACAGGTGGCTATACTTAGTAAGTAGGGTAAGCTGTAGTAATGTTGGCCCCCCTCCAATCATTGGCCTCTTGAATGTTAATTCAATGTATTAAGCGCAATCCTTCAGTACAAGGACAAAAATAAATTTCATATTTTTCTTTGTTTGCTACACTCTAAAATGTAGTAGGTCGTATCTAAACTTGACAGGTAGAACACTTGAAAAAAAAATACTTTAGCAGCGACTACAACTCCGAAAGTGGTTTGCTATGAAAATCTTAAGGATTAAGTATTTTCATTTAAATTAATTTTGTACTAAAGCAGTAACGCTGCTAACGAAAATTTCAAATTAAAGGGAAAAATTGAAAAATTTAATGCTCCGAGCAGGATTCGAACCTGCGACATCTGGCATACGCGGTCAATCGCTCTAGCCTCTGAGCTATTGGAACAACCAAGCTCGTCCACGAAATCCTTCAATAGTTCCCTCTTACAACGCCGGAGGCGTACAGCGACATCTACCCGGAGCATTAAATTTTTCAATTTTTCCCTTTAATTTGATATTTTCATTTAGATTTTTACCTACTTTCTTTTTGTCGGGGCTGCGAGGTAAGTATTTTCATATATTAATTACCATTCCATTTTGGTTTATATACTGTAATTGGTGAAAAAAGGCCTAAGATAACGTAGAAACGGGTAGGCCAAAGTTAGTACCTTCATACATCAGGGGCATTCAGGGGCCAATGATTGTACTTTTCGCACCATTTTCATATTCAACTCATTTAAGTTATAAAAGAGTTACAGTATTATTACGGTTGTAACTTGTTCAAATTCTCGGGTTCATAAGCAACAATTTGACAGTAAATGTTAAATGACTTTGGACCTTGCTTTGAATCTAAAAATGTTCAAAGTCAATGGTCGCCTTAAGGAGCCAATGATTATTCCGCTTACCGTATATCTTTTATGTTAGCATTTGTGTGAGCGTAATACACTGGATGGGATTGGGAAAATTGATAGTTGCATAATTGATGCAATGTTAACTGTTCAATTGGCCTTAATTTAGATGCGGATCGCATTTCTGAATGACGCATTAATTTTAGACATCCCATACAAATTGATATGAACTTGTGACATCTACTAATTGTAGACTTTTTACCTCTTTTCCGTATATAAACATGTGACAAGATGCGGAGCCCTAACATATTCAATGCTATCGTTTTCGTTAGTTCTAGGCTAGTAGTCTACCGTAATTTTCCCGTTAGGTATGTAAAGGAAATTTTATTGTCGATAGAGTTATTGGCACTAGAAGTATTATGTTCCAGTAATTACTTGTATAGACGATCGTTCTATATTCGTACTGTAGGAAAGGGGTAGGGCGATGAAGTGATAACATACATATAAGCATTAACATATTATGAAATGGCTCACACACGTATTTGTGGTCGAATACCACTCGGCACGAGCGCCCTCTAGGCCGACGTTTTTTACGTATAATTCAATAATTTAGAGATTATAATATAAAATAAGAGTTGATAGTATGTTTGTACACATATTGGTTATTGTTTTATTGGGTATTTGTGCTGCTGTTGAATACTGTTGATGCCCCAAATAAAATAAAAATTGACATGGATTATGGTGCTACTACACTGGCTGTTATAAATGTTATACACCGTGGGCCCTGATAACTCGAAAGATTTAAACCAACGATTCTAGAGCCTAATTAGAGTATACAGTCATAATGATGTGGTATAACATGTAGTCCAAAAACCCATAATTCAAAAGATATTAATTATTTAAAACCAATCACAAGTTGATAAAGCTGAAGTCTAACACACCCTTAAGGCGTAACGTAGCCACCTACTACTTTTTTGAAATAACACTTCTTGCCTTGAAAACATTTCATTTATTTTGTACTTAAATAGTAATTTAATTAAAACAAATATTTGGACCCATGTTGATATTACATTACTTACTCGTAGTGTCGTCAAAAATACGTGGTTAAAATCTTTCGGGTTATTAGGGCCCGCGGTGTATAACAGCAACTAACTTTCTTCAACGTCATTGTGTTATCCTTGTTACGCTATGTTATATAGGTACCTCTAACATTTATAACAGCCAGTGTGGCACCATTTACTGTGACGGGATCATGTTACCGACGGCAAGGTTAGTTTTTTCTATTCCAGTGATTCCAACTCATTGCTCACAAGGCATATTGGCTAGTATCATTTATTGCTTATTTCATGGTTTGATTGCGATATCAACAGATTGGACTTGAACCGTGTAATGGGTAGTGATGGCGTTTAACACGTGCTAATAGTACTTTATTGTAGAGGCCGGGAAAAAGCGGACGAGTTGATTTAGACGGACGACGTGAAGCGGAGTCGCTCAATAATTAGACGTCCACGAATTCCCATTCCCGCCGATATAGTGCTTTTCTCAAAAAATGCAATGAAATTTGAAAATTATAAAACTAATCTAAATTTAATTCTAAGGATTTAGTTATAAAAACACGCGCTGCAGCAGCCGGCGTGCCCCGAAAACATAGACGGTCACTTTGCCTGCATTGGCCTTTCAATTTTGTATTGAGATTTAGACTACTATACTTAGGTAGGAACGAAAAAAAGGTATAACGAGAATAATGTAAATATTTCATTGCATGTTTGAGAAAACGTATTTAACTAGTGGTACGCCAACCGCCCCGAACTGTGAAATGATTTGCAAATGGCTGGGAATAAATTTCCGGTACGAGAATGCATACACTCTGTACTCTGTAAATTTGCAGGGCGTCTATTTTAGGAGTGACCCTAACCCATAACGAATTCAAAACAATCTACGGCCGCCGTTTCCGCCGGTTTAATCTTCAAGAGCGAATTATTTAGTTAAAGGTGTACTACAAAGGATTTCTCGTTATGGGTCAACAATTTATGGAAAGTTATGTAAATTGGACGAGCGTTAGTAACTTCAAAAACTGGCCAAGTGCGAGTGTGACTCACGCACGAAGGGTTCCGTACCATTATTTATAAAAACGGCAAAGAGTCCGACTCGCACTTGGCTGGTTTTTAATATTTGTTCTTATAGCGGCAACAGAAATTCATCCGTGAAAGTTTGAACTGTCTAACTATCGCGGTTCTTGAGATACAGCCTGGTGACAGACAGACGGACAGCCAGCCAAGTCTTAGTAATAGGGTCCCGTTTTTACCCTTTGGGTACGGAACCCTAAAAATAATTATAACATTATAGTATTTATACACCGTGGGCCTTGGTAAGCCGAAAGATTTAAACCAATGATTCTAGAGCCCAATTAGAGTATTAAAAACCCATACTTTAGGAAATTTAAATCAAATCACCTACTACTTTTTTGACTTGACACTTCTTGTCTTGAAGACATTTGCAAGTCATGTAAAGATTTGTTCACAAAGAAGCCGTCAACTATTTGATTTATTTTGTACTGAAATAGTAGTTTAAATAAAACAAATAATTGGACCCATGTTGATATAACATTATTAACTCGGTAGTGTCGTCAAAAATACGTGGTTGAACTCTTTCAGGTTATTGGGGCCCGCGGTGTATAATCTTTTACACCACACCTTGCCAAAAAACGCGTTTTTCCGCACGCTGCGCGTCTGGAAAAACCCACTTTTTGGCCAAGTGGTGACGTAAAATTGTGTACAAAACACGGGTCGTAAAACAGAAAGCCCTCTCTCGCATATTTATGACCCTCGCCTGCGGCTCGGGCCTCAAACATCTGCGATATCGGCCTTTCTTTGTTTTACAACCCTTGTATCGTAATGTACTATTAAGGGTTCCGTACCCGAAGGGTAACACAGGACCCTATTACTAAGACTCCGCTGTCCGTCCGTCGGTCTGTCTGTCTCTCTGTCTGTTCATCAGGCGCTGGGTGGGAAAACTAAAATTCAACTCGCACTTGAACAAAATTCTACTTGGTATTATTTAACGTTCTTATTACTGTTAAAAAAATAAAAAACGATTAGTATTTAAATTAAAATAATAAAGTGTCTAATGTTGTGTTGATAATATTACGCAACCCTTCGTGCGCGAGTCTGACTCGCACTTGGCCGGTTTTTTACATAAATACGAGGCCTCGGCCGGCGAATTTTGCTCATCTGCCTACCCCTGAGGGAACCAGGCGTGATTATATGTATGTATGTATGTAAATTTACTAGAAGTGAAAGTCATTTAAAACTTTTAGATAACTGCGAATTATCTTTTACAAACTTGCCACAACTTGACATAAAAGTTCTAAAGAAGGAAGTTCCTTTACTGCATACATGTTCAAATTGTCGTCAGATTCCACTCGAAAGTTTCAATTACTTTCAAATGCAATCTCGGAATCGCACTCGCAACTGTAATAAATCTTTCATAGACGTACAAATATAGATACTGCACACAGGTGTCCGGCCTGTATGTATAGTCAGTCATTTTTTTTATACCACGTCAGTGGCAAACAAGCGTACGGCCCGCCTGATGGTAAGCGGTCACCGCAGCCTATGGACACCTGCAACTCCTAGGGGTGTCACATGCGCGTTGCCGACCCTTTAAGAATTTATACACTCCTTTCTTGAAGAACCCCATACTGTAGTCCGTCGGGAAAACCTCGGCAGGGAGCTCATTCCACATCCGGAGCGGGAGGAAATTCCTCTAAAACCGTACCGTACGCGACAATTTAGGTTCTAAGTTGTGAAGATGAATGCCCTACCGACGGCGAGCGGTACATAAATGTACTTACGTTACCAAAGTCACAAAAGTATCTGTAAGTTACTAACGCATGGCCCCTAAATATGCTAGTTTTACCCCAACATATTCTACAAATAAATTTCAGGTAATTCCTGTAACTTAACTATAGTATGAAGAAAATCGCCAAGAAGTTAAGTAGCTACGTTCTTACAGATTTTCTGATTTTCTGAATAGCAATGGGATTTTGTTGAGAAGTAACGTTCGTGTAGCATTATTTTACATGTTAACACGATTGAATATTTTTTTTACATTTATGTAAAAAATTGAAAAAAATAACTAATTTATTTTTATTTTACCTACATGGGAAATTCAGATGCAAGTCGTCGATTACATTTATTATATTAAAGGAATTACCTCAAAAGTATATGCAGAGTTATATTTATGGTAAAAAATATATTTAGAAGGTACCTATGCGTTACTAACAAAAAAGACGCTAAAACACACCCTTAACGCTCTTGTCATTATCATTAGAGCCATTTTCGCATATTTTTGCGCTTAGCCTTCATCGTTATTTTCGGTACATTCGCCGGACTCCTAAAGAGCTTAACATTGTACCTTATTGTTCGAACTATCATGTACAAGACTTGTTATGTTTAAAATATAGTCACGGAATGAAAAGATTCGTCACTTTCCAACTCTATTTTAAGACGAGGCATTCGAATTTTTGGTAGTGTTCTTTTCGATATTGTAAGCAAACCAGTTAATCTACGCATATGAAATTTTGGTATGTTAATTTTCATTATATAATCTAACAAACTGGGATCGGAAAACACGCAAAGCGAAAATTTTCTCGATAGTTTTTCGTTCCAAACTATGGTCCATGTTTTTATTCTATTGCTAATTATTCCGGAACTATAAGCATCCAACCTTTGAAATTTTCAGAAACGACGGTAATACTATCTATCTAGCAAACTGGGATATATCATTTCATTTACTTGTGTAGTTTATTTTATATGAATTATTTTATAAATTCGGGAGTTATGCCGCATACGCCTTTGTGTTCATGAGCGCCATCACTGTCTTTTGTCTCTTTTTTTACGCGCGAAAGCAATTGACGCTATCTCATCAAGACTCCGCCTTCAGACGCCTGTGGCTTTTGCCGACGACGGATGTGTGCCAAAATTGCGCTGATTTCGTAAATGAAAGCGGACGGAGCACAGCAGAGCAAAAAATCAATGGAGTCATCATCATTGACAGTTTTAAATTTGGACAACTAATCTGTCGATACAAGAGAGTGTATCTAGCGGGTGGCGGGTTGGCGCGGGTGATGGGCGGAGCAAGCGTGGGAATTATTTTAGGTTGCCTCGTCTTAATGCCGTTAAGGTCGAACCTTTTCATTCCACGACTACACCAAAATGTTCAACTACGAGTTCGTGTGTCGTCCTGTACCTACACTATATCTGATATCAATATCTGTCTTACGCCAGGAAGGCACCAACAGTTTAATATTTACGACTCACAGATCGTTAAACAAGTAATTTGCTCGTTAAACTTCATTCTACTGATGTGTTTCAATTTCGTTTTATATATAATCGTAGTAGTAAGTAGTCTTGGTTGAGTGTCTTGAATGTCCACGTTACTTCTAACAGTTCTAACCATTCGTTTCAATTTCGTTCCAATACAAATTTTATACTTTTCTGCAGTCTATAAATACTAGTTACTAGTTCCAGCGAGCCCAAGCATGACGGGTTATCTTGTGTAGTTTCGAGTTCCTATGACCACCTTCCGACCGGTTGCATCAGACCGGCTCCATGGTGCCATATTAAGAGAGCGCAGTACGTTTGGTTCTCCATACAAACGTATTTATGCTCTCATTTTAAAACGCCATGCTAGAATAACATGAATCTTTGTATACACAATGGGATCCGGCATACCTAGGTCGAAAATTAGTTTCTATTGCTTGAAATTATAATGGCGAAAAAATACAGCGATTATTAAGGTTTTCATACAAGCCATAAAAAACTCAAAAACCGCTGTATTTTTTTTCTTTTTCAATTTCTAGCAACAGAAACTAATTTTCGGCCTAGGTATGCCGGATCCCATTGTGTATAAAAAGTTTCATGTTATTCTAGCATGGCGTTTTAAAATGAGAGCCTAACTACGTTTGTATGGAGAACCAATCCACACCGATCGTACTGCGCCGTCTTAAGGTATTGTCATCGAAGTTACGTGTCAATGCCAAAATTTAAACTCAAAAGGTGCGCGAGAAGTGCTTTAATTCGTCCTTGCAAGATATATTTAGATATTAGATACCTACATACAAACACTGCAACTACTGCAAGTTACATAAAAGCTAGGTAGGTAAATAGGTAGGTAGGGCGGCGCTCGAGGGATAGGGGCTGCGGCGCTCGAGGGATAGGGGCTGCGACCCTCGCTCTGGTTCTTACCTGGTCCAACAAATTCCGCTAGCCAGTCAGCGGGGTATTGCTGCCGGTGTTTTTGGCACGTTTGGCCCGGGTGAGTAACGGAGTGGGGTGTGAATTGATTAATTTTATTTTAGTATGTAGCTGACGAAACCTGTTGTGGATTTATAATTTGTGCAATGCATATGTATTTTGACGAGGCATGTTGAATAAAGCTTGGTAAAAGGCTCGTCGTTGAGCAGAGATTTTGGTCAGTGATACTCGTTTGATTATGCAAAATCAAAAGTTAAACTCCAAAAATACATCAGATTCCCGATCAGTGTTTGAGACACTTACTAATTCATCATCCTCTCCTAGCCGTATTCCGCCACAGCGACTGCTTTTTACTGCTGAGAGCTTCGCTTGTGCGCTCTCAGGTGACTGACATAGCCAATTTCTGCAGCTAATGTGCGGCTACATTCGTTGTAAGTCAACACCCCTCCGACATAGTTGTATGGTATGGGCGCAGGTAGTCTGGCCTTAAGCTCGTCGCGCTTAGCGTCAAGTTCTGCGCGTCGCCCAATTTCGAAATCTCCACCCGAATGTTCACGTCCACTAATTATTTAGTGTCTAAAGACCAAGGCCCCAGGGTCTCCTAGACATAATAAAATAAAATAAATAAAAAAGCCTTTATTTCTACTACCAATACCACTAATAAAGTTACCTTTTACTATAAACTATGATACAATTATCTTAGATACTAGGTAGAAGTCGCCTCTGCGCCTCCTTCCCCATTTCTTTCCACATTTGCCTTTCTCTGGCTTTTCGCATCCAGCCTGAGCCGATCCGTTGGGTGAAGCTATCGCGCTATCTTTTCTTCTGGCGACCACTAGGTTTCCGCTGTTCGCCTCTCGGTATCCACTCGGTTATACTCTTCGTCCACCTGCTATGTTCCATCCTACAAATATGTCCTGCCCAGTTCCATTTTAGTGATCTTATCCGTTTTACTATGTCAGTTAGTTTTGTTGTTTTCCTGATAGTTTTACTTTATTATTTATTTTGTCAGAACCAAGCACGCTTCGCTCCATTTTACGCTGACAAATTGCCAATGCTTCTTCTTCTTTTCTCTTGAGGGCCCAAGTTTGGCAACCGTAAGTGATGCATGGAAGGATGGCTACTTCGAAGAGCTTACTTTCCTAGACATAGACATGAATAAATAAATACTCGTGGACAATCTTACACAAATCAACCTAGTCCCAAACTAACCAAAGCTTGTACTTATTATGGTATGGATGCACATACATACTTATATAGATAGAGAACATTCAAGAAGCAGGAACAATATTATCTTGCCCAAAAAATTATTTGGCGTTTGCCCTGACCGAGATTCGAACCCGGGACCAGCAGCTTTGTAGGCAGGGTCACTACCAACTAGGCCAAAGCGCTCGTCTAAGACTGCCTTTTCGTCTAAGCCATAGTACATCTCTGGTGGAAATACACCCTAAGACATATGGTATGTGTTTCACTGGAATGTTTCTTATACATATGTCTGCTAACTACAAATTTCAGCTGAAACACACTAGAGAGCAGTTCATTTTAAGATTGGTTGTACTCAATCTACTGAAATCAAACGAAAAAAAGCGAGCGTTGCCAAGACCAATAAACCGAAGCACTTTAGTATGTTGCTACCATTATAGGCACCATTACATCGAAATGCAATAAAAGCGAATGGAAACAATGAGATTCTAAATACGCCAAACACATGCTACGCTGCCGACTTGCGTACCTGCTCTGACGCATTTATTTACGAGTGAGTGTGAGTAAGAACATCGACAGCAATTAGTGAGATCAATGGCGGCAGTAGCAGTAGAAATAATTTACATGGAGTTCCTATAGGTACGTGTTGCGCCATTTTTATTTTTGTCACTAAATAGAATAACCATCAATTAAAATGAACCCAAACATAATAGTTTTATGCTTTAGTTGATAATCACCGCTACCATCACTTTTATCTTAGCGCCATCTAGCGTTAGTAACGGAACGGAATTGAAAACGTTGATTGTAGAGCAGCTCATATAAGCCGCCAACAAAAAAGTACAATAGGGTATTTCAAAACATTCGATTTTTTTTCGTTACCAATAAACATATCATACAAAAATACTCGGAAAAAATCAAAATTCAGCTTTCTTACACAATTTTAAACATTTTTAAATACATAAACTTGAAAAAAAAACCCGGCCAAGTACGTGCGGATTCCGTACCAGAAAAAAAACGCCAACAACTACTCTGTTGTATGTGAGCCCCCTTAATTATTATTTTTATTTTGATTTTAGTATTTGTTGTTGTAGCCACAATAAAAATACATAATATGTGCAAATTTCAACTGTCTAGCTATTACGGTTCTTAAGATCTAGCTCGGCGAGTGGTAGCCATGAAAAACGGCTAAAATATCACGTTTTTTGTATGGGAGCCCCCCTTAATTATTATTATTATTTAGTTTTTAATACTTGTTGTTATAGCGGCAACAGAAATACACAATCTGTGAAAATTTCAACTGTCTAGCTATTACGGTTCTTGAGATACTGCCTGGTGACAGACGGACGGACGGAAAGACAGCGAATTCTTAGTAATAGGGTCCCATTTTTACCCTTCGGGTACGGAACCCTAAAAAGGACGCAGTTTGAACGTAGAAAATTGTGACGTCATTTCAATAGGCACATTTCCCTACAATCTTCATGCTATCGTTTGACGTTTCGTAAAAAGTTACTAATTTGACTACCAGTGAAATACCCTATTGGCTATGTGCACGTCTGAAACGTCAAACGTCAAAGGTCCCGAGACAATATCAAAACTCAGAGATGTCAAATAATGACACATGAATATTTTATTTACTTTTGTAAACGAGAAAGACCCCGTATTGGAATTTTTACTGAAATAAATAAGAGAATAAATAAATACATACAAACGAAATGAATCGTAGAAAACCGTTAAGAAACCAATAGAAAACGTGAAAGTAAATTTGACAGTGGTCCCCGGTAAGTACACATTTCTGCCATGGTGTACGCTACGATCGCCTAGCTTACCCCCACCACCTACTTCGCACATAGCCAATACAAAAAGTGGCACTATAACAAGGACAACAAATGACAGTCAGACTATTCCAATTAGTATACAACCATCTCGTTTAGTGTAGTATTATTATTTGATGCGTACTCTGGCTATTTGAAGTTCCCAGGACGCGTCAATCGGCCATTGAGCTCGTAAAACAAGACGGCACCATCTGCTTCCAGTTAATCAGTTTAAGTACAGTTGGCTGGCAAATCGATAAGCGTCTTTATTCATGTCGAAAGCCGTATTCATACGTACCCGCATATCGAGTAAAATCAATCTTAACTGATAGCCCCTCACTGAAACTTACACATTTAAACAATGTCTACGGAGAGAGGCCAGGGGAGACTAATGGACATAAATACATACATACACATATACATAAACCCAAGCCTATATTCCCAAAAGGGGTAGGCAGAGCAACGGATATTAATTTCAGTGCCTCTTTTAGCAATTTGATGGACGAATGGACAAATAAAATAGCAAATAAATGGTAAATAGCAATTGCCAATGGACGTCTCTCTCATTGTCTCCATCTTCAAACCCTAAATTGCTAGACGTGGCACTAAATTCAATTCGTTGCAATTCAGAGTTTAAAGATAGAGAAAATGTGACAAAATGACGATAGGTTAAGGTTTTAAAAAATCCATCCTTTCTTAACATCTTCGGCAATTTCGGCGGTTTATCTTGGCAATCCTTTGAACGATTACACTCGCTTAGCTCGCTCGTTCAACTTATGATCTAAAGAGGGACATAGCCTTCAAAAAAGCACGCCACTAGATTGCTGCCTGCACTGGTGTTCATAAAAAACCTTCAAGTCTTACTTAAAACGATACTATGTGTATTACTTAAATATTATATTTATGCGCTATATCTTTGGATATAGCAAGTTGTGTTTGCCTGTAATTGGGTTGATAGTTCATCTAGACCACAGAAAAAATTAGTAAGAATAGAGAGCTAACTCTATACATCACTGTTTACTTATTATTTCGTAGTCGACATCTAGCGTCAAATAGCTTAATTATCAGTACTGCTTTATAGTGGTAGTTTGTAGTAGTTTTTTGTTACTGACGAAAAGTGTATTTCTCAACAATTTACTACTAATATTTAAAGCAGAATGAGTTCAAAACAGAGTTCCGGTTAATTCGGTATTAATATTAGCTAAAAATGGTTGAGCATTGGATTGTTCGTTCGTCACGGCATCTATTGTCGAGTAGCAATTCTGATAATTACGCTATTTGACGCTAGATGTCGACTACGAAATAATAAGTAAAAAATGATGTATGAAGTCATGTGGAGTTAGCTCTCTATTCTTACTTATTTTCTCTATGCCGCAGGTGGTCTGGCCTTAAGCTCGTCGCGCTTAGCGTCAAGTTCTGCGCGTCGCCCAATACTTATTTTCTCTATGATCTAGGCCTACCTACTTCCTGTTGGCAAACCTTAATTAATAAATATTGAGATGTGGACTGATATAGGTTAGGAGCGTTCGTGGCCCAGAGGCGCCCGCGTACCGCGTGCGGTATGCGAGGTTAAGCAATGTCGGGCGAGGTCAGTTCTTGGATGGGTGACCGCTTTGAGTGGTTACTAACTGAGCGCTCCCGTGCTTTGGAAGGCACGTTAAGACGTTGATCCCGGTTGCTGTCTATGATAGCAGTCATTAAGCCAAGTAAGAGGATTCTGGGCGGCTTGAGAACTTCCAACAGTCAAGTTGCCCACTCACTTGACAAGCCTAATCCCAATAAGGTCTAGTTTCCCCCTCGGATTGGAAGGTCAGATGGCAGTCGCTTCCGTAAAAACTAGTGCCTACGCCAATTCTTGGGATTAGGTAGCGGACCCCAGGCATCCTTCAGGATGTAACTGTACTGGGAATAACGCTAGGAGGATGATGATGTGGACTGATATAGGTTCCATACAAAGTTGCGACTCTCATTCGACCTGAATTAACATTGTATCGATTACAATGATAAACGTGGCCTCTAATCTATTTATAGCTATTTGCAACAATGAACTACAACGAGCGACTGAAAGGACAGTGTCGTAGAAAATCTACGTAGACGCATAAGTTAATAGCTGGACATTTTGGTAGTCCTTACTCCTTAGTGGTCTTTTGGTGCAGACACAAGCTGAGCCACCTATCTACCTGGTTTTGTATAATTTTTTTTGTGCCATCCACTTCCACCACTACATCAACCGAAGGTGGAGGCCCATGTGCACCAGTGGACACGAGTAGGACAGGAGTTTCATGGGAGTAAATGCCATAATCACCACGCTTGGCATGCGGGTTGGCGATCGCAGTATCTCCACTGCACTCCAGGAATGCTGCTGCTCATCCCCCGGTGGTCTTGGTGGTAGCTTTAGGCAGCTTTCGTTGGTGCCATAAGTACTATAACAAAAATGCAATGTATAAGTAATTTAAGTTCTTGTAAATTATCATGTAGGTATACAAATTTTGATTCCGTATTAACGAGTGTATGAAGGAAGAGCGGATGGAAAAGTTGGAAGCGGAAGACCTTGGCGAATGTACTCCAACCAAATCGGAAACATTCTGCAGAAAGGCCAGGTCAAGAGTACCCTAAATCGGCGAGCATGCATGAAGAATGTTATGAGAGTTCGTGAAGCGAAAGTTGTATGTCACATCGTAAAAAATGGAAATCCGTGAACTCTGCTTATCCCTCTGGGAAACAGGCGTAATTATAAGTATGTATGTATGTATGTATAGATTCCGTAATGGAGTACCCAAAAATAACCGCCTTTTGGCACGTTTCAGACTGTGTTTATAAATACCACCTACACATCATACAATGGGAGTCACTGAGGTCAATTTTTACTTAGAGCTCCTTACAATTTTTGCCACTATAGTGTAGTTGAGCGGTAATGTGACTTTCAATGTTTGGGTTTGAACTTTGGCTCGTAATTTAATTTTATATTTAGCTTAGTAACTTTAGCAGTAGCTTTTCGGTGAATGAAAACATCGTATGGAAACCGGCGTAATCTCAAAGAAGTCTAGTTTTCCCTATGGTGTCCTTTACACGATTAATATTATCACAATACTGGGGTGTCAATATTATCGTGGTATTTGTATGGATTTTACTTTAATATTCATTAATATTCATGTGATACGTACCGTGATATTTATTAATTAATAACCATATAGAAGGGCCCTTTGAGTTGGAAGGTCAGATGGCAGTCGCTATATGATGAATGATAATCCTTTTTTACGGTCTAAGGATATGTCTTTGTCCTCATTGTTAGCAGCACTCCTTTTCTCTTTTTATGACAAAGTAGGCAAACGAGCAGACGTATCGCCTGATGGTAAGCGATTAACGCCGCCCATGTACACTCGCGGCACCAGAGGGGTTGTAAGTGCGTTGCCGGCCTTTAAGATGGAAGTACGCTCTTTTCTTGAAGGTTTGAAGGTCGTATCGGTCCGGAAATACCGCAGGCGACAGTTCATTCCACAGTTTAGCTGTGCGAGGCAGGAAATTTCTAGAAAAACGCACAATTGAGGAGGCTCTCTCATGCTATCTCGTCTCATCGGCCTTAATTTACCTGGAGTAAAAGCGATTTTAGATGAAACCGATGCGCAAAGACGAGAGTGAACCGGGTTTTATTAGCAAAGTACCTACGCTCTATCCATCATAACATCGCTTGCCATTACGTGATTTGTGGTCAAGCGCAAACCTATCCAAAGTAAAAAGCCAGTTGCTGGTGCCAGCAGCACACGCCAGCGCTGACAGGATACTGGTATATTCGTGCCAGTCCAGTGCTGGCACGCCACCTATTGGTACTAGCTAGCTACTGAAGCAGTTGTTTCAATGTGATAATTTCTGTGTATTACATGTATACGCTTACGTCACTTGTAATTTGAAACCGTGTTTAAAATTGATTTTGCTACTACATTTCTAAGTCAAGGACTAGTGGCAATGACCATCGTTTATTGGGTTCATATATAGTACAAAAAGCACTAGAGGCTATTAGAGAGTTACTGCGTATTCAATCGGCGACTCGTGTAGGATAAAGTTAACTCCACACTGGCGTTGAAAAACGTTAACATTTGAAACGGTTCCCAAATTAATTATTATTCAATAAGCCTGGTTGGGTCAAAAACTGTTAATCTCAAGGAAATATAGAAGAAAGACGAGGTAGGGGAAGACTAAGGCGCAGTTATGTGGACCAAATAAAAGAAACGATTGGCGTCTTGTCATATCGAGAAGTTAGATAAGGGCTGTTATTCATTTAGCTTATATCTACGTACGTACGTATGGTATCTCGCAATAGGAGAATCAGTGTAAGCACATATTAATATAATAGTAGTTCTTCGAAGTTAAGTCTGGCCTCTGTATGGTATGGCGTAACGTCGTTGGTACACATACCACGTAGCTTTTGTTATAGTAGTGCACTAGCTAGTGTATGAGTTAGTTTATAGGAAATAAGTACTTAGGTTTAAGTTTCAAACGTATGAGAGCGCAATAGTCGCCAACAAACTGTATATACAGTTTGGCGAACATAATGTGTCTGCCTACTGTAAGTTTCTATTTTGGGTTAAAAATAATAATAAATAAAAGATTGTGCGTATGAGAAAGATAAATAAAAAAACCTTCATCGACAAGAGTAGGTATAACTCTTAAAACTGAAGATGACGAATGAGTTGTTGTCACTACAGGCTACATGTTTTAAGCCCTTCGGGATTTCCTCTTCAAGATGAACAGGGAGGCTGCCCCAAGGTTTCAAAACATGTCGCCTGTAGTGAAAATTAATACGTGAAAATAACCGTTTTAATAGTATAATTTGAAACATCTATCACAATTTTTTTAATTCAATTATAAGCCTGTTATTTGATAATTCCGGGAGATTTGAGAATAAAATTCATGAAGCCGGGGACGAGATTAACTGTTCATTGCTTTGCTCGGTATGTTTCGTGTTTTCCCGGAGTTTTCTCGAAGATAACCCCCCCCCCCCCCTACCTTCTGTCAAATATTTGAACAGTAATTTTCATGTGCTCTGCCTAACCCTTTTGGGAATATAGGCGTGAGTTTATGTATGTAAAATTTCTCGTGTGTGTTGATATTCTTGTGGGCGAAATGATACTCGTATTAAAATAGCTACTATGAGAGCACCTTTATGTTAGATATAGGATTGAAGCAATCTAGTTGGCACTATGTGCCCGGTTTCCATTGGGAAGACACGTTTCTTATAGTGCCGGATTTTCATCTATGACTATCGTAAGTTCTTTTTTTCTATAAGGGACACTTTTGAAAGGACGAAAGTCGTCTCTCCTGTAACCAATAGATAACGGCTTATGTACAGTCGAGGAATGAAAAGGTTCGTCTCTTATCAAATCTATTTTAATGCGGTTAAGGTCGGTAAGGGGTCCGTTGGATGCGGGTGGCGCAGGAACGGCATTGTGGCACTCTTTAGGGGAAGTCTAAGTCCATCAGTGGACGTCCATCGGCTAATATGACGATGATGAAGGTCGGAAAGTAACAAACCTTTTCATTCCGCGACTTACATGCTACATGTTAGTTACTTTTTTGTTATATTAGATTTATAGAAACTGAGATGCTTTTTCTGCGATAACTCGGTGGGGTTCAACCAAAGAGTAGGTACATTATTTGCGTTCAACCAAAAATTAGGATAAAATTTCGACTTCGTGCAGTTTCTAACAAAATTTAAATTGACAGTAATGTACAGAAAAGTAAGTTGACAAGACAGTACAAATGTTTAGTACGACGTCATTTTAAGCAGTGCACCTAGTACATTGAAGGTGCAAATTAAAGACATTGAATAATTATTAATTCAAATAATTATGATTTGATTTTGGTTTGAGATAGGTACAAACAATTGCTAATGAAATGAAACATACTATCCATTTAGAAAAGAGTCCGCGTTTTTTTACGCTTAGGAACAAAGTTCGCATCTGACGCAAGCACACGAGCACATGAGTCGCCTGATGGTAAGCGATTAGCGCGCGATTACCTACACCCGCAACACGAGAGTGGTTGTGCGTCTACGCTCTTTTCTTCAAGGTTTGAAGGTCGTAACGGTCCGGAAATACCGCAGGCGACAGTTTATTCCAGAGTTTAGCGATTTGGATTTTGGCATAATACACAGGAAACGATTCGTAAGAAACCATAGGAAACGTCGAATTAAATTTGACAGATGTCCCCGGCAACTATAGTAGTCGGCAGTTAAGAAGTCAATCCTGACACCTGTCATTACCATTCAGTTTATAACCTAAAATATAGGGTGTGCTCCCGGGAAATCCCGATCCCGAAAATCCCGGTATTTCCCGGGAAATGAAACTCACATTTTTTCCCGGGACTGATGTTGTAATTCCCGTTGCTTTCGGGACTTTAGAGATTTCATTATTTGTGGTGAATAACACTCATATATATCACTGAACTTCTCTAGTGAAATGGCAAAATGAGTTGTTTTTTCGGGCTCATTTCATCAACTCTGATCCGTTTTTCTCGTGAACGCGTAGAGGTATCATCATATCAGCCGAAGGACGTCCACTACTGGACCTATGCCCCAAAGACTTCCTCAATGACTGGTCCTGCGCTAATCCTGCACCCAGCCTGCACCCGCGATCCTTACCAGGTCATCAGTCCACCGGTACGCTGACGCCACTACAGAACCTTTCCGCCCCAACGGCTATCGGTTCTACGTGCTATGTGCCCAGCCCACTGCCACTTAAGTTTAGCGATTCGGAGGGCCATATCGGTTACATGGGTTCTGTTGCGGATAACCTCATTCATGATACGAACACGCAGAGATACTCCCAGCATATCCGTCGCTATTGCTCTTTGGGTGACTTTGAGCCTTCTTATGAGGCCCATAGTAAGCAATCACGTTTCAGTGCCATATGTCATCACTGGCAAGTGGCAACACACACTGGTCAAAGACTCTCGTCTTGAGACCCTGCGGAATATTGGACAAAAAGATGTGCCGTAGCTTCCCGAACCTTATTAGACGGTCTGTCCTAGGTAAATGTAGTCGTCTTCAACTTCGAGCGTTAAGTGTCCGATTGTTACGGGAGTTGGTGCTACCTGGGCATTTGACATGATCTTCGTCTTGTCCATGTTCATCCTAAGACCAACTCGCTCGGAGGCTTTACTGACGTTATTGAGCATTGTACTTATAGCATAGCCTCCATGGTCTCAGCCAAGACTACTATATCTTCAGCAAACTGAAGGTGAGTGATGTACTCGCCATTTATGTTGATGCCTAGCCTTTTTAGTCCAGAGTCTTGAAAACATCCTCCAGTGCAGCGGAGAACAAATTAGGAGAAATAACATCTCCTTGCCGGACTCCCCGCTGCAACTAAATAGGTTTCGAGTTCTGGTCTCGGAGAAAGACTGACATAGTGGCGTTCTCGTACAAACACTTCAGCACTTCGATATAGCGCTAGTCAACTTGGCACCGCTGCAGAGATTCTAGCACAGCCCAGGTTTCGATCGAATCGAATCGAAGTTCTCGAAGTCTACGAACGCTAAACAGAGGGGCAAGTCATACTCCCCAGTATAACCTGGCGAAGCGTAGGAAAGTGGTATACTATACGGTACTAAAGCCTCTTTAGAAACCGGCTTGTTCGGGAGGCAGGAAGCCATCTATATTAATTATATACATGGCTCAAAAGTCAGATGGGCCTGTAGTTCTTTAGCAGAGCGTTGTCGCTCTTTTTGAAGTAAAGCACCACTACACCTCACACCCGCTGCATGCCTTTGGCGTTCTTATTTCCAGTAAGACTGAATTGAACAACTTCTGGAGGGCCGTAAGGACCGGTTTTCCACCCGCCTTTAGGAGTTCGGCTGTAATACCATATTTAACGGGTGTATTGTTGTTTTAAAGCTGTTTAAGAGCCATTCTAATCTCTTATAGGCTGATCTCCGTACTTCAAGGTTGATATAAAAATAAAATACGTCGAACCGCAATTCCTTGAAGCTGCGAAAAAATCAAACTTCTAAGTAATCGTAATCGAAATATGCGGCTGTAATACCGCATAATGCCGCTCTCAAGGGAATCAAAACCTATAGGGTAATTCCCGTTGCCCTAGAATTTGGTAATATAATAAATGGTCTTACATTACAAGTAAGGTAATAAATAACTTTGAACTTGTACATAAAAATACTATTTCAATTTAAGCAACGTAATGGGACATCCAGATACAGGTTACACTAGACAATATACATGCGCCAAATAGTTTATTATAGCTACAAATAATGAGAGTACGGAACGAAACTATCGGGCGCGAGTTTGACTCATACTTGTCCGGTTTTTTTATACATACTCCCTAAAAACTACAAAGTCCCGAAAGTCACGAAAGTATCCGGGAATTCCCGGGACTGACCCAGTCCCGGTCCCGAAAACTTCGGGACTTCAATAAGTACCGGGACTGCAAACCCTACTAAAATATCATTTACCGCGATGAACTTGTTTTAAAAAATATGTATTATTTTTCGACTCCCACTTCAAAACTACTATATCTCGGCACCCTCTTGACCGATTTGGCATATGTTCAAACTTAAAAATGCTTTTAATAGGCTTGTATCCTAAAAAATGGAATTGTTTGGCAAATGTGTTATAAAAAACCGGCCAAGTGCGACAGGACTCGCGCACCGACGGTTCCGAAAAAAATATTTTTATTATTTATGATGTAACTAAAAATTTACGGTGTTCGCATTTTTTCTTTTATCTGTGCTATAAGACGTTTCTTCGTACCAAATTTGAAGATTCTGAGTTCACGGGAAGTACCCTGTAGGTTTTGATTCCCTTGCGAGTGTCGAAAGTTTGCGGAAATTTGTGGCATAAATTGCGTTGGCTTAGATGTTTGATTTTTTCACAGCTCCAACGGACAGTAGACCTGAGTATATGATATAAATTCCAGCTTAATACCTCCACGCGTTCCTGAGAAAAAGGGTCTTGACAGACAGACAGACGGACGGACAACAAAGTGATCCTATAAGGGTTCCGTTTTTTCCTTTCGAGGTACGGAACCCTAAAAAGAATGAAAATATCGTGACGTCACACCACGCTAAAAATAGTAGCTGCCCAAAAACATGGAACCCCCGTACTTTGACACGCGCGCTTTATACCTTTGTAATTTTTCTTTTTTTTTTCTTTGTCGGCTATTATTGTATTCTTTCTTTGAGCTGTGAAGTGGGTGCGGGCTGAAAAACAGCGCTGTACAGCCGATCAGGCTCGCAGCAAACGCTGACCCCGAACCTGTGTTTATTTCTCTACTCTTATATTATTTTTGTTTGATTAACACATTTAAAAATCCGAGGCCAATATTTTTTGTTAATCTAATAAAATAACTATAACTGACGGACTTATTATAATATTTTTTTTACCCACGAGACTATAATCACCTATCAAACACGTCGTTCCAATATTAGAGTTTTCATCGAACTAACATTTACGTACTTATATACCTACCTAGTTGAAATGATTAAAAATGTTCTACTTTAAAAAACTGCCATTGCATTTTGAACTTTGCTTGATTACTTATTCTGTGTTTGGACAATAAAGTCGCTTTTTGGACAGACGAATTTGGTCAATACCAATGATTTATACATACAAATGATACAATATAAGGTAAACGATTACATCATGGATAGGGATGTTTGGCAGTGATAGTGTCCTGCACGGCTAATCAATCTATCGTGAAAATAGGTTTTCTACTGTAGCATTATTATTTTGTAGTAGCTGACACTGTAATTTTATATTTAACTATACAATGTGTATTGTTTTGAAAAAAATGACACCTCGCCGAGTAAGAAACTCCGGTCTTCTCGTGGCAGAGGTTTATTTTTCCGAACCGGTGGTAGTTTATTGACGTTCATAGGTGCATGTAATATGCCTAATTTGGAGAATAAATTACTTTTACTTTTTACTTTTATACCATCGCCGGATTGTTCCGGTAGACTCGAAGAACTTCGCTTGCTCGTTTGTCTTATTTTCAGGTCATTTTATCTTAAATCGGAAATAAAGCAAATTGCGAACATTTTCCCTGATAGTTAGTTATGTTCATAATACACGTAAAGACACAATCAGCTGCCTTGAAACCTATAATTCTATTTGTAATTACTACTTCTCATCTGAAACCTACGCGACACGCACGTGACCATTGTATCTAACTCTATTATGTTCCACGCGACTTGTACGTAACACAATCATTTCGGTTTCGACGTTTGAGATCAATTTGTGTAATCGTCAAGCAATGGCGTCTAAATGTCAGTGTCACTGACTTAATGTCGTTTGTAATCGAAATACTGTTCCTAGGTTCTGAGGTAAAATACTTAGTGTGTTCTTTTTACTGTTAGTGAGCCTGCCTGCAAATCTGACGGTTCTGGGCTCAAATCCCGACTGACCCATTCGATTTATGCCTCTAGGAGCGGTTTCCGCTACTTAGCTGAAAAATGTTGCTACCTACTTGCTACGCCGTAGCACTCGTAGCGTTGCTTGTCCTCGAATGGTTTAAGACAAATACACTCAAGAGAAAATAAAATGGGTACAATTTGTATAGAATTTCCATACATAGTGCCCCTTTCATTTTGCACTTCTGTGTATTAGTTTGTTGAGCAAGAGTATTTTTTTCCGAGTCTTGGATGTTTTCCATGTTGATAAGATAAGATAAGAATTCATTTATTCAAGTAGGATACATTGAACCGCTTTTGCATCGTCATCAGCTATCACAATCTTAAATACTTATTATGTACATTCAGATCTGTGAAAATCTAAAACTACAATTAATTGAGCACCAACAGCATTCTAAATGTGTTTACAATCTGTAATATGACAGCCCAATACTGAAGCATTGGGTTGGACTGTTTAAGAGAGTAGCCAGAGTTGTCGCAAATAAAAAACAAAAAATAATGTAATAAGGGAATTATTGTAATTTAAGGTAAATTTTAATTTTATGTAATTTTCTTTAATTTGTCTTGTTATTAACATCTGTGGAGTCTTGTGCTTAGAACTAAAAAAATTATTATGTTTATCTCTGTATTTATCTTTTTTACTTAAGCTAGGTTTTTTATTATAAGTTTGTAAAAGTAAAATATAAATATATATAAATACAAAATAGAAAAGCATTATGGCTCAACTGTTCTCGGCTGGAAAGAGTTGGAAGAAGCCGCGCAAGATCGGGACAAATGGAAAACTCTTCTGCGAGCCCTATGTCCCTAATGAGGGATAACAGGAAAACATCATCATCATCATCATCTACCTAGGGTGCCGCCGGCAGCGAGGCAGAGCCTAAACTACCGGTGGTTAGGGCGACAGAGAGGAACCTTATTATTATTATTAATTCCATTATACGAAAGCTTCTACGTTTATAAATATAGAGCTGGTACAGCATGGACCCTGTTAGGGTATAGCAATTCAACTTAATCTTATCTAAAAATATATTCGGTTTGCTTCGAATTTCGGTTTGAACAAGATAGGTCTAACGGTTTTTGAGTTAGGTACTACTGAAAAACTGTCTTGCAAAAAAAACTGTCTTGTCTTAGGTACGGAACCCTTCTTTGTGCGTGGTACGACACGCACTTGGCCAGTTTTTTTTTACTTGAGACAAAAAAGGATTTGAAGCAGTTTTTTGTGAAAAAGAATTCGTTTGTGTTTAAAGTCGTGATGCCTTGTTTCGCAGTGCTTTGGAAGGCATGGTGAGCCGTTAATCCCGGTTGCTGTCTATGATAGCAGTCGTTAACCCAAGTTAGAGGCACAGTATAATAGGTAGAGGCCTCCGGGCGGCTTGAGAACTTCTAGTCTAACAGTCAAGTTGCCCACTCACTTGACAAGCCTAATTCCAATAAGGTCTACGCCAATTCTAGGTGGCGGACCCCGGGCATCCATCAGGATGCAATTGTACTGGGATAACGCTAGGGGGATGAAGATGATGCCTCGTTTCGCAGACAAAAGTTTCATAGATGTATTGATTCGCAGAATTATTCATTTCATAGAAATACTTTTTTCCGAAACCCTTTTCTAGGTAGGCTTTTTAGGTCATTGTTTAGAACTCATTTAGGTCTACCAAAAAAGGAGGTTAGGTTAGGTTAGAACTCCGACCCTTTTGAAAAAAAAGCTTTCTATGAAATGAATAATTCTGCGAATCAATACATCTATGAAAGTTTTGTCTCTGAAACAAGGTACAACCGTTTAAAATAATGTAATGTACTTAACCCTTTGAACGCCAAGAGCCTATAAAGTGGTCGTGTGTCGTCGTGCCCACCACGCCAACAACCACTAAAAAGGTCGGAGTGAAGATGTACTTTGATCATGAAAAATATCAATTATCAATTGTTTTTATTGGTTTGAACGTTACATAAATTTTTGATACCTTGGCTTCTGAGTGATCACTTCATTCAAATATGATGGCGTTCAAAGGGTTAATGTAGTAACTTAAATTGAGTAATTATTTCGGAATGTCGTGATTTGTGATCGAGTAATGTTTGTTTACGTCATGGATCATGGCTCAAGTAAGAAAAAATCGACTGTACTTGATGATGCAATGAGCGTTGTTTTCCTCAATTCTTTATGTCGCTTTCGAAATCACAGTTTGTATGATAATGGATCCTAAACGGCTGTGACGTCAGCAGTGTCGTTGACCGATAAGGTCAGAGTACACAGTCTAAGCAATGACGTTTGTGTGTCATTAGTGTCATTACATTAGATATTGTTTTGTCTTGTTGATGATATTTACATTTAAAACACAATATCTATTTACGAAAGTAGGTACGAAGACATACCGTATATGTACAGTCGCGGAATGAAAAGGTTCGTAACTTTTTAACTCCATTGTAATGCCGTTAAGGTTGAAAAGTAACCAACCTTTCCTTTCCACGTCTATACGATGCTTAGAGAATGCTATTCCTATACCAATACCTACCATCTGCCAGTCGGTTTTCCAAACTCCTGACTAGTCCTGACGTCAAAGCGACGTACCTTCTTCGATCGATATTCCTGCAATAGGTACAACAAAATAAGACAGTAGAGCGTTATAGAGAATTTAAAGTCGAATGAAAGATTTCAAATATTTATTTACAAATAATTGAACAAAAATTGGCTACCATAAAATTTTCGTATACATACTCGTATCTACATATAACTCAGTCATCTCCGATGGCGAGTTACGTATAGTGTGCAATTTTCTCGACGAATAATTAAATGGATAACTATAGGTACTTAATAGGTACAGCCGCGCTCTTTAATTTGGGACCCCATTTCGAAAAACCTTTGAATTTCGATACAGATTGACAGGACTGTCCACCTTAAATGGGTTCGAAATTAAAGTCCTCGACTGTACCAAATTGTGTTTATTTTTGATTTTTCGTTCACGTTCTGACATAGGCCTCTTCGAAATTGTGCATTCTACTTTACACCACTTTCATAAGGTGCATACAAACGGTCCTGGGTAACGAAGTGCAAAGCTAGGTAGAGCGAGATAGGGATTTGAATTCCAAGGCCAGTATATCTCGTAGCTTGAAGTCTGCCACGCATGATATGCCTATAGACCTGTCGATTTTATTTTGAAACATCGTCAGTGCGTCCTATACAAATAAATCCAATGTATCCGCTTATATCGAGTTCAAGGCCGCATTTACTAGGTTTATCTCGTCTCCTTAACGGGACTTGCCCATAATTGAACATGCTGATATCATTGTATGTATGCCGGTTTTCTGCTAACATGTCATTGTAACAATTGATTGACGTCACACGTTGTTTAATTCTTCAAACGCAAAGTCCATAAAACGAGTTGGCATGAGTGATGTCTGATATACAAGGTATATCTAATGGTATTTTACAAGTAACTTTATGTAGGTAGAGTACAAGCATTTTTATAACTAGTGACACTGCGATCTGTATATTATCTCGGCGTCGGTAGGGAATTCCCAATTGGTTTACGGCCGTTTATTGGTTCCGAGGTTAGCCAGGTCTTTGAGGTCTTCTTCAACTCAACTCCCAACTGGATGAGGTGACACAGAATCGATAAGAGTGGCGTTCTCTTGTGTTGGAGGCTATGATCCTCTTCGGGTCATCGAGCCAGCGTAGTAAGGGTGCCGCTGGCTGCTGCGGGGCCTAAGCTAATACCGGTGGTTAGGGCGACAGAGCGAGAGAGAGCGGAACCTCCTGACTGCGCCATGTCCAGAGCGCCTACCGCGAACTTTGAAAATCGAACTTCGTATCGTACCGTCCCTTTCCGTCATATAGTGTATAACACGAGAGTGAAAGGGACGACATGACACGAAGTTCGATTTTTGAAGTTCGCAGTAGGCCTTCAGGAGCACCGCCTTCTGTATCTGATCCAAGACCCAGCCATCTAGCGAGAGTCACCTAAGACTAACGAAACTTCGGTATTAGACCGTTCGCGGAGACGACTATTTATTATTATTATTTATTTATTTGACTCGTACATATACTCGTAATATTGATCGCGAGACCAGTTCCAGGAGTCACGCGGACCATTGATCTAACCTCACTTTTTATTTGCTATTGCACGTGACACCACTTTTATGCACTGATAGCTGCATCGGTATTCATTAGACCTGGTATACATATACTTATCGATTATTACTATTTATCGGCATGCTTTATCGATCGCTTAATTAGTACGCGTTCCGGAACTAATTAATGGCATATATGATTATAGAGCATTTAGTTGGAGTAATACCAGTTTTAATTAAAATGATCGCCCCTCTAGTAGTAGATATAGTTTCAATAACAAAAAACGGTCAAGTGCGAGAGCGACTCGCGCACCGAGAGCTCCGTACAATGTTCGTGTACCTGCCCGACCCCATTAATTTAGGAAAAATCTTAACAGCGCGATGTAGTAAATGAACACCATGGATAATTGGATACAGCACCATCTATCGGCGCATTTTGTTATTTATTTGCGCGACTGAATAACGTAGTGTGTATGTTGGTTTTTCAAGGTTAACTCTTTATCACCTGAACCGATTTAAAAAAAATGAAAGAAGGTGCTTTTGGCATAATCCCAGGAGTTTACGAAGTACATGCAAAGGGAATAAATTACAAACTTAGTTTAGAAATGTCTATTGATAATAGAAAAAAAATCTAGCTAGATGGAGATATAATAACATTTTTCCTGTTGTTGTCCATGATGACTTCGTCCATTCACGTATTTTCGAACTCGACTGTATATTATGTTATATGTATGTTGTTGTTGTGTCATTATAGTCCTGTCATCCATGAAACTATGCAACATAAATATCAGATGCTTGCGCCCATTCGCTTGTTACCGAACACGGTCGTGGCTAACAAAACCAGAGCTCGCCCTGTAAAGATTTCACGGCTGCGTGCACTTGAGAGGTCTTTCACGATCGTTAGCGGGGCATGAATACTTCCAATACAGTGTATAGGGTTGAATATAACGAACAGTAACGCCCTAAAACACGTGGCCACAACACTGCGGTGCGGCGTGCACCATAAAAACGATGATATAGTTTCTACGGTGATTTATTCTTACGGTGCGACGCCGCAGCTTAGTGTTGTGGCCACGTTGAATGGCGTTCCTGTAGTATACTTGAAACACTTAGCTTGATTCACCCAGGTGAATCAATTATACTAATAGTATCCTTTATTCACTTTGTGCACCCAGTGAGTGCATCAAGTGTACTAAAAGTTGACTTGATGCACTCGTCTGCGGGCGTGGGCGCATTAAGTTAACTTTTGGTGTACTTTACACATCCATTGAGTGCATCAAGTGTACTAAAAGTTGACTTGATGCACTCGTCTGCGGGCGTAGGTGCATTAAGTTAACTTTTGGTGTACTTTACACACCCAGTGAGTGCATCAAGTGTACTAAAAGTTGACTTGATGCACTCATCTGCGGGCGGAGGTGCATTAAGTTAACTTTTGGTATACTTTACACACCCAGTGAGTTTCTAAGGCCAATGTCTACAAATCCCTTTTTTTAATTTGCTAAGTGTTCGTTACATTTTTTTTAACAGCTAACAAATTATTATTATTATTATATGACAATGTCATTGTCACTTTCAAGTCGACTTACCTATCTATTAGTATTGGCTATGTGCACGTCTGAAACGTCAAACGTCAAAGGTCCCGAGACAATGTCAAAACTCAGAGATGTCAAATAATGACACATGAATATTTTATTTACTTTAGTAAACGAGAAAGACCCCGTATTGGAAATTTTACTGAAATAAATAAGAGAATAAATAAATACATACAAACGAAACGAATCGTAGGAAACCGTTCAGAAACCAATAGAAAACGTGAAAGTAAATTTGACAGTTGTCCCCGGTAAGTGCACATTTCTGCCATGGTGTGCGCTACGATCGCCTAGCTTACCCCCTCCACCTACTTCGCACATAGCCAATATTCGCTTTACCAAATTGTTTTATTTGTAACTGTATTTTAAGTCAAAGGGATTACTAAATGAAAAATGCCAGAATTTGTTTTCATAACACGTGGCCGGGGTCGCGTTTTATTACACAACGGGCGACAGTTTTATTCAATAATTTTTAAGAAAAAAAAACCGACTTCAATGGGGGAGGCCGGTGAAAGATAATTATACTTAGATGGTGCACTCTTATATTCCATACAATAAAATAAAAATGACTATAAGTATGTTTATAATGGTAGAAGACTAAGTACCCTCAATTCCTCATGGAAAAACCATGCTTGCTTGACAAACAAAACGAAGAGACCAAATCACCAAACGTGAACTACGCGTCGTTGAAGAGTTCCGTTCTGATCATCATCAGCAGTTCCACTTCTTCATCAAATGTCACTTTTATGAATGAAAATGCTTGATTAGTTCATGAAAATACTAAAATCACTATTTGTGTGCCTTTCACATTTGAAGAGTTCCCTCGATTCCTAAGGGATCCCATCATCAGAACTCGAGCATGACAAAAATCAATCGTGAAAATAGAACTTGCTTAACAACCACAGCTAGGAGGACTAATCACCAAACGTGAACTTTTCGTCGTTGAAGAGTTCTGTTCTGACCATTATCAGCAGTTCCACTTCATCCAATGTCACATTTTTGGATGCAAATGCTTGACTTGTTGATAAAAACACAAAAATCACTATATGTTTGCCTTAAAGATTTGAGGAGTTCCCTCAATTCCTCATGGATCCCATCATCAGAACTCGAGCATGACAAAAAGTAATCGTGAAAATAGAACTTGCTTAACAAACACAGCTAGGAGGACAAATCGCCAAACGTGAACTTTTCGTAGTTGAAGAGTTCTGTTCTGATCATCATCAGCAGTTCCACTTCATCCAAACACAACACAAATGATTTCATGAGGAATTGAGGGTACTTAGTCTTCTACCATTATAAACATACTTATAGCCATTTTTGTATTTTGTTGTATGGAATCTAAGAGTGCACCATCTAAGATTAATAATATTTCACCGGACTCCCCCATTGAAGTCGGTTTTTTTTTCTTAAAAATTATCTAGTACGAATTCTGTTTAGTATCGTCTAGCACCTACATCACCGTGTAGAGTTTTTTAAAAATTTGATATGTGTTGTTGTACTATGAAATATCCAAAATCCGTTGTTTTTACTATTTCCAGGACGAAAATGTAATTAAAGAAGTACCTCATACAGAGTGCTGTAAAGTCTGTTAGATGGACACATTTCCGTAGGCCACTTCCTTGAGATTATTCGTTAGTGAAACTTGAGATGAATACGGCTATTTTTTTTCTATCCATAAAACTTTCAGGTTTTTCCTCCTATTTAGTTAATGATTTTATTTTACAGCCGCAAATGGAAGAATAAGTTTAGCTTTTTGTTTGTATTAAATACTTTGATCTTGCGTTGGATGAAAATAATGAAGCACAATGATATACCGTTTTTAGTTATTTTAATAGTTTTGTTTCATTCGCGGAAGCAGATCAATGTGAGGAACTACAAGTTACTAGGTGCTGTGGATTACGTACTTAAATAAAAGAAGTATGCGAAAAGTAGTTTGTTTGCATGTACCTAAACTTATTCGTGTCTTAATTTTTTCTCACTCGATAATTGAATCTAAAGTCAATCTCGTATATTTGGAAATGGGTCGCGGTAATAAAACGATATATAAATAAAATAATAGACCCAAAAATGTTGATAACGTTCAAATATTTTCGTCATATTGAGACTGAGACCTTGACTGTACAGTCGACTTCAGACATAACGCATCGAACGAGGCTCTCTAAAATATCGGAACACTACTCTATTTTCAAGGCGTTAAAGTGCATGTTCAGATATTTTTCAGCACCCTGAATAATATAGATAATATTTGTGATGGCGAGTCTACATTGACTTTAAGAATAATATCGAACACGTTTTTGATTGGTTTTGTTTTCTTGGAGCGAAGAAAAAAGTAATAATTAATAGTCAGCATCATATTGTTCGTAGCAGTCAAGGTCGCGGAATACTTAGATCGGAATAAAGGCGTGTAATATATTTGGCGGCTTTGGCTGCTAAGAACTATGTGACGCTGACTGTACTTATGCCAAAACCAAAATGCATATGTGGACCAACACCACAGTGCACAAAATTATCTTTCAGTAAACTTAATGTACTTACCGCCTACTCAGGTGCACAAAGTTTACTTGAAAATATCTACGTTTATTCTAATGCTGAAAGTCTATTAAATGTACTTTTAGTTTACTTGATTGACCTGGGTGAATCAAGCTAAGTGTTTCAAGTATACTGCAGGATGGCGTTGTCCTTGTAAAAAATGATACCTATACGACACGCCTCTCCCCGTTCAAATTTTTGGTACAAAAATACCAGTACCTATGTACTGTATGTGTACTGTGTATGTATAATAACAAAGTGATAAACAAAAGTAGAAGTGATAAAAGAAAGTAGAATTATTTTTGAACGTCCTTCCAGTGCGGTTCCGCTCACATGTGACACAGCATATAAGTATAAATGCAATACACAGACACTTGCACATTTAACAATATCTACTAAGAGAAAGGCGTTAATTTCAAAATTGCTTTTACTATTTTTCGGTCAACTAGGATAATCCAGAATAGCTCGGCCTCGTATCCGGATCTGGGCGTAATATAAGGTGAATTCCCCGCCCCGTATGTTTCCCCGCTGACGTACTGGGTTCAGTTGAGCAGCTATTTCTGCAATGTTTACAAACGTGTGCCTATTTTCGTTTCACTTACAAATATCTGTCTGTATGCATTATTAGGCACCTTTTCTTAATAGGTATTTTGCTAAAGACAGAGGGAACACGCAATTTATCATTATCCCATCCTTATTTTTTACCCGACTGTGGGGAAGCCCAAAAGGAGGCTTATGTGTGTGCGCGTGTTGTCCGTGCCTGGTGTCAACGGCTCAACCGATATTGATAAATGATACGTCATTAGATTCATCTTGATCACGCGAGTGTTTAGTAGATCGATCAGTCCGATGAGGTGGAATTGCGATTCCTCGTACTCCAATTAGTCGAAGTAACAGGAAAAAATCGACATCATCCGATTACTAAGACAAATCATTCGGACCACTTTGCTGAGGGGCTAATTTATGCGCAGTCGGGACTCGGGAGATACTAGTCCTAGAAGTCAACAGATCTTTATCCGGCGGTAGTTACCCCATGTGTTTGGAGTAAAATCAACGCTGAAAACGTCTATTTTCTTTTCAGGGCGTATCGTTCATAGGATGGCACCAGCGTTCGCGGCTGGAGCGAGTACTGCTAGTGACGGTGGCGTTGCTAGCCGTAGCACTGCTCCTGACCACGTCACTGCTGATGGCTATGCGAGGCCCGACGTATCTGCCCGTGCCACCGTGCTACCAACCTGAACCTAAAGGTACTGCTATAGCAGGAGCAAGTACTGCTAGTGACAGAAGCGGTGCTAGCCGGAGCACTGCTCCTGACCACTTCGCTACTGTTGGCTATACGGGTCCCGACGTATCTTCCTGTGTCGCAGTGCTACCAACCTGAACCTAAAGGTATTTACTGCTGACGCTTTACTATCATCAAACATCAATCATGCACCGACTGTAAAACTTCCACTGCTCTGTGGTAAGAATTAAACAGCAATAAAGATGATTTTACCAGTGTTCATATATAATAATGAACGACACTAGCTCGCACTTCGCACTTTTCGCATAATCCAACGACCGAGACATTCCACCACTATTAACAAGTTCACGGATAGTACGGCCAGTCGGCCACAGGCGTAATCTAAGACTGTCGTGATACGACACTACGGCTGTGGCCGGTGATCTTCACCGCGACAAAATAGCCAGTCCGTCCACAGACGAGATATTCTCATGTGATTGTAATGAGGCGGACAATGCGGACATCTTGTGCCGTTTTAACAAATTACCAATTTTCTTAGTGCCGCAGCAAAAGCTGCAGGGGTCGCTTAAATTTAATATAACAAGAACTTAGCGCGTTGCGTGCTCCTTACGTCTATAGACGTAACGGCTGCGGCCGTGCTGCCACAAGAGGAAGATTTTAGCTTGAATGAAATTAACTACATATTATTATCCATTAACTAACTATACCTATATTGGTACGATATTTGAGAAAACAAGTGTTGTGGTAGTCCGGATGACCAAAGTAAGTGTCAATTCACAGTGTTCACGTGTCTGGTTATCAGACTATTTTTAAAATGCTGCTATCCCCGTAAACGTGTTAAAAATATTTGTTTTAATATCCCTTGAATTCTACTAAATCAGATTTTTCTACCGTTTCAGAAAGCAGTGTCTGCCTCTCCAGTTCCTGTATCTACACGGCCAGCGAAGTCATTAGGGCATTGGACGAGACCCAGGACCCTTGCGAAGACTTCTACGAGTTCGCGTGCGGAGGCTGGTTGAGAAACAACCCTATTCCGGAGGGCAAGTCCAACTGGGGCATCTTTAGTAAGATCGAGTTGCAAAATCAGCTGATTATCCGTTCTGCTTTAGGTGAGTTTGGTATTTTAATGGGTTTTTCATCTAGTTTATTTTAAGTAGGTGATAAACTTGAGTAATGTCCCTCTTGCATATAGTTGTGGATGTGGAATGTTCGAATAGCCATTTGTTGGGCATTTGTTTTGTGTTAGAAATAAATATGTACTATTATTTCTTCGAACACGACAGAACTACATAGAAGAGGCCCTTACTTAAGTTTTGTGGAGTTCCGTAAAAAAGAAGGAATCCTTATAGTTTTGCCATGTCCGTCCGTCCGTCTGTCCAGCCGCGGTTTAGCGCAATAAATAAAATAAATAAATAAATATTGGGGGACAATCTTACACAACCTAGTCCCAAACTAAGCAAAGCTTGTACCTACTACGGGTACTAGACGGCGATATACATACTTATATACATAAATACATAGAAAACATCCAAGACCCAAGAACAAATATCCGTGGTAAATGCACAAATAAATGCCCTGGCCGGGATTCGTACCCGGGACCTCTAGCTTCGGAGGCAGAGTCACTACCACCTAGGCTAAACAGGCCGTCAATAACCGTTACTACTTAGAAACTTGCCCGTATGGTACTCGTAAATGTAAAGTAGTGATGCATTTTTTCCAAAATCAATCCATCATGTGGCTCGTTGGATCATCATCATCATGTCAGCCGAAAGACGTCCACTGCTGGACATAGGCCTCCCCCAAAGACTTCCACAATGACCGGTCCCGCGCCACCCGCATCCAGCGGACACCCGCAACCTTCACCAGGTCATCGGTCCACCGTGTGGGGGGCCTGCCCACGCTACGCTTTCCGGTCCGTGGTCGCCACTCGAGAACCTTTCCGCCCCAACGGCCACCGGTTCTACGTGCTATGTGGCTCGTTGGATAGCTTGTTTAAAATATTGTAGGTTTAGCGTTTGCGTGATATTAAGCTTTAAAGTGCTAATTTTCGTAATGGTCAACTTTTATTGTTAAGTCATGGCTCGTGATGTAAGTCTGATGAATGAAATATGTTTTACGTCTATGTCTGATACCTACTTAGCCAGGTGCCTATCAGCCTAAAATACGTTATAATCGCTATAAGTGGTTTAATTTCGAAGCCATAAATGTAGCTCCAGTATTCTTACACGAAGGTAACGTAGTTTCGCTTTCTCGAAGACACGTTTATGGTTTTAGATTCTCCATTGTACTACAATTGAATTATATGACAATGGAAAAGATGTAAGATAAATCTGTTATTTAACTATTTATAGAATTCGGCGCCTACTTCTTTGTTGAGTAACGATAATATTCCACAGATCTCTAAATATATTTAAGTATGAGGTGGCAAAATGTTAATTTCTTTTAATCCACGAAATTAAAAAATCCGAAGATTAGCTACTAATCACTAAGGCACTTAGAACTTATTAACGCATTAGGAAAAGAAATGGTCCTCAATATTTTTAAGGAAATGGTTTGATGCTTAAAAACTGAGGGTAGGAAGAAGGTAACTTTCCATTTTCTATGTAAATATAATTTAACAGCAATAGGAATGAAATTTTATATCACTATTCGGCGCCATTTATAACCGGAATTCTTCAATTCAAACCGTGCTTCCGGTTTATAGTTAACTTAACCTTTAGTTAAATTAGTATTATTGCGAATCGTCAATGATGCGTCAAAAACAAAGATTTCCAACTATTTGTTTAACACGAAATAATGCCTTATAAAACTTCTCTATTGAAATGTTAAACATTTGCACTTGTACTTACTACTTGCTGCCTTTAGTTATCTTGTATACTTAACAGCATATTTTTATGTTTATAGCTTTTTTTATTGAAATAGTACCTATTTCTTATTCTTCTTTGTACACTACTACATTTTGTTATTCTTCTTTTTCTTCTCGAGCCGATGGCTCCGAGTTAGATTGCGTTGGACCAGAATCCAGCGACGTCTATTGCGTTTTGGTTTCCGACCATCAAATCGTCAACAGTGCACGATGTAGGGTATGCTGGGCACTGTGTAAGGTGTTCCATAGGTTGCGGCACCGCTCCACACGGGCATCGGTTAGATGATTTTGTTAATAAAAGAACTAAATTCACAACCCTTTTTGATTATTTACTTTCTCATTTCCTAGTTAAGCTCTGATGGTGTTTTTAACTTGGTATTTCTTTTTTTCTTTCCCTTCAAACACTAAGCACCCAATTGGTGCCTCTCTTTGGTCTATTTTGATTTAACTTGTTTTACACGAGTTAGAATCACTTAACCAAGTAAATAACATTATTCATGAATAAACCCAAATTTTGCGCAAGTTTATGGAGGTAGCTCCCCGTTTTAAGTCTTTGTTTTTACCTCAACACGCTTAGATACCGTTTATTTAAAAAAAAATGCACACAAATTATATTCCTTATTACTTTAATTTTTTTTCTTACAATCGGGTCAGACTATCCGCATTACGTATTTCTTTACAACCACTTATTATATACTTCCACTGAATTAGAGCCTCATTGTCAATTTTTCAGTACATCTTTAACACAACACACGAAATTTGCGCTTCTTATTTACCAATGAACGCCGTCTTATGATGGTTTAGACAAATATAGCAACGCTGGTTGTGATTCTTTGTTATGATTTATTGCACGAATTTTGTAGTTTGCCTACGTATACGGATTTTCCTACATCAACCATAAGAACAAAATCAGTACCTATTTGCGCGAAAGGGGCGGGCGGACGTAACAGCCCTCAAATATCATGCTGCGACGATGAAGACAATGATAATTAAAACTAACCTTAGCAAACGGCATGTGCAATTGACATTAATGCCTCTAGTTTTTGAAAGGAAAATTTAGATAATTTTGGTTATATGCATATAACTGGTTAATCACACATCCATACAAATTGCCACTATCATTTCACCTCCTTAGTCCTTAGATGATGAATATCGGGATTGAATATCATATGCCCTTTTCCGGGCCTCAAAACTTTAATCCATTTCGTCAACATTTGTTACTCGTATGCGTATGGTGACTCGTTTGTCAGCATAATCCCTATCATAAGCCTAATCTACACAGACAACTTTAGCAATTGTAGTATTAGTAGATATAGGTTATTAAACCTAAATAATCATGTTATTTTTTTCAGAAAAAGTTAATTTATCGGACAGTAACGCTGCAGAGTACAAAGCAAGGGTGTACTATGACGCGTGCATAGACACGAATGAGACTATAGAAAAATTAGCGGAGAAACCTTTAGTAGACATCATTGTTAAATTAGGAGGCTGGCATCTACTCGACAATGATACCAAAACCATGAACAACACTATACCCAACAATATCAACAATACTAAAGTCAACAATACTACCAAAGATACTATAAAGGACTTTGATCTGCAAAGTCTGTTACAAGATATACAGAATAAGTGAGTTGTTGAATTTACTTACTTCGGCTATGCAGGTTTTTTGATGAGAAGAATAGAAAATCTTACGAATGAACTTATCATGATTTGTTTTAAGGTACAATTTGGGTGGTTTATTTAACTGGGCGGTTACAGAAGATGATCGGAATTCTTCTACATATATTATAGTCGTGAGTATACACCGATTTTATTTATATATATCGTCTCCGTTATCTACTTTGCTACAGTTATTTTTAGTTTCTTTAAAGTAATATAGAGAGGTGCTCTAGAAAGTAATGCTATTGCGATGACTAACTTTACCAATTATTTATTCTACATGATGATAAATTTTACCAAATATTTATTTTACATGATGATAATTTTACCATTTTTAAATCATAGTCATCATTAGTTTCAGCCTGTTATCGGCAACTACGAAGAGAGATCTTCGACTAAGCCATTCATCTTATCCAGGAGTACCCAATGTCATTGTAATGTCGTTGATACATTGAGCGGGCGGGTATCTTTTGCCCATCAGAGGTTTTAAATTTTGTTAAGAAGTAAGTACACCTATCGTTAAACTTAAAACATAATGTCTTTTTTTTCAGCTGGATCAAGGAGGTCTAAATCTACCAACACGCGATTACTACCTCAACAGAACTGCACATGAAAAAGTTTTAACCGCTTATCTAAACTACATGACAAGAATATGCGTCCTTTTAGGAGCAAATGAGACAAAAGCGAAAGAGCAAATGAGCAAGGTGATACAATTTGAGACTGATCTAGCCAGAATAACCACCCCCTCAGAAGATAGGAGGGATGAAGAAGGCCTGTATAATCCATTTACGATAAAGAAATGGCAAAAGGAGGCGAATTTCCTAAATTGGACGGCGTTCTTCAATGATGCTTTTAGTTTAGTTGGGAGAACTGTGAGTATCATTCTTATAATACTGATTGCATAACATAAAATCACGCCTGTATTCCTATAAAGGGTAAGCAGATCACATACAATTTATTCTTTAGTGCTACTTCTAGTTAAAAAAGAAATATTGGGGGGCAATCTTACACAAATCGACCTAGTCCCAAACTAAGCAAAGCTTGTACTATGGGTACTAGACGACGATATACATACATATATAGATAACATACTTAAATACACAGGAAATAATAAAATAAATGAATTATTATAGGGACTTTTTTTACACAAGTTGAACTAGTCCCATAACAAGCTCAATGAAGCTTATGTTATGACGACGATATATTTAATAGATATATACTTAAATTGATAGAAAAAATCCAAGTATCAGGAACAAATGCTTATCCCAACCAAATAAACAAATACCCATACCAGGATTCGAACCCGGGATCTCCAGCTTTGTAGGCAGTGTCACTACCAACTAGGCTAAAGAAGCAGACAAACAATATAATGTTGACGTGATAAGTTGCCAGCCGATCACCCGCAACACAATTAAATCCTATTCCCATAGTTAACCCAGACACCCACGGGAGAAAGCTGTTGCTATTCTAACCTCACACCACACGGGGTTTTTTAAACCCCGATTATTTAATTAGTTAAACTTACTACCTATTGCATTTTTATTTCAGATTTCAGAAAACGAACGGATCGTCGTCTATGCGCCTGAATATTTCCGGAACTTAACTAAGGTCATTAAGAAATACACCAAGACACCAGAAAATAAAATGTAAGGGACAACATGCACTGTTACATAAACAATTAAAATAATATACTATGCCGTAGTATCCTGTACGTTCATACAATAACAGGAAGCGATAATTTAAAATGATAAGTAAAAATTAGATGTACTCTATTCATTTTCGGGATAATTGAGATCATTCTAGACGAAGGTTGTCGAATGATTGACCGAGATATCTTCATGTCAATCTTAACTTCCCTTGTCTAAATCTTAGTTACCTTTAATCGGTCACGGAACTCGCGACCTGGTTGGGTTGTGTGCTATGGAGTGTACGTAGTGTAGCACACCCCTTTCATTTACATGAAGTCTGTGTCTGTGCCCAAAGGGCTAATCTATATTCACCTTTTAACAACTTTTACCTCCACAGGATCCTGAAGAACTACCTCATCTGGCAAATCTCCCGGTCCTTCTCGACGTACTTGTCTAAGTCATTCCGGGACGCCACAAAGATTTTGCGGAAAGCTTTGTACGGCTCCGAAGGTACCGAAGAGTCTTGGAGATATTGTGTCACAGAAACTAATAATGCTCTCGGTAAGCCTTTTATTACGTTTTGCTAAGTAAACTTCAAAAGGGTATTAAAGAAGTATCTACCTGGGGAGGCACATCATGCAACTAGAGGAGATACAATATACAATACAGCGGATTACGATCCAAAGAGTCTGGAAATAACTAGAAGCAACGGGTATAAGCAGAGAATTTTAAGGGCTGCCACAATAGATCAATCTCTCTCTCTTGTAGTCGAGGCGGTATGGAAAGGCCCGCAATAAACCAATACTGTTACATACAAGGGTATTTTAATCCTTGTTTGTTCATAAGAGATTTACTGAGGGAGTCAGGTTTTTTTATGCTATTGTATGATGTTGTAGTTGTACCTGCAGTTGTTTTTAGGGTTCCGTACCCAAAGGGTAAAAACGGGACCCTATTACTAAGACTTCGCTGTCCGTCCGTCCGTCTGTCACCAGGCTGTATCTCAAGAACCGTAATAGCTAGACAGTAGAAATTTTCACAGATTGTGTATTTCTGTTGCCGCTATAACAACAAATACAAAAACTAAATAATAATAATAATTAAATCCCATACAAAAAACGTGATATTTTAGCCCTTTTTCATGGCTACCACTCGCCGAGCTAGATCTCAAGAACCGTAATAGACACATACTTAAATAAAATTAATAATAATAATTAAGGGGGGGCTCCCATACAACAGAGTAGTTGTTGGCGTTTTTTTTTCTGGTACGGAACCCTTCGTGCGCGAGTCCGACTCGCACTTGGCCGGTTTTTTAATCACATTCCAAATCCCTTAACACTATTTGTACTCATAAGTATGCATTGCATTCACTCCGGTGTCACTTCGTATGGGCAAACTATTTGGCGCATACATTTCCCATGTTTTTCCCCGATGACGAAACCTTTATCTTTTCAGGACTTTTAGAACACAAATCTAACATAACCAGGTTGGGTTTGTTTTGTAGATACTATCATGAAAGATAGACGTTGCAGAAAAAAAGTACACATAGGAAATAAAACGTAGGCGAAATGAATAATTTGCGAAAATACATGCCAAACATTTGTAATCCCGTGACACAACTTAACTAGGGGTGCTAGCGATACCGCCTCTAGATCTGTTCTCAATATTTTAGAATTACTTATTAATCTCATTAAACAAACTGAAATTTATGGTTAAGCCAGTTGTAGAGCTTGACAGTCGATAAGTCATTAACTGACACCTAAATCTCGTTGTATTCCAGGTTTCGCAGTCGGTGCCATGTTCGTCCGGGAAGTGTTCCACGGAGAAGCGAAGACGCAAGGAGAATTAATGATAGACAACGTAAGGAACGCATTCAAAAACAATCTGAAGAATTTGGACTGGATGGACTCAGAGACCAGGAAGGCAGCTGAGACCAAGGCTGATGCGATTACGGATATGATAGGTAACTGCTCTTAATCTTAAAAGGACGCACGATATTCCAAGGATTAGAGCAACAGATGGGATCTGGTTGTTCACCCATGAACATTCTTCTTGGGTGAACCACCAGATCAACTTCCTCATCCTCCCAAAAGTATCCGGGTTCTACTGTCACAAAACTTACCTAATGTATTTTCTGCATGATCAATCCTTGAGAATGAGTTTGATTCCAGGTTTCCCTGATTACATCCTAAATAAAGAGGAATTAGATAAACAATACGATGAGCTCACTATCAATCCCAACAAGTACTTCGAAAACAACATTAATTACAACCTGTTTAGTATGAAATACGACTTGAAGAAATTAGATCAGCCTGTGAATAGGACCAAATGGGGTAAGTAGACTAAAAAACGACTTCGAAGTAGATATACTACGTAACCATGAAATACCATTCTCTTCGCCTTCAATAATTAGCGATGGTGGAGACGGGCGTGGGCCCGTCACATCCCTTAGCCTGAGGTTACGTCGACGAAGAAGAAGAAACTTTCAATCAGGGTTAGACAGATATTTGATATTGGTGTACTGTCTCAGCTCCCAAAACAAAGGTTTTAATCTAGACTGTCATATGTTTCTAGGAAATTTCAACGCGGGTTATTATTATCGTTTCAGCTTGAAGATTGCATTCAACAACCCAGACCAAAGACTGTGTCTTGTAAAACCTATTTAAACGATTTAATACCTTACAGACAAAGGTTACATTGATTGTGTGTTAACTTAGGCAACCTAAGAAGCCTTACGTAACAAATTAACAAAAGTACAGGTGTCCGCTCCACAAAGACACAAGACACACAAGACAATACTCATACTCATATCAGACAATACTCATATCTCTGTAGGGAACACAGAGGACCCTGATTACCCTGAATATAACTAAAGCTTATCGTCAATTCTATCTTCATTTTTAGGCATGACTCCATCAACAGTGAACGCGTACTACACTCCAACGAAGAACCAGATAGTGTTCCCCGCGGGTATACTGCAACTGCCATTCTATGACGGAGACAACCCGAAGAGCGTGAATTATGGGGCCATGGGCGTTGTTATGGGACACGAGTTGACGCATGCGTTCGATGACCAGGGACGGGAATATGACAGGTTTGTCACTGTAAATTTTATTCTTCTTTTTTCGTTGCCCTGCCCTAGAAGACGCCGATGACCACCGCTGCCATTTCTTCTCTATTTTTAGTCATTTTCGCCAGTGTGGCTGCGTCCTTTGTGTTTGTCCACTTTTTAATATTGTCAAGCCAATTGGTCCTCCTTCTACCCCTTCCCCCTTTCCCTCAATTAATCAAGTAAATTTTATCAAGTAGAAGAATAACTGCAGGAGACCATGGCGTGTGTTGAGGTTGATTTCTGGCCGAAGAATGTCGTGTCTCGGCGGTTCCGGGGCAACCTACCGAATCCTACACTAGAGTTGACGACGCAACGAAGCCACCCTGTTTTGTCGCCAAAATAATGTTTTAGTTTTAAGAATTGTTTTTTTTTTATTACGATGGTGGCAACCAAACATGCGGCCTAATGGTACACGAAGACCGTAGCCTATGGACGTTTTCAACAACAAATTTATTATTTATATTATTGTTTAGTACATTTTTATTCAACAACAATAAAAAATATTTATATTATTTATTAAATAGCATAACAACAATTCCTTCAGTGGCCTCTCTTTAATGTTAAATAGGAAATTAAAGCGGCCAAGTGCGTTTCGGATCACGTACAATGAAGGGATCCGTGACTACTACTACTACCCCTAAATTAAAATTTAAAGCGGAGCGATTATTTCCGAATACATTTGCTTAATCTAGTTTCTTTCTGAGAAACCTTACATTCGTTTTTAAAGACCTATCGATTGACATGCCATGTTGAATTAAGTACCTAAATTGTTTTTTGATCTTTCAGTTACATATGTATGTATACCTACCTATGCGGTACCCCCCTATTTTTTTGTAATTTGAATACTTGAAATGTTGGTGTATTATATCATTCCGCCGATATAATACACCAACATTTCAATTGTTATTTCGATCAATACACCTTATAATGGAGTGAAATGTGACATACGTACAGACAGACAGACATACTGACGGACATGGCGAAACTATAAGAGTTCCATTTTAGCTACGCAACCCTAAAAGTGGACTTTATTAGGAAAATGCTTGGCGTTGCACCTAGGCCATACCCATCGTTTTAGATAGTCATCCCATTAATAGTAAAAATTAAAAATATTTTCCAGATTCGGAAACCTCAATCAATGGTGGAACAACGCTACTATAAACCGGTTCAAGAAGCGAGCAGAGTGCATCCAGAAACAATACTCCAACTATACGATGGAGGGACAGCATTTAAATGGAAAACAGACGTTGGGTAAGGCACTTGACACATCACAATTCTTTTTTTGTACAACATGGCAAACAAGCTTACGGCCTGTCTGATGGTAAGCAGACACCGTCAACTAACGCCTACCCTTTATTAGCATGAGGATTTCGTATTGACAGCTATGCAGGTCCCTCACTCTAAACACAGCACATTCTCGGGAGCTCTGGAGACTGTATCACCAGAAACACAACACCACATACCTAAGGAGCACTACTTGCTGTCTACTTAGTGTTATTAAATAAATATTAGGGGACAATCTTACATAAATCGACCTAGTCCCAAACTAAGCAAACACACATGCACGCAGAAGTGTGGCCTAGCTCTAAATTTGTTCACACAAAATGGGGTGTGTTAGCTATACTGATCTTAATCTGTATTAAGGTCTGTGGTTTTCTTCTTGACATATTTAAGGCTAATATCCCCGTTGGGTGGCTTAGTCAGCAGAGTAGTAGTTTAAATTTAAATTAAATATCAGCTGAACGACATGTACTGCTGGACATAGGACTCCCCCAATTTCACAGGGCGTATAATGCCATAATCCCCATGCTTGGCATGCGGGTTGGCAATGGCAATCGCAGTATTTCCACCGCATTCCAGGGATGCTGCTGCCCATCCCCCAGTGGTCTTGGTTGTAGTTTTTGGACATACCCGGGGTCCGGGTCTGGGTTGAATGAAACAAAGCTAAATATACTTCTACTCTAGGTGAAAATATAGCGGACAATGGAGGTCTAAAGGCATCATTCCATGCATACTTGGACTATAGTCGGGCTGAAGCAAATGTCAACTTGACTCTACCGGGCTTGAAGTACAACCATAGACAACTATTCTTCATTTCGTTTGCACAGGTTAGTCTGTTTTACTTAAAAATAAAAAATATTTGTAGTTCATTTACCCGTCATCACAGCACAGAAAAAAAAATTGGGTCTCATTGGTACTCACAAGGGTTAAACAATACACATCTACGTAACATATCGAGACGTTGTTTACACCAATCGATAGAGAAAAAAAAACTGAATATAACAGCATTCGTAACTCATTTTCGCCAATTTGTCCCTTACGCCCTTTGAGCCTACGGTAGTCGATATCATTTTGAGTAAGTAACATACCTTCGCAACATGTTGAACTACTTAATTTGATAAATACCTATTATATCTAAATCCTACATAAGTATAAAATTCTATTTATTTTCAGGTGTGGTGTTCATCAATGACCAAGGAAGCTACTAAAATGCAAATAGAAAAAGACGACCATACTGTTGCAAAGTATAGAGTAATAGGCCCAATTTCTAACCTGAAAGAGTTCTCCAAAGAATTCAACTGCCCCATAGGTTCTAAAATGAATCCGAAACACAAATGTGAAGTATGGTAAATGAGTAAGTAAATGAGCTGGTTTGACGCGTTTTGTGAGCTTCAGTGCCGCTGCGATGCTGCGTTCCTATATTTATTATGCCTGAAGTGTTAAAGCGTATAAAATTAAATTTACGCTAAACTAAATTATAATCAGCATTTTGAATCGGAGGTTAAAGGCAGGAAGTGTTTAAAAATGAACCAACTCAACAAACTTGAATGCACCTTGAATGTTGAAAACTTTTAACTGACATTGACAGATGACAGTTGGAGTACAATTTAAGCACAGACATCATATAAAAGCAGACTCGCAGTATTAAGCCAGACGATTTTTCATATAGTTGTCTCGTTTATTATAATGAAACCATGGGACTCTGGCAGAACTACAGTTTATTTCTGGAGATACACAACTTTGTATTTATAAATTATATTATCAAAACATCCTTTCAGTAGGAAAAAGTCAACCGGAGTGAATAAACAAACCTGACACATGACATGTGCAATATCGATTGTAAAATTCAAATATAGAATAAGGCCAGTCCGTCACAGTAAAACCTTATTCCAACACACCCCCTCAATCGACTATTGCGCATGACAATCTACAAATTAAAATTTAAAAATTCAAAACAATTTCAAACACCCCTTAACTATATACCCAAAAAATAATCATCCCTTAAATATTCACCAAGAAACAATCACCCCTTAAATATTCACCAAGAAACAATCACCCCTTAAATATTAACCAAAAAACAATCACCCCTTAAGAAAATCTCAAACGATACAATATCAACCCACATTTACATTAATTAACAGCTTTCTGAAAAATTACATTTTACAATTATTATTATATTGTTTTACTCAACTTCATTATTCAGCTTTATAATATTTTTTTCAATTAAAAACCTCCCACTCGACTCTATGCATAAATTCATTATACTCCATATAACTTCATATTGACTATATACTATTATATGGAGTATATACTATTCTCCATTAATTTAAAAACCTCCCACTCGACTCTATGCACTATATCATTATATTCACCACAAGACTTCAACTTCACATAAACTCCCACTCGACTTCAACTTCACATAAACTCCCACTCGACTTCAACCTCACATAAACTCCTACTCGACTTCAACTTCACATAAACTCCTACTCCACTTCAACTTCACATAAACTCCTACTCCACTTCAACTTCACATAAACTCCTACTTGACTTCAACTTCACATAAACTCCTACTCGGCTTCAACTTCACATAAACTCCTACTCGACATTTGTTATTTTTTAAAAAACATTATTAAAATCCATAAAACATCAAACATAATTATAGTAACTAAACAAAACAAATTGAACAAAATAAAATGTGCTATGAAAACTTAAGGGTCAATAAAACATAATAAAAACCGTGTAAAGCCATACCAAGTTATGTCCGGTTGGTGTTGAGATAGTTAGATATTATATGATATGATATGATACTCGTATATGATATTTTATATAGACTCATGATTCATTTACGAATGATTCCCCAAATACACCCCCTTAAATGAATCATAGTCAGGCACCCCCTTAAATGAAACATATTTTCATTAAGTAAAATCGAAACGTACGTTATTGTTTTATTACTGACTCCTTAAGTTTACAACACAACTCTACATAACTTCTTTATCATAGAGAATGACACACCCTATAAAAAACTTACATACTACTTATAACCCACGTTTCAACCAAAAATACCATACTAGTTCACTTTAGCCCGCACTTATACACTATCACTAATACACTAGTTTCCGTTGACATCTTTCAAACTTTACAGGTGGCAAGCTTTTCGTTAGAATATCTGCTATCTGTGATCCCGTTGGACAGTATTTAACAGATATCTGATTCGAATCAATTTTCTCTTTCAAATAGTAATATTTTACATCTATGTGTTTGCTTCTTTTGTTCATAATTCCCTTTTTCATTAGCCAAATTGCTGATTGATTGTCTACTTTCATCTCAATCTCTAGTTTTTCATTTGTCATCTCATCGATCAGGTCTCTTACAAAAAGAAGTTCTTTGCAGCATTCTGCTGCAGCTATAAATTCCGCTTCCGTACTTGATAGGGCTACAACTGACTGCTTTCTTGAGCTCCATGCCACTGGTCCACCGTTTAACCAAATCACGAAACCCGAGGTGCTACGTCTAGTGTCTGGATCCCCCGCGAAATCTGAATCACAGTATCCTCGAAGCACTTTATCACCTTCACCAAAGTGAATCCCTTGATCTTTTGAACCTTTTAAAAATCTTAAAATAGTTTTTGCGTTGTTTAAATCATTTAAATTTGGACTATTTTGATGTCTCGAACAATAACCCACATGAAATCCAATATCTGGTCTAGTTTTATTAGAAAGATACAACAATGACCCTATCATCTCTCGATACAATTCATGAGTTTTAATATCAGTTTTTATTGATGGATGTTGCTCTACTAAAATAGTTGGACATCTGCATTCTTTAGCTTCATTCATGTTGAATTTCTTCACAATCTTCTCAGCATACGTTTTTTGAAAAATTTTAATCCCATTTCCTTCTTGTTTTATGTCCAAACCGATATAATTTGACACTTCTTCACATACTCTTAATTCAAAAGCCTTTCTTAAAGTTTCTATCACATGCAATAAATCTTCTTCTCTTTTTCCAACAACCAACCCATCGTCGACATAAATTGCAAGAATAATTCTTCTTTCACCTTCCATCACAAAGATGCATTGATCAAGTTTTAATTGTTTGAACCCCATTTTTACTAAATAATCTGTAAACTTGATATTCCACATTAGCGGAGCTTGTTTTAAACCGTATAAGCTCTTATTCAATTTACAAACTTTGTCATTTTTATTATTATATCCCTCAGGCACTTTCATAAATATACATTCCTTTAAGTCTCCATGTAAAAAGGCGGTCTTCACATCAAATTGTTTCATTTTAAGTCCTTTACTTGCAACAATTGACAACAAAACTCTTAAAGAAGTGGTATTGACCACTGGACTGTATGTTTCATCATAATCAATTTTATATTTTTGTTGAAAACCCCTCGCTACTAATCTAGCTTTATATCTTCCATCTGATTTAATTGTAAAAATCCACTTGCTCGTTACTAATTTTCTACCGTCTGCTTCATTCTTGTCTACCAAAGACCACGTATTATTCTCTTCCAAAGATTTGATTTCCTCTTCTATAGCTTTCTTCCATTTATCTTTTTCTCTAGATTCGGTTGCTTCTTTATAAGTTAACATAGATATTTCCGTATCATAATCCATCAAATAATCTTTATAGCGTTCAGGTGGTTTTCTCTCTCTTGCAGGTTGGCGCCTTCTATTTTCATTATTCTCTACTTCTCGACTTTCATTTGAACTTCTTTCTCTCCTAGATTCAATAGAAATTTCACTATCTTCCACAGCTCGACTTTCATTTAAACTAATTTCTCTCCTAGATTCATTAGAAATTTCACTATCTTCCACCGCTCGACTTTCATTTAAACTAATTTTTCTCCTAGATTCATTAGAAATTTCACTATTTTCCACAGCTCGACTTCCAGTTTCTTCAATTTCTTCACTATCAAAAAATTCTTCATTCCCATCAGAATATATTGGATTATCAAAAATAAAACGACTTCCAAAGTTATATTTATTATTCAAATTAATATTCACTGTCCTTCCATGATCTTCATTTATTTCACTTTCATTTCTTTCGACTTCACTTGTTTCAACTTCATTTGTTTCAACTTCGTTTGTTTCACCTTCATTTATTTGTACTTCATTTGTTTCAACTTCGTTTGTTGAATTATCTATTTCACGATCTTCAATAATTAATCTTCTCTCTTTTCCACCTTCTCGATTATCTTTCATTGTTTTCGATTTTTCTATTTCTTTATCTTTAATAATACTTCTTCTTTCTTTTTCACCTTCTCGACCTTCTCGTGTTGTGTTCTCCCTTATTTCTTTTGTTTTTAGTTCTTCATTTTCATCTAACTGCCAAAGTCCATTGATTCTAATATTATTTTCTTCACCATAAAGATAGATTCCTTGTTCATCTTCATTTATCTTTACATCCCTTGCCCTTATAATTTTATTTTCTTCATCTACCCAGATTTTATAGCCATTTCTAACATAGCCAACCAGTATTCCTTTGTTGCATCTTTTATCAAGCTTTCGCAGGCCCGAATTTATTTTGTAGAAAACTGTAGAACCAAATCTTCTGATGTTTGATAGGTTAGGTTTAATATTGAACCACATTTCAGCTGGTGTTTTATCTCTGCCTTCCGTTGGACTTCTATTGACCAGAAAACTGGCGGTCAGTAGAGCTTCTCCCCAAAGATAGTTTGGAACACGACCATCAAATATCAACGCTCTCGTTCTTTCCATTAATGTTCTGTTCAATCTTTCAGCTTTTGCGTTAAGTTGGGGCGAATAGGGTATTGTGAGATCTAAAACTATTCCTTTTGATTCGCACCATGAGATTAGGTTATTGTTCGAGAATTCCCGTCCATTATCACACCGTAATTTTTTAACTTTTAGATTAAAATGGTTTTCCGCTAACATCACAAATTGTTTGACTTTATCAAAGGCTTCACTCTTGAAGGTAATTAAGTAGACAACACAAAAATGTGTAAAATCGTCTAAAAATGTAATAAAATATTTTTTATTGTCCCAGGTGGGAATTTCGATTGGTCCGCAGACGTCAGTATGAATAATTTCCAAAGGGAATTTCGCTTTTATTCTACTATTTCCAAAAGGTTTTCTTGTCATTTTAGCTTTAGTACAGATTTCGCAAAATTTTTCCAAATTCCCTCCCCCAATTTCGATGCCATTAACCAACTTAGCTAGACGCGGCACATCGGATACGTGACCTAGCCTACGATGCCAGATATTGACGCTCTCAGTAAGTAGCGCTTCGCGAGTGAAATTGGCATTAAATTCAGTTTCATAAAGACCATTCTTAGTTTTATATCCCGTTAATACTATTCTACCATTCTTTTTAATAAATACCTTATTTCCAGCGAAGAGTACGGAGCCATTTTGGTCTGTGATCGAGCTGACAGAAATTAGATTTCTGGAAACTTCAGGAACATATAATACGTCTTCAAACTGTCCAAAACTTGTGCTGATAGTACCTGTAGCCTGAGCGATGAGGTTCTCTGCATTGGCGCATTTTATTTCTACATTTATTTTCTCTGTAAAATTTATAATGTCTTTATTACTGAACATATGGGAACTGGCACCCGAATCTACCACAGCTTTAACACGTATTTCATTATGGTACTGTTCACCTACCAGGCTGTAGCTGCGACAATATCTCTCGATGTGGCCTTTCTTGTTACATTTTTTACAGATTTGAGTAGTGTAACAATCTGTAGAATTATGGCCCGTTCTGTTGCATATGTTACACTTTCTTTGGTTACAAAACCTAGAGATATGACCTACTTTACCACAACTAAAACATTTTTTCTCGTTGCTTTTGAAAGCTTCATTATTTGAGAAACTGGGTTCATTTGGTTGTAATTGGTTTTGTAATCTTTGGATAAGATTATAAATAGTTTGATCACATTTTGGAGTAACTTGCCAGATATTTTTGAAATAAATTAAATTTGGTGGTAGTATGGTCAGTATTTTTTGTATTAACATTTCGTCGCTTATTTTATTTTCACTTGTATTTAGTTCGGCGCACATATTCTGTAGTTTACTAATGTCTTCTATTATATTTCCGCTGTAATTGTAGCTATAAAACTGTATAACTTTTAAATGATTGTCTTCTTTTGCTTCAAATCTGAATATTAAATCTAATTTTTCAAAAATGTTATTCGATGTTGTACAATTAATCACATAATGTAGAAATTTCTCGTCAATTGAATTTAAAATTAAATATTTTGCTTTTGCATCATTAAAATCTTTATCATCTTCTTTTAATCCTTTTGCTTCCAAAAATAATTTTGTCATTTGTCTCCAATTGGAGTAATTATCTGCAGATTTTAGTTTAGTACACTCCATTATTCACCAAGGTATAGATAAAATGTAATACATACAGTCCGTTTGCAAATACAAACAATGTTTCGTCCGTTGTCAAGCGCTTATAAAATCAACAAACTGGTTTAACTGGTTGAATACTAGTTGAACTGGTTGTCAAGCTTATAAAAAATCTTCTCTTCTGGATAATAATTACAATGATCTGAAAAACACTCAAAAACCTATTCTTTAATGCTCTTTTATATTTTTATAGCCAGGCCCATGACCTATTATAATGAAACCATGGGACTCTGGCAGAACTACAGTTTATTTCTGGAGATACACAACTTTGTATTTATAAATTATATTATCAAAACATCCTTTCAGTAGGAAAAAGTCAACCGGAGTGAATAAACAAACCTGACACATGACATGTGCAATATCGATTGTAAAATTCAAATATAGAATAAGGCCAGTCCGTCACAGTAAAACCTTATTCCAACATCGTTAATCCTTATGGCACACCAAAATGAGACAACTAGTACGATATTAACGAATTGTCCCGATTTAAAAAACACACCATGTCACACCAGAGTGAATTTAGTAAACATCACAACGATATGTCAAAAACAAAACGGTACCGAAAGTGCAATAGATATTGTGAAAATTACGAAATTATATGTATCAAAACTCAACAATCTTTATTTACAAGTAAGCAGAAATGTGGTACGTAGTGCAATGGTGCCGGAGCAGTTTAAAATAAGTGAAAATGTCCGGAGAAAATATCAGTTTTCATTGGTAAGAAACTTTTGCTATTATTTCAAAAATTGCACGAACATTATGCAACATAATAGTCTGAGATAGACTACAGATGCTGGATACTACAAAATGTACCTTTTGCGTAGTTCCAAATTCATTTCAGAAAGGTTTTTTGGTAAAAATTCATCTGTCGTGAACTGGGCTAGTGCTGTTACTTAATGAAAAAAAAATATGTCGACAATTTATCGATATGAATTATTTACGTAAGCATTTAGACGAGATATTATTGCGTTAAATTATTAATTACATGGTTATTTGTCAACTTTAGATTTCCGAATAATAATTTACTTCAAAAATGGATTGACGCAGTAGGACGCAATAATTGGACGCCGACCAAACATCACAGAATCTGCTCCAAACATTTTAAAAGTGACTTTTATGTTACTAAGAACAATAATAGATTATTATTGCCAGATGCAATACCTACAATATTCCAGATGCCCCTTGAGGTAAGTTGGGAAATATCAATATTTATTTACTGAATTTTCAGGGACCGCTTCAGATGAGTTGGTTTGGTTTAGGTTTAGGCATAATATGTTAAGACGCTGCATACATTAATATTTTTTTTATCTGAGAGAAATATTTTGATCTAAATGAGCTAAGATAATTTGTTTTATGACAAAACTGGATTATAAACGCATATATAAATAAATAAGTATATATTAGGGGACAATTTCTTGTGGGAATCGAACTAGTCCCATAGTAAGCTCAATAAGGCTGGTGTTATGGTCTAGACGACGATGGGGCGCTAGTCGGGTAACCTCCACGAGTGTCTGGGCTCTTCCAGTTCCTCTGGACCCTCGCGGGTCTGGGGGAAGGGGAAGGGTTCTGGCCGGTGCGCCCTGGAGGCAACCATAACCTAAAGTTTCAAATAAACATTTGAGTATAAAATGCTTAAAATCATTAGTCATTACCTACTACATAACTACATAATTTTAATTTGTAGGATATATTAGAATCTTTTGACGTTTGACGACCACTTTGGCTTAGTTGGTAGTGACCCTGCATACGACAGGGTTCGAATCCCGGTCAGGACATTATTTGTGCATTTATCGCGATTTGTGCATTTATCCTGGGTCTTGGATGTTTTCTATGCATTTATCTATATAAGTATGTATATCGTCGTCTAGTACCCATGGTTAGTACAAGCTTTGCTTAGTTTGGGACGGGGTCGATTTGTATAGGATTGTCCCCTGATATTTATTTATATTTATTATTGATATTGAATGCAGTTTGTGTTTTTAATTTCATAAATATTTCAACAAAGTATAGGAGTAAGATATACGACTTAAGAATATCAATAGTAATTGAATATCGATGTCGATATTTCGTAGTAAATTATCTTTCACTGCACTAACTCTCGTCACGAAGCGATGAATAGTTGAGACAATGACAGTTGAAGACCTGTCAGACTACATGATATCTATTTCTTTCTTACTTACTGATAAGTACGTTAGTGGGAATAGATCGGAAGTATAGAAAACGTTCAACTTATTAGCGCTTATCTGCTTTTCTCTGATATCTGTGAATTTAAGACTTAAGACAAACTTAAGTAGTACAATTCTGAACAAAAGTGCTTTAAGAATTATATTCACGCTCGAAGTAAAACATGTAATAAAGATTTTGTATTGAAAGTGCCAAGATTAAAAGTTCAATCTATTTAAAATAGAAATGCCTCCAATGCTTGTGAGAATGAAATGTTTGTTATTAATGGTAGGATGTTGGATGAATGGGCATTTTTATATATCGTAGTAGTGTAATAATGAGCTTAGGGTAGTTGAAGTGAAAAAGGATTAACGGGTTACTGGTTACATAGAATTACTCTATACATTCATAAGAACACCTTGCGACTTATGAGTCCCATCCTGTACCTATATCTTATATTGTTGCATTAGCCGCGTGTGCTGCACCATGTTTTCGATGTTTACAAACAGCTAACATGTTATAGCCGCGTCTGCTACGCGCTTTTTCTTGATTTTTAAACATGTAACAAAATTTGTTTGCTAGAGGATGGATAACACGTTATATGTTTGAGAAGGCGCAGTGGAATCGGCTTTATGTAATACATAATCGACTATTGATATTCCATAAAACCATGTTTTTTTGTATATTGTATACGTAATATAAGCAGTAAAGTAAAACTAATTTTATGAACAATTAATTATTAGCAAAACAGCGTCACAATGTTTTTCTTAAACAAATAACAGTTTTATTTTTTACATAGATTTACAATATATTTTTACTATATGTATTTGTATATGCGATATTTTGACGTACTTAATTTTAAGTGAATATGTAATGTAACCGTACGTAGTGCCATCTTGAGTTTGTGGGGGAAAAAAATTAGACAATTATACAGAAAAACCATGAATAAGTAGGACCCTAACTGTGGGATGACCTATGACCAGGATTTATTCAGTAGGTAGACCTAAAGCAACACTAAGTTGTGACTTATAACAAAATGTTTGATATACACATAACAGGACAAATTTTTTATATTAAACTCTGACATAAAATGGGTCAAATTTTAACAGTATCGATATTTTACAAAAAATTGTCATTCCATCATCATCATCATCATCATGTCAGCCGAAAGACGTCCACTGCTGAACATAGGCCTCCCCCAAAGACTTCCACAATGACCGGTCCTGCGCCACCCGCATCCAGCGGACACCCGCGACCTTCACCGTGTGGGGGGCCTGCTCACGCTACGCCTTCCGGTATGTGGTCGCCACTCGAGAACCTTTCCGCCCCAACGGCCATCGGTTCTACGTGCTATGTGCCCCGCCCACTGCCACTTAAGTTTAGCGATTCGGAGGGCTATATCGGTCACTTTGGTTCTGCTGCGGATGGCCTCATTCCTGATGCGATCACGCAGAGAAACTCCCAACATAGCTATCTCCATTGCCCTTTGGGTGACTTTGAGCCTTCTTATGAGGCCCATAGTAAGCGACCACGTTTCAGTACCATATGTCATCACTGGCAACACACACTGGTCAAAGACTTTCGTCTTGAGACACTGCGGAATATTGGACGAAAAGATGTGCCGTAGCTTCCCGAACACTGCCCAGCCGAGTCGGATTCGACGATTAACCTCTTTCTCGAAGTTGGACCTACCTAACTGGACAGTCTGTCCTAGGTATATGTAATCGTCTACAACTTCGAGCGTAAAGTGTCCGATTGTTAAGAGAGTTGGTGCGACATGGACATTTGACATGATCTTCGTCTTGTCCATGTTCATCCTTAGACCAACTCGCTCGGAGGCTTTACTGGGGTCATTGAGCATTGTACTTAAATCCTCCATAGTCTCAGCCAAGACTACTATATCGTCAGCAAACCGAAGGTGAGTGAGTTAGTCGCCGTTTATGTTGATGCCTAGCCTTCTCCAGTCCAGAGTCTCGAAAACATCCTCCAGTGCAGCGGAGAACAGTTTAGAAGAAATAATATCTCCTTGCCTGACTCCCCGCTGCAACGGAATAGGCTTTGAGTTCTGGTCATAGAGTCGGACTGACACAGTGGCGTTCTCGTACAAACACTTCAGCACTTCGATATAGCGGTAGTCCACTTGGCACCGTTGGAGAGATTGTAGTACAGCCCACGTTTCAATCGAATCGAAGGCTTTCTCGTAGTCCACCAACGCTAAACAGAGGGGCAGGTTTCTGTCTTCTGTATAACCTGACGGAGCGTATGGATGTGGTCTACGGTGCTAAAGCCTCTTCGGAAACCGGCTTGTTCGGGAGGGTGGAAGTCATCTAGCCTGCGTACGAGACGGTTCGTAATGACTCCTGAAAACAGCTTATAGACATGGCTCAGAAGTGAGATGGATCGGTAGTTCTTCAGCAAGGAGTTGTCACCCTTTTTGAAGAACAGCACCACCACGATTCTGTTCCATGCCTTAGGAGTTTTCCCTTCCCGTAAGACGGAGTCGAACAACTTCTGAAGGGCCCTAAGGACCGGTTTTCCACCCGCCTTCAGGGATTCAGCTGTAATTCCGTCTTCACCGGGTGCCCTGTTGTTCCTCAGCTGCTTAAGAGCCATTCTAATCTCGTACAGGCTGATGTCCGGGATATCTTCGGTATAGTGCCGGGTTAATCTAGCTCTAGGGTCTTCTGCCAGACCAACTTCGGGTCTGCTAGTTGACGTGTATAGCTGTCCATAAAAGCACTCTATCTCACTCAGAAGCTCAGGTTTGGACGAAACGATTCTACCATTTTCAGTTTTTAATCTGGCGAGCTGGCTCTGCCCAATAGACAGATCTCTTGAAAAAACTTTAGAGCCCTTATTCTGCTCGATGGCTTCCTCAATACGATTTGTATTGAATTGGCGCAGATCGCGGGTAAGGGACTTAGAGATCTGTTTATTGAGCTGCCTGTATAATTTCGCATCGGCTGAAGACTGCAGAATCATCTCATTCCTTTCCTCGATGAGCCTCTGAGTGGAGATAGAGTGCCTCTTGGCTCTTTGAGTTCGTTGGGCCTTAAAGAACTTAGACCCAATGCTATGGACAGCTTCCACAAACCCGTCGTTGAATTCGTCCACATCGCCGCCTAGACAATCGAAACGGTTTGGAGTTCCAGCTGAAAGCTCTCGGGGTTTTGGATTTGGACTGCTGCTGGTCGGAGCGTGGACTTCATCAGTCGAGAGCGCTCTAGCTTGACGCATATATTCAATGTGCCTCTTACCAAACGATGATCACTTCCGGTTTTAACCGTATTGATCACAGAGACATCATTGAATATATGCCTCTTCGTCGACATGATGAAGTCAATCTCGTTTTTTGTTGCACCGTCGGGACTCATCTAGGTCCACTTCCTGTGCTCGCGTTTCTTGAAGAAGGAGTTCATCATGTAGAGTCCCTCCTTCTCCAAGAAATCAGCCAGTAGTTGGCCCCGGTGGTTCCGACTTCCAACTCCAAATTGCCCCACTCTCGGCTCTTCGCCGTCTCTCTTGCCCAGTTTCGCGTTGAAATCCCCCATAGCAAGGATGAAGTAGGTTTTGGAACTATGCATGACCTTTGATATATCCTGATACATTGCCTCCACCTCGTCGTCGGAGTCATTCCATGCGATGCTGTATTTTCACTTTATTCATAATATTGTAAAATTAAGCAACTTGGAATAGCAAAAACCACAGTCACCTACAACTTACTTATCCAGGTTTGATTAGATGTCTGTTTTAAGTGTTAGTATAAAAATGCTGGACATTTTTACGGTTTTGTACTATTTTGACTTGAAGTATCTCGCTTGATGTATGTAAAATATAGATGTGTTTTGTGTTAGTGATGTGATTAATTCATAATGCTTTGAAGAAGTTACCTTATTTTGTCAATTTGGGTGTGTCCATACAAAGGCATTAATACATTAATTGAAACCTGCCCGGCTAGTATGATAGCTTATACCGTCACGTTATATGGCCAAAATGTACTGAAACGTTACATAAAACGTGACGGTATAAGCTATCATACTAGCCAGGCAGGTACATGTTACATACCGATCTAAAAAAGCAGGCTAATTTGATTGGATGAATGATTAAAGATCATTATTGTATTATAGACGTTATAGTTAAGGCAATGTTAGAATTTACTTTGTTATTAGTTACCTACTATTTTTCGTCATTAATGTATAAATGTTGTTATCAGGTTATTTATAATTCGACTACCAAAATACATAAACTCATAGTTACATGTACAGTCAGCATCATATCATATCGTTGCAATCAAGATCACCAAATACTTGCAAACAGCCAAAATGGTATTAACATTGACTCAGCCAAAGCGATCAAACTGTCTAGCTAGGCTATCCACCGCGTACAAACAATTTGTCCCCAGCCAGGTTCGCAGATATTTCCTATGGCTTGTAAGTACACTGCTCCAACGCACATCGTCCAACACATTCAATGCCACTGTTAGCGTTGGTACCGTAACAACCACACCGCCACTAGTAACTAAGGCCCCAAAGCATCCGAAAGTATGGGGCACTCTAGAAATCTGAGCTTTATTATTATTTTTATAAGATTTCATCTCTTTTAATGATACTGTCTATTGATAAGGTGACCTGACCTGTGCTATTTTTGACTAATTTTGAATTTTGACAATGACCGAGAAGAGTAACAGCGAGTGATTGATCGTATCATTTCTTTAATTTGGAGCTCAGCGTAAGGATTTCTCTAGAAATCCTATATGAGTTCCACCAAGAGGGACAGAAAAACTCCTACGCAGCTAAATTGAGAACTGATCTTAAACGTCTGGCGGCTTACTATAAAAACCTCTTTGATTTGGACGGGTAATCGTTGATTTGCCTCAAACTATTTGACATGACGAGGACATGACATTGAGGCAAATAAAGAAAATTGGAACTATGACAAGGACAACAAATAATTTATCCCTCTCTATCGCTCTATTCAATTTTGTATATGACCATCTCGCTCGGTAGCGGTAATATTATTTGACGTCTTCTCTGGGGTACTCTGAGATTTGGAGCATGACCTATCCAAAGAGTGTAATAATATATGATAAAGAGAGCCATCTCGGGCGACGTGAACTAATGTGAACCAAACGGATTTTGGCTGTACTTATTTTTACCAATTACACGTCTCCACCTTGGGCCAGCGGTCATTTTAATGTCATCCTCCCATCTCAGACACTGTCTTCCACGGCTTCTTTTTCCATCTCTTGGGTACCACTCTGAAACTGCCTTGCACCATTTTCCTTAGTTGTCGCGCATCATATGTCCGGTCCACCTCCACTTTTGTTGGTCAATACGTAGCAGGATATCGGTCAATTTGGTTTTCTTTCTGATGTCAGTGTTTCTGACTCTGTCACGAAGTTTTGATCCTATTATGCTGCGCTCCATTGCTCTTTGGCATTTGGCAAGTTTGTCTCTTAGGGATTTGGTGAGTGCCCATGTTTCACATCCGTAAGTTAAGCATGGGAGGATGCATGTGTTGAAAGTTTTCCTTTTCAGTGCCATTCCCAGGTCCTGTGACTTCATGATTTCCTTTAGTAACCAGAATTTCTTCCAACCATTTGCAATCCTTGTATTAATTTCCTTTGCTATTAAGTCTTTTGGAGAAATTAGCTGGCCAAGGTAGGTGTATTCATTTACAAACTCTAGGTTCACTCCGTTCACGGTTATGTCTGCCTTCGTTGAATTGGTCATGAGTTTGGTCTTGGCAAGGTTCATTTTCAGTCCAACTTTCTCACTTTCTTTGCTAAGGCTTTGTATCATTTTTTCTAAAATTTCTGGGTTTTCTTAAAAAATAACTAGGTCATCTGCAAATCTAAGATGGTACAGTTTCGATCCATTTATATTCAGACCAAAACCCGTCCAGTTCAGATTGCGAAAGATGTTTTCTAGGACTGCTGAGAAAAGTTTTGGTGATAGCGGTTCTCCTTGCCTGACACCTCTTCTTATTGGAAAATCTTTTCCCAGTGTTTCGAGCTTTATACTGGCGTGGCTATGCGCATAGATATTTTTGATAATGTTAGTGTAGATATCGGGTATCCCTTGGTGTTCTAGAGTGTCCCATATGTACTTGTGGCGCAGACTATCAAAGGGTCCTGGCCCAAGGTGGAGACGAGTAACTCAGGACAGACCCCAATGGAAACTGTTAGAGGAGGCCTATGCCACGAGGCACACTGAGATTAGAGACATTTTATAAGATTTGTTACCAATGTGTATGTTTATCTGTAATACCAGAATAAAGGGCTTTATTATTATATTATTATTTTTACCAATTGATTTAGTATCAACTGTGATATGATATCGTAACCTTCCCGTGGTAACTTCCCCTTCTTTAAAGTTGATTAATGATAATTACTGCTTACAGAAGTTATAATTTACTACCTTTTATTGTATTATGGTCACGAGGAGGTTATTACGGAAAGGTTAAGATGCTTCAGTAGATGGTACATGAACAATATTTATTTATCTACAAATTACTTAATAATTAAATTTATACTAACGTGAGACATATTAACACTTAGAGAGAGAAATACAGATGAAACTCACTTGTAAAGTACGGCGTGGTCGGCAACCGTGTCAACACTCAACCTGATGAAGGACTCCAATTGTAGTCCGAAACATGTCGCAAATAGTCACTTTACAAGTGAGCTTCAACCGTATTTCTCTCTTTAAGTACTTAATATTTATAAACCTTTCGGTCAGATTGGCGAGTTAGGTAGTCTAATTTCAGTACAAATTACTATGTGAGTAGTAGACGAGATGAGAGTATAAATAATGTGTGTTCCTTAAATTCGGTTCCTGTACAAGTGTGTTTCATATTTATATGCACATATGGTTGACTTACAGCCCGGCAAAACATGCCGTCGCAATGGTGATAGGTGGCAGAACTTTATACGCGAAAAAGGTCTTTTTAAAATTTTATTTCCCTAGACCTATTAAATACATTTCGGAAATAATAATGCACTTGATATTGAATTTTATACTTATGTTAGTGTTGTTAGATATACTGGGGATTTCCTTTTCTATTGAGCTTGTATTGTGCCAATATGAGTATTTTAAATTATTTTAATTTGTTCGAAGAAAAGCATAGCCGTGTTTTACCAAAATAATTCGATATCAGAACAGCGGATTGGATTATATTATTAGACAGGATTTCCTAACTGGATCATTGATAAAGCATGTATAATTTCATTCATTTTCTTAGTCTGTTATGGTATTATGTCCTATACTTGGGTGTTGCGATACTAACGCCGGCTTCACCAAGTAATAGGAGTTGTGCATGCACGTACACGGTGGATGACGTGAACAATTTGATCTCTTTGGCTGAGTCCATGTGAATGACGATTTTGGATGTGTTCAAGTATTTGTCCGACGACCTGTTTAGCCTAGTTGGTAGTGACTCTGCCTCCGAAGCTAGAGGTCCCGGGTTCGAATCCCGACCAGTGCATTTATTTCTGAATTTTTCACGGATATTTGTTCTTGGGTCTTGGATGTTTTCTATGTATTTATCTATATAAGTATGTACATCGTCGTCTAGTACCCATAGTACAAGCTTTGCTTAGTTTGGGACTAGGTCGATTTGTGTAAGATTGTCCCCCGATATTATTATATTATTATTATTATTTGGTGATCTTGAGCGCTACGTACTATATGATGCTGACGTATAGTATTTTATTGAAAATAACTCAATGCACATATTACAGTTTGGAGCATAAGTGAGTCAATATTCGCATGTTAGTAGCATTCGATTTAATAGATGTCAAACTATATAAAAATATAAATGTTTTATATACAATATTACTCCTAGAAATGAGCAACAAAACTGCTGTACAAATGTATTACTTACGATTTATAGTTATTTACCTACTGAAACCTAAAAACTGGAAATTTTAACCTAATTTATTTTCCTAATAATTAGTTTTTTTTAAGACAACCCAAAAAACTGAAACCACCTAAAATAGGCAATTTCAGTCTCTTAAAAGTGATTCGGAAAGTATGTTGATGAGATATATTTTAGGAGGTAATTATTGTCTACAAAGAGTTCGGTGCGAAAGTGAGTCAATGTAAATAAGTATGGAAACTGAATGGTGGACACCTTATTCAACCGAGTCTAACCCTACAATAACTACAAAAGTACGTGTCTGATTCAAGCAGTTGCGTGCTCATTTTAAGGAAGCCGTAATTAACTGTTATAGACAATTAAATAATTTGGGGTCGTCATAAAAAAAAAATTTCGTTAAACAAAAACATATAATAGACACGTTTCTTGAGGACTAAACTTTTTTTTTCTTCTCTTATGTCGTTGCCCAAAGGTGTTACAGTTTTGTTATTGTTCTTGCTGAACACAGCTGACTGAATTAATGTTAATTTATTGGCAATTTCCTAAGATACAGCCGATAGATCAGACAAACTTCCATAGAAAATGGTCGGTGCAAATTTGATTCAATGCTAATGTCACCCTTGAGACAAAATGCAATATCTTGATCTAAAATTACATAACGGCAGATTATCCCTACAATGCATGCTAACGAATAATGTTTCAATGGAAACATTATTCTTAACCCTTTTTGTTTTAATTGACGATATTTATCAAAGTAGTGGACATTGGTTCAGTTGTGCTACTAACTGTATGTTCTGCTACAAAGTTTGTCGCATGTATATAGTGTATTCCCAAAAACCTTTAAAACTTATTTAACCGATGTAACTGTATCAATCATTTCAATAGTGAATACGTACATTCTTAGGGAAAACATTTCGTAATGGTGACAATAAACATTTTGACTCTCGATGTTCCCCATTCCTAATCTGTAAAAAAGTCATTTTACATGTCTATATGCCATTTAGTTATTTATGTTGAACTAGATAGACTCAAGTATAGATTATAAACTTATTATTGTTGTCTTTGAAAAAGTATAATTTTTATTAAGATTCCTTAATTTTTAAAAAGAAGCGCTTCATTTTAAGTTTTCTTTATTTGGAGACACAATACACCGCAGTCCGCACCTACCAATAAACAACGGTTTCAATTTATTATTACACTTGTTAAAATATGACTTGTGTTTTTGGTGTTCAAATAATATCCTTTTAAACTTTTAGGTTACATGTAATCGACTAACCATAACTATTATAATCATTATCTATGTCAACACTTCCATATCATGTATCTTTAATAAACAAATAGCGAGGAGACCAAATATATATCATAAACAATATTTGATAATTTTTAATGTAATTGGGTCTCATTTCAGTATTATTATAAAGCTATAAAACTGCAGTCCCGGATCTACGATTTTTTCGAACCGGGGCAAAACCTTGATGGTGGCGCCCCTCCCTTCAGTGTTTAAGAAAAACTGTTAAAATTGCCAGATAACTGCCGCCCGGAGCAAGCGCCCCGGTTTGTCCCCCCCCTCCCCTAGATCCGGCGCTGTAAAACTGCGACTGCTATGTCGTTGCCCAGCCTACAGATAAATATATTATAAATGTTGTTTTACGTGTATATAAATCGTGGAATATCCGGAGTGATGCTTCAAAAAAGTACTTTTAAATTTTCTTTTGTATCCTTATATTCATTCTTAGTTAGTACGCATTTTAGTCGACTTATTATATACTAGATTAAATGAAAGATACACAATCACGGTCGCTAAAGAAGTTTCCTATTGTTTTTGAGTTTTATTGTTTACCAATCGAATGAAAATAGTAAATATACCCTTGTATTTACACTTCTTTGTTTCATTCTAATTCCTATCCGTCCTGATCAAAAAAGGCAAAATTTAAAGAGAGACCCAAATGAAATGAAATATTATAAGGTTCGCTTTCGTAATTCATTCAAGTTTTTTCACATCATAATATTAAAACATGCACACCAGTATACTGGTGGTTTTTTTTTAATTCGTTAATTGTGAGGGCACATTCCACAGATGAAATAAAGTAATCTTCTCTAAGACACTAGTATCTCAATTCATACCATTTCGAAAATATTAAAGGATTTATTTTCGTTTCTTAACATCTCAAGTATAGTACCCATAAAAATCCTTAACAATAAAGTTCTTATTTACCAAGTGGCCAGTTACATGAAAAAAGTTCAGTGTCCGTCTTAAACCTCTCACACACTGGCGCGGCCTGGCCGCGGTGGTCAATAGTAATTTTGTCATTAGCTGTCAACTATTGACCGCCACCATAGGCCGCACCAGTGTGATTCAGGCCCTAAGATCTAAATCATTGTACCTTCTTACACCAAACTTTTTTTTATCACATTTGCTTGACATATCATTCAAAACTTAAGTACCTACGTCAAAGTGACAAATCTGTGGACCTGTCATAGCCGCCTATGTGTGTGCGTGGTTTTCTTTTTATACAAAGACGGTGGCAAACAAGCTTACGGCCTGCCTGATGGTAAGCAGATACCGTAGCCTATGGACACTTGCGACTCCAGAGGAATCACAAGTGGTTTGCCGACCCTTTATTGACTTAGGGATACGCTGTGTTGAGAGTGAGGGACCCGCAGATGTTTCCAGCTGTCAAGCTAGAGACATATGCATGTCCCTCACCCCCATCACAGCGCATCCTCGAGAGCTCTGGCGACCTTACTCACCACCAGGAACACTACACCACATACCTACCTAAGGGGCAAGTAGTGATGTTATTATGGCCGCGGTCTTCTATAATGTGGAGGTACTTCCCCTGTTGGGCTGCTCCAAATTTAAGCTGGATAACGTTTCGCTGTGCCCTACCTCTTCAATATTGTTTTTATTGACATGCGTGTCATTCGAATTTCAAATATTGTCATACTAGACATTAACTTTTGCTTAACGGCACGTTAACTTTTAAAGCCCTTTTGCATTCACCCTTGGTGATATAATTTATTATTTAGTACAAAAAAAAAACATTTTCTTTGAATTATGTAAAACTGAATATGCGACGTCGTTTCTTTGGGTATACACGGCTACATGCCTGAAGGAACGGAAACGGAAATCAGTAAAAAACAGCCTGTAGAGTTATGAGCTTATGAGACCTGGCTCTGCCCAGCTAGCATGATAGGTTAGATGGTCACCTTCTACAGCTAAAATGATGGTGCTAGCTGGGCTGAATTGAAGAATATCCCTACACACATACATGCAGAGCTATATAACCTCACAAAAATTACCTTTTTATGGTGTCATTGCATGGGGTCGTTATTCTCCAACAGCTCGCCACAAGCTCCCCTGCGGGTTATTATTATTAATATAACTAGATGAAAGCCCGGCTTCGCTCGGGTGAAATAAATAAGAAAGAAATAAACAAAACATTTATTCGTGACAGTTATGCAAACGACGAAAGAAATAGTGTACAAAAATGTATAAAATAAAAACATTACAACAACGGATTATGATGAAACTTCGAATCGTATAGAAATATAGTCTGTAGTCTGGATTGGGAATAAAAGTATGGAATGGAATTATATGGAATTGGGAGTAAAAGATTACGCAAACGACGTCACGGGCAAAGGCTTAGTATCTTTGCAAGTTAATCCTAAGCATTTTTATAAGGGTAGTATTTAAAGGCACATAAAAAATTGGACACCGTAATCAGTACTGATTTGTATAGCTAACATACTAATCGTTCATTAAAATTCAATTCAGATGTGCATTGTTTAATATTGATGTGCCAGTCAGTATTTTTGGTGCGAAGTCAGAGCTGCTAACGCGAAAAACAAATGAAGTTCGTGTATCTCCCTCTCTGTCGCACTTGCAAATTCGAGCGACACAGAGGGAAATACACGATGTTCGTTCGTTTTCGTTTCGCGGTAGCAGCTCTCTATTCTCCGCCAAATTCTATTCAGTGGGGCCCCTTACACTCAATATTATCGCGATTTTTAAAATTGTATGGGGTCTGTTAAACGCTTAATACTATCACAATACAGGTGTGTCAATATTATCGTGGTTTTTTAAAATCGTATGGACTTTTCTTCAATATTCCTTGCACGTGATACGGATCGTGATATGAGTATATCGCGTGATAATAACAACCTTTTAACAGGCCCCTATGGATGTTGCTTCAATATTCAGTGTTTCGCGTGATAATAATAACAGTTGGTAATACTTTCTCCAATTAATGGAAGCTATTTAACAACTTGTTCCGTTTTGCCAAAGGTATTTCACATTCCGATACGCGCACCATCCAGGAATAGGAGCCGTCAGACCAGAGGGCCTACCGCGATCTGAAAACGAAGTATTTCCCTCTCCGCGCTCGAATATGCAAGTGCGACAGAGAGGCATATATATTTAGTTTTCGGTTGGTAGCACCTTAGTCCGAGCGTGGCGGACGGTCGAAGAAAGTCAAAGAACATTCCGTGTGTTGTCTGTCACACATATAATTTTGTAGCTTCCCATCGACCTATGAACTTGAAATTAAGTGATAATGTTTATTATGAAGTATATTTTACCAAAAATATTAATATATTGATAAATCACATTTGTTTTTTAGTTGTACGGAACCCTCAGTGTGCGACTCCAACGCACTTGGCTGGTTTTTATTACATTTTGAATTTTATTTCTCTTATAGTAAAATACCCTATTCGTTTTAAAGTTGACGCCTGAGGGCCTACCGCGAACCAAAAACGAACTATCTTCCTCTCTGTCGTTCGAATATACATGTGCGAGAGAGGCAGATACTTCGTTTTCGGTTCGCAGTAGCGCCTCTAGCGTCCGAGCGCGGCGAACGGCATGAGCTGAGGGTCTACTCCGAAATTCAAAATCCTAACTTCGTATGGTGCCGTCCCTTTCACTCTCCTGTCATAGACTATATGAGTGAAAGGGACGGCACCATACGAAGTTCGGATTTCGAATTTCGGAGTAGTCCCCCAGTACCACTAAGTTATAAGATAGAGCGAGATAGGGATATAATTTTGCTAGACTTTTAAAAGCCATAAGTCACCTAGTAGTTGTCACAAACAAAATAGAGACGCAGGTTTAAGATGACGGACAGACTCAGCAAACATTCAAGTGGTGTCCTTTACACGATTAATATTATCATAATACTGGGGGTGTCAATATTATCGCAGTTTTCAAATTTGTATGGATTCTGCTTTAATATTCACGTAATACTTATCGTGATATGAATACATGTAACAGGCCCCATACATTCGCTTTGAAGGCGGTTGTTGTGACAATCAGTCTAGCTAGCACGATAGATTATACCGTTACGTTTTATGTGACGTTTTAATACATTTCGCCCATATAACGTGACGGTATAAGTTATCGTGCTAGCTAGGGTGATAGGTGTATAGAACGCTTGAAAACTACAAAAACAAAACGCTGCAGACGCGGCTAGCCGAATCCACACAATGGGCGATGATGGCCCATCACCCAGAACGCAGTCCAGCAACCTGGCCAACATACCAGACGCAAAAATAGTTCACGATTTTCGAACGTAGCCGACACTGTCAACCAACAAATTTAATATAGCAATATAGTCTGTGGGCAATATGGCCGACGTTTTGTCATCAAATTAACACTTTTAAATGCAAAATACGCGACAATCCGAATTTTGCGGATACATATGTTCAACTCAAAAATCGTTATTTTTATACGTTCTTCAATTTGAGACAGGTCTCGTCCGGGTCTACCGTACCCCTGCACGAAATTATTAATATAGATTAGGAACCTAATCTCTCTCACCTATTTATATAGATATTGCGGCTGAGAGTGTGCTTATAATTGAAATTGTTGATTAATCTCAAATATGTAACAGTTATTTCTAGGCATCTTTGAATGAAATAAATCATTTGGACTGCAGTGCAAAATAATAACACACTTTTGCACTTGAGTGTACTTATTCAGTTTGTGTGTTTTGTTCAAGTAGACAAATCGATAAGTTGTAGACAAAAATATTAGAGAAATGAGAGCCGTTTACAACGGTGTTTATTATCATTATCAGAGTACTAATTTCGATATTATCGTGAATTTCAATTTTGTTAGGATTTTGGTTGAATATTCGTCAATATGCGCTGCACATGTTCCCTTAGCTTAGACCGTGAACAGGGGCCTTCTACATGGTGATTATTATCACGCGATACACTTCTGTCATCATGTATATATGGGGTATTGGCTATTATGTGCGAAGTAGGTGGTGGGGGTAAGCTAGGCGATCGTAGCGCACACCATGGCAGAAATGTGTACTTACCGGGGACCACTGTCAAATTTACTTTCACGTTTTCTATTGGTTCCTTAACGGTTTTCTACGATTCGTTTCGTTTGTATGTATTTATTTATACTCTTATTTATTTCAGTAAAATTTCCAATACGGGGTCTTTCTCGTTTACTATAGTAAATATAATATTCATGTGTCATTATTTGACATCTCTGAGTTTTGAAGTTGTCTCGGGACCTTTGACGTTTGACGTTTCTGACGTGCACATAGCCAATATTGATGCAAAATCCAAACAATTTAGAAAACCACGATAAAATTGACATGCCTGCATAATCAATGTGTAAACGACAAATGACCCCAGTCAGAAGTGCTAGCGAACCGAAAATGAAATATCTGCCTCTCTGTCGCACTTGCATATTCGAATGACAGAGACGTAAATATTTCGTTTTCGGTTCGTGGTAGCCCTTCAGAGGGCCTGTTCTGAACTTAGAAATTCGAACTTCGTGTCGTGCCGTCCCTTTCCGCCATTTAGTGTACCACGTGCCACGAGAGTGAAAGGGACGGCAAAACACGAAGTTCGATTTACGAAGTTCGGAGTAGGCCCTCAGTTCTGTTTTAAAATAATTTCGAGTAGAGATCGAGTTTAATTTTAATACAACGTTTTAGCCATTGCTGAATTATTACATAAAGTGTCATAAAAAACTTTGATCTACTTAAACCTTACTTTTATGACATCGGCCAGTTGGACTGGACCGAACGCTCTACTTTTGTGTTCCAAAATGGCCGATCCAGACCAGAAACGCGTTATTTGCACCGCATTGCTGCGCTTCTTGTGAATATATCGACGAAAATTCAGATCAAAACCGGCGAAGTCGCTGCCACTGTCAAAATTTAAAACCTTATTTTGGTAAGTTAACAAAGATGTTAATGCTAAAACGATCGGTGTTTTAACTTTATTACGGGACACTTTGATGCTAGCTTGTGTAAAAATCTGGTGATATGCTACATGATGTAATTACCAAGTGACGCTGCATTGCTGTGTTTTTGTTTGGATCTTAAGGAATGTGTTTGTGAAAAGGTAGGTTGAATCTTCATCAGTTACAGTTTGAACCATACTCTCACTAACATAAATTTCTTGATGTTGATAGTCCTGTATGTTTTACTTAACCATGTTAACCATCTAGTTTTATAAAAACAAGTACTACAGTAATACACCTCAAATTGGCATTTACTTGCAACCTATTCTTTTGGTAGTTATTGTTAGCATGTTAAGGAATTTCCTGTAAAGTTATCATTAATCTTTCCAGTGCAAGTGGTCGTTCTCCATCATTTCTCATCAATTTCTTATTTACCTCCCGAGGCACTATAATTCTGTGCTTTTCATTCAGGAACTGATTCCGACCAAAGGTTTGAGTATGTTACATATAATACATATGTCAAGATTCAAGATACATTTATTGTTATTGTGTACATTTTAATCAAACGCCACATAGATAGTCCAACAGCTTGCCCATTATCCCTTTAGAAAACGGCCAATACAATTGTGCGGGTTGATTACAAAAACATAACAATATATGTACTTCATTTTGCATCAGCCTGGTGCTGTTTTTCAGGTCTAAGAGAAATAAGGGCATATAATAGAAAATTTACATATTAAAATTATGAGTCCTCTGGAATTGCAGTTGTCTGTTTTGTATAAATCTCCACTTTAGTTTGCGGTGAGCTTCATGATTTTTTACTTCTGGTGAGGTGGGTTGCGGTTCTGTTTACTTTTTTGTACCATGGTGACAAACATGTATGCGGCCTTCCTGATAGTAAGTGGCAATTGTAGCCTATGGATTTCTGGAACTCCAGGGGACTTAACTTTAACTACAACAGGAAACCATTGCTCTAGATCAGGGTTTTTTAAACTCGGGTTAGTTTGATGAACACCAGGGGTCCATGGCTTATTTATTTACTTTATTTGGGGCATCAACAGCAATACAATATAAAAAATACAAAACTTATACGACAATAACAATAGGCAATGACAGATCCACTAATGCAAAAATGCATGAAACTGCCTTTTTTTTGTATCTGTTGTGTGAAAATGATGATAATGATAATAAATATTTTTCTATTCTCTATTCTAAAATGCCTGTAGCTATCTAGCTAATGTAGCTATCAAAATACAGTCATATTTAAATTGGGGTTCAGTATTTTGGAAAGGGTCCATGGGATCTTTGATGTCTGAAATTTCAAAAGGGGTCCAAGACTAGAAAATGTTCAAGATACCCTGAATTAGTTTGTTAATTTAAAACTCAATTAATGTGGTGTATAATAATTATAATGTGGGATAGTGGTTCTCAAACTTGTGTTGTAGCCAAGTGGTTCATGTTTGCCAATTTGGCCGGTTTTTTAAATGTTATAATATAATAATAATATATAATATAATAAGCCTTTATTCAGACAGTTACAATATTTGTTTTAAGTACATGTTTTATAAATAGCTTTTAATTATGAAATTTAATAAATGATAAAATTCACTTTTCTCCTTTTATATTCCTTTTATATGTCTGTATGCCTTTTATAGGCACTGCTGCTTTGTAGATTACAGCAAGGCTTTCGACTCACTAGAACATGAGAAAATTTGGCAAGCACTTAAAAACCAAGGAGTTGAAAACAAATACATTAGAATCCTCAAAAACATCTACGAAAACAGTAAAGCTAAAATCAAACTAGAAAAGACGGGTAAAGAAATAAATATTGAAAGGGGTGTAAGGCAGGGTGACCCCATATCACCTAAACTTTTCACAGCGGTCCTAGAAGAAGTATTCCGACAATTGGATTGGGATGAGTGTGGGTTGTCAATCAATGGTGACAAACTGTCACATTTACGATTCGCAGACGATCTAATAATCATGTCACCATCGAAAGACGGACTCCAAACAATGCTAAATGACTTGGATAGAGAAAGTCGAAAAGTAGGCTTAAGCATGAACATCCAAAAAACTAAAGCCATGACGAACGGAACACAAGAGCCTATTTATGTCAACAACAATCCAATTGAATATGTCGACGAATACATTTATCTCGGCCAGATAATCTCACCACGGGACTTGACCTCTAAAGAAATAGACAGGCGTATCGGAAACGCCTGGAAGCAATACTGGAGCCTAAAGGAGATTATGAAAAATAAAGAAATAAGTATGACCATAAAAAGAAAACTGTTTGATACCTGTATACTGCCAGTAATAACATATGGTTGTCAAACATGGGCAACTAATAAGTCACACATTAAAAAACTAGAGGTTTGTCAGAATTCAATGGAAAGGAGCATGATGGGAAAGAGATTATCTGATAGGATTAGAACTACAATTATAAAGAAACATACAAGAACAAAAGACATAACCATAACTATCAGGAAGCTCAAATGGCAATGGGCAGGCCATACAGTGAGAGGGAAAGAGAAGTGGTCGAACACAATAATGTACTGGTTCACTAGAAATAGAAAAAGGAAACGTGGTAGACCTCTTAGAAGATGGGTCGATGACATAAAAGCCACAGCAGGTGGAGGTTGGACAACAATAGCGAGAGATAGGGAGAAATGGCGACAGTTGGGGGAGGCCTTTGCCTATAAAAGGCATACAGACATTTTTAAATGTTAATATTGATAAATTGGTTAATTGATACTTATCAATCAATAAGTGGGCATTAACTGTTCAGTTGTGAATGTGAGACACATTTGGATAAAGTCATATATCATCATCATCCTAGTGTTATTCCCAGTACAGTTGCATCCTGAAGGATGCCTGGGGTCCGCTATCTAATCCCAAGAATTGGCGTAGGCCCTAGTTTTTACGGAAGAAACTAGACCTTATTGGGATTAGGCTTTGTCAGGTGAGTGGGCAACTCGACTGTTATAAGTTCTCAACAGGTTCTAAAGCCACCCGAAGGCCTCTAACTTGGCTTAACGACTGCTATCATAGACAGCAGCTGGGATCAACGGCTTAGTGTGGCATCTAAAGCACGGAAGTGCTCAGTTAGTACCACTTAAAGTGGTCACCCATCCAAGGACTGACCCCGCCCGACATTGCTTAACCTCGCATACCTCGGTACGCGGGCACTGATGGGCCTTGGTTCACAAATCAATAACTCAAATTTATTTTACAGACAAGCCAAAATGGAAGAGATTGTGGTCAAGACAGAAATGCAGGCTAATGAGGAGATACTGCTGTTCTATGTTGATGGTAAGTTCATAATTCACATACACAGTTAGTCTATGGAGTTTCCGAGCTTGAGTTCGTCCACAGCTCAATACAGTATACCAATTTTTAAATTAATGTTCCTGTGTCTTTGAGGTCCTAGGTTCGAATCCTGGTAAGAGCATTTGCTTCTATGGTGAGCAGAAATATTTGTTCTTGAGACTTGGATGTCTTGTCTTCTATGTATTTAAGTATATATCTATTAAATATATCGTCGTCTAGTACCCATGACACAAGCCTTATTGAGCTTACTATGGGACTAGTTCAGTTGTGTAAACAATTGACCCCCAATATTTATTTATTAATTAATTACCACAGAGGAGGTGGATAGACGATATTGTCTGAATATCTGGGCCTAATTGGACCCAAGATGCAAAAAATAGGATATACTGGAAAGGATTGGAGGAGGCTTATACCCAAAAGGGGTCCATAAAATAGAAATAAAATAAAAATTAAATGTAATCCCACTAATAATATATATTTAAGGAATAAAAGGCTTAGTAAAAATAATAATAAATATAAAAGAAAATTTCATGTTTTTATGGTTAGTAAAGGTTCATTAAGTAACAACATAGTATTTGTTTTACATAGAATTTATAATGAATGTTTACTAACCATATCATGAAATTTTGTTTGAATGTACTTAAACACATTGGGAACATGTTCATAAACCCCCGACGCGGAACGCAAAAGAAGGGGTTATAAGTTTAACGTGTGCATCTGTGTATGTGTGTATCTGTCTGTGGCACAAAAGTTTAAACATGTGTATCTGTCTGTGGCATCGTTGCTCTTAAACAAGTGGACCAATAAAAATGCGATTTTTTAAAAGCATGTTTATCAGCGATGATTCTTAGGTATGGTATGTTTAAGTTTAACTTAATTAAGTTTCCCCAGTGTTCATCTTGAGAAGAATCACCTTGCACTTCTCTTATTTTTTTAAATCTATGATCGCCTTGCGTTGCCGTTTTTCCCATTTTGTCTCAGGAACCCTAAAAAGTAACTTTGGTTCTGATGATTAAAAATATGTAATATGTACTTTTAAATGCTTTCAGAAGAAGATGGAACAAATCAACATGGTGTGGTGACAACTATTGAAAACATCGAACAGCCTCAAGAAGCACAACTACAAGATGGAAACACTTATCTGGTTGAACAATCCAATGTCGCATATCAAGAAGAACCCATGGAAGAAGAGCATGCTTGGTCTAAAGACAGATGGACCGACGATGAAACTAAACGACTTCTAGTCTTCTATGTGGATAATAAAACCTCGTTTCTAAGTGGGTCAACAACAAAGAAACATCTATGGACCGTAGCGTGTAAAACCATGCTGTCAACCAAGAATCACATCGCCTGCGAAATGAAGATACGCAATCTTAAAAGAAAGTACACTCAGTTGCGTGTAGAACAAGATAAGGGGTTTGATGTAATTTGGCCGTATTTTCCACTGTGCCACCAAGCTTTTCATGATGACAAATTCGTAAATGCTGTTTTAGAGGAAGAAAGAGCGAAAGTACAAGTACAACCAAAGCCTGTTCTTCCTGTCAAAGCAAGCGACGATTCAGGCGTTGTGGTTGTTAAAAAGGTTAACTCGAAGCATGCCAGTGATGGTAATGTTGAAACCATGCTCAATTTATACTTGAAGCACAAAAAAATCAGCAGTCATAAGGCAAAGCAGAGGGGTTTATGGCAAAATATCGCTTTACAATTGGGCTCTGAAGATGGCGATTATTGGCACAAACGTTTTCTGAATTTCAAAAATAATTACATTAGATTATTGGAGAAAAGAAACATAGAAGGTCCTGATTCTATAAGCTGGCCTTATATGAAACTATTCGATCAGATATATGAAGGAGATGAAGAATTCCAGAAAAAGCACTGCCAACAGAGAAATGAAGCTCCAGCTCCACGGATGGAACAATATCAACAAATACCAGCAGAAACTCTAGAACATCTTTGGAACGACACAGAATTGACTGTCCTCGTCAAATACTACTTTGACTGCTACCAAGAGTTCCAAGATAAAACAATTCCAAATAGTTTCCTATGGAACGAGGTTGGCCGTTTAATAGACAAGACTCCTGACTCTTGCAAGACTAAATATGACGAATTACGAACAAAACATCTAGATAAGTACATTGAAGGAGGATATGAATTACGAACTAGAGCACCACTTGCAATTCTATTCGACAACATAATATGTAAAGATATTCAACACGAAACAGCCACAAAGAGCCTTAGAGCTGCTGATAACGACATGTGGAAAACAGAGGAGTTAGACGAAATGGTGCAATTTTTCTATGACAATACTGAGGTTTTCAAAGATTCAGTTTGTTACTTTGTCTGCTGGGCTGCTATTTCGAAGAAGCTGCGGCGAACTGTGGCTGCGTGTAGGAAGCAGTGGAAAGAGCTGACCAGGCTATACAAGAGTATTCTGGAAGACAAGAAGGATAATCCCGATATGCAGATTGACTGGCGTTATATTGAGTTGTTTGACAGCATATTTGTGTACGGCATGGACACACATCTCCTTGAGGGCTATGAGAAGTCGCAGAATCAAGATAAAGAACCTGAGAAAGTTGGAGGTAAGATGTGTTTCTCCTTCATACTATTAAATACAATACAAATATCATCATATACAATAAGAATGGATAAATATACTATATTGGCCAAAAAAATCCCCCTAACCTATAATGATGAGGGATGGCTAAAGCTTTCGATCATTGTTTTGTTAGAGTGGAGATCTATTGCACATCAACCTTGCCATCAGCCTTGTTTCTTACCCTTTCGCTTGGAATAACCCATCATAGTAATTTTAAACATAACAATAATAATTTATTTGTGATAACACCTTTACAATAGTTACAAATTTTGAGTTCTCCTTTGAGTACTCACTCTTCCTGAGGTGGTAATTACCATTTGCCCTTAATTATCCATTAGTTTTAATACAATTTAAATTAAATTAACCATTTCATTTATGGGCCTGATGGTCAGTTTTGTATTTCTTTTGAACTTTATTTTTGACAACCGGTGTAGCCTTGTGGTTAGTGACACTGCCTACGAACTTGATGGTCCCTGGGTTTAAATTTCGATAAGAGAAAATATTTGTGTAATGAGCTTGAATGTTTGTTCTGAGTCTTGCATGTTTTCCATGTATTATTTCTATTAAATATATCGGCGTCTAGTACCCATGTGAGTTAGTTCAATTTGTATAAGTTTGTCCTCTAATATTTATTTATTTTATTCAGTCTGTAATGATTCTATAGTTCTTCGTTCCCAAATATTGTTCTATAGTTCTCTATTTTATGACCCCCCTTTGAGCAATTTTGTTTTTATTCCTTTAGTGAAAACTCTTAGCCCGTGTAATAGTCAATTAAGTTTATATTATGTATAATTTAAAGCCGTATGTTTACCAATACAATATATAAATATTTTTTTCCAGTGTTGTGATATCGTGAGACCCGTTTATCCTATTTCAACAAAATGTTTATTATGTTGCAGTCAAAAAAGTAGACATCAGATCAGACGACGAAAATGAGTTTGATGAAATCATCTCAGAAGACGACGAATCGTATGACGAAAGAGGTTTTATGAAGCGTTCAAAACGACGCCCTGGCGACTCCAAGTCTTTCAAGATTCTAGAATATTACCAGAAGAACAAGGAAAAGTTCAATTCCCCTTTCCGCAAGAAGCTAGCTGTTTGGGAAGTTTTGGCGAGAGATATAGGCATATCGGCTACCCAGTGCGCACACAGATTCAGGAACCTAAAACAAGTCTACACAAAATATGTCCAGAGAGAAATTAACAAACCAGAAAAACCTATTCTCTGGCCGTATTATGCTCACTGTAAAAAAGTCTTTGGATACAGGGCAATAAAATCCAAATTGCGTAATGGGAAGAAGGACACAGATGATGAAGAGGATTGGTCTGCTAAAGAAATAAAACAACTGATTAATCATTTTGCGCAGAACTTTGATGATATTAACTCTAATCTGGAGGATAAAAGTAAATGGTCGGCTTTAGCTGCCGAAATCGGTAAAGTGGAAGATGCTTGTAGTGATAAGTTTTTTGAACTGCGGAAGTCCTACAGAAAACTTAAAACTATGAAAACCAGAAACCCTGATGTGAAGATCAGTTGGAAATACTTCAACATGTTTGATGAGATTTATACTGCGAAAGAAGATACAGTAGAGACTGTTCAAGAAATGGAAATAAATGGAGATGGATATGAAGAATTGAATCTTTCTGATGTAAAGATGGAGGTTCAAGGTAATTTTGTTGGTTTTTAATGTTATCGACATTTATTTAAATCATTTTGTTGTTTGATCTAGAATTTTGTTGATTTGCATCATTATCATTAACATTGTCTTTCAGATTACATAAAAATAGAAGTTGAGTGAAGGCTGTTGATATAACGAAAATTATGTTTTTTTTTGTTTTTATACACAATATAGAGTTGATTTCATTAGAGTTTTATTTATTTATTAACTATCTAATCTAATATATTGGTGAAGGTACTTGTATGGACATTACGTTTTCATTACCGCATTTTATTGTAGATTAGAGAATTTATTATATCTAAAATAATAATCATATCATTAAAGGAACAAAATTAATAAAGCTTTCTTATTTATAAATGATTACAGATGACGACTTCCAATGCATAATCGTGATACCTGAAGGCCAAGACATCAACGATATGAGTAATGCTCAAATAATTATGCCAGAAAACGGTGACTTGCAGTCATACATGCAAGTCCAAACAGAGAACCCAGTTAAAAAATGGACCAAAAAGACGAAAAAGACACTGTTGATACATTACATTAACTATATGAGAATGAACAGAGGAAAAGAAATAAACGCAAGTGACATGTGGAAGGAAATTGCAGCAAAATTGGGTGATATGTCTCCTCTATCCTGCAGAAAAATGTTTGCTAAATTAAAGGCTAATCATTTACAACTTGCCAATGAAGAAGACCCTAATAAAAAGAAGACTCCTTATTACACTTTGATGGAGAAAATAGTAAATATGAAGCCAAAATTCTCCAAAACGGGACAAAAGAAAGTGCTGAAAGAAGATAAAGTTTACAATGATGTCCCTCTACCTGATGAAAAAGTGCAGCAAGCCTTACAATACTATTTAGAGCATGTTGAAGAATTCGTGAGTCCTAAGTTCGAAAACAAATATCTTTGGACGGAATTGGCGAATCACACCTCTGAACCACTGGACATAATACTAAGCAAGATTAACTATTTGAAACAGAATTTCGACAGTCAATCCGGAAAAGTTGCAGGGGAAGATACGGTTTTCACTGACATTTTAAGGGAAATAGTTGTCAAGGAATCGACAGTCACAAGTGACATTAAAAATGAACCAAAACCAGAGAAAGTAGAAGTAAAGATAGAAGAAGAATCATGGACAGATGATGAAACAGAACAGCTCCTTAGCTGGTATCTGGCAAACTTAGAAAAATTCAAAAACCCCAAATTCGTTCGGAGTTATCTATGGATGGAAGCGTCTGATATTCTTAAGAAAAGTCCTCTGGTTTGCTCTAAAAAGATGACAGAAATCAGGACTCAGTATAAGATACTGATAAAAGAGAGCCCTGAAGAATTGAATAATTGGAAATTCTATGATTTGTGCCAGAAAATTTATGGGACAGGTAAAAGAAACACTGAGAGTATGACACTAGACACAGCACAAAACGTTTAATAGGGCCTTCGAGGACAGTGATGTTCCGTAATATGGCATTTATCAGGAATATATAATATTATTTATATTGCCTTTCAAATCATTCTGGTGTGTTGACAGCTCTAATAATACAATTTATTGGCTATGTGCGAAGTAGGTGGTGGGGGTAAACTAAGCGATCGCAGCGCACACCATGGCAGAAATGTGCAATTTCCGGGGACATATATGTCAAATTTACTTCGACGTTTCCTATTGGTTTCCTACGATTCGTTTCGTTTGTATTTATTTATTTATTTTCTTACTTATTTCAGTCAAATTTCCAGTAAGGGGTCTTTCTCGCTTACTAAAATAAATAAAATATTCATGTGTTATTATTTGACAGCTCTGAGTTTGATATTGCCCCGGGACCCATGACGTTTGACGTTTCTGACGTGCACATAGCCAATAACCTCAAACGTTGAAGGTTAAGAATAAACGGTTCTGGTGTGGCAGGCTAAGTACCATAAATAGCATACCCAAGCAGTTTGAAAAACACTATAATTAGCAAAGTTGTACATATTTCTTAAAAGACGCTATGAAAGTGTTCTTTACAACAATTTGGGGCTGACTACTGAAATAATTGTCATATTTTACGAATAGTCCGTACATTAGGTACCCATTTCAATTATTTTACGATCATTACATGAATTATTGATATAGAATCATGAACTTTTGTTAATGGAAACTTATTTTCTTTCTATGTTATATAGGAAAAGTCAGTATTGGTAATTCAATACATTTGAGTTGTAGCTGTATCTTAGTGATATACAAGAAGTAAATAAATTTTAATATACAAAAAAATTGTTTATTATTTATTCCAAAAGGCTTACAATCATACGTCGTCTCGTCAGTCATGAATGCGTGCCATTTAGCTACGGCCTAGTTGTGTATTTAGAAAGGTCCGTAATGCTCAAATGCAAACTTTATTGCAACGTATTAAATTACGTCTTATAATGGTCAATGTATGTACAGTCACGTACAGTCAACTGATTTCTAGTCCACTTCGTACCTTGTCACAGTGACAATAATATTGGATCTCTAGCAGCTTTCATATTGATATTCACCGTGACAAGGTACGAAGTGGCCTAAAAATCTACCTGACTTAGTACGAGGCTTGCACTGAAAGTGGCGGGAATCGAATACTTATTAATTTATTTTTAACATGTATTATACCTTTTTATAATCTCTGAAGTTTCCTTATCGCAACACACTGGCCACTTAGAAAAAAAAAAAGTATGGTTCGGTTTCAATTGTTTATTGAAGTCGTCGAGTCACTGCTTAAAATGGAATTGTGCCGTGAAAATTTCAGAGCTATGATTTATTATGACTTTAAAAGTGGACTAACACAAAAACAATGTGAAGAGCGGATGGTTGCTGCTTTTAATATTGAAGCTCCTTTAAAGACTACAATATACAGGTGGTATTCAGAATTTCAACGTGGCCGTGTATCCCTCACCGACGAAGTGCGTGAAGGTCGACCAAAATCGGTAGTCACGCAAGAAAACGTCGATGTTGTGCGTCGTCTGATAAATGAAGACCGACATGTGACATATCGGGAAATTCAAGAGCACCTGGGTATTGGAATGAGTCAAATACAAATTATTTTAAAAAAAGAATTAGGCGTGAAAAAGTTATTTTCCCGTTGGATACCTCACCTATTGTCTGACGAGCAGAAAATAGTCCGTGTCAATTGGTGCCGCAAAACTTTGAAAAGATTTAACAAGGGACGCTCAAATGCTGTTTTTAGCATAGTATCAGGTGACGAGTCGTGGATATACGCTTATGAGCCTGAAACTAAAAACCAATCCAGAGTATGGGTCTTCGAAGACGAGCTCAAACCCACAAAAGTTGTTCGTTCTCGCAGTACGGCTAAGAAGATGGTGGCTACGTTTATCTCTAAATCTGGTCACGTAGCTACTGTGGCTCTTGAGGATCGTAGAACAGTCAATGCTGATTGGTACACCACTATTTGTTTGCCGAACGTCTTTGCTGAACTCCGAAAAACAAACCCTAGTCGTCGCATCATCCTTCACCACGACAACGCCAGCCCACACACCGCTCGGACAACAACTGAGTACCTGGACGGTGAAAAAGTCGAAATATTGGACCACCCTCCATATAGCCCTGACTTAAGTCCCAACGACTTTTTTACATTCCCCAGAATCAAGGACAAACTGCGTGGTCAGCGGTTTCAGACGCCAGAAGAAGCAGTGGAGGCCTATAAAATAGCCATTTTGTCGACCCCTACTTCAGAGTTCAAAAAGTGCTTTATGGACTGGTTTGAACGCATGCATAAGTGCATGAAATACAAAGGAGAATATTTTGAAAAACAATAAAAATAAATAAACTCACTTATACTGCATATTTTCTTCTATTCCCGAAACTTTCAGTTTTACCCTCGTATGAAGTAGGAGGCAAACTAGAAGACAAAATAGCCTGATGGTAAGTGATTATCGCCGCCCATGGACATCCGCAACATCATTGCGGTTGTAAGAAAAAAAAAACAATTTTTGGGTTTAAATACGTCCCATCTATCTTATGATTTTGGTAGGTATGCCATTTGCACCGGTAAGGGGATTGTGATATTTCACGGTTTACTATCCATGTGGCAAACAGGTACCCTATTTATTACCAGGGGGGCGACACGGCCTATCGGTGTGAGTCGAGCGCCGGTGACCTTGTAACGGCACGTCTGTTGCATAGGGTTGGCAATGTAGCTGCCTTGGCAAGAGGAAATAATGTTTATTCAATGATCATGATATTCATCAATCAAACACCGGGAAGCTAGACAAATTTAATCTGTAAGTTTTGATTACAGACAGACATACAGACAGACAGATGCACTGCATGCCTGACCCAGGCAGGAGAAAACTTACTAAAAGCTCGTAAAATAGGTACTTACAAACTTCACATAATATGGGAACTTACTTTTCTTGTGTAAATCTAAGCTTCACATGAATATAATTGTATGCTAAAATAATAACAATAATATATAATATTATTTTTAAAAATCTCAGTCCATAGAAAATATATGACATGATATGACGTCATTCACTGCGACCGCGCCACCCGCGTTAAGTATAATTTAAAAGACTCAATCGACATTTCATTATTAAAAGTCTTTTTATTTAATATGTTCCGAAGATGTAGGTACTTCTTAATGTATTTCAAGTCAAAATGCATCCATACCCATACCAACCTACCCATATCATACCACCCATATCAAGTCTTTCGAAATAAAAAACGGATTTTAGGTGAAGTCTAAATCCTAAATATGGGGAAGGACATAACATATAATATTTTGTAACTCAGTTTTCTGTATCGGTAGGTAGCATAAAGAAACTTTTTCCTTAGTGGCTTTTGGTATTACTGCCACAACCGTAGACACAGCAATAAAAAGCTCCAGCCATAGTTAGTTGATTACATTGAATTACAAATGATAAATTCTAAGGAATTTCAAGTAAAACTAGTGTCACGCACGCCGATCGATCTCTGTTGTAATGTTGAAACGAGTGGCGCCCCTGCGATTCATCTTGCCGCGGCTAGCTGTCCACACACCGCGCGCCCCTCGCGCACCCCCGTTGACGTCCGGTCACGCACACATAGCCGCGAGACAGGTTTACAGCACACATGCTTCGGTGTCGCTTCTTTTTACGTTAGTATATATCTTCTTTGTTATTACCGACTTCAATAGAAGGAAGGAGGTACTCAGTTCGTCTGCATGTTTGATTGTTCTTTTTTAGGGTTCCGTACCCAAAGGGTAAAAACGGACCGTCCGTCCGCCTGTTACCAGGCTGTATCTCAAGAAACGTAATAGCTAGACAGTTGAAATTTTCACAGATTGTGTATTTCTGTTGCTGCTATAACAACAAATACTAAAAACTAAATTATAATAATAATTAAGGGGGGCTCCCATACAAAAAACGTGATAATTTAGCCCTCTTTCATGGCTACCACTCGCCGAGCTAGATGTCAAGAACCGTAATAGCTAGACAGTTGAAATTTGCACAGATTATGTATTTTTATTGTGGCTACAACAACAAGTACTAAAATCAAAATAATAATAATAATTAAGGGGGGCTCCCATACAACAGAGTAGTTGCCGCTAACACAACAAATACAAAAAAAAACCTCAATAAAGCAAGTGTTTAATGGCACCAGCTTTTCGCCTTAGCGCGAGTCCGACTCGCACTTGGCCGGTTTTTTATGTATGTATGTTCCCCGATAACTCTTGACCACGTTGGCCGATTTTGATAATTCTTTTTTTGTTTCAAAGCACAATTATACCCCGACATTGGTTTCATATCAATTTGGTAAAGGTCTGATTATGGGAACTAGGAGGAATCGAGGGAACTCCTCGAATTTGATAGGCACGCATATGATGATTTCGGTATTTTGCCGATTGCCGATGTAGGTAACCAAGCATTGGCTCACAGAAACCACAAATTGTGGCATAGCAAGTACAAAATTGGAGTCCGTTTTTTTATTGTTATAAATTATCTAGTACCTAAGAAATGGAAATTGTATGGCACCTTAGAATAGGGATCGATTTTCACAAGGAAGGTGATAGTGCAAGTGGCCCAAGGTCGTGGCGGCTACACGCCACACCCTGAGTTAATCCTGTTAAAGAACATCGAGCAATGAATATACTGTTATTCAATATAAGACACCGACAGCACAAAATTTATTTGATTTTTTTTACCGTGCGTCTCCCAACGATAGATCAAAGAAATAATCGAACATTTTAACAAAAAAATACCGTATTCAAGCGAGTAATTCGGCCATTTGTTGTGCACATATTTAATGCAGATTGCAGGTTTAAGACATATGGTTTTCATGGATGCCATTTTGACCAAATTGAAATGGGACCATACGGGAACCACCAGCTTTCAAATAAAAAAAGAATCATCAAAATCGGTCCACGCAATCGAAAATTCTGAGGTGACAAACTTAAAAAAACAGTCGAATTAAGAACCTACTTTTTTTGAAGTCGGTTAAAAAATAATAAATTATCGCCAGACCAGTATTTGCACAATATATATTTAATACTTATATGAATGGAAACAGCCGCTCGTGGCGCATTATTTAAAAAATCCTTTCGTCAATAATTGCATAGTCTATATGTATATAGCTGGACTTTAGTTAATCAACTATAAGGCTGAGTTGCACCATCTTACGATCACAGACCGATTAACGTTAAATATGGCGCCGAGAGCTGTCATCCCATAGAAACTTGTCAAATTTTCCAGACATTCAGATTTTAACAAACACCGCTTACGATTACAGACGGTCTGGTGCAACCCATCGCAGCCTTAGCCTGCATAGGTACACCTACGAAAATGTCGAAGATGTGTGTTAATGTGATATCTCTCCCTCGTACCAGCCGGGTAAGGACTACAGTAACACATTCCATCGTTTCTATGAGAGCTGGCTTGTGCCGTACGGTGAGACGTAGATATTTAGGCTGGTCTCTTTCAAAAGTTCTGAGTAGGGAGTTATGTACCATTTGTACATACTTCATCACAGTGCTCGACCGAACCCGCCTCTCGGATCAAAATCGGATAAATATAAAGATCCTATGCCGAATACTATTTTGACTATTGTAGTTTCTTCTTTCGTATAACAAGGTATTTATTCGAAGTTATCATTCGTTCTTTATCATTTTTCTTTAAAGGGCGTGAAAAAAAAAACCACCAAGTGATGATTATGATCATACGTTTACTTAACAATGGAAACTAGTAAAGTCAAAGTCAAAATATTCTTTATTCAAATAGGCCTAGCAACAAGCACTTTCGAATCGTCAGTTATAACATGTATTAACATATATATTAATTAATTATTTAGAGCAATTTATTGATGCTATTATTATTCTTTAAAATAAATATTGTATTGTTGTAGACATGTCAAAGTAAGAAATTATTTTGTAGTAAAATTCACAATAGGATCGTCAAAACATAAATAATAATAATAATAAAAATATATAAAAAATAGAAATCTAGACAGTTTCTAGAATCAAATCAAAATATCAAAAAAAGATCATATTAATATCTAATGCCATAATGATTAATTCATTAATATTTCAGTCACAATTAATCCCACGGTGTTTTATCATTCATGTAGTCATGTGTGCTATAATATGCTTTCGATATGAGTTGACGCTTTACATAATTTTTAAATTTATTAATAGACAATTCAGTTACGTTTCTTGGAAGCTTATTATAAAACTTCACACCATTACCCATGAATGATTTTCTAATTTTCTGGAGGCGAGTGGTGGGCACCGCGAGTTTGTGTTTATTTCGAGTATTAATATTATGTATGTCACAGTTCTTCCTGAAATTTACAATGTTTTTATGTACATACACAATATTATCATAGATGTATTGACAATGCAATGTCATTACATTAATGTTCTTGAACTTATCTCTAAGTGAGTCTCTATGGTTCATTTTATATATTGCTCGAATAGCCCTCTTCTGCAGAACAAAAATGGTATTAATATCTGAAGCACTGCCCCATAGTAAAATACCATACGACATAATACTGTGGAAGTAACTAAAATATACTAATCGAGCTGTCTTCACGTCTGTCAGTTGGCGGATCTTGCTCACGGCAAAAGCTGCACTTAACGTTAGTCGTGACAAACTTGATACATTTGGTCTTTTTCTCATTTAACAATAAATTGTTGACATTGAACCAATTAACTACATTAGAAATAGCATTGTTTATATCATTATTAGCTTGTTGCTGTCGTTTGACTTTGAATATAAGAGAGGTATCGTCTGCAAACAATACTATATCATGGTGGGTCTTTACGAGGTATGGCAAGTCATTTATGTAGATAAGGAATAGGAAAGGTCCCAATATTGATCCCTGCGGTACACCCATCGAGACCACTGATCCCGGTGATCGCTGTCCATTCACATCGACCCTTTGTATTCTACCATATAGATAAGATTTTAGCAAATTCAATGCCGATCCTCTAACTCCATAGTAGTGCAGTTTCCTGATTAATGTTTCATGACATACGCAGTCGAAGGCCTTGGACAAATCGCAAAAAATACCTAAGGCATCCTGTGACTCTTCCCAGGCATCGAATATATGTTTAGTTAGCTCAACAGCCGCGTTGGTTGTCGAGCGACCCCGTGTAAAACCAAATTGCTTATTATGCATTAAATTGTTTGTATTAAAATGTCTTATTAATTGAGACAAAACTAATTTTTCAAAAATTTTACTAAATGTTGGTAGCACAGATAAGTACAGTATCATACAGATAAGTACATATACAACAGTAAGTTAATTTTATTCAGCTTAATTAGACATTTCTCATAATAAATAGTATTGGAACATCGCATACCGGAACTCAATTAGTAGCTTCATGGTTTCCTATCTAGTCCACTGTTAAATACGTAGTATCAAATTATGTTATTCCTTCACTGTGTCACCATGATCAAGTGGACGTGTTATGTTAGCCTTTTATTTCTAGTGCAGTAAATGTTGTTTGTTATTGCGCTTGTGTGTTTGTTATATATAGTTATATCTTTCATATTTGAAACAGATTGAAACGTTGCATTACATGTCAGTGCTTCGGTGGTTGTCGATAAACATGGATGTCTTTATTATGAATTGAAAGTTTATATTCCTTGATGTGGCCGATGGTCTTGTGATCCTTATGTATTAAATGAATGCAGATTGGATATGTTACTGTTTGTGTGAGACTACGTGACTATATAAATGTGTTGAACAACTGTTACATCGCCTAGGCCGTAAGTATCATTTCCTGCCTCTCCTCTCCTTACTCTGCCCAATCCCTCTCATCAATGAGAGGAGGCTTGTGCGCAGCAGTGGGACGTTTACAAGCTGATGATGATAACTAAGGGAAAATGATCAAAATGGGATCCACCATGAGCAGTGACAAGGAAAACATTAGTTGCACGTTTATCACCCTCGCTTACGGCTCGTGCAAATACCTGTAATTTGTTACACTCTGTAGGTATTTACCACCCTTTTTTTATATGACTACAGATAACTAAATGTATGATAATTCAATACACCTATGTACTTATATACCATCAAAATCATGTTTGTTCGAGAGTACTAACCTAACTTTAAAAATTTCAAATATCAAAGTAAAGGTAAATTAAGGAGAACGGCTGTAAGTGGGTCATTCATTGCTTACATAACATTGTACTAACACAACAATAAAGATCAATAAAGAAGACGAGCAATAAATATCGAAGTATATAATAAAGAATACCTACAAAATATTCATAAAATCTCAGCATCGAATAATTACTTTTAAATAATCCAATAAAACATTTCGACGTTCACACCGTATAAAAGTGAACCTATGAAGTAATGAAGCCATACAGTTGATATCCAAGTAGCTGCACTAGGGATTATACTATTTCAGTTATGCGGTGGCTGCTCGGGGTAAGAAAGAAAGATAATATAAGATATACCGATACAAGGCTGGAAATGAAATGTAACTAGTGTTTTGTTCTCTCTTCGAGATAATTAGGTAAGGACTGTTCAATTTACTAAGCGGACAAAACTTTAAACCTTAAACTAAAAGTAACTAATAAGTACTGGCCGGATATAAAATGACCATGGATAATTCTATCAAGTGTTTTATATATTTTATTAAATGTCAAAATATTTTTCGAGATGGAACGAATTAATATTGAAGATCGAAAATTAATCTTGCAGAATTGGTGTACAGGCAAATTTTCATTGCGGAAAATTGCTAATAAGTTTCAATGTTCCAAGTCAGCGGTGTTTCAAATAATAAAAAAGTTTCGGGAGCACCATACCCTCGAAGATTTACCGAAATCGCGACGCCGAAGTGGATCGGCAAACCCACATATCGATGAAAAAGTCGTGTGCTTGTTAAAATCTAAAAAGTACATGTCCGTTCGGGAAATTGCTAAAAAAGTAGGTGTTAGCATAGGTATTATACAAAATATATAAAAAAGAAATAACATACGGACATACAAGAAACAAAAAATGCCAAAGAGAAGTGTTGAGGAACAAACGCGGGCCAAAAAAAGGTGCGGAAATTTATATCATATGTTACTGACAAATAAATCTCGATGCATTCTCATGGACGATGAAACGTACGTAAAGTTTGACACCAATACGTTACCAGGGCCCCAGTATTACAAAGCAGTTGTAGGAGAAAATGTACCCGTTGCCGAAAAAGCCATAAAGATGGACAAATTCGGTAAGAAAGTTCTTATATGGCAGGCAATTTGTTCCTGTGGCCTCAAAAGTAACTCTTATTTTGCAACCGGCACTTTTAATGGCGAAATTTATAGAAATGAATGCATCAAAAAACGGTTGCTTCCAATACATAGAAAGCACAGTGTCCCCCCTTTGTTTTGGCCTGATTTAGCAAGTGCTCACTATGCTGGTGAGACCGTGACGCTGTTAAATACAAAAAACGTTGAATTTGTTAAAAAGGTAGACAATCCACCAAACTGCCCGGAGCTCCGCCCAATCGAGCGATACTGGGCCATTGTTAAGAGACACCTGAGGAAGGATGGCCGAGTAGCTGGTTCATTAGAAGAATTTAGACGCATGTGGTTTTCTGCATGTAGAAAAGTTTCAAAAAGTGACGTGCAAGTGATAAACTTATTTTTGTAATAAGAATTTCCTATATAAACCGATTTTTGATGTCCGCTTAGTAAATTGAACAGTCCTTATGTGTGTTTTAAAATGGCAATTGAGAATATCAGTGAAACAAGACGGTGTGTTCTCCTGATTTATTGGTTAAGTTAATCGTGATGAATTAAGAATAAAACACAGCGGCGCGAATTGTACCAGGTTTACCAAATCCATGTTTTTGGCTCCATCTCGCCATTTTTAGATTTTAAGACACATACAGATGTATGTTCAGAAGTAGACAGGTATGTCTTTTCTGTGGCCTAGTTAAATGCTTCAGAACTATTTCAGTTCCTTATTTCAAAGACCAAAATTAAGATCCAGTCTCTCGAAGATTTTGGAGTAACCCTTCATTAACCCTTTGAACGCAAAGAACCTATAAAGTGGTCGTGTGTCGTCGTGCCCACCAAAAAGGTAGGAGTGAAGGTGTACTTTAATCATGAAAAAAAAATTATTACGAATTGTTTTTATTGGTTTAAACGTTACATCAGTTTTCGATACCTTGGCGTCTGAGTGATCACATCATTCAAATATGAAAGCGTTCAAAGGGTTAACTGAGCTCGTAGGCACTGAAAGACTAAAAGTAAGAAAAATTAAAAGTAATTTATTCTTCAAATTAGGCATCTATGAACGTCAATAGCCTTGCCAGCTCGCCGGCTTGTTCTCAACATTCGGGAATAAACCAGACATTTTGTGTAGGTATTGTAGCCTCATAGCCTGTGTAATTGTGTATGACGGTGATAAGTATCAACTTAATATTTGTGTTTCTTATTTAGTCAGGATATTCCGAAGCAACTATGAAGTCTTCACAAAGGTGACACGTCAGTGGAAAGTGAACTATAGTGAATGGGATACTACGTATTCAATATGAACTTTAGAGGGGCGTGGTGCATTCTCACCTTCTCTTTCATACTGGAAGGAAACGCTGATGCGGGAAGAGTGCAGGCAGCTGTCAGTTTTTTGTAAGTACCTTTATAATTTTTCACTGTCTTATTAACTCTTTATACTATACCTAGTAACACTAAACGGCTTTGGATTACATATCAACACTATATCACACTAACGTTTCCTTCTACTGTCTTTTTATTAACTTTCGCTAAATAATAGTAAGGTGTATGTGGAATCTTCAACCCATACATATTGCTATGCCATATTGTCGGCCTCTTTAGCCTAGTTGGTAGTGTCATTGCCTCCGAAGCTAGAGGTCCCGGGTTCGATTCCCGGTAAGGGCATTTGTTTCTGTGGTGAGCAGAGACATTTGTTCCTGAGACTTGGATGTTTTCTATGTATTTAAGTATATATCTATTAAATATATCGTCGTCTAGTACCCATAACACAAGCCTTATTGAGCTTACTGTGGGACTAGTTCGATTTGTGTAAAAAATGTCCCCTAATATTTATTATTATTATTATTGCTGGATCAGGACTATAGAGTATAGGTTCATAGATCCACCGTGAATACGAGATCTGAGTCCACTAGTTGGACGTATATTAACCGATGACGATGTTCCGATGCGCTACGCTACCTATCATAAGTACCTACAAATTTTAAGTATTAAATACATAACATAACTACTCATTTCGCTATGAGTTATATCATGTATTATGTTGATGAGGCCATAAGTAGGACTGCAAGTTCGCTTACCTTCTATTTAAGTTGGTAATAATCAAGCCCTTACCTTCAGTAGGAATAAATTAACGCTCCTTTGCAATCCCACTTATTCAGGGTTGACTGCATTTCCAGAACAAACTCCACGTACCAAGAAATAGAACTTAAGTCAGAGTCCAGCCTATCTTTACGAGATATTCTGCCAGTCAAAGCGAAGTACTACGATAAAAACCGCGCACCGAAGCTGCTGGGTCAGCCTACCATCGTGTATTTTCACGTTACTGTGCTGTCTCTGGATTCTATAAATGAGGAGAGCATGGTAAGTTTATTTTTGAAGTTTTCTAGTTGATTTAACTACTCTATTGACTCTTCTACCCAAGCCGTAGATTTTATTTCCATCAATCGAGGTTTTAAAGAAAACACAGTAGACAAGTTTCGGAATTCTGGGAAAGACTGTCATGAAAATGTCGTCGACCTGTTTAGCCTAGTTGGTTGACTCTGCCTCCGAAGCTAGAGGTCCCGGGTTCGAATCCCGGCCAAGGCATTTATTTGTGCATTTTTCACGGATATTTGTTCTTGGGTCTTGGATGTTTTCTATGTATTTAAGTATGTATTTATCTATATAAGTATGCATATCGTCGTCTAGTACCCATAGTACAAGCTTTGCTTAGTTTGGGACTAGGTCGATTTGTGTAAGATTGTCCCCCAATATTTAATTTATATTATTATTTTATAAAAATGGAGGGTAAATAAATATCACCTTGATGGATTGACCCAAATCTGTCTTTCTGGAATAAGTGATTGATGGAATCAGGCGTTGGTGGAATCCATGATTTCCTACATCAATATTCTTCGATAATCAGCTAAAGAACGTGCCGATCGCCTAGTGCATGAAATTTTCACATCCCTACACACGCGTAAATGCATCTCTACGAGGCACCATCAGGAGATACTGCCAGGAGATGATTCTTTCGCCACGTGGCCACTTTGCTCGTTGAATATGACGCAAACAACATCTACGGCCAACTCCTGATGAGGCTTTGTACAGGGGTGAAACTCGTGTCGAGGTTTTTTCATTATTGGTGGTGTTTTGTTGACACTTTGGCTGACAGTTATTATCAAAAAACTTTCATCATTTCCAGACGTATGTAGCGGATATCTTCCTAGCTCAATCGTGGCGCGACCCTCGTCTACGTCTCCCAGAGAATATGCACGAGGAGTACAGGATCCTTGATGTGGACTGGCTGAACAAGATCTGGAGGCCAGACTGCTTCTTCAAGAACGCGAAGAAAGTCACCTTTCATGAGATGAGCATACCGAATCATTATTTGTGGTTGTATCATGATAAGACGCTGCTTTATATGTCGAAGTGAGTAGACTATTCGATTTTTGATTTGATTATAGAAGTCTATAAACGAAACGGCGGTAAAGAACTCAAATCTTAAATTACCTCAGTAAACAAAATCTGCTAGGTTTAGTTGTTTAATAGTTAACAAATATTAGCAAGTGATACGAAAATTGGAATAGCAAATAAAACAGACTGAACTGAAACCTTTCGTATGTAATGCCACTGTCAGTACAGAGTCAGACATTGAATTTTTCGTTGCTGTCATAGATTTAATTTTTGATGGCACTGATTATTATCGCATAACATTAAGACACATAATACATCATCATCATTTATCATATTAGCCGAAGGACGTCCACTGCTGGACATAAGCCTCCTCCAAAGAGTGTCACAATGATCGGTCCTGCTCCACCCGCATCCAGCGGACTCTCGCGACCATTACCAGGTCATCAGTCCACCTTGCGAACCTTTCCGCCCCAACGGCCATTGGTTCTACGTGCAATGTGCCCCGCCCACTGCCACTTAAGTTTAGCGATTCAGACACACACGGAAGGTTAACTTAGACTAAAGTTATTACATTTGGTTTAGATTGACCCTGGTGTTGTCTTGCGCGATGAAGTTCGAGTCCTATCCCCACGACACTCAGAGCTGTTCCATGATGATCGAGAGCTGTAAGTTATTAAGACTTAATTTTTCACCTTTTGTTTTTGCGTAGGTTGCCTAATGTAACTACTTATATACAATTACTCACCATAACCCGTATCTACTGCTACGCCAGCCGCAACAAAGAACTAGCCTTCAATCGCAGAAGTGGTTCGTAAGACCCTAGACTTACCGTCAAAGTGAGCTAGGTGCTCCATGTCCACTGCTATAAATTTTGCGAGGGTTTAATGTTCTGGGTAAAAGGTAGCAAAATGAAAACTTTCAACCGGAGTAAAAAATTAAATAATAATCACCCCGCGTGGGATTTGAACCCACGACCTCTGGAAACCGTCTATAGCTCTTAACCACCTGAGCTGCCGTGTGTATCCCTTGTGGAGACGTATCATTCAAACACTTCACTATTCTAAAAAAATATAGTATTTTTTTTTCAAATAAATATTGGGGGACTATCTTACACAAATCGACCTAGTCCCAAACTAAGCAAAGCTTGTACTATGGGTACTAGACGACGATATACATACTTATATAGATACATACATATTTAAATACATAGAAAACATCCAAGACCCATGAACAAATATCCGTGATAAATGCACAAATAAATGCCCTGGCCGGGATTCGAGCCCGGGACCTCTAGCTTCGGAGGCAGAGTCACTACCAACTAGGCTAAACAGGCCGTCATATTGTATTGAATACAATATGGGTTGAAAATTATAATTTCGCTAAGCAGACGTTTGCGCTTATAGAATATTTACAAAAAGTAGCTAATCTACGAAAATTTCTATCAGTATCAATTAACTACCACATCTTTATTCTTTTGAATTCATGTTGGGGCACCATTTCCTATAAAAACAGCAACACGGTTGACAAGCTCCTCTAAAATAAAAAACCGTTGTTGTCTTTTACCGTCATCTCTTTTCCAGTGTCGCACACGGTTCATGACCTGGTCTTCATCTGGAACCTCACGGACCCGCTGGTGGTTAATCCCGAAATCGAACTACCGCAGCTCGACATCTCCAACAATTACACCAGCGACTGCACCATCGAGTATTCAACCGGTAAGTTAAGTTGAAAGTGAGTTGAAGAGGGAATGGTGCGGCTCGCAGATCTCATGCCTAATGGTAGGTCACTTATTTAAGACCCAAGGTTCTCGACAGAGTTCTCCGTGTTAGCTCGAACATAAATAAAGAAGGTTTCTCCGGATAGGGACTGGCGATCGATTAAGGTCAACGGAACCGGACACAGAGGTGCTTTCGTTAGGAGACTGTTCCAGTGTCCCATACGGTCCACGGCCTGGTGTTTTTCTGAAGCCTTATAGACCCACTTGTGGTCAACCCCAACATCTCCAACAACTACACCAGCGACTGCACGATCGAGTATTCTACTGGTAAGTCACATTTTTAAAGATGAAGTACTGATGAGAGGACGATCGAGTCCCTACTCGAACTGTTAAGTTACCATCACTGTCCTGTCTCTGATGTGTCATTTGTAGCGCGATTCACAAACGTAGTCGTTCGTCAAATGAATTCCTGTTATGCTTCAAATAAAGCATCGTGAAAAGTGAACCTTGCATTATGAAAATTATTCAATGTAGCAGTGGAAATCGCGATACTAGGGATACGGTGTAAATAGACAAATATCTCCATAGATCTTCTGTAATTCCAGGCAACTTCACCTGCCTGGCCGTGGTGTTTAACCTGCGCCGTCGGCTGGGCTACCACCTGTTCCACACCTACATACCCTCGGCGCTCATCGTCGTCATGTCCTGGATCTCGTTCTGGATCAAGCCTGAAGCCATCCCGGCCAGGGTCACGCTGGGCGTCACTAGTCTTTTGACTTTGGGTGAGTTACGTAGGTAAACTTTATATTTATAACCTTAAACACTCGCACTTGTTTGTTTTTTGCAGCACTCGGTGGCACTGCATTTAGGGTCGGGGTAGTTTATTTAATTATTATTATTACTATTTATTTTATTATTATTACTATTTATTTTTAGTGTTAAATACTTCGTATTGACGGTATTGTATTATTAGTTCGCTGACATATTTTGTTGCAATTTCTATTATTGATGATATTTTATTTCAGTTATTGTAAGTCAGGGCTAATTTTCAAATTCAAATCAAATTAATTTATTGCCAATATTAATTGTGTGGGTTTACTAATTTTATTGCATTGTGTGTTTTTAATTTTAATACCTATGAGCACTGCATGAAATAAAGACTATAATAATAATTATTATTATTAAACGCTCTGTAGTAAATCTATTGCACTTTATCACAAGTTAGACTTTTGGGGTTCCAATCCTTATAGAATCATTAGATCATCCCAACCGGAATTTGGTTTTTATTAGTGCGTTTTATTGAAATAAAACTAGTTATATTTTTGTTTACCTAACGAATTCTTTATATGATAGAATCGTGGTGGTTTTAACATCTCAGTGTAATATACGTCAAACGGGCAGTTTGACATTTGACATTGATAAATAAAGTATGTGATTTATTTGATACCTACACGTAATTTAATAATACAGTAATTCATAGACATATCGGCACCATTCGGGTGTTATCGTTGTTCCGAGTTTTGCCGATAGGAAAGGATTATTCACTACATCTGTATGTGTGTTGTGTGTTTGCTTATGATATTTGAATCATAGTATCTACCAACTGTCAGTTTTGTCGCTGAAATGGAGGTACAATCGATAGTACAGTCAGAATCAAAAGTAGTTTATTTTAATAAAAATGGGATTGCTCTTGGCCAGCATCTAGCCAGGGGGCAAAGATGAGGCCGACGATGAAACAAGCTCACCCTGAAGATGTCTTTTCACTCGTGCCTTAAAGGTCTAGGTCATACGGGAATAAGAGCTTTTGACCCCTTCATATGCGCAGCTACTTTTGATTCTGACTGTACGAGGCTGGTTGTTACGCGAAATTAGAAAAACAGTTTATAATGTACGAGTAGATAAGAGATAACTCCTAGGTAGGATAACGTACAAGGTTGTAAATATACAGGAAACGGTTATCTACAAGTCATATACAAATACAAGTATACAACAGATAGGAGACACAAGAAGAAACGACAATTCTTATGATTAATCCTTACCTTACTTCTTCCCTGTATTTCATAATTTTTGGCTTAACTGTACTCAACAATCGCTGGGGCACTCAGCTCAAAGTCCAATATAATAATGGATTTAGGGCGCTATTGCAGCTGCCCCGCTTCTGTAGCGCATCTCTAATATTTGCTGAGGCTCACACGGATGGGTTTGATGCCATCATGCGAAAGAGAGCCGCCTCACTGGTGCGTAGGATGCGGAGCAGCTCCAATAAAATTTTGGTTATGTTTGCCAGCAAACCTGACTCCCCCATATACCTTCGTGTCAATAATTTGATGATTAGTAGTCATAACTGACTGCTAATCGTCAAGTTGTTGACAGAAGTTATTAATTTTATAATTAAAATAGTTTTTAAGTTGTAATTCAAGTCACTAACACTAGTTTTATAGGATACCTATTTGTAATTATTACTAACCAATGGATCTTAGTTATCCGAATAAAGAATTATTATTATATTATTATAATTTTCAACAGACAGATCTCTTAGGGACGGAAATCCATTGAGAGTTGGAAGTTATATTTATGCAACAGTTTTTAGAAACTTCGATAGCTCGTTGCAGAACATGTCAGATGACAGGAGTGACAGACACCACATACATAACAAGACCAGGCGGCCAATTCTCGGGTTCGATCGAGATGATCTCTATTCGAGATTCCATACAAGTGACTCTACCATTCTATACAATGTCACGGTAGACATGCATCTCGATCGGACCGAGAATTGGCCCCCTGTGCCGTGTGAAAATCAGGAGAAAACTGTTGTTCCCGGAAATGTGATATACCTAGATGGACTCCTCGCCCCCATATACCGTCGTATTGTTTGATTAGATTAATCTTACCAAAATCGTTAAGAGCCGTTTTCGAGAATCCATTTACAAACAAATATTCTCGATAGATCGTTCAAATCAAGATAAGGTATTATTTCAGTATTCGCTTTATTCTTGGCTGTATTGCTTATAGTAAATTGCTCATTGGCAGTTTACTATATTAACTTCAACGGAATATAGCGATCCATCTAAACGGGACAGTATGGCGTAGTTAGAAACTAGTGGCCCTGTGAGCTGTAGATCTCACAATTTTTTTTTTTCAAAAATTCCAAAAACTGATTTGACAAAAAAAGTCTTTATAACTATCGAACCTGCTCACAAAGTTTCACGAGAATCGGTTCAGAAATGCTACCTGTAGAGGAGATCATCCTGACAGACAGACAGACATACGAAAGAATTTTTGTCGAAAGCTGAAACGGAGACGCTTCGCTTGCTCTGCCAACTATGAGCGATAGCGAAATCTGTTGTTAGGAACCACGGCGTCGATTTTAGTGACAAGAAACACTGCATTCATAGATTTAAAGAAAACTCTTACTCAGTTCAGGAATCGAACCCGGTCTTATTGAAGAATTAAAACTTACAGTATTTCTATTTCGATTGGGCACTTTTATTAAATTTAGATATCATGTTTCGTAGTAACATTTACTGCTTACTGCTCTACTCAATCGATATTGAAATAGAAATAATGTTTTTTTTTTCTTCAATGCGACCGAAGTTCCAACCGAAACCGAAAACCGAAGTTCCAACATAGTATAAGTCTTTTTACCTATCGTCGATTTTAGTGATTTACTTGTCACTTCTATCGACGCCATGGTTCCTAAGAACAGGTGTCCCTAACTAATTCATTTAATCATCATTTATTGCATCCATGGTCTTTATTTATTTATTTACAATAATACAATGCAAGCTTACAGTATGGACACCAAATCGCTTACATGCTAAAATAAACAAAAAAGATAACATGCACAGGTAAAAAATGACATAAATGATAATTATAATGTCATTCCATTAATTGATAATTCAAAAATATCCTACCAATGTTGCACAAGTATGCCAAAGTATCGGCGAACATGTCAGCGTCTTCGTGCTGAGTGAGCATTAGATGCAGCCATGTCAAAGCACGGGCGGTAGGCGCGTGGCTCGCGTAGCGCGTGCGAGCGGACGGCCGCTGCAGCAGGCCCGGCCGGCGGCGCGGCGCCACCGCCCCTTCCGCGTTCGTGGGTATCCGCGTCGGAACGACCAACCCGATCTGAGCCAACACCTCTGCACTATCTACTCGGTGATGGATAACTGAAAGATAGTGGACCAGTAGTAATAACTTTCTTCTCAGCGCCAGCGTCTCTAGCCCGACCATGCCCGAGACAAAGATGGAGGGATAGAGGTACGGGTAGTAACCGTAAGCTTTTTTATACAACCACCGTGCAAATTTGCGTTGCACTTTCTCAACCATGAGAGAGTATTTGCTCTCGTACGGATCCCAGACAACAGCACCATATTCTAACTTGCTCCTCACAAATGCGCTGAAGAGAATTTTAGCTACTCCGATATGAAATTGTTTTGCAATCCTCATCACAAATCCCAGGGTCCTGCAAGCCTGCTTGCAAATGCTAGTTACATGATTATGGAAATCAAACTTATCATCCAATATTAAACCTAGGTCACGAACTTCACTAACTCTTTCCAGAGTATCGTCAACTAAATGGTACTTAGTTTGGAGTGGAGAGCGCTTACGTGAAAAAGTGATCATCTTACATTTATTGACATTAAAAGGCAGGCGATTTAAAATACTCCACTCGGCTGCCGCGTCAATGTCAGCCTGTAACGCTGCACTATCGGCCGTATTACCGATGCCTCGGAACAGCTTCAGGTCATCCGCAAAAAGCAAACTCTCGGCGGTGCGAGTCACATCAGGCAAGTCGTTAATCATCAGGAGAAACAGCGTAGGCCCTAGGGTACTGCCCTGACTTACTCCTGATAGCGTGAAGTAATGGCTTGACTCATAACCACGCACCCTGAAGTACTGCTGGCGGTCAGACATGTAACTAGCGAAAAAATTTAGAAGCTTTGGCGTGAAGCCCGCTAATGCTAGTTTTTCCAACAAGATGTCGTTGTCGACCAGGTCAAATGCTTTCCTGAAGTCGAAATAAGCAGCATCGACCTGGCGGCCCGCATCCATCTCCTTACAGACGTAGTCAGCGAGGGCAACGAGGTTTGTAGTGGTCGAACGAGATTTTCGGAAGCCGTGCTGACTGGGGTGCAAACGGTCAGCTACCTGCAGACTGATGCGGCGGTTAACGATCATCTCAAAGACTTTTCCAAACACGGGGAGAACTGCTATCGGCCTAAAAGAGGTGATATCAGTATCAGGCCCGCCCTTAGGCACCGGCGTCACTCTCGATACTTTCCAACAATTTGTGTTGCACATGGACCCTGATAGGGCACAGCAATGGGTTGTCAGTCCTATAACTAATTTAAGAAATAAATAATACACAGACGAATCCATTAGTAGGTAAATTCAATTAAAATTAATATAGTTTCTGACTTCTCCTTACTGACCCGTTTGGATTGATCCCCCTATATACCTTAACACTTTCACAGTCAACGATAATGTAGCGCTACCCTCGCAGCCTTGCGAAATTCAGGTGTGCGCCATGCGAAAAACCGTATGTAGAGAAGCGCCCACCTAGCGGGTTCCTGGCACTGAAAGTGTTAACAGAGAACTGATTTCATATAGTACTCGGCGGTTAAGACGTCAATCCTGACACCTGTCGTTTCCATGCAGTTTATTATCTAAAAGTCACTTTGAGGTTATAAACTGTATGGATATGACAGGTGTCAGGATTGACTTCTTAACCGCCGTATATGTTGCAGTGCTTTATAATTTCCTTTACTCCAGTGTTGTTAGTCCAACTTCCCCCTCTTTGCCTTGCCTCATTGTCTATGGCGATTTGGTTTAAAAGCCTCATATATTTTTGCAGCTACTCAAAACACCCAATCCCAACAAAGTCTACCACCAGTATCGTACGTGAAAGCTATCGACGTGTGGATGTCGTCCTGCTCTGTTTTCGTGTTCCTGTCGCTCTTCGAGTTCGCGGTCGTGAATAACTACATGGGTCCAGTGGCCACGAAGGCCATGAAGGGGTATTCTGATGAGGATTTGTCAAGAGATTTGGATGCGTTTAAGGTGGGTTTGGTGTCAGACATAACTGCGTTTTAGTTAAACTAAAACCCCGTGCCCCTTTTCAGATCTCAATTCTTTTGTCGGTGAAGACGACAACCACGCATCGCATATTGAACTTGGCTGCCATTTTCACATTTATGTTTTTGATGGGATTTTATATACAGAGTGGAGAATATTTATGGGCCGCGGAGATGGAATGCAGTTTTATTGCTTAAGAGATATAAAAAAATGTTTCCCTTCCGAAAATTGAGCTATCTCAACGTTTTAAAGTGGGGGAACTACAAGTACGTTAAAACGTCCGGGGCCCATAAATAATTCCTATCCCGTCCTACCGGGGAAATTTCGTTTTTCGTACTACAGTCTGACAGTGGCGTACCACTTTTGGACCTTCGTCATCAAAAATACTTACTTTAAGTAGGTTAAGTATAAGCATTGTAATATGCTTATTTTTTGGGAGAAAATGTCTGGCTGTCGACTTTTTTTGGCGTTTCTTCTCGGCAGTGGTCTTCATTTTCAGAAACGCTAGTAGAGTTTGACGTGTTAAAGTGCCATTGCAAATTAATGTTCATTTATTCTACAAAAGGGATTCTTTATAGAGTTATGTTCGCCTTCCTTATCTGATCCATTCTTGTTGCGCCTCACTCATCCATCTCAACATTCTCATCTCCGTAACATGTAATCCCTTTTCATCCGTCACCTTTGCGGCCCAACATTCCGATCCATACATATACCTACATAAACTTGAGAGCTTCGCTCTTGTCGGTAGAGTAACCAAAACTCTCTCTACTCTTGCCAGTCTCTTAACTTCTCCATATAACTCGACAACAACTTCCTCCTTCATTTGATTTAAATAAGTTACCTGGATCTTTTACTTCCGCTTGCCATCTAATATGAACCTTAACACTCAAATAATAGAGTCGAAAACTAATGTTTTTCTTATTTTCTTTTACAGCACATTTTCCCCAACTCCGTCGACCCTCGCGCCAGTACATCTGCCTCTATCCCGCAATACGAGACGTTCTGCAACGGGAGAGAGACAGCCGTATACATCGATCGCTTCTCTCGCTTCTTTTTTCCCTTCTCTTTCTTCATACTGAACGTCGTCTATTGGTCTACTTTCTTGTAAGGTGTCTTTTTGTACAAAATTTTAGTGATTAATTATTATTTAATACTACCCTTTTACCGTCACCCATCATGGTAGGTAGACAATTACACATACGCCAATGTACGAGGGCTGTTCCTAAAGTTTTTAGCTGCTCTCACTCTATTCATGCCATATATGTTTTAATGATACCATTATGCGGGTAATTTCGATACATATGTGTTGGGGTGAAACTGTTGATGAAAGTCGCTTGGGTTTTTTTTATTGTGTTTTAAGTACGACGTGTCAACAGCCCTATCTAATATGCGATGAACGGGTCACAATACCAATTTTGTGTTGCGGGCCAATTTTGATTAATACGTCACCACAACTAAACGAAATTTTATACACCACAAACTATGAATCTTCCCTGTCTTTACCCACGTAATCTGTTTCGATTGCATGAAAATTAGCAACAATGAGCAGGTGTGTCGAATATTAGTCTACGTCGCGAGACTAGGGACTGGTGATCATCACAAAAAAAAACTTAAATTAAATAAAATCATTTAGTGATTTTACATTAAAATCAGCAAAACTAAGTTAGGAAGTCATTCCGGGCAGTTTCCACTACAGCTGTTAGGGATTTCGTTGCCAAAACTATTTTTAGGTATCAAAAATAGTACTATTTTTAAAAGAAATGTTGTGAAAAAAATACTTGCTGCTTACTTACGATTTTATCTCAGCTCATCACTATTGAAATTACCCACATAATGATGTAAATAAAAAATATATCGCATGAATAGAGTGAGAGCAACTAAAAACTTTCGGAACAGCCCTCGTATTTATTGCAAAGCTTACAAGAATGAAAGAATTTTGACTGCGTACATAGTTGCATCATAACATGGCTAAGAAAATAGGAGCCTCTTTAAACCTTTTTGCCATAGAAAGGTTTGAGGTTATATCATCATCATCATCAGCCGAAGTACGTCCTCTACTGGACATATGCCAAAGAGTGCCACAATTACCGATCCTGCGGACTCCCGCGACCTTTACCAGGTCATCCGTCCACGAAGTTGGAGATTATATGTCGTAAGTAATTTAAATATGATGAAAAATGTTTGAATTTGTGACGAAATGAGGTGATTTTTAGTGTTAAAATGAAAGATTGTTTTAGAGTTGATAATATTATATGAATAAGCTAGTACAAAATAGATACCTAAATAAAACGATAATAATTGAAATACTATTTTATTTTAGCCACTATTATACACTCCTATACTAAACTAATCATCATCATCAGCTTTCGTTTTAAGTTTTCGAATACGTTAAGTTACGCACTATTTTTATGAAATACAGAAATTGTCCCAGAAGCCGACCAGTATAAATTGTAAAATATTGAACATGATTTTTTTATTTTTACTACGACGGTGGCAAACAATCTGACGGCCTGCCTGATGATAAGCAGACACCGTAGCCTATGGACACTTGCGACTCCAAAGGAATCACAGTGCGATGCCGAACCTTTATTGACTTGGGGATTCGCTGTGTTGAGAGTGAGGGACCCGCAGATGTCTCCAGCTGTCAAGCTAGAGACATATGCACGCCCCTCACTCCCAACACAGCGCATCCTCGGGAGCTCTGGCGACCTTACTCACCACCAGGAACACAACACCACGTACCTACCTAAGGAGCAAGTAGTGATGTTATTATGGCTGCAGTCTTCTGTAAGGTGGAGGTACTTCCCCAGTTCAAATTTCAGCGAGATGACGTTTCACCGTGCCCTACCTCTTCTGTGCAGTCAGCATCATAAATATGTATACAATTTAGAACCTTATTCCCCAGACATTAGTTAAGAAATGTATACATATTTATGATGCTGACTGTACATGCGATTAAGAAAAACATCTTCCTTTTAAAGGTTCCGCAACAAGGAATTATAGTTTCGACATGTCCGTCCGCGGCTTAGTAACCATTATTACTAGAAAGCTTTAATTTGGCATAGATTAGGTACTTATATACAGGATGTTTTATTGATTTCCGTTCCTTCTAGCATATAGCCGTGTATTGGCTATGTGCGAAGTAGGTGGTGGGGGTAAGCTAGGCGATCGTAGCGCACACCATGGCAGAAATGTGTACTTACCGGGGACCACTGTCAAATTTACTTTCACGTTTTCTATTGGTTCCTTAACGGTTTCCTACGATTCGTTTCGTTTGTATGTATTTATTTATATCTTATTTATTTCAGTAAAATTTCCAATACGGGGTCTTTCTCGTTTACTAAAGTAAATATAATATTCATGTGTCATTATTTGACATCTCTGAGTTTTGAAGTTGTCTCGGGACCTTTGACGTTTGACGTTTCTGACGTGCACATAGCCAATAGCCATAGTAAAGACGTAGCATATTTAGTTTTTAAAATTCAATTAAAAAAAAAATCTTTTCATACAAAATAATTAATTACATCACCAAGTATAGTTTTCGGCTTTTCCCTTGTGCTTGTAGTCATCATCATTCAGCCGAATGACGACCACTGCTGGACATAGGCCTCCCCCAGAGACTTCCACAATGACCGGTACTGCGCCACCCGCATCCAGCGGACACCCGCGACCCTTACCGCGACGAATTCAATGACGGGTTTGTACTTGTAGTATAAGACAATATTACTTGCCAAATTTAATAGTCAAAGGAAAGTACCCTACTGATTCCCTTGAGGGTGTTGAAATAAATATACGATTTTTGCGTCATAAACTGCCGTACTTATTTTAACGTTAACTTAGAAGTTTGACTTTTATACAGCTTTAATAGATTGTCCCCAATAGACTTGAGTACATGGTTTTAATTTCAACTCGATACCTCCTCGCGTTCCCGAGATAAAGGGTCTTGACAGACGGACAAGAAAGGGGTCCTATAAGGGTTCCGTTTTTCCTACGTTCGAGTTGTCTTGTTCAAACTTGACAGACGGACAAGAAAGTGGTCCTATAAGGGTTCCGTTTTTCCTACGTTCGAGTTGTCTTGTTCAAACTTGACAGACGGACAAGAAAGTGGTCCTATAAGGGTTCCGTTTTTCCTACGTTCGAGTTGTCTTGTTCAAACTTGACAGACGGACAAGAAAGTGGTCCTATAAGGGTTCCGTTTTTCCTACGTTCGAGTTGTCTTGTTCAAAGTTTCAAAGACCCTTTATCTCGGGAACGCGAGGAGGTATCGAGTTGAAATTAAAACCATGTACTCAAGTCTATTGGGGACAATCTATTTCAAACCGTAATTGTTGAAGTTTAACGTTTTTTTTTATTTTTTTTTAGATTATGTTCGCCACCTATTTTTTTTTTCAGAATTTTAAATTAGAAATGTGGGTGGAGGAATGCATACTTTTGACGAGTTTTACAGCTAATATCTCACCCACTGTTGATAAAAATAAAAATAAATAAACGGTTTTTTTAAACCTAAAAAGGATGGCATAACGCGGGCATAATCTAATGATATCAATCCCGTCACTCCGTCTACCGTTCCAGTGGCTTAAAATAAAACATTGCCAAATAATTCGACACACCTATCGACATACATACATTAGCTATTCACTTGGCAACAGACACAGTAGGTACAGTCAGAATGATTATGCGAATAACCAGAATATGCTACATGCGGCTAATCCCACATACGTTCTGATGGCTGTGTGTGTATGGTGTTGGCTGCTAGACTATGAATAAGGAATGGTCGAGTTGGGTTTGAATTGTTTTCGAATACCAAACTAGTTGACGGAAAAAGCAGTGTGTTAGATTACCTGAACGAGGATCGATATAATTGACAACATTTCATTTTTTTCAGCAGGCTTTTTTCCGATGAAATCAAATAGAGGATAAAAAGTTAAATGAAACCACATTCCAAAATATCCCAATTTCATATAAATAAATCAATTTCAAAAGTTCCTCATTCCAAAAGAGAGTAAGTGACAAGTAAGGCGTCACAGCGTAACAAATCATACAGAAGCACTGTTACTAAGAACTAAAGAAAGTGAACTGCTGTTCTTTTTGTGCGCTGTGACTGTCACAATTTCATAGTAATGACGTCATTACTACGATATGGGCTTTCTTCACATTTTCGTAAATATTTAGAAAACTAATTAGCTATAAAAATATAAAAACAATATTTTGGGGTTTCTTGTTAACAAATTAACGAAATGAGTTAAGATGTCATACTACTTAAAAATTTGAAATGTTGTCAATTGTAGTACCTATATACATTACATATGGTATCCACACATATAAATAAAGAATGTGTTAATAATAAAGATCTATTTATTTACAAGAAAAGGCAAACTAAAACAAACACAAAATAACCTTATAGGTCAGTGGTTCCCAAAGTTGTCTGGGCTGAGACCCATCTAATACAATTTTTTTTTATTTTATTAAAAATGGGATTGCTCTTGGCCAGCGTCTAGCCAGGGGGCAAAGATGAGGCCGACGATGAAGCGAGCTCACCCAGAAGATGCCTATTCACTCGTGCCTTAAAAGGTCCAGGTTATATGAACTAGGCAATACAGACGCCGGCAGAGAATTCCAAACCTTAGAAGTGCGCATTATAAAAGAAGATGCAAAGCGCTTGGTTCGAATTAGAGGAATTTCGACCAGGTAAGGATGGTAGCCAGCCGTACGTCTGGATGTCCGATGGAAGAAGGGGAAGGCGGTATGAGCTCATGGAGCTCCTGAGCACACTCACCGAAGTACAGTTTGTAGAAGACGCACAGACATGCTACTTTGCGTCGATGTGCTAAGCTCTGCAGCTTATTTCCCACTACCGTACTGCCGCCAATGAGCCTCCTGGCTCTGCGGTCCACCGAGTCAAGTGCGGCAAGTTGGTACTTAGCCGAGCCATCCCAAAGGTGACTACAATGCTCCATGCAAGACCGGACTTGGGCTTTATATAAAGATAGAAGCTGCCCAGGGGTGAAGTATCGCTTGACCTTATTTAGGATGCTCAGCTTTTTGGCCGCTGTTCCGGCTTTGGACTCGATGGTAGTGCCGAAGTTAAGGTTTGAGCTTAACGTCATGCCAAGCAGCTCGAGATCGTTGGCTACAGACACGGTTGTACCTCGGAAAGTAGGAGCCAGATTGAATGAGCTCCTTTTTGCGGTAAACAGACACGCTTGCGTTTTGGTGGCGTTGAAACTAACCAGATTGTTATCACCCCTTTGGGAGACAAGACTTAAGGTTGAGTTAAACAAACTCGGCAGCCACCACCACTACCACCACCATATCAGCTGAAGGACGTCCACTGCTGCACATAGGCCCACTCGGGACCCGTTTTTACCCGAATTTAACCGTTACCAACATGAATAAAGGGCTTTTCAAGTAACAAACAATTTTTTTTATCAATCCGTACGGCTTCAGTGGGTGGAAGGGTGGGCGCACCCTCCGGACGTTGGGTCGATCGGTTGGTATGTCGTTCTACAGGCAGGGCCCACTCAATAGTTTGGGAAACCCTGCTATAGGTACTTACCAAAAATTAAAATAAATACTAAAATAAGGGGCCCCCCTCGGCACAGTGCCAAAGATGATGGCATTATTTCCCCGTTGTATAGAAATGATGATGCGTAGTGAAAGGAAGCTGCCAGACGTTTCGTCACCAGTGGCGTCCACTCTTAGCAAATCCTTTGAAGAGGCCTTGGGACCCCACGAGATAATTAGATGCTGTAATTACCGATTAGAAGATATATTCCACATAAGTGTGTGCATATGTATCACTGATACATTTTTGGGAACAAATAACTTAGGATGGGCATTGGATGGACTAGTGGCAGGTGGCATGGAAGAAAAAAAATAACGATGGCTCATTTGGCGAATTACCTAAGAATCACGGGAAGGCCATGAGTGAAAAAATAATGTCACTGGCAATCTAGGTAACCACTGGTGGACTATGGGTGTCGATCAATCCATGTAAAAGCGCCTCATCTCTACCTTCGTTTTTATACAACGACCTTGGCAAACATGCTTACAGCCTGCCTGATCATAACCACATACTGCAGCATATGGACGCTTGCTACTCCAGAAGACACACAAGTCACAAGCTCGACTATTTATTGACTATAGTGGTCGGCGGTTAAGAAGTCAATCCTGACACCTGTCATTTCCATACAGTTTATAACCTAAAAGTCACTTTGAGGTTATAAACTGTATGGAAATGACAAGTGTCAGGATTGACTTCTTAACCGCCGACTCCTATATGCTATGGACATAATATTGCTATGGACAATACTACTCGTGCGCAAGGAGTGTAGGTGAAATAATTTTTAAGAAAAAAAAACCGACTTCAATGGGGGAGGCCAGTGAAAGATTATTATGATTAGATGGTGCACTCTTAGATTCCATACAATAAAATAAAAATGGCTATAAGTATGTTTATAATGGTAGAAGACTAAGTACCCTCAATTCCTCATGGAATCATGGAAAACCTTGTTTGCTTGACAAACAAAACGAAGAGAACCAATCGCCAAACGTGAACTACGCGTCGTTGAAGAGTTCCGTTCTGATCATCATCAGCAGTTCCACTTCATCAAATTGTCATTTGGCTGCCACATTAATTCCAAAAGTTATTACAGCTTTAGGTATTTTGGGTTGATTCAGTATAAAAAGTGTCAAGAAATATAATAAAGGCATATAAAAACCCTAACTGTAATGATACCTTATATGTCATTAGCGTAATGCATTTTTATGTTTTACGATATTAATAATTGATTGAATTATTAAGTTACCGTAACAAAAATAAGTTGATTTTCATATATTACAAAGAACATAAATAGAAGTAGTATATCATAAAGAAAATAATTCTTATAGTGTTTTCGCTAGATTTTTACGGATTTTTTATAGATTTGTTTTTAATATTTTCTACCGTCGCGTTAATAAATGTAGGTGTATTATTAAAGAATACTTAGTATAATTACTTAACCTAATTTTTGATGCACAAACTTTGCTGATACCGATATATTGTTGTTTTTTCATACAGTGAAACCGTATAGCTCTCGGGCTATTAGACATTTGCACATTTTTTGAACGGAGTGTACTCATTATGCAATCGATTTAGGTAGCTATGCTTGGCTTGCTAAATAAGTAAGTACCTACCGGACAATGGCTAGGCACATTCGGTATGCAATTGTATGCGTAAGTCTAGACTTAAACGTTAAGGCCAAGTTTTCTATTCTTCCTCGTTGAACCATGTGGGTTACACATGACCACCTCAAGTAGCTTTTTTATACAGACTGCAGTGTTCCCCAAAGTGGTCGTATTCTGCCTTTCTTAAAGAACTTTCCAAACTCACGAGCGATATTAAACCGTTGAGTATAACCTTTAATTGACGATGTGTTTAGAGCACTGTCAAAGTAACAATTTATGTCACGGTTACAAACTTTAAAATATAGACATGACGCCTGTGAGACGTATACCACGTTAGTTAAAGGTTAAGGAGAAACTTTGCCTCCTTGTGCGTGTTCTGTCGCTTGTATAATGGGTTGTGCTCCGAAAAACTGTTCGACATGATTTCTACCATCGCACCGCTCGCCGTCAGCAGGGCATTCATCCTCACACCTTAGAACCTAAATGGTCGCGTACGGTACGGTTTCAGAGGAATTTCCTCCCTCGTACGCTCCGATTGTGGAATGAGTTCATGCTGAGGTTTTCCTGACGGACTTACAGTCCGGGGTTCTTCAAGAAAGGAGTGTATAAATTCTTAAAGATTCGGTAACGCGCATGTTGTTGTCGGTGCACGACACCCATGGAGTGGAGTTGCTGGCGTCCATAGGCTGCGGTGACCGCTACCATCAGGCGGACCGTGCCACCGACGTTGTATAAAAAAAACCCTGGATTTGATTCTTATTGGGTACTTTACACATGTAAAAAATTATAACATGGTGTCACTATATGGATAAGAAATCAAAACCATCAAAAGATCACAATAATATTTTTATGATTGTGATCTTTTGGTGGTGACAGGAGACTGCAAAAAAATCTAAAAATTATGATATTTTATAAGCATCCGAAAGTATTATTTGATACAGAGAACAGATACAAAGAAAAAATAATCTACATAGAGATACCATTATATTTTTCCTGTACAATTTAGATTGATTTTAACGTTTGTTGTGTGTTCATATTTTTTTCTTGGTAAACTTCGGAGATAATAAGCGGAAATGGTCTTTTTTTTCTATTTTCCTTTATAAATCGAGTTTTATCCACCGTAAAAAAAGAAAAAACTGTTTTAGAATGTGCAATTCAATCCCTTTTATATGGCACCTCACTAGACTTTGAACTTTTGACCTCCCCTGGTGTCGGTAAATTTTCACAGAAAAAAAGTTCTATGCCTGTGGGTTAGCCTTGTTTATAAATATTCCAAATTTCAAATCAATAGCATACCTATTCCATAGAACGCCTGGTCGTGTAGGAGAAGGTGGAGGGTGTCAGATCACGCGGCAGGTCACCTATGCGCTGGACTGACCAATTGAAATCCGCTGTAGGAAAACGCGTATCTGACTGCGCCAGACAGTCTGCCAACAGGGAGAGATGGCGGGTGATCGTGCGGAGAGCTGTGTCCGCCTCTACCACCGACGTGGACGCCTCGACGTGACCACGACCGCTCTGCCAAGAGCGAAACGACAGACAAGAAGAAGAGCATACGTAAGTAGTTCTTGAGATAGTTAGCAATGTGACAGACAGACAGATAAAGCGGCATTTTGATACGGAACCCTAATGACCCGTGATATCGCATGCAGCCCAAATCCAAGAGTAAATTAATAGGTACCAATAAAATCACTGTTTCAGTAAAAATAACATGAATGATAACTATGTACGATATTTGACGCAAAGACGAGCCAAGCGAAGCGCAAGCGCACTACCTACTTTTTCTCGAAGTGTTTCGTCGTTTTTTTGAACCCTCATAAAGTTGGTTTCTGATGTACCAGATGTCAATAATAGACTAATAAAACATACAAAGTCTCAATTGAATAGCTCTAATACTTTAGATATTATTGATATCTAAAATACACCGATTTCGTCACTGACACACTCACTGACACACTGATGATCATGAAAGTGTTTGGCTACTTCCTGAAGTGCTAGAAAGCTGACATTTGGTATGTAATCTAAGTTTAGTATACAACCAACAAAAAAATTCATAAACTTATAACTTTCGCCCCCCATCCCCTAAAATGGGGGGATGGAAGTTTATATGAGACTTTCACCAATTTTATGAATTAGGACATGAAAGTTTACACGGGACTGAAGACAGTAACTAAAAACCTATTAATAAGTACTTACAAGAACCTCCGCCTTACAAAAAGAAGTGAAATCCCACCAAAAACATTTCATGTAAAATGTTGCCAAGACGACCACATAAGGTTGGCCCTGTGAAAAAGATATCAGATCTCATGTAGAGCCAAGCTTCTGAATCTACACGGCTTAACTCTACCGACCCTAACTTCAACAAATTCTACATATCAGTAAATATGTATGGCTTGGCTGTTTCGTTACTTACTTCAGATCAGAAACTAAATATTCGCATCACCTGCACGACGGTAGCGAAACGGCGAAGCCATACATATTTACTGATATGTAGAATTTGTTGAAGTTAGGGTCGGTAGAGTTAGGCCATGTAGATTCAGAAGCTTGGCTCTACATGAGATCTGATATCTTTTTCACAGGGCAAACCTTATGTGGTCGTCTTGGCAACATTTTACATGAAATGTTTTTGGTGGGATACCTTATTACGAGTATATCTTCATGTTGTATTTGACTAACTTTTTTTCTATACATCCGTAATGAAAGATTTTCTTATTATGACATTCGTTGATGCAAAAAATTTAAACTCCTGTGAGACCGTCAAGAGATCTCACAAAGCGGTTGTTTCGGAGAATTCTCGTGATTCTTCAGACATGAAGATGATTATCTTATGGGACGGTACTGTACCTAAACGCAATAGGACGAAGTTATGCAAAAACGATCCAATCCACAAGAAATCACCAATGAAATGTATGACTTTTCTTTTAAGCAGAAGGATCCAATTTTAATTTTTACATCGCGTGTGTTGGATCTTTTTCGCATAACTACGTTCTTGATAAACACCAAAGATACTTATTTTGCCTTAAAACGGTTGGTTTGAAAATCTTATTCTGAGGTCATAATAATGATTGGTCACATCAATTAGTATGAACCTTTTTTGCGTTACCTACGAGGTGATTTTGTCCTTTAGTTTTGCCTTTTTTGTGCTCTAATTGTAGTTGATCCAATACAGACATTTAATCTTCCCTAAAAACTGGTTCAAATGGCACCATAAAATACTCATGGAACTGCTGCATCAAGTGACCGGCCTCAATATTAATTTATGAATTTCATAATATATTTTGTAACAGTTTTTAATCTGTATTCTGTTTGGCTCATTATGTTTTTACATTGTTCATTACATGTTTCATTTGCATCGGTACTTGAATTGACGACCACTTTGGACTAGTTGGTGTTCGAATCCCGGTAAGGGCATTTATTTGTGGGAAGTGATGGACACAATTGATTGTTTCCTGAATCTTGTATGATTTCTTAGTATTTAAGGCTCATCCATGGTAACTATCGTATTTTTTTTAGTTTATTAACCCTTTACCAGGCGAAGGGATATATTCCTCCCACATTTTATATAGGTTCCCGTAGTCGGGTTTTAACTTCAAATCTCCTACAAAATATTATGTCAATCCCTGAAAATATTATTTTATGATGTTCATTCACAGTACGCTTCTAAATCGCGTAATATATCATTGGCAGCCGTTTAAATTCACTTGAACTCTAATTTCAGTAAACTACGGAGAAAACCGAACACTTTCCATAATTTCTATGAACCAAAAGTATACCATAAATATTTTTTTGATATTTTGTAGATTTTTAGTGTTGAAAGGTAATGTAATCGTAAAGATTGCTAAATATTCATGCATTATTGTGTATGACTAGAATTAGGATGTGGGTTGATACTATCCCATGGCCTTATCAGTTTGACTGGGGGGGAACTATTGTAATTATTTCGTATTGAATTTTATATTTCCTTTTTAGCGTTGTAATATGTATCACGTGTAGGATTAGTCTGTGAGTGATATGTATGTATATTAAATAAATAAATTCTTCCCATGGCCAGGTAAATTGTCTTGTCATGTCATAAAAACTCACGTAAGTAATAAAACTGTTTTTGTGTTCAACCTAGAGTGAATTCATGTACCTAGAAATAAAATAGGATTAATATAATGTTTCGTAGGAGATTTGGAGTTATAACTTGACTAATGATAACCGATATAATATGTGGAGGAAGGATATGTGTGTGGGCCTGATCAAGAATATGATAACACAAAATTGAGTATGACAGTTCATTCATTACTTAGACAGGCGATGGGATCACCGTAGCCCACATTTTTATTTCTAGTTTAAAGGAACATCTCCGACTTTTGTAAATACCTTTTTTTACAAGCCTTTCAATACGATTGCAACAGTATATAAAGAACGTATTAAGACACTGATTCTTCGCGGCTTGGTAAAGGGTTAACACCATTTTATGGATTAAGTTTAATATTCTCCCTAGGTTCTTCACCGTTTGCCATTCTAGGTAGTTCGGGACTAGATAGATTTTTGTAATATTGTCCCCCAATATTTATTAACTGAGTGAGCGCGAAACGCGAGCGAAGCGTCTGCGTTTCAGTTTGGGTAAAAATACTTTCGTATGTCCGGCTGTTCTCCTCTATAGGTCTGATTACTCAACAGATTTTCGTAAAATGTCGTTTTTTTGTTGATGAAGGTTTTGGAATTTTTAACAGTATTAAAATGGCGGGGCAATGGAGGCTGATTTGGCCTACAGCTTACGGAGCCACTCCTGTATTACTTGTTAATTAATTGAGCTGCCTTCCCCTTAAGCTCTTATCACTTTCGGATAGTATCACCGAAATTTGAATGACAATGTTTATTTGCATACAACGCTAGCTCGTCTAGACTATACGTGACTCGCATGCGCAGGCGCATTGTCTTCAAAAAGTCGTATGTTCAAGCAAAACTTTAGGCAGATACGACCATTCTTAACGGAGAGAGTATGCACCTAATGCATTTGGGGTACTAATTGAGAAGTCAACGGACTTCAATTCAAGGTCTAGACTGCTAGAAGTATAGTCGCACTCCTTAATTTATGACCCATTTTACAAGATTTTTCTTTGAATTTCTATTATGGACAGACTAAGAGAACTGTCGATCTTAACTGGATCACAAGGCCTTGACTGTACCTTAGAATTTTTTTGATTGTTAAGTAAACATAAATAATTCACTTTAATTGCAATTATTGTTGAAATCTTTTCCCGATACGTAAATATCGTCGAAGAAATGTATCCCACAGGTATAGATATCCTACTGTCGCCCAGGCCTTTGAAACGTTATGAAAATACGATATAAATATCGTTAGTGTATAAAACGTTAATTTCTAATTCAATATTTCACATACCTAATCGGTATCGACTTTGATTAAAGTTGTCAATCAAAATAGTACAGTTAAGAGCAAAGTAAGTTAATACTTTTGCATTGTATTCCATTGTCTTCTTCTTCTTCCTCGGTCCCTCATTACTGAGGATCACGACCACGTATGATCTGTCTCCATAAGCCATGTGGGTCGCACTCTGCATATTGCCGCCAACCACCTTCTGTACAGCATCAGACCACCTCGTGGGTGCTCTACCTTGAGCACACCTGGCGTCCATTTGACCTAGGCCCATCAGCTTCTCTAGGTCATGCTTTGTCCAAAAAAGCTGAGCGTGCGCTCCCGGCATATAGTGGAGAGGCGTGTGGTAATTTTCAGTTGCTGTAGGATGGACTGATTGTGATTAGTTCTCTTAGCCGTCCAGGGTATGCGCAGAAGTCTTCGCCAACACCACATCTCAAAGGCATCGATCTTCGCCCAATCGCGGTTCTCAGGCTCCAAGTTTCGTCCATTTATTCCATTGTAATAAGTTGAAAAAGTGTTAACTTACTTTTGCTTTTATTGTTCATTCTTGCAGAGGCCGGGAAAAAGCAATTCGTGGATAATTTTATTTTGATGGACGACTCGAAGCGGAGTACCCATTCTGACAAATAAAGAATTATGAATTATGAAAAAAAAAACGAATTGAAGGAGATTGATTGACTTACCTAAACCAATAACTTCTCAGAGAGTTAATGTTTAGAGAGTCATGTAAACAACTGAAAGCGTAAACGGACTCAGAGGAAATAATAACTGTCAGCTTTATATTATTTTTAGATGAAGTAAAAGTACGTAGACATAGGGTGATATTATTCCACAGACATCAGAGTAAAGCTGATCCGTTAATTTAAGTTGAACGATTTCTGTACATCTATTCTCACTAATGCACAAATCAGAAAGTTTGAGAGAGATATACAAGTGACTTCTGACAGGTCTTCACCTGTCAGTGTCTCCGTGTTCATAACTGAAAATTGTACTGAACTGACGTTGTGGTGTGTTAAGTTTATATAGGATTTAACATCCTGGTGTGCTTTCAAATGGAGATAATTCGTTAACAGCCGGAAATGATCGTACTATCTGGCGCATTCTAACTCATTTTGGTGAAAACAAAGAGGATATTTATATTACAAATCGTTTATGACCATAAGGATTTAACGAGACAACTATATGAAAAATCATCTGGGTTAATACTTCAAGACTGCTTTTCTCTGATGTCTGTGTATTATTCCTTCTACACTGATTTTGTGTTAAGTGCATATTTTATCTCCACCGCACTCCAGGGATGCTGCTGCCCATCCCCCGGTGGTCTTGGCCCCGGTAGTACTGCGATCGCCAACCCGCATGCCAAGCGTGGCGATTATGGCATATACCCCCCGTGAATTTGGGGGAGGCCTATGTCCAGCAGTGGACGTCCTTTGGCTGATATGGTGCTGGTGGTGGTGGTGGCATATTTTCTATTTAACTCAAACAGTACAGCTTATATTTTTCTCAAAGGAAATCATGTTTTATTTTAAAGAAGAATGATTGATTACATTCAAAGATGTCCAAACAACCTCCATAGACTAGTAGCTCTGTGATCTGGCTTCTTTTTTTAGGGTTCCGCAGTAAACAAGGTTTCGCCATGTCCGTGCGTCCGTCCGTCCGTCTATCCGTGGCTTCGTTTAGTAACCTTTACTACTAGAAAGTTGTTATTTAGTATAGGTTTACATATGAATCACGCCGACATAACTGTATATAGAACAGCATTTGGAAAAAATATATTTATTACCTATCCTAGACCCTACATGTAAATGCAAAGTGAGGATGCATTTTTTCTTGCAAAACCCATTGTGTTGCAAAACCCATATCGTTGGATAGCTCGTTGAAAAGTAAAGTGTTTTTTTTTTTACATTTTATTTCATAAACCCAAATTTGTCCACAGTAACAACTGTTTCAAAATGTGCAATTCTAGCCCTTTCATATGACATCCCACATGATATAATTACTAGACGTTGAACTTTTGCCTCCCTCTTGTATCGGTCATCACAGAAAAGAAAATACTTTAATAAAATGATATACACAACACGGGAGGTAATAAATAAAGCCCTCGATCGCATATATATACGTCCCTCACCTACAGCTTGGGCCGTAAAATCTGCTATCTCAGCCTTTCTTTGCTTTACCACCCTAGTTGTGTAAAATATTAAAAAAATCATGTTGAATGCATCGGAGTTAGCCTTGCTTGTAACAATTCCCATTTTCACATCGATAGCATTAGTAGTTAGTTCTTGAGATATTTAGCGAAGTGACATACAGACAGACAGAGCGGCACCATAAGGGTACCTTTTGACCATGTTGGTACGGAAACCCAAAAATGGTAACCTAAATTGCTTCTTTACAAAAATACACATTTTCTTCATACCACGTACGAGTAGGTGGCAAACAAGCGTACGGCCCACCTGAAGATAAGCGTTAGCCCATGGACGCTTGCAACTCCAAGGGTGTCACATGCGCATTGCCAACCCTAAACTACATACACTAAACAACTGTAGTTGCTTGGCGACCACAGTTGCCACAATCCATTTAGGGGTGTGCAAAGTAGGCAACTCTGGTTGCCAGAAGCAAGTGAGTGGTTACTGCGCAAATGTAATACTTTTTTTTAATACCACGTCAGTGGCAAACAAGCGTACGTTCCGCCTGATGCTAAGCGGTCACCGCTGCCTATGGACGCCTGCAACTCTTAGGGGTGTCACATGCGCGTGCCGACCCTTTAAGAATTTATACACTCCTTTATTGAAGAACCTCATACTTACTGTAGTCCGTGGGGAAAACCTCGGTAGGGAACTCTTTCCACAATCGGAGCGTCCGAGGGAGGAAATTCCTCTGGAACCGTACCGTATGCGACCATTTACTTTGTTATCCGAAATCTGTGCGAGATCAGTAAGCTCACGTCAAGGAACAAAATACGTTCCCGCCCCGCCAAGTCAGGAAGTCGCCTTATACGTAAGAGGAGATACAAAGCACTTCGATAGCAAACTCAACATTTCCGTAAATAAAAACGCTGTTATCATGTAATTCTGGTTTATTCCATTATTACCTAACAGTATGCCTTTGATTAATTCTCAGAACTGCTATTTAACTGCGCTATACTTTTTTAGTTAACACAGGTCTGGTTGTGTCTATGCGTATTACGCAGCATCGAAACGTTTTGTCCATAAGCCATTAACATTTCAATATTATACCTACTAATAATAAATGTGAAAGTAAGTCTGTTATCTTTCGACGCTTAAAACAGACGCTTGAACAGATTACTGCCATACTGGGGAGGTTGTCCCATCATTGATAGGTACTAACTAAACCCTTTGATACCCGACCCCGTATAAGTATATAAGGGAAAATGGCGCCAACTACACTTGTCATTCCCACCCCCAACCAAAAAAAAAAAAAAAAGCAAAGAAAAACGGAATAATATATTTAACTCATATAAACACTTCTCTTTATCCATGTTTTCTTTATCTCCTCTTCTGAGGATTTCATTTTCACCAAAGAATAATCGGTTCTTTTCCATGAGGGTGATCAAAGGGCTCCTGGCTCCGGGTATATCTACATCCCGCTAAAAAACTGGCTTGGTAACAAAAGGCTAATTGCTTAGCAGACCCAAACATGGTAAGAAACCGTAAATCGGTGAAGTCACTCAATTATCACGTTTTACAGCATCCACCTGTGACGTTAAATGGATGCCTAGGTTCTGTATGTGCTGACAAGGCACATAATGCAAATTTGATTAGATAATCTGTAATACGTGCGTAAGATAAGTTTGAGATTAAGAGCGTGCGAGATGTATAGATGATTATAAATAAATGGAGAAGTCAGTATTCAGAGTAGTTCTGCCTCTGACTGAGTGTCGATTTCCGTAAACCCTTCTGGGGTGTAGTCCACAATCGTGGTATCTGCTCCCCCATCATCACCATGATCAAAGAGTGCCACAATGACCGATCCTGCGCTACCCGTATCCAGCGGACTCCCGCAACATTTACCAGGTCATCAGTCCACCTTGTGGTCTGGCCACCGGTTGCCTTCCGGTACGTGGTTGCCACCCTAGAACCTTTCTGCCCCAACGGCCATCGCCATCGCCGCATTGCCAGACAAATGCCCACTATCTTCATCCAACAACCACTTTTTTTTGGCAAATTATACCACGCCCCTCCATACAAGACCCACGCATATGTCAATTTGATTTGAGAAAAAGAGTAGTGTAAACAACAAGAAACAGCGCCATCTCTCTCCCTCATCAGATGCTACCAGTTGGAATGTGGTCAAGCACTTACACATTAGAGTGGTAGATGGCTGTGAGCCTTTGCAGCAAATACAGGGGGGTCGTTAGTAGTAGCGCCTGAGAATGCAAGGCAAAGATTCGTTATGGTGACATTGGTGACGTGATGGTCTGGGAAGCTTAGTGGTAAGGGTCCTGGTCCGGCAAACCAGAGGCACGGTCCATTTTTCTTAGTATTTGTACTTTGTATCAAAAACATGCTCGTGTTCTGCGCACGAGAAAACTTATTTGACTAAATTAGATTTCTATCTGACTTTGTGAAGTATTACTAATCAGAGAAACAAAATAATCATTATAATCAAGAATCATATCTCGAAATTAATCCTCATTGCTTCCTCGTCTGCTCAGCCTCAGAACACCGTCTTAAAGAATGCGATATTTTTAATAGCAATTTTTAATACAATAAAATAAATCTTGTGGAAATCACAGTAGATATTTAGGTTTACTGTGTGGAAATCATGGTTTAACCTTAACTTTTCAGTGTTCATCCTGTATATAAATAAGCGGCCCAACACGTGTCAGTAATGACAGTCACGAGTCGTAAAAGGGTTCCGCGAATTCTTTTACAGCTTGCTGTTATTTTCGCACTTTAGATGAAGGCACATTGATTCCTTTATTTAGTTTCACTTTGTTTACGAGCTTTCCGGGAAGATATTCGAGTTTGTTTTTTTTAACAGCTTGTTACACTCAATTTGACGAAGATTGTCATAATAACGTGATATGTGGGAAAACCCAGGAGGAGTCTTTCTTGCGCCACACAGTAGTGACGACTGAAGTCGGTGATATAGCAAAAAAAACGATCTAGAGACACCCAATCAAGCAAGCGCCAGCGTTTTATTAGCGCCCGCGCAGCGTAACAGGATTTAAGCAGCGTCGATGTGACGACGGTTTGACGTCAACGGCGTCTTTCGAGCGTCAGCGTCTTATCAGCGCCCATGGAGTGTGGACGTGACGTCACGTCAGTAATGTAGGATTCACATCAAGCAATCGGCGCGCGTCTTACTAGAATTAGAGGAATTTCAAACCTACGACTGCGCGGGCAATGATACAACGTGGACGCTCGCTCGACAAACGCCGCTCCCAGAATCAATCTATCAATGGTTGTGATCTTCAGTACTGAAGTTCGTGCGCGTTGAACCGTTTTTGTGGTCTCTGTTATCTGTACCTGTTACCTGTGATCTGTCCATCAGCTGGAAGACCGGTCGCGCGATCGGTTGCCGTCCACCACTACTGCTAGTCTTCAGGTGTCTCAGTGATAATGAGATGCACCTACTTGCTTAAAGGTAAATTACTTTTGAGACGTTTTTGAATTTGTAGTAGTATTTGTATATTTACAGGGACACACGTACACGTTGACGTACACAGACACACGTATGTGTATGTGTGAGGCTGGCTACAAAGGTCACAACAACAAAGGCAAAAACGTCTCGAAAGTAATTTACCTGTACTCGTATTTGAAGAAGAAGAAGAAATAGTTTATTAGTACAAACATAATACACAAGCTTAATGCAAAATTTATTGAGAAGATTTTGTACTAAATGGTCCTCACTCAGTATGATGTCACGGAACGAGTCGTACGATACGCTCCGTGACGCTGGTTTTCAGTGAGGCCAGTAGTATTTGCATGCAAAAAAACCTCAGTTACGTGTTTCGTCTATCTACGAGGCATCGTCAGGAGATGTTGACAGGAATCGGTTTTGAACTTCCCTTGGGAGTGAAACAGCAATCTTTTGGGAGTACAGTCGCGCATTAATTTGGCACTCAATTTAGCAAAAAAAAATCTTTGAATACAGTTTTGACAGTGTGCCTATAGGCAGCGGGTGAAGTTCTCTCCAAATTAAATCCTATAGTACTTGAATCGCATAGCAACAGCCGATGTCAAATCCTATTCTAAATTCAAATCAAAGTTCCGAATTCAAATCACGCGCGTGTCTCAAGGTCTAATGCGTTTTTGAGCAGACGTGCTTGACGGTTTATGGGACAGCAATATGCGATAAATGATACGTGGAAAGCGATATCGCCGCAATTTCGCCTTTTACTTGCAACCGTGAATAATTCTGCAATATTAGTGGCCATATCAGATCAAGCGAGGGTACGGTGGACCGTCATCTCGTTCATAATTGTCTCCAACTGGGGAAGTACCTCCACCTTACAGAAGACTGCTGTCATTATAATACTACAATTTGCTCTTTAGGCATGTGGTGTTGAATTTTATTTTGTCGGCCCGTTTAGCCTAGTTGGTAGTGACAGTGCCTCCGAAGCTAGAGGTCCCAGGTTCGATTCCCGGTAAGGGCATTTTGTTTCTGTGGTGAGCAGAAAAATTTGTTCCTGAGACTTAAATATATCGTCGTGTAGTACCCATAACACAAGCCTTATTGATCTTATTATGGGACTAGTTCGATTTGTGTAAAACATTGTCCCCTGATATTTGTTATTTATTGTATTTCTTTTCCGCTCACGGTACAATGGTGTCCCTGACCTATCGAAGGCGTGCGCGGAGCCGAAGTATCGAGGTACCGAAGTACCAACCGAGTATCACATAGCCAACACGTAGAGGCCCTTTTGACAATTTAATGAAATGCAAGGGGTACACCGAGCGGATGCTGTCCCTGCCCGTGTCATGGGACGCACACAGAGACAGCACCCGCCAGGGTGTACAGGAACTATTGCTGTTTGATTGAATCTAAATGAACCGGATTATTGGCTGAGTATGATTATTATTATTATTATTTCTTTATTTATTATTATTATGATTATTTCTGGTGGTGACCTGCAAACAATGTATCGAAGTGTCAATACATGGAGTCCTCAAGTTATAAGAGTTGGCAATGCCTTGTGATTCTTTTCCTCAAGTTACAAGGGTTGGCAATGCCTTGTGATTATTTTTGAGTAGATATTTGACAGACAATTTTATTGACATTTATTCGACGACCACTGTGGCTTAGTTAGTAGTGACACTGCCTCCGAAGCTAGAGGTCCCGGGTTCAAATCCCGGTCAGGGCATTATATGTGTGATGATGAGCACGAATATTTGTTTCTGAGTCTGGGATATTATGTACTCGTATTTATTTAAATAAGTTTGTTTATCGCCGTCTATTACACATAGTTATTTTTACGGATATTAAAGTATCAATCAAATATAAATCCGGGGTCGTAACCGTATCTTATAAAAACATAAGATATTGTACACTATGTAACTGTTTCATAAAAGCAAATTACAACGTTATTTATTATGGCGTACTTACGTAATCAAAATGTGTTAAAAAGTTAGTTTATTGTTTGTTTAACATTGACGCGGAGTCTTAAAATGTTTAATTCTTTTTATTTTAGCTATTACCAACAATACTTTAAATTATAGTAAAAGAAAATTACAGTTATCGAATTATGTCGAGGTTTTGCTAATTTTATGCACCTATATAGAACAGAATAATGAATAGTACGTACATATGACAACATTTCATATTTTCAAGGTGGCCATTTTATGATCTAGATCGATAGATTTTATTTCTCCCAAAATCCTCATTTTCTTTCTAAAATCTAATCTAAAAGAAGCGAATTCCAAAAGGTCGTAAGTAAATTATGACGTCATTACAGTGGCTGTAAGGCAGTATTACCATTGCCACTTATTTTTCAAAAAAACCTTGGAGCGTTCACATTTCGTTGACATGGCGTTCACTTCACGTCAGTGTCAAGTTGTGTGTCATGCTATGACAATCTAAGGCTGGGTTGCACCGACTTACGATCACAGACTGATCAACGTTAAATATGGCGCCGGCAGCTGTCATCCCATAGAAACTAGTCAAACTTTTCATACATTCAAATTTTAACGAACAGCTTACGATTACAGACGGTCTGGTGCAACCCAGCCTTAAACTAACCAAAGATCCAGATTTTTTATTGAAAACAGTGCCATCTATTTTACAGAAGTGGCACTAAAATATAAGTTGTTACATTATAGTACAACGATACAAGTGCAGAGGACAGGAAATTCGCAACGAGTAGTGATAAATTAAAAAACGACCGAAGGGAGTGTTTTAAATCGACACGAGTTGCAAATTACCTGTTCGCACGTGTATCGTACAACGTTTTACAGTACATATGGCTCTTTAAAGTTTCGACATATGCACGTAATCTGCTGATTACCGCACTCGTGCGGTAAAGTAGCACCATATGTACTGTTAAAATACTTTTGATGCTCTAGGGAAACGTATACGTATACGTGTTATTTAAATGAATATGAGGAGATATTGATTTTCTATATGTAACACAATAATTTTGTCTCCATGTCATCCGTTTGGGAAATTTGAAACTTCACAGGGAAATTTTGAATTAATATTGATAAACGGTATTTAGTAGTGGTCATAGGGTCCCTTTACACGGTTAATATTATCCTAATTCTGGTTTTCATTTATGTTGAGTCTTAGTTGTCACACCACACTGGCCACTTTCCCATTAGTTTTTTTACTAATAGGTTCATAAATGACCAAGTTATGTGTGACAAACGTTGAAAATAATGATTAAAAAAGTAATCGAAATGGGATCCTCCTTTTTTAGGGTTCCGTACCCAAAAAGTAAAAACGGGGCCCTATTACTAAGACTTCGCTGTCCGTCCGTCCGTCTGTCACCAGGCTGTATCCCAAGAACCGTAATAGAAATTTGCACAGATTATGTATTTCTGTTGCCGCTATAACAACAAATATTAAAAACCTGCCAAGTGCGAGTCGGACTCTTTTTATAGATCATGCGGTACGGAACCCTTCGTGCGCGAGTCCGACTTGCACTTGGCCGGTTTTTTGAAGTTGCTGTATAACCGACCTTACGCACCAACACCTGTAACGGGATTTATAAAATGTCATCGGATTTTCCTATTAGCAACGTACCACGACAACAATGTTATTACAATAAATATATTAAATATTTTTATTTTTTTATTAATATAACAGAAGTTGGTTAAAAAGTTTCGACTGCTCAAATATAGATAGCGCCTCTAATCAAACCTAAATGTGATTGACTTGCCAGTCTATCACAGTATGTATAATTTGTAGTCTTTGGTGTGAATATGACAATGACAGGTTAAATGTGAATTTAGTGACAGCCGGAATAAATTATTATTTTTTAAGTCTAGACAGTTTAGTGAACTAAAGTGTTTCTTTTTTGTGTTGTCTCTTTACAGCTATAATAATGACGTCACACTTCCGGTTTATACATATTCGCGATTTTCTTGGAAACTAGTAAAAAAATCTAAAAAATATTTTATTATGTTCAAGTAGCATATTTACCGAAATGGTTTTCGATTTAGGCATCATTATACATTTTGAAATGTTGTCAGTCCCTACTGTTAAATATCACGACGGACGTGTCCTGAAAAATAACGTCCTTGCAGACTTTCCCATCTGTTTTTGCAAAAACGATAACAAAGTTGAATTCTAAGTATAATAACAATTAATACCTTATCTTTCGATTAAGTATGTTATTATTATACACTATAAATCATCGTGAAAGACAGATGTACGGTTAGTAGGGAGGGACAGACAGACAGATAGATAAGGGTAATTGATTGTATCGTTCGTTATTATTTCAATATTCAATTTGTTGTTAGGTTGCGGGTATGTTTGTTGTTATTTATTGTTTGTGTTAACAAGACAATGTCTTGCAAGATAGATGTTTTAAAAGTGGCGAGGACAAACGTTATGGATATTACTAGATGAAAGCCCGGCTTCGCTCGGGTGAAATAAATAAGTAAGAAATAAAGTAAACATTTATTCGTGACAGTTATGCAAACGAAGAAAGAAATAGTGTACAAAAATGTATAAAATAAAAACATTACAACAACGGATTATGATGAAACTTCGTATAGAAATATAGTCTGTAGTCTGGATTAACATATGGAATAGGGAGTAAAAGATTACGCTGACGACGTCACGGGCAAAGGCTACTATCTTTGCAAGTTAATCCTAAGCATTTTTATAAGGGTAGTATTTAAAGGCACATAAAAAAATTGACACCGTAATCAGTACTGATTTGTATAGCTAAAATACTAATCGTTCATTAAAATTCAGTTCAGTTGTGCAATTGTTAAATATTGATGTGCCAGTCAGTATTTTTGGTGAGAAGTCAGAGCTGCTAACACGAACGAAAACAAATGAAGTTCGTGTATCTCCCTCTCTGTCGAACTTGCAAAATCGAGCGACACAGAGGTATACACGATGTTCGTTCGTTTTCGTTTCGCGGTAGCAGCTCTCTATTCTCCGCCAAATTCTATTAAGTAAGGTCCTTTACACACAATATTATGTGTCAATATAATCGCGATTTTTAAAATTGTATGGGGTCTGTTAAACGCTTAATATTATCACAATACTGGTGTGTCAATATTATCGTGGTTTTCAAAATCGTATGGATTTTTCTTCAATATTCATTGCACGTGATACGGATCGTGATATGAGTATATCGCATGATAATAATAACCATGTAACAGGCCCCTATGGATGTTGCTTCAATATTCAGTGTTTCGCGTGATAATAATAACAGTTGGTAATATTTTCTTCAATTAATGGAAGCTATTTAACAACTTGTTCCGCTTTGCCGAAGGTATTTCACATTCCGATACGCGCACCATCCAGGAATAGGAGCCGTCAGACCAGAGGGCCTACCGCGATCTGAAAACGAAGTATTTCCCTCTCCGCGCTCGAATATGCAAGTGCGACAGAGAGGCATATATATTTAGTTTTCGGTTGGTAGCACTTTAGTCCGAGCGCGGCGGACGGTCGAAGAAAGTCAAAGAACATTCCGTGTGTACACATATAATTTTTTAACTTCCCATCGACCTATGAACTTGAAATTAGGTGATAAGATAATGTTTATTATGAAGTATATTTTACCAAAAATATCAATATATTGATAAATAACATTGGTTTTTTAGTTGTACGAAACCCTCAGTGTGCGACTCCGACGCACTTGGCTGGTTTTTATTACATTTTTTATTTCTCTTATAGTAAAATACCCTATTCGTTTTAAAGTTGACGCCTGAGGGCCTACCGCGAACCAAAAACGAACTATCTTCCTCTCTGTCGTTCGAATATACATGTGCGAGAGAGAGGCAGATACTTCGTTTTCGGTTCGCGGTGGCGCCTCTAACGTCCGAGCGCGGCGAACGGCATGAGCTGGGGGTCTACTCCGAAATTCAAAATCCTAACTTCGTATGGTGCCGTCCCTTTCACTCTCCTGTCATAGACTATATGAGTGAAAGGGACGGCACCATACGAAGTTCGGATTTTGAATTTCGGAGTAGACCCCAGTACCACTAAGTTATAAGATAGAGCGAGATATGGATACAATTTTGCTAGACGTTTAAAAGCCATAAGTCACCTAGTAGTTTGTCACAACAAAATAGAGACGCAGCTTTAAGATGGCGGACAAACTCAGCAAACATTCAAGTGGTGTCCTTTGATTAATATTATCACAATACTGGGGTGTCAATATTATAGCAGTTTTCAAATTTGTATGGATTCTACTTCAATATTCACGTGATACTTATCGTGATATGAATGTATCACGTGATACTAATAACCATGTAACAGGCCCAATACATTCGCTTTGAAGGCGGTTGTTGTGACAATCAGCCTAGCTAGAACGATAGATTATACCGTTACGTTTTAGGTGATGTTTTAAGAGACGCGGCTAGCCGAATCCACACAATGGGCGATGATGGCCCATCACCCAGAACGCAGCCCAGCAACCTGGCCAACACACCGGACGCAAACATAGTTAACAATTTCCGAACGTACCCAACCCGACGCTGTCAACCAACGAATTTAATATGGCCGACCTTTCGTCATAAAATTAACACTTTTAAATGCAAAATACGCGACAATCCGAATTTTGCGGATACATATGTTCAACTCAAAAATCGTTATTTTTATACGTTCTTCAATTTGAGACAGGTGTCGTTCGGGTCTACCGTACCCCTGCACGAAATTATTAATATAGATATATATACATCTTTTGTACCAACTCTGAGTAACTACTTTCTGCTTATTAATTTATCGTATGGCAATCATTTAGAACCGTGAGATCTTCGAGAAGACAGTACGGCTGCCAGTTTGTTGCACTTTTAGCACCACCCAGGGCTCACGTGTAGGGTAACGGTGGGTACTTAGTCCTTACGGACGCGGTGCAATTTAGAATTAAAAATGTTAAAATTCATAATCTTCCTTTTATTTCTTACACTATGTTATGTAGCAAAAAATAATCCTCATGTTGAAGCCTTTCGATCAACATGATAAAGCTACAGGGTATTTTTATTCCTGTGTAGCGGGTTCGATTCCCGGTTCAACTATGTAATTATTTAAATTTATGAATGCAGTTCAAATTGTTTTTTAGATTAAAATAATGTCTGTTTCAGTAAAATATTCCATCTACAATATTCAAGGTATTTTCCCTCCATGTGGCATAGCCGTGGGACGCCCTGTATATATGAACAGCGCCCCAAATTATTTACCAGTGGCTGTTCTAAGTGCCAACTATGGAAATAGGCCTACACAGCACTTTCACGTTTTCTTGAGGTTGACCTTTTAAACTTTTAAAATTGCCATAAGGGTGTTTAAAGTTGTGCTTGTCTCCCTCTTAGGAATGATGGCGTGAATGTATAGATTGCACTCAATTCAAATGGTAGTCATGATTTTATGAGCTGAATAGGTATCGAATTATCATTTAATTGTCATTTAATGCAATAATGCACCACGACTGCAGGTCAGAGATCAATGCAATACTAATAGTAGACATCGGAATCAGTTGAAGACGAGTAAGAAGGTAAGGAACTGTAAATGCTCAACGATATTTTAACGCGTGGAGTTTATTTTATATATCGAACTAGACTTTACACTATTTTTCTATACCGTGCGAGTCTCTTAGATAATGAGATGTACCTTCTTGCGTATTTTGTATGCAGCCAATGTGGGAGCCCTGGCTCGGTTGCCGTGGCGCAAGTAACATCTGCATCAAGCAATTGTTCCAAGCCTTTTTAATATCGTTAATTCGACCTTTTTAATTCGACAATAATAGTGCAACGTTTACAAGTCAGAATCTACTAGCGTTTCTGAGAAAGAAGACCACTGCCGAGAAGAAACGCCGAAAGAAACTCGACAGTCAGTCATTTTTCCCAAAAATATGCTTATTACAATGATAATACTGATTTTAACCCACATTTAGAACCTAATCAATCCACTTTAGAACGAACTCTCTGTTACCTAATTTAGCCTTAAAATTAGCAGTGTATCTAATAATGCATTCAATTTTTAACACCTTTTTTGCCTTTTTTTGCTAGAGCGCAACCTGGGCTTGATCCGACGATTTTTAGGGTTCCGTACCCAAAGGGTAAAACGGGACCCTATTACTAAGACTCCGCTGTCAGTCCATTTGTCTGTCTGTCTGTCTGTCTGTCTGTCACCAGGCTGTATCTCATGAACCCTGATAGCTAGACAGTTGAAATTTTGATGATGTGTTTCTGTTGCCGCTATAACAACAAATACTAAAATAAATTAAAATAAATATTTATTGTGTCCATTAGGCGCTGGGTCTCAAAATGTATGGGAAAACTAAAATCCAACTCGCACTTGACCAAAATTCTACTTGATTTTATTTAACGTTCTTATTACAGATGAAAAAAATATTTAAATTAAATTAAAAAAGCTTATAATAAAGTGTCTAATGTTGTATAGATAACAGTCTGGAACCATTCGTGCGCGAGTCGGACTCGTACTTCGCCGATTTTTTTGTAATTTTGTCAATTTAACGGTTAAAATTGACAAGTAATGATGAAAATATTTCTGACTGAATATTATAAAATAAAGAATACATCTTTACTTATTTCAGCTAGATCTTTATATAAAAAAACTACATCTGTCAAATATGCTGTTATTGTACATTGTTTGTTGCTTACGTTGTTTTTGAAATTTTTATCTTATAGTACTACTAACGTATCATTGTGATACGTCATATCTTGATATCTAACCTAATTAGTTGGGTATATCGTATCTGAAGGAGTCCAACCTTGATATATATGTCAAAAACTAAACAAACTATACCAACTGATGAAAAGGCGCAGTTAAAGGGTTAAAGAGGTATTTCCCGTTGAATATATGGATACTACGTATCATTTTATGATAACTATGTACCGTATCTGCACTAGTGTTCCATAAGTCACGTTAAATAGGTATTGAAGTAGAACTGTGTCACTTAATAATATTGAAAAAAAAAACTTGGTGACATTATTTTCAAAATTGCTTTTTTGGGGTTAGATATGAGGATATCACGTATCATTTCTGGTATATTGTATTTTAAAAATATCAGCCATATCGTGTCTGGATGAGCCCAAACTCGGTATGTTTCGAATTTTTTTTTTTATTAATAAAATATGGCTGAAATGTAATGATGTTGTATATTTTTAGAATCGCCTTAAAAAGCCCTTTCATATGATAGATACTACACACTATAGGTTTCTGAAAAAAAATTTTTTTTTATACAAGAAGTAAAATGTCTCATTACTCCCCCTATGGGGAAATTTTTTTAGGAACTGCGGGTCAAAAATTTTGTTTTGACCTCTAGTATGCGTGTGCCAAACGGCTATACTGTACATCGATTTGCAGTCTTTTTAAGCGTACAGCTTACACTAATGCTGACGATTGGGCTGTCCAGCTCAAGTGATCTCTTATATCAAACAGGTTTTATGGCGTGAAGGGTCAACAATTACGTAAAAAATAACACACGACAAAATTAAATGGTACATCGACGATACAAAGTGTGCATTGAAACAGCTGCTTTTGTATTTAAGCATATGAATAAAAACCATGCCAAAGTATCGCAAATGAATTTTGATGTACACGCAAAGTAGAACTTATTGCGAAAAGGTTGTGCTCAAAAATAGCGTCAACAATCAGAAGGAATTATGATACTTCGGTTTTGACATAATGAATCGTCAGCTTGTTTACAATTCTGCTATGTTTTAAGTTAAATTTCTTGATACGCTGTTATACTCCCAATTGGCTGAAACTTAAATCGTAGAATGGCTTATGAGGATTAAACCACCCCGTTTCAGACCTTACTTGCATCCCCGATTTAATATCCCTTTGATCATCGCTCATCGAGACAAAAACTACACTTATAATATATATAAGTTAATCCAGATTATATACTATTAGCATATAAATCATCTTAATCTGTTCAGCCGTTTTTGCGTGATTCAGTGACTAACATCCAAACATCTAAACTTTCGCATTTATAATATTAAGTAGTGGGATTATGGTATAAAGTGAGTGCACATGAAGTGAACGGCAAAAGTAACATTGTAATTGAATGTTTTTATATAGGATTACAAAGTTATATATGTAGTTTTTGAACGGGAACTGAAATTTGGGTTGAGAGTCACAGTTACTTAATGGAATAAATCATAATGGTGTTCAAAATTTGAAGAGACCCTGGTGGCTGGCCCGCACACGCAGCGCATGCGTTTACTTTTTTTTCAGTTTCTATTTTAAGATTTCACAAATTTTGAATGAGGATGTTTTTTTTTTGTCGTCAAGTATATGCTTACCAATTTTCATACCTGTAACTCGTGGATTATAGGAGTTCCCATACAAAATTCAACCCCTCTTTTTACCCCCTTTTAACCCAAATCTGCACAATTTTTATAGCCTAAAACCTGACCGGATATTTACTTTTCATCAAAATCCGTTCAGCCGTTTTCACGTGATGCGCGTTCATAAAAAGAGACAAACAGATAAACAGACAAAAATTCTAAAAACTGTTGGAACGTGTTCTGTTATCGATTCTAAGTATCCCCAGACAACTTTTTTTCGAATATCTTCCATGTACAGACTTTCGACCCTCTTCAGCTTTATTATATGTATAGATTACGATACAAGGGTTGTAAAACAAAGAAAGGCCGATATCGCAGATGTTTGAGGCCCGAGGCGCAGGTGAGGGTCATAAATATGCGAGAGAGGGCTTTCTGTTTGGCGTAATATTGTGTGGCAAGGTGTGGTGTAATAGTACATTACGATACAAGTGCAGAGAACAGGAAATTCGCAACGAGTGGTAATAAATTGAAACACGACCGATGGGAGTGTTTTAAATCGACACGAGTTGTGAATTACCTGTTCGCACATGTATCGTACAACGTTTTACAGTACATATGGCTCTTTAAAGTTTCGACATATGCACGTAATCTGCTGATTACCGCATTCGTGCGGTAACGTAGTACCATGTGTACTGTAATAGTACATTACGATACAAGTGCAGATAACAGGAAATTCGCAACGAGTGGTGATAACTTGAAACACGATCGAAGGGAGTGTTTTAAATCGACACGAGTTGCGAATTACCTGTTCGAACGTGTATCGTACAACGTTCAATAGTACATATGGCTCTTTAAAGTTTCGACATATGCACGTAATCTGCTGATTACCGAACTCGTGCGGTAATATAGCACCATATGTACTGTAAAATAATTTTCTATACTTTTGTGATATGTTCGGATCAAATGGAAGATTTACTCTATTTTAATCATGGTAACAGACGTAACAGTCAGGGATGTTCGTGCATGCGCGTGTGGAAGGTTTCCCAGCCATCATGCGGGAGCGGTGCGCAGCCGCACACGGGTGCATAGCCTCCCGGCAGTCCTGGCCGTTGACAGCTGCCGGCCAGCTGACAGGCTAGGCAGTCAATCAGCTCCTCACGCATTGGAATAGACTCATAGGGGCCTTGCGCATAAGTGCTTTTCCGCCCGTCTTGGTACAACTTGTATAGTATTTCTATGGAAATCCTTACTCTAAGGTGAATTCTGCATTCCGCTGTTGTTGTCTATTCTCATATTGAAAGGTACAAGTGAATTTAGGCCAAACGGGATCATCTTAGATTTTTTTTCACCAATTGCAGCCCTTTAAAGGACCAACAGAATGATATCAATAAGTTGCATTTGCAAAAAATAGAGTATATTGTTTTAGTAAACATCCCAGACTGAGTCCCTTTGCTTATCGGCGGTCGGCCGTGCAACAAACCCCATACATTTATCACTGATCACAAACAATATATATCTTCTTTGTCACAAATTAAGCAATCAAAGTGAACAAATCATATCGTCCGATCAAATTATCCATTAAGCGATTTCTGTACAAATCACTGACGTCCAGACATATCTATAAATATGTATGCATTTTTGAACTTATGTCAAGTGAATAAGGTTCAAAATGGTGCAGATATTTGTAGAGTTGAGCACACATATGCCTGTTTAGTACTAGGATGTGTGTGGAAGTGCATGATGGGGGGTCTTTGTCTGTCAATAACACGGAACTTGACACTAGGATGCGGGCAGCCACACGCAGCTTTAAGGGGGATGAAGAAGTCGTTATTGCTAACAGGATATAATAAAAGGTAAACGTCAATACTTGCTACTATGAACTAATAATAGAGGCGATCAATAGATGTCGAAGACCTACAGGCATTAAAGCGTGTCACATACTGGAGCGGCCTGCGGTGGCGGCCGCGGTGGCTGCTAGTTTTACACTATGATAATCCTAAAAATCATTCAGACACACGCGGCCTTGATTGTCATACCTAGTTTACAACTGGCATGGCCGCTACCGCAGGCCGCTGCAGTGTGTGGCACGCATAAGGTGTCAAATATTTCCCAATGTAACTAGGTAATAGTAATTTAACTTATTACATATCTGTATAAATATGGACATCACTGCAAGTCACAAATATTGATAAGTTCTTGGCATTATAGTTTTATGTACGGGTGCATACTGTATTTTTTGATAGGTTTCAACTGTCAACATCAACATCAAATTACATCATAATTTAAAATAAAAAAATCTGATAAGTGTCAAACTTTTCACTTCTAATATTTTTTTTGGTAACATTGGTTTAAGTGCCTTGTAGGTATTGGTTTAAGAACATTGTAAGCAGGATATTCTCTGTTAAATACTTGTTAAAATAATGAAGACACATTTTTTAAAATATCAATAATTTGTTCGTTTTCAACATACTGGTAACATACTTTTATTTAGCCAACTAGTTACTACTATATTTTAGGTTATAAAATCGATGGAAATGACAGGTGTCAGGATTGGCTTCGTAACCGCCGACCACTATACATACTGGTTAGGTACAAACAAGGTTGAGATATGTACAGGTACCTATGATGAGAAGACTCGCTCATTCAAATACGGTATCATCCACAATTTAGAAAATGAAAGGTTGCAAGTACAGGTTATCCTAACCTTACCTAAAAATACGATGTTACTTATCTGTTTAGTATTTGATTTGCATTAAAGGAATTTTATAATGATGTGAAGTACTGGCCGCTAGGAGAATATCTGTAACTAGCGTTTGCCCGCGGCTTCGCCCGCATACTAAACATAATTTTTAACCGTCTACAAAAAAGAGGTTCTCTGTTTGCCCCTATGTATCTATGTACGAATGTAGGTATGTATGTATGTTTGTCCACGATTATCTCGCGTTTGGCTGAATCGATTTAGATGCGGTTTCCAGAAAAGTAGTTGTTACATTCTGGGGGTTTCGGTATACGAAGTTTGGTGATTATGATTCATTAACAGATGAACCGATGAAAAGTCAGTATACATTCTGAGAACCGGAAAACTGTTGAATTTCATTTGACTTTGGCAAAAATAAGGATCGAAAACTATAATCATACATTTCCGAGAGGCCGAAGGGGAAAGGGCCAATGTAATAAAAGCATGTCTTAAATGACCCTTAGTAAAAGTATCTGTGTACTACAGTAACACCAATAGAAGGTCTGATAACGACCAAGCAGCGGTCATAAACTCTGGTTCTTTGAAGTACAGAAATACGGCTTATTCAATATCTAGTGTAACCCTTATTTTTCCTAAAATTAAATTTAATAGTTATTAGGTTTTGCCAGTTCCCATTGGAGCATACAAAAAGAAAATTTGGCCTCACTTCCATTCGCACTCCTTAACTATTTGCTCGTATACTGACTTTTGTTTATCTGTTAATGAATCATACTTATGCCTGAATAACCCCTCTAAAGCTATCACATCATACCGAAAAATCTGTTAGGATACGCGTTCCGTACCTCAAAAGCAAAAAGAGACCTTTATTCCCAATTCTCGTGTGGCTGTCTGTCAGTCCGTCTGTCACAACCGATTTGCTTTAAAAGTACTGGACCGATTGAATTGCAATTTGGCACAAACTATCAATAATTTTAATGTGATGTGTAACGGCCAAGTGCGTGTCGGATCACGCACAAAGAAGAGTTCCGTGCCGACACCTACTAGTCCACATTTAAACGACTATAGGAAACTCACGGCACTTAAGTCCTTTTGTTTGGGCAAGACTGTTTTTCAACGATATCTCAAAAAATGGTAAACCTATCGTGTTGAAACCAAAAGTCGCTGAAAGTATTTACTAATATGTACCATTTCATTTTTTTTTCAGAATCTTAAACTCCATTGTTTGGAAATTACAGTGAAGGGTCACAATTTTTACGACTTAGCCAATCTATACTAATATTATAAAAAAGGAAAGATTTGATTGTTTGTTTGCAATAAATAGGCTCCGAAACTACAGAACCAATTTTAAAAATTCGTTCACTGTTGGTAAGCTACACTATTCTTGGGTGACATTGACATGGGCTATATTATATATTCAAAAAATTAAGGATTCTTACTAAAACTCCCATAATGTAACCCAAGGTGTAAAATAAAATCAATATGGCCACCCCTTTCATAAATTTTACCTCGGATTCGTATTAAGAGACCTCTCCAACACTCAGATATCGATTTTGAACGAAATCGGGACGGAAATGAAGAAAATCAATATGGCCGCCACTTTTTCTAAATTTTACCTCGTATTTCACGTCCTCCACAATACCCATGTCGATTTTCAATATTTATCACCACATTTCCCCCTTTTAGGGGTAGATTTCTCAAAAAACCTTAAACACGTGTTTACTTATTTATCGTTAGAAATACTCTTGTGAAGTTTCGAATAAAATAGTCCAACTAATCTTGATTCCCCATACAAACTTCGGACCCCCATTTCCCAAAAAACCATAAAAACGACACCCATATTAATATTTAGAAATTTCATCCCCCTCGCACCCCAACAGAGGGGATGGTATTTCACGTCCTCCACGTGGGATTTTAAAATCATTGTTGTTTTCGTTATCAGCTACCCAATAAACCATAAAAACAATACCCATGTCGATTTTCAGAATTTGTCACCACATTTCCCCCTTTTAGGGGTTGATTTTTCAAAAAACCTGAAACACGTGTTTGCTCATTTATCGTAAATCTAATCTTGTTTCCCCATACAAACTTCGGACCCCTATTTCACCCCTTTAGGGGTTGAATTTTGAAAAATCCTTTCTTAGTGCACCCCTAGACCTTATCAGGAACCTACGTGCCAAATTTGGAATCTCTAGGTCCAGTGGTTTGGGCTGTGCGTTGATATGTCAATCAGTCAGTCAGTCAGTTTCTTCTTTTATATATTTAGATGTAATGTTCCATGACATCACGCCTGTCAGAAGTAACAATGTCAATCTTTTATTATAAATTGGACAAATATATTTAATAAACAGCCAGAATATAAAGTACGCTCTTGACTTGGAGGGACGGCGGTACGATATTAGTAAACTCTCAGCTGTCTGTGTCAACTGTCATTCGAGTCTGTACGGCATTTTTACTCCGCGCCTACATTTATAGGTATGAGTGCATCCTGATCAGGCAGTGCGAGGCGATACGACCGCGGTATTAAGCTAAACTTAGTACTATTGCGGAAGCTTACGTCACAGAACATAGGTAGGTTTTTTTTTTTACCACATACTGATCCCGCCTCGTCAAGTGAAACCAAATAAAAGCTTGTAATAGTACATTACGATACAAGTGCAGAGAACAGAAAATTCGCAACGAGTGGTGATAAATTCAAAACACGACCAAAGGGAGTGTTTTAAATCGACATGAGTTGCGACTTGCGAATTACCTGTTCGCACGTGAATCGTACAACGTTTTACAGTACATATGGCTCTTTAAAGTTTCGACATATGCACGTAATCTGCTGATTACCGCACTCTCTATGTTTTTAATTGATTATATGCAATATAATAATGTACAATGTGTGTTTTAAAAAAAAATACCTCGCCGAGTTTTTTGCTCGTGGCAAAGGTCTAATTTTTCCGTTAGTTTTTATGTTATTGACATTAACAGATGCATATAATATGCCTAAATTGAAGAATAAATGACTTTGACTTTTAAGGCACATATTTGCCAAGAGATGTATCGAGTCAAAAGAGAGACAAAGTAGTTACGTATGAATACTATTCCAATCTAATCTCAATACGTCAGGCGCATTCTGGATTGAGCCTATGTTCAAGCTACACGGTCAAGAGGTCTATTTGACGCAACTTATTGTTAATACATCAACTTTACATTTCTCGCGTGGCCTGTCAATCTTAGTGTGTCACAAGAAAGAAGTGCGCGTAACAAATCTAAATCAGATTTCAATCCAATTAATGATATTTCATACCTAGACATGTAACAAGTACTCCAAAAGCAAAGTATTTTTTCAAACATGAAATAAAATATTGACGTTATGTTTTATACGGCTGCGAAGTATCACGTTTCGGATGCGGCGAAACGAGTGGCCTATAATCGAAGTTCATGCAAAATTGGAGCCGGGCCGCGCGGCAGTCTCTGGCTGCTGCAGCGCGTGTTTTTAATTACTGAATCCTTCGAATTTCATTTGGTTTTTTCTCGGTGGGAATGGTAATTCGTGGATGCGTATCTATCGACTATGGACGCTTCGATAGGCGTTGTCCGTCAAAATCAACTTGTCCACGAATTGCTTTTACCGACCTCTGCAATTATATACTACTCGTAATACATAACCGAGTCGAATAAAGTAAAACGTCAAGTTATACTATAGTCATTTTCGTGCAAAAAAAATCCGGCCAAGTGCGAGTCGAACTCGCCCACCGAGGGTTCCGTAAATTTTTTTTTATTATATGATGTAACAAAAAAAAATGCGGTTTTCGCAATCTGTGCTATAAGACGTTGCTTCGTACCAAATTTCAAGATTAAGGGAAGTACCCTGTAGGTTTTGATTCCCTTGCGGGTGTCGAAAATTTGCGGCATAAACGCCTGTATCTTTTGATTGCGTTGGCTTAGAAGTTTGATTTTTTCACAGCGCCAAGAGACAATAGACTTGAGTATTTGATATAAATTCCAGCTTGATACCTCAACGCGTTCCTGAGATAAAGGGTCTTGACAGACAGACGGACGGACGGACGGACAAAAAAGTGATCCTATAAGGGTTCCGTGTTTTCCTTTCGAGGTACGGAACCCTAAAAAACTCTACAACTTTAATTAAAATTGCGTGATGGGCCATTTTCTTTTTTACGCAATTGTGAATGTATGCCTAAAAATAACACATAAGTGTGTTGTTGGGGATTCGAACCCAGGCTCGTACTCGTATCACTGGGTTTTCAAAAAAACGTACGTACATTGTGATATAAGTGAGGTAGATTGATCATTAATTCATTACACTAAAGGCGGAATTGCTTTAAGATATGATAACTGAGAGTGTAATTGTTCATGCCTCACGAGTAGCATACAACGCTGTTCAACACATTTATAGTAAATAAATTCAGCTGGTGCTGGCAACATGCTTTCTCTTGTATGTATTGAACCACCGCGAAAAGTATTTTTATTGACGTAAAAGCTACAATTTAACACTTTTGTTTTATAAACGAGTTTAATACGTTACAATTAATATGATAAGTGGTATTAAATACGAAAAAAATAGTTTTATTATGTAGACTAGTGTCTGTTTAGTGACTGAGAGTCACAAGACAGCACGTTTTCGCCCCGTTTAGCATCTACGCACGCACAAACGCAAATTTCAAAAAACTCGTCTCGACAAAAAATTGTATATAATATTCGAACCTGCTCACAAAATTTCACGAGAATCGGTTAAGAAATGTAACATCCGCACAGGCAGACAGATAGACATACGAAAGAATTATTGTCGAAAACTGAAAAGGAGACGCTTTGCTCGCTCGGTCAATTACATTTACACCTCCACTGACACACACACACACACACACACACACACACACACAGTCTTTTCCTTTTTCATTTTTCATTTTACCTTGCTATTGCTGCCACGATATTTTGTCAAAAAAGCCTGGGGTGCATACTGGTCACTAAAGCACATATTTAGGTCAAAAATTGATATTAATTTAAAGAAAAAAGCGGAGGATTCCGTAGTAACACCGACCTTACGAGTATTATACGGTTGCCAAACATGGCACCTAACTAAAGAAGTCCTAACGAAAATTAATGTATTCTAAAGAAAAGCCGAAAGAAACGTGCTAGGATTAAAACTAACAGACAGAGTGCGAAATACCGAGATTCGTCGTCGCACAAAAATTATTGACGCAGCAGAGATGGCATGCCGTTTAAAATGGCGATGGGCTGGCAACACGGCTCGCACAACAGACGAACGGTGGAGAGAGAGACTGCTGCCACTGGTACCCACGAGAGCGCGCGGCAGCGTGGACGCCCACGCCGACGCTGGCGGGACGATATCGTCACGGAAGCCGGCATCACGTGAACACGAGTAGCTGCCGATAGAGGCCAATGGAATAGGAGGGAGGAGGCCTATGTCCAGAAATGGACAGCCCAATAGAATAGGAAACAAACACTTATGTATTATTGTATTAAATTGTAAACTTCAATTGCTATTTGTATGAATTATGAAAGTTAATTATTATAAAATATTTTATTGCTAATGTTATTTATATGAATTACGATTATTTTGAATGTTAAAATCTATTGGAAATAAAAGGCTTAGTTATTATTATTATTATTATTGCTACCACTATTTTACTCCTACGTTTAATTTGTCATCATAGCTGTATCCACAGAATCTGGTTTTTTTTTAAATTAAAAATGAAATTGCTCTTGACCAGCATCTAGCCAGGGGGCAAAGATGAGGCTGACGATGAGCGGTTCGGAGACCTGGTGGCCTGAAATACAGGTTCCCCTAGTTCAGGCACCAGACTCCACCGCACCGCACAAGTCTTGTATCTATAATATCTGTACCATTCCTTTGACTTTAACTGTAAGCATGATACTTTGTGGTGGAGTGAATATAGTAGATTTGTAGTGCATCACTAGCCGACGTCTTGCCCATCACTAAATTGGCTCGGCGGCACGCCGGGCGCATGCGTGAAGCGGGGCCGTCAGACGATCGCCGCGACTGCGACACTCTCTCTATTAGCCCGAGAAAGATACGGTTTTTTTGGAAATAATTCAATAACTGGCCAATTTTTGTTATACGGTCCTATTATGTGATTTTAAGCACCTATATTTTTAAAATTTCCGAATCTGAAGACCGGAAGTTGGAAAAAAATTATGTGCCCGAAAACTGGTGAATTTTTGCAGCAAACAGGGTATCAGTATTTTTATGATGAGTACTTCTATGTTTATGTCTATTTAATACTTACGACCAGAATCGAACTATATGTGCAACGGTAAATGAGAATAAAAATATCTAAAATGAATAGTCTACACAGTGCATTTGGCTGCCACATTAATTCCAAAAGTTATTACAGCTTTAGGTATTTTGGGTTGATTCAGTATAAAAAGTTTCAAGAAATATAATAAAGGCATATAAAAACCCTAACTGTAATGATACCTTATATGCCATTATCGTAATGCATTTTTATGTTTTACGATATTAATAATTGATTGTATTATTAAGTTACCGTAACAAAAATAAGTTGATTTTCAAATATTACAAAGAACATAAATTAAGAATAAAAATAAAGAAAATAATTCTTATAGTGTTTTCACTAGATTTTTACGGATTTTTTATAGATTTGTTTTAATATTTTCTACCGTCGCGTTAATAAATGTAGGTGTATTACTAAAGAATACTTAGTATAATTACTTAACCTAATTTTTGATGCACAAAATTTGCTGATACCGATATATAGTTGTTTTTTCATACAGTGAAAGCTATAGCTCTCGAGTCTCGGGCTATATTCCGCAGCCCGCTGCCTACGAATCAACATCTACGCCACTTGACCGCTCGCGCCGATTTTCATTTATTTCCTCATCGCCATCTTTGTCGTCTTTTTAATACAATTTATTATTTTGTGGAGTACGATTTTCAATCATTTCCTGAGTTAGAAAACACCCGCAGATTGTACAACAAGTGCATAAAATAAGCCATTTTATCCGAGACAAATAAAGGAGAGGATAAAATGGGCTTTATACACGGGTTATACACTCTGCTTTTCACTTCGATTGCGAGAAAATTAAACAAATAATTAATATTATAATTAAAGTTATTTCATCAAATTTATAGGTACTTCTGTGCTCGCCGACCGCGGGCGGCAGCGCTATGCTCTAGTCTAGAGCATAAAACGCGACTTTATGTCGCCTATGCAGAGCGTAAAGATGAACTTTTAGAGCATGAGAGTGAAAAATGAATTTTATTGTTAAAAAAATGCTTCTTAAAAATATATACTATAGGTTCAGTGGACTTTCAGTGACGGGGAATATCGTGAGGAAATTGGTCTTATCGCAACAAGGTCTAGTTTTCCCTCTGGGTTGAAGGTCTGAGCCTTCAACCTTTCCTAGAACTGCCAAAGCGGTCCCTGGGCTCCTTCACGATGCAACCGAAAAAAAAAACGAGTATGATGATGATGTCATCCTAGCATATAATATGTCTTTGGAATAGTATGAAAAAAAAGTGTCCCCAAACTTTTATACAATATTCGCAAGGCCAATTTTTACTGTTATATATATATGTTTATATTGAAAATAGTTACCACATGAAAAAAGCATTGTGTATACTTGTTTACTATCGAGATCAAAAGAGTTCGTAATTCTGAGTAGAAAAAACAAAAATGTATGTTATTAGTAGTAGTTTAAATATAAATGCATCTTTATGCTAAAATATCGTCAATCCCAGTACGTCGAGTGACATAGGTCCCCAGAACACTGTCCTTCGTTAGCCTTGGCTCCACTTACCGCTTATCAACAGTAGGGCTGTCACATGCTGGGGCATTGTTGCACAATTATATGTAGTGGCAACCCTTATTTCTGGGAAAGTTCACGTCAAAAGGAATTATTTTTGGCAACGTCGCTTAATTTTCTACAAATCACTGATAATATTTTTACAAGTGGAATCTTTCGAATAGCAAATTTTTAATTCCTACAAATTCATTCGACGATACAATCAAGAGCCAGAAGGGAACACTTTGTATGTACTTTAAATTCTTTTAAAGTGCTCTAACTACCACTTTTGGGATGATAAGATGGGTTTATTTATGTAAGTACATAAACGTCTATGATAAGTAATGTAAAGAATTGTTGTTAGAAAATTTGAAATATCGACATGTCTGCAATCAATGTTTATTTCTAAAAATATAGTGTCTGCATCGAATTCTGCTTCACAACATATTATTTTCAAAATAATTATGAAAAACTCATCATACTTATTTTTCATCAAAATCATTCTGCAATAAAAATAACTTTATGTCATTAAACATACATCATAGTGATTTACCGGAAATATACAATATCGTAATAGTAACACACGCCCTGTATCCCAAAGCAGTCATAATCACACCAATAACCCCATGTCAAATTCGCGCCAACGGCTGACCCAAATACAAATGTCGACGTTCGAAAATTTCTCTTGACCCATTTTTTTAAAGGCCGCATCCTGCCACTCCTTGGTCTCGTTCGCAAAAAAGAAAAAAATCAGGTCAATGACCGAGCCATTTGCCGTCATTGTGCGTTGCGAAAATATAAAGATAGAAGTCGGTTTAGATTTGATGGCGAATTACGACTGTTTGGAAGTGAGGACATGTTGGTTGACCGACCATTTGCATTATTGTTTAACAGGTCGCTAATGGAAAGATTGAACTATACGCACATAATTAAAAATGACTTGTTGAGAGGGCAAGTGACCCTATTTCTTTTTATAGTGTTGGGAACATACTACTATGCTGTTAGTAAAAATATATCATAGGTACGCTTTTTTATCTTGCATGTTAGTTCGTTCTACCAAATATCTTACAGCATATTTTTGCCTTCGGGCATAAAATAAGTATTTATTTCATATCGCCAATAGAATCGAATTGTCTACTAACTGTCAAAAATCAAATATTTATACGGCAAATAGGCCACAAGGGCACTTTTACATGTCAAAAGGTAATCTTTTTACTTACCTAAAAAGTCTTACAATAGTAAAAAAAACAAAACTACAAATTAACTGAGATAGATGTCATAAACTGAAAACAAAATTATAAGATTAGGAATTATTATACTACTTTAATGTTTCTTACCCAGATATAACGTTAAATATTGTTTTTGTCAACATAATGTGGTACTTTATTGTAACTACGTAAAGTTCACATTTCTAACAAGGATGGGGGCGTTATAATTATAACGAGCAGTAGTAATAAAATAATAAAATATTAAGTGGGTTAATACTTTCGAGGTTCTCTGATTTGTGCAAGTTTCTTATAGGGCCAGAAATAATGTTTCGTAATAAAAAATATGCGGGAGGTCAGGTATGTGCAGCAGTGTGATGATGATAAATAAAAATATGAAAGGACCAGAGTGACCAGATCATCCTGGTTAGGAAGTCCTCACATGTATACATAGAATCAAATATCAAAATCGTCATATGACATCCTGTTCACTTGAACTACCAATATCAATTAATGAAATTATTTAAGGTAATATATGTACAGCAGTTTTTAAAATGATTACCGTATTCTTAATTTATGTACGTACTTAGTGCACGATTGCTAAATGGTTTGTGACAAGGTAAGTCTTAACCTAAAGTGTTATATAGGTAAAAAACATATGAAAGGGACCTGTTGTACTCGTATGTAGGTACATAGTTGTGACGTGTTTGAATAGACATTTGTTTTGTTTGTGTTATACATTTTAAATATGTAATGTCTATTCGAACACGTCACAACTACTACAACAGGTCCTTTTCTTATCTTAAGTTTTTTTTACCTATAGCTGATTTGAACAACGCTGGTTAACGGGTTTGCAACAATCGCAACACGGTTTACGAAACGTCAAAAATGCTCGGTTAGTATAAAGTTTGTAGGGAAATACGCCACAAGTTATTGTGGTCAACAAGAGTCCTTTTTTAATTTTAAATTTATTTAAAAATTCTAAAAAATAGCATAAACAGGCCAATCATATTTTATACCGAAACACTTTTGTCCGTTGCCAACCGTTCGGATTAAAAAAATAAAATAAAATCTAGGGACTTGTTGTAAGTGAAATTGTAATCATTGCCATATCTTATTGCACATTGTCATTGGGATATGTTTGTTGAAATCCGGTTAAATAAAAGTGTTGGTCGAAAAGTTGATTGGCCCAAACAAGTGCAGTTTGATGTTTCCCAAGTACTAAGTTAATTCTGTTTGTTTTTTTTTTTGGCAGATAACGTGAAAATATGTATATATTTTTACCTTTGTTAAATACCGTGTCTGGAAAGTTTATTAGGCGTACGTCGGATTAAATGTAAGTTTGAGAAACCTTGACTTAGTGCCACTGTCGGTAGCCGTTTTTTATCGACATTTTTTTTCTAATCAAATCCCCCATCACTAGTGTATGCTGGTAGTGACCGATGCATCCGGGCGGCCGTGAGAATCTCGCAGCTTCCCTTTTGGTTCACTCGATGCATCCTGAGGAGAAACTTTTTCAGCCTCAAGGAACACCTCATTGCTTTGAGACAAAGTTGGTTTTCGCTTGGCAGGATATTTTTGGAACAGAATGAAGTTTAGATATTTGGTGGAATGTTTCTTAAAGAGCTGACAGTCAGCGTCATAAAGATGTATACACTTTTAGACTTGCTTTTGACAACCCTGGTTGCTAAGCATCGCCCTTATTACAAGGGAATAGAATTCAACTGAAAATTTAAAGAAAGCGAGTAATTATCTCATGGCGCTGACTGTATTTTAGAGAAGGAGATATATTCTTTGACGTCATATTTGGCAGTCACTGTCGTATTCTGAATTATAATTTCCAACCGCAATGAAGAATTTATGAACTCCCGAGGTGACGAATCATTCAGCTTCTCCATTCGATTAAAATGTAGGTAGTTTTTCTTATTTTTGACCACCGAGTGAAAAGAAGGCTTCTCAAGCTTTTCAGCTTGAAATTTGTCGATTTAGAGTGATATACCTACCTACCAATTTGTAAGGATTAGGTACGTATTTAAGTAAAGCCTATATATTTTTATGATTTGATTACAATAGGTCAGATGGCAGTCGCTTCCGTAAAAACTCGTGCCTACGCCAAGTCTTGGAATTAGGTAGCGGACCCCAGGCATCCTTCAGGATGCAATTGTACTGGGAATAACGCTAGGACGATGACGATGATGAATTACAATATATGATTTAATTAGTTTTAGATCAACCGAAAGTTACCTTTCAATTTTGATTCCCTTGAGAGTATCGAAATAAGTCGATATATGTTTTTTGCGGCATATACGGGCGTATTTTTTTCACAGATTCAAGGGACTAGACCTGAGTATATGGTATTAATTTCAAGTCGATACCTCGACGCGTTTCCGAGATAAAGGATCTTGACAGACAAACGGACAACAAAGTGATCCTATAAATGTTCCGTCTTTTCCTTTCGAGGGACGGAACCATAAAAATATAGAATCTATAATAGTAGGCCACACTCCTATATACTAGATAGTCGTATTTATTTATTATTTCATTTTATTTCATTAACTCTTCCATAATATAATAAGCCCTTATAATTTTTTCTTTTTCTACAAATATATATTATCTTTATTCTACTTTGTTTTGTTAGTGATAGATCTTAGTTACTATTTATCTTTGTTAGTATAAAAAAGGTAAGAAAACATTTTATTTTAATAAAGGAACCCCTTTTCGGGTATAGGCCTCCTCCAAGTTGTTCCAGTTTTCTCGGTTCTCCCCTTTACTCATCCAGAACTTTCCAGCCGTGACCACATTATCGTCGCTCTATCTTTTTCTTGGTCGTCCTGTCTTTCTTTTACCCGTTGGTCCACTCCATTCTGTCACTTTTCTTGTCCATCTCTCATCTTTGTACCGAGCTAGATACCTACTCGTACATGTCCGGCCCACCTTCTCTCTTTTTCCATAACCCAGCAGAAATTCAATCTAATTTCAATAAAAAATTGAGTAAATTCTCACATTATATGTTAGAACACTCCACTTCTCACTCACTTCTTGACACTGACTTTTTTCACTTCTTGTGTATCTGTTTGGTCCAGTGGTTGACTGGTAGAGAATGCCCTTTGGCATTAAGTCAGCCATTTGTACATTTGTTTTTTGTGCAATAAAGCTTAAATAAATAAATAAATAAACACTATAGGTATGTACAGTAAAGCAATTTGATTTCTAGGCCACTTCGCACCTTGTCACAATGAAAATCAACATGAAAGCTGCTAAGACATCTCATATTATTGTCACTGTGACAAGGTACGAAGTGGTCCAGAAATCAAATTAGTTGACTGTACCCATACGCGTGACGTGTAAGTGCATTGTCCTTTCAAGTCATCCCATGAAATCGCGCAATTCGAGTTGATTGACTGCAATTAGAGGGGCACATGTCATGTCGGCGAAAACTGGTACTCCGTACACGCGTACTCTTATCAACGGGTACAGTCTGCATCAAAACTAGTTACGCATATGAAGAGGTCAAAAGTTCGTATTCCAGCTCTGCGAAATGGTCAGCTCGCTCAACGGGTTGCTACGTACTGAACCATAGGTAAATAAAAGTAATAGTAAAAGTAGTTTATTCTTCAAATTAGGCATATTACATGCACCTATGAACGACAATAAACTACCACCGGTTCGGAAAAATATACCTCTGCCACGAGAAGAACCGGCGTAAGAAACTCGGCGAGGTGTCATTTTTTTTTCAAAACAATATACATTGTATAGTTAAATATAAAATTACAGTGCCAGCTACTACAAAATAACTTAAATAACAATGCTACAGTAGAAAACATATTTCCACGATAGATTACCCGTGCAGGACGCTATCACTGCCAAACATCCCTATCCATGATGTAATCGTTTATCTTATAATATGCTCTTGAAATAAGTGCTTGTTTTACTACAGATTTGAATTTAGAATTGCTAAGTTCAGTAATGTGTTTAGGAATTTTATTGTAGAATTTGATACAATATCCCAAGAACGACTTTTTCGCCTTTACTAGTCTATAGAAGGTTATTTTGAGTTTCCCAGTATTTCTCGTGGCTATTGGTTTATCAGCGTTCGTTGGAAAAAATTCTTCCTAACATACATTATTATTTCAAATACGAGTATGTATAGGGACGGCAGGGTTAGAATATCTATTTCTTTGAAAAAATTTCTCAATGAGTCACGCGACCCCAAGTTATAAATTGCTCGGATAGCCCTTTTTTGCAAAATAAAAACAGTTTCAATATCTGCAGCTGATCCCCACAAGATAAGACCATAAGTAATTATACTATTAAAATAAGGAAAGTAAACTAACCGTGCCGTTGCCACATTGGTAAACTGCCTTATTCTCCTGACTGCAAATGCAGCAGAGCTCAACCTACTTCCTATCGCTGTTATATGGGAACCCGACTGTAATTTTGAGTCCAATGTAATAAATAACCTAAGAATACAGGATATTTTTGTGGACAGCCTGCCCATGCTCGCGACCAGGTGCCTCTCTTATTATGGATGAATGGCTGAATAGCGTGAATAAAAGAGAGGTTTTCTGTATAGATTTAAGACTATGTAATATATACTTATATGTATTTTAAATAATCACAGTTACAAGTGTAATTGGTTCATACCGTTCTTGTAAATAAATAAATAAATAATAAGAACTATTTAACATTTCAAATGCGTAGCTACTTTTGATGCTGACTGTACTTGCGTACTTAAGGCGAATCATCATATCAGCCGAAGGACGTCTACTGCTGGACATAGGCCTTGCGCCACCCGTATTCAGCGGACTCCCGATACCTTTACCAGGTCATCAGCTCACCTTAAGGCGAATGTACTGTAGAACCTCGCTTGTACTGCAGACGGACTGATAGGGGAATCCTAGGGATTTACTGCTGCCCCGCCACGTGGTTGCGAGTACACCACGTGGCGGGGACCACAGCACCCGACTATCAACCCCAGGGAAAGTGACGACGAGCCAAAAGGAGTACAGCGCAAGGGGGGCCCCAGTGCGTTCAGTACTGAGATCCTGGAGCCCTCCTCATTCGAACGCAGATGGCGGTCACCGTGGAGTTTTTAGTGGATAGGAACACCACATAACCCAATCATTCCCCGATGACTGGGTACCTGGATCGCAGGATTTCTCCAAAAAAAAAGGGGTTTACAGCTAAAAGGAAATACTCTATACAGATAATTAACTATTGTATTCCTTACTGTGCTGAAATACAATTACAAAACTGACGCGCCGTCCAGCGGACTCCTGCGACCATTACCAGGTCATCAGCCCACCTTAAGCGAATGGAACCGCCATAATCGTGTCTCACTCGCTTGTTAATGTTAGCTCGATAGGCTGTGCTACAATGACAGGTCCAGCGCCACCTGCATCCAGCGGACTCCCGTGACCTTTACCAGGTCATCAGCCCAGTGTCTCACTCTCCCGTTAATGTTAGCTGGATATACTGCGCTCTTCGCCCGGGTTCGGAAACTTGCGAAAATCGGTATGAAATAAAATAAATGAAGAAAATTAACTTTATTCTGCAAGCAGGCCGCAGTGGCACTTTTACAAGTCAAATTCTACTAGCGTTTCTAAAAAGAAGACCACTGCCGAGAAGAAACGCCGAAACAAACTCGACAGTCAGTCATTTTCTCCCAAAATATTCTTATTACAACGAAAAACTTAACCTACTTAATATAAGTAAATCTGAGTCATCATCAGTATCAGCGATGGACGTCCTCTGCTGGACATAGGTCGCCCCTGGAGAGTGCCACAATAGCCGGTCCTACGCCACCCGCATCCAGCGGACTCCCGCGACCTTCCCCCTCCCAATCCTCTGCGTGATCGCATCAGAAATAAGGCCATCCGTAGTAGAACCAACCAACGTAACCGATATAGCGGGGCACATGGCACGACTTGCACGTAGAAATCCGAGTGTGAATAAAAACAATGCTTTTTTTTACAATGCGTTTAACAATGTCGAAACTGTGTTACCAAATTCGAGGTAGGCAATAATGGAAATAAGAGAAACAATCATGGAAATTACTTCCAGACTATAAATTAAATCGTTTGAAATGCTTTCTAGCAAGAACTGTAGTGACTAATTTCCACACATATATGGATCTTAACGCTATTTAGGTCTCTTGTTTGGGCCATGCATTTCTGTCAGTTACATAAGTCCTCACTGTAATAAGCATTTGATAGTAACGATTTTTTTCACGTAATTTTCTAGTGCTAGAGAAAATTTTTCATCGGGTAACTTATTATAAAAACGGATACATTGACCGAAAAAAGACTTGTATACTTTGCGAATACGAAACTAAAAAGTTTAAGTGGCAATTTTATTTTTATTTCTAGTATTAAACTGATGGATATCAAACATTTTTACAGAATCAGTCTAGGACGCTACAGTTAATATGTTACTTTCTTTGAAAAGGTCTCTTACAGATCCATGTGAGCCTTGGTTGTATATGGAGCGAATGGCTCTTTTTTGTAACACAAAATGAAAATAAGTTTTAACAAAAAGGTACACAAGGATATAAAGAATATTTTGAATAATGATTCAATGAATCAATCAATCAAACATAATTTATTCATCAGTATATATGGTTCATTAAGCCCTGTTAGTTTTAGTCGGCCTGTTTAGCCTAGTTGGTAGTGACACTGCTTCCGAAGCTAGAGGTCCCGGGTTCGAACCCCGGTAAGGGTATGTTTCTGTGGTGAGCAGAAATATTTGTTCCTGAAACTTGGATGTTTTTTATGTATTTAAGTATATATTTATTAAATATATCGTTGTCTAGTACCCATGACACAATTGTCCCCTATAATTTATTTACTTAGACAAAAAAAGTAGTTCGCAAATTTTCTCGTATAGGCGACGAGCATATCAAAAAGCTTCGGCATAAATGCTTTCGTTTGTCTGAATTTTGGATTTCTGGCTGTTTTCCTGAACAGGCAGCATTTCTCGACCGATTCTCGTGAAATTTTGTGAGTCGTGAGTCTTGATAATTTTATTAAAATATTTTAATCAACAAACATGAAAACAGGATATTTAAAACAAAACAACTAAAACTAATTTAAACTAATTATTATTATTATTAAGTAAGATTGTCAGTTTTTTTTAATTGTATAAATTGACGCTTTGATATGTAAAAGTGCCCTTGTGGCCTATTTGCAGAATAAATATTTGATTTTGATAAAAAAAAAGGTTTCCAAGTTCGGAGCCCTGTTTAAGCCCTGTTTAAGATACTTAATCTATACTAATATTATAAAGCTGAAGAGTTTGTTTGAATTTGTTTGTTTGTTTGAACGCGCTAATCTCAGCAACTGCTGGTTCAAATTGAAAAATTCTTTTTGTGTTGTATAGTCCATTAATCGAGGAAGGTTTAGGCTATATAACATCACGCTGCGACCAATAGAAGCGAAGACGACGAAGTTATATATATTTTATGGAAAAAAGAAAATTAAATAAATAATAATTCACGAGGTCTGCAGCTCTCAAAGCCACTGGTATAAACTATGCAAGTACTATTTAAAACAAGTTTAAGTACTAAAACTTAAGCGATTAGATAATTATACGTACCCATGAAAATGACTTACGTACTGTATGAGCGTGTTACTTGCCAATCTATCCAGCTGGCTTTACGTTGAAGCAGCGGTCACTATGAGTTACTATAGTAATTCCCAAATATCTTTTCATTATGAACCCCTAAAACTCTTCTACGGCTTCCTTATTACTTGTGGCACAAGGTTGGTTTTCACACGGCAAGATATTTTGGGAACAGAGGAACGAGCGTTGCTATCGAGGTTTGGAATATTGACCGTAATTGTACAGAATTGACGGGGTTTTGGACAGCGTTGGACGTGAATAGAAGGTCTATTTAATCGTTTTTTTTTACCACAATGATAACAAATAAGACAGTACGGCCTTTATTCAACTTTTGCGAACTGTCTCCGTGTAAAGGCTAACCAAAATGTCAAATCACTTTTCAGTAGTCTCTCTCAAACTTACTGATTTGTGCATTAAGGGGAATAGATCAGATGTACCGAAAATCATTCAACTTAAATGAGCAAATCTGCTTTAGTCTGATATCTGGGTGTTAAACGGATTCATGTTGTTAACTTATATGAAAAAAATTGTACGCCGTAAATAAGGTAGGTTACGCTCTTGGTAGCTGCAAGATAAATGTAACACCTTGTCATTAACCTGTACTCACAATACATATTTGACTTTGTGCTCGCATAACAAGTCCTTCATTATTGTCAGTAGTAATTTACTGGAGATATCTCAAATTAGCGTCGTGTAATGCAACTGTACAATAATAAAAGCTACTGCAGAGCAAAGTCTAGGATTTGCAGTCCAGGCTTGTATGTAAAGTCCGAAAGTTGTACGAAAATCCCTGGACTTTAGGGTCTTTTCTGCCTCCGAAGCTAGAGGTCCCGGGTTCCCGGCCAGGGCATTATTTGCGCATTTAGCATGGATTTTGTTATTGAGTCTTGGATGTTCTCTATGTATTTAAGTATGTATTTATCTACATGAGTATGTATATCGTCGTCTAGTACCATAGTACAAGCTTTGCTTAGTTTGGGACTAGGTCGATTTGTGTAAGATTGTCCCCCAATATTAATATTAATATTTTATATATTTTTTATACAAGTTCGGTGAAATCCACCCGGCCCTAAAAGCTCTTATAATAAAGACTTTTGAGAAGACCTCTTCTCCGTGCGTAGTTACTTCTGGATATGAATGAATCGACCGTAACACAGTTAAGTGCACTGGATGCACCCTCCAAGGGCCCGTCAGTCATGATTGTGCCCGACCTTCACCTTGTGAGATAGGTCACTTGGGCGCATCTCTAAGCATGGCTGAGACCTCAGAGTAACCAGAGTATACATCAAGTAATAAATAGAATTTACTGAACAAGATAACCGTATTCAAATTTGAATAAGAATGACAGGGATATATAGTATAGGTATGTTGTCTCTGTCATAGTGTCACTTTTTTATCTGTCTATAGCGTATGAATTCGCCGCTAACTAGAGGTGATAGTGTAGCGTGAGGTTTCGGAAATGTAAAATGTCACTGTTTGTGGGTGGGCTACGCGTGTTAATTTTTAATTAGAATAATGTTGTTACTATTTTGCGATACCAGAGATTAATTATGACAAATATGAGTTATGGGTTAATGAAATGGTTTGAGACAGTTTCATCCGTTGGAAACTTATGGTCTCTTTTTTTCCAAACAAAACGGGACTGCGCAGCACTGCGGCATGCACTCGATATTTTTATGGTACAGTTTTATGATATTAAATATAATTTATATGTCAACTTTGGTTTTACGGCCGTCATATCTAATAACAAACTTTGACAGCTAGACCTTACTCGGCAGTGGCGCCAATTGGTGAGCACTAAAGCGCTCATTGGTCGTGGCAAACAAACCATTACCCGCCCAAGTTATTAAGTATTTTTTTAGTTATTAAGTAGGTTCTCTATGGGAAGCCGTCAGACATTATAGACACCTTCTCAATTTATTCCGTCTCTCTTGTGAGCGCACACGTATGTCAAGTCTGATTTTGAGTTTCCAAGTTGAAAATTTGAAATTACGACCTGTTCTCCTTGCTACCAACATCAAATCTAAATCCACCAATTTGAAACTCAAGCGCACCTTGTAATAACTATAACTGGTACAAAATATCCATTTCCTTTGAACGTTACTGAACTCTGGCAGTTCAGGGACCGAATCCCGATTTGGCAAATTCACAACTCTAAACGGAAAAGAGCTTAAAAGCTTTAAGAAATAAGGAGACTTGAATCCTTTTGTATGTAGTTTAGAATTGTCATCTTACCTTGGGTGCCTCATAATTCTTTAGCGTTTCCTTTGAATTTCAACTTTATGCTTTTGATATAGGGTTGTATTTCGAATTGTGTCGACAAAGTTGGGGAAGTGTGTAAAATGACACAATGTTCAGGGATAGAGGTGCGTAGTGTTGTGAAAGATTTTAGTTAGATTAATGGAAGTTTGATGCCCTTCTCTCGTGAAATCTTCAGCGGCGCCTGGGTCTGCTATTATTGACTTGAAATAAATTAGGGAATCGATCGCCATTAGGTCTCACTTTAACACATTAGGTACCTTATCGACCAAACCTCATACAAGGGAACGAATATCTGCTTCATTATTAATCAGAGCAATCTTCTTACGCCGGCTGCGCTGGGTTTTTATTCGTCCCTTCCGAAACTAATAACCTACATACCTTCCTACGTTCTTCTACTTCATATTTATATTTACCTTCTTTTTTTGAGCTGTGAAGTAGTTGCGGGCTGAAAATCAGCGCTGTATAGCCGACCAGGCTCGCAGCTAAACGCTGAGCCCGACTCTATTGTTGCACCGATTTTGTTTTAGTTTAGTTGTGTTCCTCCTTTGTGTATTTGTATTTTTTTATTCTTTTTGCGACATAAAATAATTTATTATTTATTTATTTAAATTCTAATTGTGTGAAAGATGAACCTAAAACTCAAATGAACAGCTCGTTTTAGATCTTGCAACCTTTTTAACTTTATACAAACATACGAATAAAAACGAATACGTTCGTCGCGCACAGCGCGAGTTACCATGTATAAATATGACAGGTGAGCATTTTGGCGCCAACTGTCGGGTAATGGCGGCGGCAGTCTAATGACGGCGAGCGCTGAGATAAAAGAGCCGGTAAGTCGTGAGGATCTGGCGATGGGTGAGTCAGCTACCTCTTTCTTTACGGTGTCGACTGTTATTCATAGGGTATGGAGACATGTTGAAACTGTATGTACGTGGCAGTAGTTTTTTTTTATAACTGGGTCCAATAAACGCTAGTACAATGCACTTTGAGTAGTGTCTTAGACATGGGGCGTAGAAATTGGACAGGAGCGAGTATCTCTCGCCCTTAGCGACAGTCGACTAAATGTTGGAGAAACCGTGGCGGAACTATGGGGAAGGTGGAGGTTCCCGGGGGACCAAAAGGTTGTCCGGCGTGTGCTAGGTTAGGATCAAGATCAATCTAATTGTAACCGACAGGGGCCTTGATCCAGGGTGTACAGGGGATTGTGGAATCTCAGAGGAATCCGCCCCCCCCCCCCCCTGTACCACATACTAGGAAGGCTCCCGTGCACCTTGTAGTGCTTAGACCGGAGCTAGTCGACTTGTCCGTCCTGACCGATGGCAGTGAACGTGTATAGGTATAGTGACACAGCCACATGTTTCATATAGCATTAGCTACAATCCAGAAGATTCATGTTTCCATGCTCTATGACGATATATAAATCTACCAATGTTATAATTCTTTGTTGCCAGATATTTTGTATGAATCCAAAGCACAGATCGTCATTTTCTCAAATGCGGTGACAAATTTGGTGGAGATGAGCAGGGATCTGAGTTCTTCTCGGTCTGATCTGAGGGCCTACTCCGAACTTCGAAAATCGAACTTCGTGTCGTGCCGTCCCTTTCACTCTCGTTTTATACAGTATATGACGGAAAGGGACGGTACGATACGAAGTTTGATTTAAAGTTCGGAGTAGGCCCTCAGATCGGTGAATATTAAAATTAACTATTTTAAGTCTTACATATAATTCTTATACGAAATGTTAAACGGAAATATTACTTAGTACGTAATAATTATAATAAGTGTGTAATGAATGTAAATTTATCGTAATTAGAATGGTTTTCATTCGTTGTTGTATATTGTCCACGGTCACATTAGTGGTATTATTAGGTTGGTTGACATGGGTGATACTCTGCATTTTCACTTTCTTGTCTATGTTCATTTCCGGAAAAGATATGCAACGTCGTGCTGTTTTTAGAAGTTCTGATCTTAAATATGAAAGTTTTTGCTTGGTGATAAGAAACTTGAGTCATTTGTGTTTAGTGGTAACTTTCAGCGTATACTGATAGTCTAATGTTTCCATTGTTAACCGTCAAGGAAAGTTACGTAAGTGTTATACAGCATATTTCTTGTTAGATATCTATACCGGCGAGGCCATAACGGCGTCTTGTATTCAATTATTTATTCTTTCTAATGGGTAGTTTTCCGAGCGATCTCCAGTGTGCTTATGGTATTATAAGTTCGCCTTTTGTACTATAAGTTTTTCTTTTGCGCAATAAAGATTTAAATAAATAAATGAAGCGTGACAGAGACGTATGGAAAAACGTCATGCTGCACCAACCACAAATAAATGGGAAAAAGGCAAGCGAATAATGATGATGGGATGTCGCATCGTTACTGAGATGAGAGACGTTGGTACCGTCAAAGGAAACCTAAGTCTTCTAATGTAGATGCGGCTGTACGCCTCCCGAGGCGTTGTAAGAGGGAACTAGTGAAGGATTTCATGCCTGACCTTGATTGTTTTGATACCTCAGTGGCTAAAGCGATTGATCGCATATGCCAGATGTTGCAGGTTCGAATTCTGCTCGGTGCACTGAACTTTTCCCTTTAATTTATATTTTAGGATAAAAAAAGTTATTTAGACCTTCCCCACGCTCGAAAACGGTACCAAATCGCACCTCAGGTCTTAAGTTTATCTCCGCTACGAATGATTATTGTTAATTAATTGATAAAAATGCCGGTTCATCAATATATATTACATAAATAACTATGTTTACATAAAATTAATTGGTATCTACACTATCTACGTGTATGTCAAATATTTAGCCTCTCGATAGGCGAAGATTTAAACATTATAGAATTGTAAACAGTCAAATCCACTCAAAAGACAAACTAGTGTAGGAGAGTTAAGACATTGCACCCATATTCATCATCATCAGCTCTGTAGGCTGTTGGCAACCCCAACGCCGATATAATAATAATAATGGCGTAGGGATGTGACGACCCCATCGCCCACTGGATTTCCAGTGCAGTCAGTCAACATAGGGCAGCTTGTGGCGAGCTGTTAGGGAGCAGTGACCCTATATACCTGAGTGCTCCTGGGGGTGTCCTGTGGGTTGGTTGTGTGAACAGGCCCCCCGCCTCTGGCTTGCCTTAACCGGCTGTCCAGAGTGGAGTCACTAGAGCTGTTGCTTGGGGGTGGATGTGGTCACCTAAGTGGCGAGTTGGCTATATGTTTAAAGTCCAGTGCCTCCCTCTACCCCCAGCCCTCTGCACCGGTGTTGCCCTTAGACCATTTTTTAATGTCGCTATTTATAGGGGCCCATCTAGCAGAAGGCGAGTCACCGTCTGCCTGAGATAAAAATGTGAGACAGTTTTATTAGGCAGACGTCCGTTGTCTCACTCAATAGCCCAGCCATTAGTCCACCATATTCACCCAATAGTCCGGTTCATTTAGATTCCATCAACCAGCAATAGTTCCTGTACACCCTGGCGGGTGCTGTCTCTGTGTGCGTCCCATGACACGGGCAGGGACAGCATCCGCTCGGTGTATGCCTTGCATTTCATTAAATTGTCAAAAGGGCCTCTACGGTTGGTACTTCGGTACCTCGGTACTTCGGCTCCGCGCACGCCTTCCAAAGGTCCGAGACACCATGTCCCGTGAGCGGAAAAGACATACAATAATAATAAATATTCTTTATTGCACCACTTAGTGATAAGTTGTACAGTAGCTGACTTACTAAAAATATCATAATATCATTCATTCTTGTTCTTTCTGCTCAATCATTCATTCAATTCGTACATTCATTCGTCTCATCCCTCTTGCACAGCACGCATGTAACGGCATACCTAACCTAAAAGTGTAAAAGTGCACATATCCATACATCTCCTGTGGACAAGCCGGCTTTTATTTTATATCGACTTCGACAAAAACAAAACACAGTGGTGGTTTGGGCATGTTGAGAGGATGTGTGAAAGCAGACTGACTAAGAGGATTTACGTTCAGGTGATGGATTTCCTCCCGGGTCGGAAGGGGGCGACCAAGGCGGGTATCTTGATCATACCCGCTACCGACGAGCATGTATGAGGAGATAGATGTATGGATGTGATTGAAGCGAAAGTAAGAACCGTTATATTTGGCATTCTCTGGTCTCTGTCTACCCTACCCCAATGAGATAAGGGTATGAGTATATATGTATGTATGTACAAAAACAACCGGTGCCAGCACCACTGCACCGCTGATCATAGGGCACTAGCTTTCTTACATAGTTGAGAGGGAAATAAGCTCGTGTTTGAAGCAACCCAACTAGAGATGTACAGTTAGCTGCAGAGAAACCTGACCCCCGGTGCATACAAAGTTCTATGCTACCCAGATCCTATCCGTTATGGTTCCTACCCAGTACGTGAGAAACCGAGTGGGTATCTCCGACTCGCACGGATTAAAACTAAAATCCCTGGGGTGTTCCACAGCTCGCATTTGGACAGGCCCCGGGAACAGCACACATCTGGAACTACCTGACTTACTTGACTTGAGGTCCTGTAACCCCTGGGTCCCCCATTGCGTTCTATTCTTGGGGGGCTACGCGCTTCGCCTCGGAACAGGTTAGCGCGGTAGTCCTCAATTCCGCTGCTAAACGCCTTCGAGTGTGTTTAGATCGGCCACCCTCTCGTCCCTTCCCTTCCTTGTGGTGTCCATTCTAGAGCTTGTCTAAGGATGTGGTCGGGAGCTCTTCTTATGGTGTGGCCGATCCAAGTCAACTTAGGGAATTTGATCTGGTGGCTGACCAGCGTCTTGCGACAGATGTTCCACTGTTCTTCATTTGAAATCTTCTCGGGCCATATATGACATGGGTTAGGCTAAAAATTTGTCAGTAGGTATTAAATGATAGTCCAAGGTTGTTTTAGTGTTATGTTTGGAGATAAATTACACATTATAATCAGAATAACATGTGATAATGTAATGTTATGTCAATGTCCAAAGCCTCGGTTTCTTTATCATAACAACAGGGAAAAACGCTAGGGGTGTGATTATGAAGTACCTAATACCACCATTATTTGCTGTGTAAGGTGTTAAGTGTGTTTCTTGAGGGTAGAAAGTAGCTACTTAGCACTAGCGTAGCGTAGCACTAGCTAGTGCTCCCGAGGGTGTGCTATGTTAAATGGTGCTTCCACAGTGACTCCAGCTGCTCCAGCGCTCGTGGCCCAGTGGCGCCCGCGTAACGCGTGCTGTATGCGAGGTAAAGCATCGTGGGGTAGGTCAGTTCTTGGATAGGTGACCGCTTCGAGTGGTTACAAACTGAGCGCCCCCGTACTTCAGAAGGCACGTTAAGCCGTTGATCCCGGCTGCTGTTTATGACAGCAGTCGTTAAGCCAAGTTAGAAGCCTTCCGGCGGCTTGAGAACTTCTAACAGTCAAGTTGCCCACTCGCTTGACAAGGGGGGTCGAAGTTGCACTACGTCCGTAGGAAGAACCCACCGTTACACACTACACGTGAGCCCTGGGTGGTGCTAAAAGTGCAACCAACTGGCAACCGTACTGTCTTCTCGAAGATCTCACGGTTTGAAAATAAAATGTCATATACTGCAACTGGCTGTTATGAATGTTATATAATATAATAAGGATAAGGTTATGTAACGCTATGATGTTAAGGAAAGATAATTGCTGTTACTTGTCCCTCGTCGCATGGCACTTGCAGGGAAGAACCCACGTGTCATAGGACCAACTTATTATGAGCGACTACCATCAGAGCTAAAGAGTGAAACTTCTGAAGAAAAATTTAAAAGTCGAGTAAGAAAGTTTTTGTTGGAAAACCCGCTTTATTCTATAAAAGAGTATAATGACATAACTAAATAGATTTATTATAAATATTGGATTTTTATTGACATCTGAATTGTGCCTAATATATATTATTATTATTTTGTTTGAATTATGTAATTGTACGATGATACCCGTAAGGCGATCTTAATTCTTAAATTTATTGACATGTTCATTTTGTATTTTTATTTTGTATTTTTTTTACATACTTGTAAATAGTTTATTATTATTACGATAAATGTATATCCACCTAATTTGACAATGTTTAAAAACTGACGATCACAATATGGGTAAATTCCTTTCAATTGACTATGTGTAATTTTAAGTGACATTGTATGTTGTGAAATAAATTAATCTATTTATTTATCTATCTATCTACAACATTTATAACAGCCAGTGTGGGAATACAAAAAGTGAGGAACCCGCATGTGTCTGAGCTGTCAACACAATTGCTCAAATCAATAAAACCGCCCTTTGACTCCTGTGGGGTCTAAATGTCAAGGTATCTTATCTTATCTTTTCCAGATGTGTCTACAATCTATGTTGTCTGATAGTCCCATCTTGGCCAAGAGAACTAGACCTGTAAACACCCCAGTTATAAATAAGCCGCTTTCTGCTGAATTTCCAAAGCTTCTTGGGCTTCAGCTTGGGTTCACATTCTTATATCTGTGGGTCCACTCCTTCCATGAAGAGGTTTGAGTGCATTAAGCCCGCCTCATTTCTCCACTCCTGTTGGAGTTTGGCTTTGGCAAAATCCTTCAAGGCCGATGTTATGGTTCTCTGCGAGAGTCCAACGGTTCTGGACCTACAAAATAGCCTGTAAATCCCATTTTTCAGATAGGCAATGTGCTTGTTTGCTACCGTTGCGGAATAAACTAATATGCATTGAGGAGTGGACCTTCGTGATTGAGCGATCTATATTGATCATGATTGTCTAGCGTGTATTAGTATAACCTCTGGATGATCGGAAACACGGTAGTACCTCATGATGTAATGACACTTATGTTACGAGCGAGCGTCAATTTGAGATAGTAAGCTATTTGGGATAGATTTGTCATGTTGGCGGTCAAGGGTACGAGTAATGTTGTTGTGATGTTATGACCGACCGGCTTATCAGTCACTTGGACAGTACTAAAATCGCGATTGTAATGCTAATTAGGCTTACTGACGAACCCATGGCTGCTACAGTTTGGAGAATTTAAAGTACCGACGTATTTTGGTAGAAGTACTCTTTGGCCCCGCCAAAAACCGCTTTTTGTAATCCCCAGCATGAGTACGGTGGCCCTAGTTACTAGTCCCTTATACATGGCACTGAATACTATAAATAACATTCTTCTGTACGACCCCACTTTGGACCTGTTCTCGCAGACGGTACCGATATTCCTGGCTACAGCCGCACGCTATCTTGAATCAAACTCCACTCCCACTACTATTCAATAATGTATGTAGCATTGTGTTAGTAATAAGTACCCAATTGTAACCTATAACTTGCATTTTTTGGTTTATCTGTAAATGTAAGTTGATTAGTAAACGAAAAAAAAATCTTTTTTTATAGTCCATGGAAGGAGATCTTTGGAGAAGGCCTTTCTCTTTTATCCTATAATAATAATTAGTGCATCCCACGACACGGGCCACCAGACCACCGGGGGATGGGCAGCAGCGTCCCTGGAGTGCGGTGGAGACACTGCGATCGCCAACATGCGTGGCTGTTATGGCATTTACCCCCCATGAAATTGGGGGAGGCCTATGTCCAACAGTGGACGTCCTTCGGCTGATATAGTGGTGGTGGTGATGACACGGGCAGGGGCAGCATCCGCTAGGTGTACTGTACCCCATGCCCCCTTGCATTTCGTTAAATTGTCAAAAGGGCTTCTACGTGTTGGCTATGTGGTACTCGTTTGGCCCTTCGGTACCTCGGTGCTTCGGCTCCGCGCACGCCTCCCAAAGGCCCGGGACACCATTGTCCCGTGAGCGGAAAAGACACAATAATAACAGTCTTTATTTCAGGCAGTACCAACCTATGATGTTCATCAAGTCATACGACCAACCTATGATGAACTGTCAATGTCATTGTGTACCACAGATTCAAGCAGGCGTTTTTTTTAATATTTGACGGACTTAGGAATGTCCTAGTAGTCCGATATGGGACAGGCGCGAGGTGATATAAAATGTTTGTATTTTTATAAAATATATTTTATAAAATTCAAGGACTATAAATAAATAGGAAACCGATATTCCTATTTATTTATAAAGTTAACACTGATAGACATCCTCAAAAAAATAAATATTTTCAAAAATTACAAACGCATCAAAAAAATAAGTACAATGTCATAATACTCATAATACTAATAATTATTTTTTAAAAATGCAATGAAGGGAAACGCACTACAACCCCTCTGGTGTTACGGGTGTCCATGGGCGGCGCTAATCGCTTACCATCAGGCGATTCGTCTGCCCGTTTGCCTCCTATTTCATAAAAAAAAGTTAGGGACAGTTGAGTTCAACCTGTCACAAACTGGCGCGGCCTGCGGTGGCGGCCAGTTGTAAAGTATGACAATCCTAACAATGATTCAGACACAGGCAGCCTTGACGCGGTGGTTGCGCGGCTGACCGCGGCCGCAAGCCACGCCCCCTCCACCACTGCGCATGTGTGAACGGCCTCGCAGTAGGCCGCGCGGCCTGTTGCAAATTTTCACAACTGACCGCCATTAACCATAGATAAAAATGCATAGTTAGATTATATGATTATATTTATTATCCAATATAATGAATATATTTGTAAAAACTATTGATCCTACATTTATTAGGTAGACAGAGTAACACTGCAGGCTTAAGTTTACTTTTGAGTGGCCAAAAGTAAGCAATAAAGTTTTTTTTTTGTTATTTATGTAACGGTTTGACATTTGGTTTGGCGCGAATTTTGACGTAGACCGCCACCGCAGGCCGCGCCTGTTTGTGACACGCTTAAGGTTTGTTCCTAACTTTTTTTATGAAATAGGAGATTGGTACCATTTATTTCACTTTTGGAATATAAAGAAAGAAAAAACATGAGTTTCAGACTTTTTGAAAACACAATACAGTTTTATGATTTTGGTAAAATTTTGTAAGTTATAATTTACTGTGATATTGGCTGACCATCTATAGAGCAACACCATATTACATGCCCTCTTACTCACAAACCCTTACATTCTCACTCTTACCTGTCACCACCCGTTTTTATATGGAAACTGTCAAATGTCAATTGTAAATTTTTTAGTTTCCATAGAAAAAACGGGTGAGGTGTGAGGTGAGATGAGGACGAGTCGGTGTGTGAATAACACCCATGTGTGCAAACACCCAATTGGCAATGAAAAAAAAAACTATCTCACCGAAGAAAATGGACGCATGTTACTCCAGACCAAAGCAATCACAATTCGAGTATATTTTTCACTACTTAACTAGCAACAAGATAAACTAAACGTGAACAAAAAACGGTAGACAATAGGCTAGATACAGAGCTATAAATAGAAAAAGAAACGATTATTCGAGACAAAACAATCTTACAACAACATAACATAATCATACACCACTAAAGCTCGAACGCACAGAGCGGGCGCGGCGCGGTGCGGGCCGGAGCCGGTTTTGCATTTTTGATCTCTCCGAAACTGTCGACTGTCGATTACTGCTTCATATGTCACACACGCCGCCTCCGCTCTACCGCGCTACCGAATACCGCGCGGTTTTTTCGTGCGACGTGCCGCGGACCGCTTTTGCTTTCCGCAAAACCGCTTCCGCCCCGCAATGACGCTGCGCCGCGCTCTGTGCGTTTCAAACTACTAATTCCGGGCGACATGTTTCGAACTCTCCGGGAGTTCTTCCTCAAGATATATAGTTGATATTGAACCTGCCTACGAAGCTGGTGATCCCGGGTTTGAATGGATTTGGGGCATTTATTTGTCTGATGAGCACGATCGACGATTGACGTTTGTTCCTGATGCTCGGATGTTTCCTATGTATTCCATGCATAGTACAGTCGACGTGAAAAAATCCTTTGTTATAATTATAAGACGAACGATGTTAACATGTCTTTATGTTGCACACACTTTTGCATTTTATTCCATTAATAAGCCTAAAATAGTAAACACGCTTTGCTTATTTCGGGACTAGGTCAATTTGTGTAAGATTGTCCGTAATTATTTATTATTATCTACTTGTTGAAACATCAACCTGTACTCTAAACTCCTCAATGACAATCATCAAAACAGATTCAGCAGCAAAGGTCATTGCCGCACCGTCCTGTCGTGTTTCCTGGACATTGTCGTGTATGACCCCGCGACCAAAACATACCATCATACATACAAACTTTCTTCAAACATATACAAACAAATTCCAACCCTGTATCCAAGCGGGAAGGTTAATTTTAGAACGGTCAATTTACAAATATTGCACATAGGTGAAGATGTTATTGAAAGTGCAACGCAATTTAGACTTAAATACATTGTGTGAAGGTTGATGTTTGCTTGAGTGTGGGTGCATTCCGTGCGTAGATAGGGCTGTGAATGTGTGCGTGCGGCGTCATCGAGTCTCACAGTGATAGCTCCTGATTGTAGGGTTTGCAAAAATAGGGGCCGTTCCAGAAAAAAAGGACATTAAATAGAAAATTTACCTCTCTATTGCGGTTTTTAATACGATAAAGCATGCTTTGTTTAGATACAAAAGTTAGATTCATCTTTTCTTTCGAGAATTATCTTACTAAAAGAAAAAAAAGTGACAGTGTAACAACGAAAACGAATACCATTAATCCGAAAATGAAAAACATTTAGAATTTGTCAAAAAAAAAAAAGAAAAACCCATTTTTTTAGATTGTTCAAGAGTGGCGTTGCTACCACATGGCTAACTAGGTTCCTTTAAATACAACTGTGTAGACTCGGTAAGAATAGGTCTACAGTCTCCCCGGCCTGTCGTAAAAGGCGACTAAAGGGGGTCATAGGGGTAGCGAGAGCACCATGTAGCGGGGGCCTCAGCATCTGCCTGTCAACCCCTGGGAAGGTGACGTAGATGGCTTTAAGATGAGCCAAGAGGAGTTAACCACGATGGGGGCTCCAGTGCGTTCAGTATTGAGATTTAACTGCTACCGCGAACCAAAAAGGAGCGAAGTTCGAATATCTCCCTCTCTGTCGCTCGCATATGCAAGTGCGACAGAGAGGAAGATACACGAACTTCGTTTGTTTTCGTTTCGCGATAGCAGCCCTGGAGTCCTCCGCATTAGAACGCAGATAGTCACCGTGGAGTTTTTAGATATATAGAAATATAAATATAGTACGCAGGTTTTCTCCACGATAAAAAAAACTAACAAAAAAATAACATACACACCTTAAAGAAAAATAGTAAAGTGTGAAAAAAACTATTATTAATAGTAACGTTATAAGAATTTATACGATAAAGAAACTAAAAGTTTGATTTCAAACTAGTAATAAAAACGCTTCAGTTCCCGCATTGCTTCGGGAGTGCGCGGACGTGCAGTGAATTTGTACAAAAAATAATGAGGCAGCTGGCGCTCAGACCCAATTTATGTCACTTCATTTTGGTTGTATACATAAATTTGATGTTTAATCAGTAAAATGATTTAGTCATTTCGTTTTGGCATTTGTTTAACTTATGTTTTAATAAAATGTAGTGGACGGTATCCGGAGTACACAATTACCGAAATGGTCAGATGGCGACCACAGTCATGATAAAGACTTTGAGCTTTGACATTATGCAATGTGTACCTAGTACTCGCAAACCGACGAAAGTGGAGGCTATAATCGGCTTCGTTATTACTGAAAATTTTCTCAAAAAAAAAAAACAGTGTATGGATTAAACTGCCGTAGATTATAGTTTTGTTTCACAATTTCACTATATTCAGGAGCAGTCTACAGGACTACCATTAATTATGTGTCTTTTTATCTTTTTTTATAATTCTAAAGCACATATATATATTATTATTATATTTAATATAAAAAAATAATTGAATATTTATTGATAAAATTAAACATACACAAACAAATACAAGACACAAACAAATCTAAAATCTATTGAAACCTAATAAAAACAAAACCTAAATCAAAATTAATTATGTTTTTTGGCAAATTTAAAGTGGACAGTTAATATGTGCGTTCAATTTTTTTTCATCTACCGGTTACATGTATGGAGTGCCTGTATGAGAGTAATTTAATATTTTTTCGTAATTTTATAATTTTTTTTATGTAGCGGTTTATACAATGCGATAGAATACACCTTGTGGTGTTTATAGTCTCCGAGTAAATCGGCTGTGACATACGGACGGATGGACAGACATGACGAAACTATAAGGTTTCGGTTTTCGCCATTTGGCTACGTAACCCTAAAAACTATTTTGCCATCGGTATAAATTTTACGTTTAACTAAACCGCTTGAATTGATTTTTGTTGAGTGCTGTGTTGCCGACTATTCGGAATGATCGTTAACCCCTATTGCAATCCTTTATCCGCCGATCTTTAAAAAAAAACTGATTTTGACCATTGTACCCAATCTCTCTCATACTGCTAAAATGTGAACAACAATAATTAAATACCGCATAACATTCCAAAACATCACATATCCACTAGCCAATCAATTTATATTGTGTCTTATGTGGTCAAAGATTAAGTTAAAATTAGCACGTGTTTAAAAGTAAAGAGAACATGATTCAATTCTTAGTGGCTGGCTGGCGAGAACCCACGCGTTTTGGTTCACAGTCTGAATTCGCCTCTTGTCTTGAGCGCATCAGTTCATTGCGAGCGGTGGGCGCGATCCTTTTCAAATATGGAATTCTGTTCGAAATTCGATTCGATTTTTGAATTCGGTTGAGCGTTGTGTGTTGTGTTAGCGGCCAGTGGTTGGAGAGGTGAGAGATATTTAAATAAGTTTTTTTTAAGAAATGCGTTTTCACAAAACTGTTTCAGCCATTTAGGTAATTACATTCGATTGATCTAGAAACATATTTTGTGAACAGCATTTTACACATTTTATTAATTATTCTGCGGAATTAAGTCTGCGGCATTTTTTTTTCTTTCGGGTTTTATTTCGGTTCATAGCTTTCGCACTCGAATCTTATTCAATTGTGTTTCACGTGGTCATCCTGACACGTTTTTATTTTTTTTTATTTTTTTTTATTTGGGTAAACAAACAGCCACTACAATGTTTACTTAAAATAGGTTTTAAAGAAAATGTTTACAATATGTGTGGCCCACACCGTTTACCACTGGTTAATAATTCAAAATATATCATTCAGAGACTGGGTCCCGTCTTTTAAGAACGGCCGGTAACCATTAAGAATTATTATAATTATCAACAACAACAAAGAAAGCGAAGGTATTACGTTAGCTTAGCACATAAGAAAAAAGATGGCTAAAATTAAAACCCGGTTCGTAGGATATCTCAGAATTATTTATATCACTCCCTTTTTTTTGTTAATTTTTTTTACAATCAAAAATTATTTAGTCTTACCTGGCCCAGCGTCTGTAATAATATTGCAAATTAAATTTGACTCGCTTCCCAGTGTTCCATTAAGCTGAGATTTTAAATTAAAGTACTTATATAAGTTCAGTGACAATGCAACATTATGGTACTAGCAATACCGAGCTGATTTGATGGGTCAGTTGGCCATAGCAACAACTACACAAGAAAAATTATCGGCGAGTAAGTGATGATTAAGCAAAAAAGTACAATCGGGAGTAAAAATTTGTACCCAGAATGTAATTCTCAACTGATACTTTTTAAAAGTAAATTACAGTCAAAAATAAATAAAAAATGTAACTTTGAAAATAATTAGATAATATCTGACCAAAAAATGATTAAAGATCTTAAAAGCGAGCCACGCGCAATGTAGGGTTCCGTAGCTGTACACTCGTGACATTATGCGGATTTAAAATATTGGAAACTTATATTTATTCTATATTTGACATAACTACCAAATATCTTAAAAGCGGCCAAGTGCGTATCGAGCCTTGCGCAATGTAGGGTTCCGTAGCTGCACCTACCGGTGAAATTATGCGGATTTAAAATAATGAAAACTTACATTTACTCTATATTTGACACATACTCTATATTGTAACAACATATCTAAGTAATCAATGTAAATTGTACGTAAGTGTGCTTTTCTAAGTACATTTCTTTAGTTCGACTTTACACGTTTTTTTATTTATCTTATGGCATATTATTTTTTGAACCGTGAGATCTTCGAGTACGGTTGCCAGTTGGTTAATTCGTCATGTCTACTAAGCTGTGATAGTTTTTCTTTTAAATTAATTATACATACTACTACCATGATTTTTTTCACATAGCCTGTAGCAACCGTTTCGCTGGTAGAGGGCACGACACTTGACTCCAACAAAAATTAGCACTTAGAAAATTAATATCACGCAAATGGTTAGAGAAAGCTCATATTCGTTTTTACCCGACTGCGCCAGGAGGGTTATGTTTTTCGAGGTTATGTATATTTGTATGTATAATTGTTTGGCACGCTCTGCAAATTGAACGGCTCGATGGATTTTAGCTTGAGAGGTGTCGTTACATTCGTATTTACTGTGAGAGTGACATTGAGTATATCAAGATGTAAAAAAAAACAAAATGGCGGTTTTTTGCGGCAAAATTCCAAATTACACAGAAACGCAGTCGGGTTGTTTAGTGTTTTAATTAATTAATCTTGTTAACGAGAGGTATTATATAAATTGCATGGCCACTTGACGTGTAGGGGCGGTACCCAATTTTTTTTAAATATTTTTATTAAACCGTATGGCCGGCGTGATTGCTGCGTATATTCATACCAAATTTCAGTTCTATACCTCTAGTAGTAACGGTTACTGAGCTAAGCCACGAACGGACGGACGGACGGACAAGGCGAAACTATATGTACTCGTATTCCTTGTTTACTACGGAATCCTTAAAAACGTCTAGTTGGCACTTTGCATGCCGTCGGCAATTCCACCGCCCTTGCATCTCGAATGCTTCATTAAAATCATAAATCATAACATACTACTCTGGAATGAAACTGGCTTATACTTGTTAGGTATCTCTGATATACATCTACTACTATAATGAGGAAGAATGTGCTCACCGGAGTAGGCAAACGAGCGCATAGGAAATTTGATTGTATGTGGAGTTCATCATACATAGCGAGAAGTAGTAACGAGGAGTCTTTTAAAACGCTAAGGCTCTTAATTAACTCAGCGAATATCTGTAAAAAATGGATGCATACATATATACTCACGCCTATATTTCCAAAAGGGGTAGGCAGAGCACACGAAATTAATTTCAGTGCCACTTTTAGCAATTGTAGGCTAATAGATGGAGAAAATGTGATATTGCAGTGACAGTTTGCTAGCCCATCGCCCAAAACATACTCCAACCTGGTTCCCATAGTCGACTCTTACAACACCCAAGGGAAGAAAGGGGGTAGAGCTTTTGTAACCCGGCACCACACGGGGGAGAAAGGGGGTGGTGCTAGTCTATTTCTTCTGAAAATTTATGTTAAAATTTAATGTCTTTTTAGTTATCTTAACGTGTTTTTTTTTTCTCTACAAGGCTTAAAAATCACGGTGTCGGATAACGTAGTGCTAAAATATAACAAAAACGCATAAACGATTCGCCTGTAATTTACATCCCAAAAGAGGTAGGCAGAAAGAGTACATAAAATTAAAAAAGGTTACTAGCCCAACGCCCACAACACACATCCATCCTATTCCCATGTTCTTACGACATCCACGGGTAAAACGGGGTACGAGTAACAATAATGTGTTAAGCCTTTGGGCAGGTACAGTATCTGCTCGGTGTACCCCTTGCATTTCATTAAATTGTCGAAAGGGCCTCTACGTGTAGTACATTTTTTTTTTTGAAAGACATTGCTAATTTAAATGTGTAAGGAGGAATATTTGTCACACTATTATAATTTTAATATTTCCTTAATAATTATTTCTTTGAATATTATCGTCGCAAATATCACACTAAAATTCATCGACCATGTTCAAGCTAAAAAAAGTTTTTCCGCTTTAATTCTACCATACGCAATACCTTTTTTTAAATGGCTATTTTACTATTTAAAACTCTAATAAAAGCATCGTAATGGAAACTGTCGAAATTTGACAAGTGACATTATGACAGTTTTCATATAAAAACGGGTGAGTTGTGAGGTTACAGGTGAGGACGAGGACAAGGTTTGCACCGGTGTTATTCACAAGCCAACTCGTCCTCACCTCTCACCTTACACCTCACCGGTTTTTATATGGAAATTGTCAAAATTTGACAAATGACACTTGACTGTTTCCACATAAAAACGGGTGAGGCGTGTGGTGACAGGTGGGGAAGAGTCTGTTTGCACCGGTGTTATTCACAAGCCAACTCGTCCTCACCTCTCACCTTACACCTCACGTGTTTATATATGGAAACTGTCAAAATTTGATAAATGTCACTTGACAGTTTCCATATAAAGACGGTTGAGGTGTGAGGTGACTGGTCGTCCCGCTATCTCCGCCTCGGCCTACCACGTCGTCGCTCACTATGCGGTAGTCGAAAAGTAGAAATTTGAATTGAAATTTTTGGATGGACTAAATAGACCATCATCATCATCCTAGCGTTATTCCCAGTACAGTTGCATCCTGAAGGATGCCTGGGGTCTGCTACCTAATCCCAAGAATTGGCGTAGGCACTAGTTTTTACGGAAGCGACTGCCATCTGACCTTCCAACCCGAGGGGGAAACTAGACCTTATTGGGATTAGGCTGGTCAAGTGAGTGGGCAACTTGACTGTTAGAAGTTCTCAAGCCGCCCGAAGGCCTCTTACTTGGCTTAACGACTGCTATCATAGACAGCAACCGGGATCAACGTCTTAACGTACCTTCCAAAGCACAGGAGCTCATTCCAAAACCGGAGTGTCCGAGTGAGGAAGTTCCACTGAAACCGTACCGTACGCGACCATTTAGGTTCTAAGGTGTGAGGATGAATGCCCTGCCGACGCGCGACGGGGCAGCTTAAAAGAAAAAAAATAAACCAGCACACAGAAAAACTAAACGTGCGACTAAAATACTAACTCTCCGAATTATTCGCTCATGGAGTATTCGCACAGTTAGTATTTCAGTCAGTACGTTTTAGTTTCTTGTAGGTTAGGTTAGTTTATGTTCTTAGCTTTTATTACTACCCGTAATAAAATAACTACAATCACGTTATAACAAGGCTATGTAAATGTCCTTAATGTGAACTTTATCGGTTGTCAGTGTCACAGGGTTGTTGACCAACCGCAAATATTTTAAACTATCGAAGATTGCAATGTTTACTCCACTTGGGAAATTTAGCCAATACAAAATACAATACAATACGACGGAAATAGTAAATAGTAGATTGGTAGCCACGCAGTTCGAGGCTGAAATGGGTGGTTTCACTCGAATCAAACACTCTGCTTTTCATTGGAAAGTTAAAAAAAAACATCGGAATAAAATGTGTGACAGGCGACAGAGGGACACGCGAGTGACAGCAACGGGGCTCCGTTTGGACCCTTTGGATACGGAACCCTAAAAATTGAGAAACATGCATAACATTTTCTGAATGACTCAAATCCTATCAATTCCATTTTAAAATCGTTGGAACTCGTTAGTAAATCGTTACTATGGACCATGGACGGGAACTGTTGTCTGACGTTAATGTGATAGTGTTTCTGTGTGGACCATGTTCTGGAATCGGTTCTGAAGGGGTGATATTGAACAAAAGAATAATATTTAATTAATTGAAATTTTTAATCCAATATAATTATCAGCAAGCTGCAAAAATTAGTTCATTTTTCGGCATTTTTTTTTATTAAAAAAGGGATTGCTCTTGCGTTGCTCACTTTTTTAAATTTCATTCAAACAAGCATGCAAGCTTTTAAGTAAAGCATGCCGCCCTCGGGTTTCATCTTCATCATCATCATCATATCAATCGAAAGACGTCCACTGCTGGACATAGGCCTCCACACAGGCACAATGACCGCCCTCGGATTAAATTAAATTAAATTATTTATTTGAGACTGAAATGAATATAAAATTAAATCCAATTAAACCCCAGAGCGGCATGCTTCACTTTTAACCCTTGTCTTAAAAAAAATCACAGTTTAATCTTGTTTACCTAAAGATATAAAAATTATCAAAATACATTTGTAAATGTTTTTAAAATTTTTACCTACCCCTTAGGGATACGTTGTTTACAGCTCGTTGAGTACATGAATACTGTATTTTAGTTTTAAAAAAGTAGCGATAAGGCACCAATACAAATTTCTTACAAAATTTTGTTCCGAAAAAATTTTAAACTTCCCACTGACCGAACTTTAAACCTGGTGATAATGTCTATTATTATGTGTATTTTACAAACAAATACCAATATATTGATAATTTGCTACGGAACCGCAAATGTGCTATTTGTGCATTCCAAACCGTTTTTCTTTTTTTAGTGTTTAGAATTTTTATACTTACAATTTTCGTTTTTTGAAGGAAAATGTGAGAGGGACCGTTTGTAGCGCTGCCGCGTTGCGTAGTGCGTACGACATGCGAGTTTAAGCAAATTTGACAATCTTGGATGGGTGACCGCTTTGAGTTGTTACTAACTGAGCGCTCCCATGCTTTGGAATGCACTTTAAGCCTTTGATCCCGGCTGTTGTCTATGACAGCAGTCGTTAAGCCAAGTAAGAGCCCTTCGGGCGGCTTGAGAACTTCTAACAGACGAGTTGACCACTCACTTGAAAATAAGGTCTAGAGTTCCTCCTTTGGGTTGGAAGGTTAGATGGCAGTGGCTTCCGTTAAAACTAGTGGCTACGCCAATTCGTGGGATTAGTTACTGGACCCCGCGCATCCTTCAGGATGCTACTGTACTGGGATATGATGATGATGATAAAACGAAAATGTAAACAAAATATACCAAAGGAGAAATTTAAAATTATTGCATATGATTAATATTGAGCACGAGTGAATAGGCATCTTCTGGGTGAGCTCGCTTCATCGTCGGCCTCATCTTTGCCCCCTGGCTAGATGCTGGCCAAGAGCAATCCCATTTTTATAAAAAAAAAAATTGACGTAAATATTACAGGAAAAATAAAAACATGTCTCTCATCTAGATATTATTTAATTATTAAAAAACCTTTATGTACTAAATTTGTCACGGAACCCTCTGCGCGCAATTAGGTACGCACTTGACCCTTTTTTATGACATGACGAATCGCTTGAAGGATTTGTCATTAATTTTAGATTACAAAATAAATTAGAAGACAATTTGAAAGGTTTTTTTGCGGCACTTTTAAATATATGTATTTTTGTTTTGTGAGTTAGTTTTGTAAGTCAACCGACGAAATATTGTTGCTAATCACATGCTATTGTTGTCTTACACATCAATCGACAATTTTTTTTTATATATAGACCAGCTACAATTACAATTAGAGCACAACAAAGGCCAGCAATTTCACCTAAGGGACAAACCTAGTTCGCTGCCAGCGGCCTTGCAAACGGCTCCTACAAATGCATATTATTGTGACGTCACATTGTAATATTTAACCCACCGTTTAATAACCCACCGTTGTATGGGAAAATTAGTAAATTGCTGCTATGGTCGTGTAATACTGCCTTATGGTACAAAAGTATCATACAATTACTTTTTGTTTTTTCATAAGGATTCTGTTAGTATCTTTTAACTTACTGTTGGCGGATAAATAAAACGTAGAATTTCGAATTTATGAAGTCTTATACATTGTATCATTTTAATAAATTTTTGTAACTTGCAATTTATTGCGATATTTTGATGGTTATCCGTTTACATACCAATACTATACATTTTAACAGGTGGCAAGTACCCAATTCACAACACAACATGTTGAGTATACAACTCTGCTCTTTACAATGACACTTTGGCCACTACTTTCATAGCAATTATTTGTAATCGGAGCTCCGGCAAATACTGGTCGGTAAGCTTTATGAATAGCCCAGATCCAGGTAGCAACAGCAACAGCTCGCTCTCACTTTAAATCAATTTATTATTTCCACGAAACACATGATAAGCGGAATAAAGGCGATTCATCCACAATCCGACTTCAAATCGTTCACAAATATCTATACAACGTTGCACCGTATTTCTTTGTGATAAAGTTAAAAATTCTATACCTAAATGTTTGAGAGTTTCAAGATCTTATCATTGTGCAGTATGACCTACGCGCCGAGTGTCTAGGTATCTGAATAGGTAACCTAGTAAATTTGACAGTGATGTCATGCTGAACTACGTATGATTTATAAGCAGGTTATATGAGATAGTATAGTGAATTGCAACAACATGTGTCATTTTGGATCCACACCCAATTAAGCTTAATTGGCAGTACCCTAATTACGAAGCTATTGCTCCTGGGTTCGAATTCCGGAAAGGCCAAAATTTGTGTGTTGAGCTCAAGTACTGGATGTTTTCTAATACCGATACGATAGTATAGTATCTATTCATATGTAATACCCAACCACATACCTACAAATCAGAAGCTGGGGAATTAGAATATCGTAAGAACTGATTTTAAAAAATACAACTTCATTTTCTAAATGTCCTGACTCAAATGTCAAAAAATTTTTTGTATGATGGGCAGTATGGGGCTGCAGTTAACACTTTTACTGACAATTCGTATTCCTACGCTCGTAGTCGATAACATGCGATAACCCGTATGTAGAAGGAAGGGCCTACGAGACGGGCGCCCGCCGAGGGAGTTCCTGGCACTGAAAGTGTAAAGTTTCATGAAGTCTAGGTCTGACGATAGTATCGACCGTATAGACTCGGGCAAGAATAGGTCTACGGTCTTCCCCGCCTGTCGTAAAAGGCGACTAAAGGGGGTCAACGGGGTTGCGAGTGCGCCATGTGGCGGGGACCGCACCTGGCTATCAACCCCAGGGAAGGTGACGTGAACCAAGGGGAGTAAAGCGTGAGGAGGGCCCCAGTGCAGTTGAGATCCTGGAGGCCTCCGCATTAGATCGCAGATGGCGGTCACCGTGGAGTTTTTAGTGGATAGACATACCACATAACCCAGTCATTTTTCGATGGCTGGGTAACTGGATCGCAGGTTTTCTCCAGGAACAAAAGATCTCAGGATTGCTATCAATTATTGTGTGCACTCGCTCTGTGGGCGTGTAATGATAATAACTGCATTGTCACGTGACAACGTCACGACATGATAAAGGATTCGCTCTTTCGTCGTTTAAGGCGGCGTAAGGCATTGAAAAGACCTAAATTGGCTTCATTTTATTATCAGTATTTTAACAAAAACTATTTGATTTGGTAAAGGGAAAAAATATACGTTAAAAGTTTGCGATCTCTAAAACACGATTTGAAAAATTAGGCTCGACAGAAAAATGAAAAGTTACGTCTGAAAATCCTTTTTAAACAATTCTTGGTCCTTTTTTTAATTTAGGTGAGTTTGTAGAACGTACGCGGGCGAAGAGAAACGTTGGAAAAGCGCATGTAGAGCTACTAGTAAGAGAATTACATTTAAATTACAATACTCTCCTTAAAATTCATTTAATTTAAATATAAATAAGTAACAACCGTCGGCTTGTTTAGCCTAGTTGGTAGTGACAATGCCTCCGAAGCTAGACGTACCGGGTTCGAATCCCGGTAGGGGCTTTTCGCAAATTTCTAAAAAACTAGCATACCTTTTTATATATTTTTTCCCCTATCTCTCGTCGATATATACGTCTTTTGACACTTAAAATATTTACGTAAATTTTAAACTCGCGACACCAGAGTGAATTCGTATAGTACGCTGGGAACTATACTTTTGGGGCCTACGAGTATGTATACTGATAATCCCCAATTTCAGCGAAGCAGCGGCTTTTCATTTCATTTGCTTCAGTAAGCGATCGAAAAAACATCAAATCAATGTTAAATGGTTCGCCAAAATTCCCCATTACTTTATTATTAGCTACTCAATTATACTCCATACGATGGATTTTGCAAGAAAAAAAATTGAAATTGAGAAAAGGATGAAAGATTTATTTCGGACACAAAGACGATGACGCTAAGTTTCAAATTAGAGGGAAAAATTATATAAAAAAATATAATTTACAGTCATAAAACTGGCAGTTTTTAATTTAAGCGTCTATAGGCTACGGTGTCTGCTTACCATCAGGCAGGCCGTAAGCTTGTTTGCCACCGTCGCAGTCCTCAAACTTCGAAGCGGCTATACATTATACATACAAACATATCGTAAAGCTCGTAAAAAACCGAAATTGGGCCATGAAAGACGAAGTTTTTTAAAAATTTCGTTTCCTTATTATCAATATCACTACAAAATACAATAAAAAATTTTGTGGTGTGTTTTGTTTTGCTAAAAATATAATTATTAGGTAAGGATCGAATTATAGGAACATATAAAAGTTATAATAAGAAATAATAAATTCTTTTATTTCGAAGCACAAGACTCCATAGATGTTAGTAGACAAGACAAGAAAATTACATGAAATTAAAACTAAGTTAGTAAAATACAATTATATTTACCTTAAATTACATTAATTCGTCGCCTAACTCAAAAAAAAATATGAAGTATCACACAATAATTCAATAAAAGCTACTCAATACCAGCTTTTTCTAAATTTTCGTCGCCTAACTCAAAAAAAATTATGAAGTATCACACAATAATTCAATAAAAGCTACTCAATACCAGCTTTTTCTAAATTGCTAAGCTCATGGGATTTAATTATATACCACGACGGTGGCAAACAAGCTGATCGTGAAAAAACTGGAAATTGAATATATTTAAGAAACTCGCGGTCGCCTAAATTCCAGGCAGTTCATTTTACGCCGTAAATTGCCTGAAATTAAGACATGAAACAAAAGTGATATCCTGGGCATATCATCTTCTGTCAATTAAGATGAATGGAATTGCGGCCATATTCAATAAATACTAGTGTTTAAAAATTAAAACAGTTACCGTAAGCCTTGGGTGTTGGATCAATCTAATAAAGATAAAGATGAAGTGCGTTTCGCCTGTAAGTATTTTAAATTATTTGCTCCTGATACTCAAACTATACTTAGTGCAATAGTTGGACAAGCGATATCATAATTCACGACGGCTATTTACGTCACGGGCGAGTGCGGTGCCTTTTATGATTTACCTGGTGGTAGGTGCCTCTTTCACTAGTTCCCTCTTACAACGCCGTAGGGCAGCATACAACGACATTTACCTAGAAAATTTAAGCTTGTTTTGACGGCAACAGTCTCAACTTATATTGAGAAATAACCAGTAATGATACGCCATCTCATACTAAACTAAGGCGCCTTCCTGATTTGTCGATGCGGAGGAGGTACGATATGAGAAAACTGTCAGCTGTCAGTGTCCACCGATACGGTATGACATGACAGTATTTCGTCAAGTGAGGAAATCTCACATCAGTAAGCTCACGTCAAGGAGCAAAATACCTATGACATATCGGTCCCGCCCCGCCAAGTCAGGAAGGCAACTAATTTTGTTTTAAGCAGTAACGTAAAACCCCGACCCGGGTATGTCCTAAAACTACGACCAAGACCACCGATGGGCAGCAGCATCCCTGCAGTGCAGTGGAGATACTGCGTTCGCCAACCCGCTCGCCAAGCGTGGCGATTATGGCATATACACCCCGTGAAATCGGGGGAGGTCTGTGTCCAGCACAGACGTAGTTCGGCTGATTATGTTGGTAGTGGTGGTGGAGTAACGTAAAACAGAAAATTCTGAATTACAAATTACGACGTTGATGCTACTAGTGACCCGTTAGGAATAGCGCGTGTCTGATGTAATTTTGATATCAGCTTAATAAGTTGTATTCGACAGACCTCCACTGTTGTTATCTCATTGCCACCTTTTTACACGCAAATTTAACAATATATAAGATAATTTGGGAACAGGAACTTGCTGGTTGGTTCAAGAGGTTAGATAATTATGAATGAACCAAAGATATAGCTATCATATATTCGCGCACTTGCGCGAGTAATAGCATGACCAACTGATAACTTCTAACGTATATTTCAATAAACTTTTTAATAATCCTGTTATCAAAGAGACATTTAACCTTTAGGTTAAATGGGTTTTATTTTTAAAGTCACAATCACTAATATAATTTTATTAAGGTCAGTTGCCAACCAATTTCTTGTATGACGTTTATCTTACTCTTAAGAAATCATGATTTTTTTATTTAAATTTTAGAGTTATTTGATAATGGTGAGATGCGCCACAATTGACTGCACAAAAAAACATAATACACAGTAGGTACAGCCTATACAGGGTTACTGGTAAATCGACTTCTTCCTGGCAGGTGGTGATACCTAGTGATATACGAGCTAATATGCAACGAAATCGACCCCATATAGTAAGGCGGTGGTACTTCCCCAAACTGCTCCAAATATGAGCGAAATGACATTCCGCTGTGCTCCACCACTCTAAAACTCTCTCTCTCTCTCTCTCTTGTAAAATCTAACTGGAAACCAAGTTCTTTCAAAGCTCCTTAGACAGACAGTTAAATCATCATCATTATGTCAGCCGAAAGACGTCATCTACTGGACATAGGCCTCCCCAAAATACTTCCACAATGACCGTTCCTGCGCCACCCGCGACCCTTACCAGGTCATCAGTCCACCGTGTGGGGGGCCTGCCCACGCTACGCCTCCCGGTACGTGGCCACTCGAGAACCTTTCTTCCCCAACGGCCATCGGTTCGACGTGCTACCTATGTGCCCCGTCCACTGCCACTTAAGTTTAGCGATTCGGAGCTACACGGTAGTGTGTCAGCCAAGTCCGCAAAGCGAAAAAGGAAAATTTGACCTACACACTTGCAATTTCGCGAGTCTTGTAAGACCATCTTCTAATTACTCAATAAAAAAGTCTTATGCTGTTCAGGAGATTTTCACGTTCGAAAATCACACTATTTTTACACTGACTGATTGACTGACAACTACTACTACCAACTTTAATCTGTCGTCTAAGACTTGAGTCTGAGTACAAAGTAGTATAGTATGGCATTAGCAAAAATCTAGTCAAGTGTCGGAGTTAAAGTATGGTAAGATAATGAAGTATGGGAGGGAAAGGGCTATGTTGGGAGTTTTTCTGCTTGATGGCATCCAGAATGAGGCCATGCAGCAGAACGAAAGTAACCCTAGATTTATATCTCTTTGCAATCAACTGTATGTATCTACGCTAATCGGTCGCTTATCATCAGGAGGGCCGTACGCTTGTTTGCCACCGACGTGATATAAAACTGACCGACCGACCTCGAATGCAAAACGGAATAAGGCTAGGAGGATAATGATGACGTCATAACAGCATTTTTTTCAGCAAATTAGTTACTGCTACTCTTCTAAATCTACCTAGAATCATAAATTGTTCTTTTTCTGTGCTACACGTGGTTTTGCGAGACCTAGAACTATATTTATGGCCTGGCAATTATTTAGAACCAAAGTGAAGGTGTTTTATGCTAAACAGCCGATGACAGACTTGTAAACATGGGCAAATTTATTAAATTCGCTGGTTAGTTTTCGCGAATGTATTTTAAAATGTGGTGTTCGACCTTCTGAATTGGATGAACGAACTCTTTATTTTTAGCGCACCTGCGCGATGCGTTAGGTATTTTAATTTTACGGAATCAGCTGCTGTTTGAGTAATGAAATTGTGATGGAACTTACTCAGTCTGTTCTGAATGGTTAAGGTGCGATTCCACAAGCGCTGTGTGTGCATGTCATATGCACGTTGCGAAATAGTCAAAGGTGTGTCTTTTTATACATAAGTAACTGTAAATTTTAGTCTATAGTTATAACATTTGTACAAAAGTTATTCAATAAATTTATTTGTTAGCTTTAATGTTGCTTTGTCGTGGGATAAAGTTAAGACTGTCTATTTTTTTATACTACGACGGTGGCAAACAATCTGACGGCCTGCTGAAGGTAAGCAGACACCGTAGCCTATGAGAGGCAAAGGAATTCGAACCCTCCACACAGAAGCTAGTCTGTGTGGAGGGTTCGAATTCCTTTGACTCTGGTGGCGTGGGGGCGACTCCGACCGTTTGGAGTGAATTGTCCATAACGCCACTTTCTGATTTGCTTCTGTGTGGAGGGTTCGAATTCCTTTGACTCTGGTGGCGTGGGGGCGACTCCGACCGTTTGGAGTGAATTGTCCATAACGCCACTTTCTGATTTGCTTCTGTGTGGAGGGTTCGAATTCCTTTGACTCTGGTGGCGTGGGGGCGACTCCGACCGTTTGGAGTGAATTGTCCATAACGCCACTTTCTGATTTGTCGGCGCTGAGGCGGTACGATATGACCAATCTGCCACCAGTCAGTGTCAACATGGTGTCAACTGTTAGGCGAGTTAGTAGGTAGTCTATACGACTGCAGTACTGCCCCGCTTCTGCGCATTATACCTATTAGGTACTACTGCGCAAACGCAATACTGTCAGTATACCGTTGAATCAGTAAATCTGTGCGACACTGTAAGCTCACGTCAAAGAACAAAATATCAGATATACACTACCGCTCATAAGTATTTAGGCACCCATACGAGTACCTTTTTCAATACATCTGTATACAAAAATGACTTTCAGAAATACACTACCAAGCCAGAGTCCCTTGACAGTTTTGCGTGCATTTTGCATTTTTTATTTAGCTGACTTGTTGAGCCTTAAATCGGTACCAGAGACCCCCCTTTTAAAATAGCATTTTTCTTTTTGTGATGACTTAAATAACTACAAATTGCTGGTTAATACAAACACACTTTTCTATGCCGCCAAGTCAAGAAGTCTTATTTTTATTAATATGTCTTTTATTTTGTTACAGATATTACCAACCCTGTGGCCGCTGACGACGTTGTTCGACAATAATTCAATATCGTTAACGATAAAAATTGCCAAGTCCTATTAATCTAGTCAAAACTCAATTATAGACATAATAAAAATCGAAAAAAATTTAAAATAATAATGACGAACATTTGATATAAAGACTTAACCATAAACAATTCGTACACCTAACACGACATACTAATAATCATTTAGTTTTGAAACTATACAATTATTACAATGACTGAATTACGAAGGTACTCCGAATGTAGACCAGTTCGAAGATTTTAACACCCACAAGAAATGTAAGGAGAATGAAAGTTTTCATAATTCCGGTATTAGAGGTGGCGGCTTCGAAATACCATGAATTATGAATGTATGTCTGTCTGTATGCTTGCTTGTGGTGTTAGAAATTCGAGCAATTAATAGTGGACTTGTAGGAAAGAAAATCGCGTGTGGTTTAAAATAGCGTACAATCTAACCAAGAATAATGACCATATCGTATGTATCACCTTTAGATTTCCAAACAAATCCAAACCTCTTTCTCTTTCCCCCAGACACCAGACGGCACGGCCACTTCAAAGGTCTGAAGCTCATCAACTTCAGATTCTCCAACAAAGTCCTAGAGCAGGAGGTCGCCGAAGCAGTCCTCAACATCCACGTCCAAGAGTTGCAGTCACCCAACTCGACCATAGATACAACGGACGAACACTTCACCATAAACATCCAACCTAGTAGAGTAACCAGGAACACTCAGAATAACAAGGCCGCCGTACCGTACGGCCCGGAGAACTCAGTGAAGATGTCGAGGAAGGAATTGAAGATGGGGAAGTGGTTGAAGATAGATGTGACAAGCATGGTGGCCGAGTTTTTCAGGTTACCACGGGAGAATTTAGCGATAGTAGTGAGAGTACAAGACTCGAAGAATAAGATGAGCTTAGTTGTACCGCATCCGAGCTCTGAATCACATAATGCTCTGGTGAGTTTCAAAAATTCTGTAGGCTATCTTGTCGTGTACCTATGGGGCTGGTTTGTTTTAGTAGTCATTGTCATCATCATATCAGTCGAAAAACGTCCACTGCTGGACATAAACTTCTCCCAAGAGTGCCATAATGAGCGGTACTGCGCCACCCGTCCGTTGTCATGGCTAAATCGGTTACTTTGGTTTGGTTTGGTTTTTTAGTAGTGTCACAATTTATTTGGCTGTTATACAGAGTGAACCAGCTCCAAAAAGTTAAAAGGATACTGGAACGTAATATAAGGCTTTATATAGATCCGCGAATTTTGGTCTATATTGCGATAAAAAGCTAATATTAATCCAATGTCCTTAACTAAGTATCAATCATGAAATATCTTAAACAAACGATTTAGCTAGAGGTTGCTTTTGGGTTACAAGTCAAAAAATTCAAGCGAGGTTAAAAAATGTAGCAACAAATGTCAGTTGAAGTCAATTTTATGTAGGTACAATGTTCTCTTGTTCTGTCCCGCTGCATGATGGACAACGATCTCTTGTTTTTTTCCCGCTGAATATACAATGTACAGCTGAAACTATACTTTAGATTAACATAAGTAGGTAAATTAGTCCAAAGTTGCTGTAATTAACAAAGATTTAGTGTCAATTCGACCTAATGAGAAGAGAATTTCAAGAATAAATAAATAAATAATTTGGACGTTTAACCCTAGATTACGTCCTTATTCCAGTTTGGTCAAATCCGGATTTAGATAGATGTCAGGTCTTAGATGTCAAGGTTTAAAACACTGGATTCTCAGAATTAAAAGACACATAAATTTTATTACTCTCGATAGCAAATATAGTAACTATACTCGTATTTATACCGATCTGTCTTTTACTTTAATCAGTGCAAGTAGACTAGCGATGAACTGTCCGGGACTAAATGATAATGCCTATGTTTGTCTTCAAAAACACGAATGTATTTATACATTTATTAAAGATTACCTATCCGAATAACACGGATACAGGTAGGTAGCGTTAACTGTTGCAAGTCTGCCTATTCTTGTAAGAACCTCATCACCATCATGTCAGCCGATGGACGTCCACTGCTGGACATAGGTCTACCCCAAAGACCTGCGCTTCCCGCATCCAGCGGACACCCGCGACCCTTCACAGGTCATCAGTCCACTTTGTGGGGGGCCTGCCCACGCTACGCCTTCCAGTACGTGGTCGCCACTCGAGAACCTTTCCGATCCCCGACGCCCATCGGTTCTACGTGCTATATGCCCCATCCACTGCCACTTAAGAACCACCTGTTAGAAACTGGTAACGAATAACTCTCCATATACGTTACAATACTCGTACCTTAATCAGTGGTAGGTACTTTTAGAATAAAGGCCCCAAGGCCGGTATATAACATCAAAATATAATCTTTTATATTCAGTGTATCGAAACTTTTCAACAATCTGTCTATTAACTAAAAATATCGCAATGGCGGCCATTTTGCCCATTTTTATGGTTCCGTACCCAAAGGGTAAAAACGGGACCCTATTACTAAAACTTCGCTGTCCGTCGGTCCGTCCGTCCGTCTGTCACCAGGCTGTATCTCAAGAACCGTAATAGCTTGACATTTGAAATTTTCACAGATTGTGTATTTCTGTTGCCGCTATACCAACAAATACTAAAAACAAAATAATAAAAATAATTAAGGGGGGTTCCAATACAAAAAACGTGATATTTGAGTACTTTTTCATGGCTACCACTCGCCGAGCTAGATCTCAAGAACCGTAATAGCTAGACAGTTGAAATTTGCACAGATTATGTATTTTTATTGTAGCTACAACAACAAATACTAAAATAAAATAATAATAATAATTAAGGGGGGCTCCCATACAACAGTACGGAACCCTTCGTGCGCAAGTCCGACTCGCACTAGGCCGGTTTTTTGTAGTCGCATGTTCTCAAATGCAACACGAATCTACTGATTTGCTATTATATTCCCCTTTCATTTCAACCTGTATCCACCCACTGTTGAATAAATGTTTCCTCATGTACACGCCACTTTGCCCTGTTGGTACAAGAAAAATAAATGAGACCTTTTCTTGAATTTAATCCCATAATACTGTAAAGAAACGCACAAAACGTCTGCGTACACCAAATTGAGAACTTTTTATCGGGCTCGATGACGAATATTTATAGGTACATAAATTACCTATTCACAAATATTTTTTCTTCATTTCAGATGCCATATATAGAAGTAAGTCTAAAGGACAATTCACATAAGCGGATTAGGCGAAATATCGGCATGGATTGCACAGAAACCTCCCAGGAAAGGAGATGCTGCCGTTACCCCTTAGTAGTTAACTTTGAAGACTTCGGTTGGGACTGGATCATAGCCCCGAAACAGTACGATGCAAATTACTGCAGTGGAGAATGTCCTTATAGCTTCCTTCAGAAGTATCCACATACGCATTTAGTACATTTAGCGGCGCCGCAAGGAAGTGGGGGACCTTGTTGTGCTCCAAGGAGGATGAGTAGCATTTCCATGCTGTACTTCGATCATGACCTGAACATCATCTACGGCACGATCCCTGGCATGGTAGTGGAGAGCTGTGGCTGCTCATAGCGACCGTTGCCAGCCTAGTCTAAGACTCCAAGCGAATATTACCATATTTTGGCATCTTATGCTATATTCTCACAATAACCGCTTTTTTCGTCAAAAATTCTGTAATACTACTACAAAAAATCCGTTCTTTTGGGAAAATCTAGTACATTCTCTATACTGATGTTCGTGTTTACATTTTGAACCCATTACTTCCTTTCAATGTTAGTTTCACTTCACTAACTTTAGCTTTTTTGCATCCTCCCTTTGGTGTTATGTTGTCCCCATTTATTATGTATTAACAGTTTTATTATTTTTAATTTCGCTTGGAGTTATAAGTGTAGTCTATCCCTTTGTGATATTTGGCTGAAGACTGCAAATCTCTGTGTTGTGTGCGCGTGTGACATTGTAAATTTATTCTACGTTTGTACATCTTAGTGTAATGGACGCTCTTACTATAAGTTCTAATTTAGCTTTCATTTTCTTATTTAAATCCTTATAAATTTCAGAAAGGCTATTAAAAGTTTTTGGATCATCTTCGAAATTTACATTATCTAAGTTCTTATATTAATATTAGGTTTTAGTTTCCTTGAGAAAAAAATGACTTTCGATCGTAGGATTACGCATACTTCAGTTTTTCATCTTCGAATGGTGATGTTGACTTCTCAATAAGCCAACATGATGTTTTAAAAATATTAGGGTTTTCTGACTAACTACAAATTAATTTATTAATCTTAAAATGCATTACCTACTCTATTATCTTTTGCATGTTATCTATACACACCCTGTTTCGTAAGTTAGCGGCCTTCAAAATGATCGTCATTATCAGTTGTAACTTAATAACTGATAATTCAATTGGCCAAAATAACCAGACACTGAAGTTCTTGACCCATATTCGTTATACTGAGAATATAATGTAAAATCAATAAAAATATAGTGTGACGTAGAGGTCACACTATATTTTGAATGATAACGTGAGTTATTAAGTCGAGACGATAATTCTTTATCTTTTATTACCTTTGCAGCAATGACACGAGTGTCCTTAAGCAACTTTTTATCGCGAAATGTCATTTTTTCCTCTTAGTTCTAGGTTTATCTTCAGTAATGTTGCTAGGAGTTTTAATTGAATTTAAAACAAATGAATGATAAGCATGGCATTGGACATCAAAGCATGCTCGTTTAATGTACCTACTTGCATTTATACTTTAAGCCAAAAATAGGACAGCACTTGTAAAAAATGCAGTTTTTAACGGATGTTCCATGTTTTTGGACGAAATTTATGTTTCAAAATTTGTAGTTAGTTTTCGTAAATATAAATAAGTGCCTGTAACCTAGTACCTACCTACTTAAATAATATAAGCATGTATTTGTCAATATTATATTATAAAAATAAATATTAGATACTATGTATTTTAATATTTCTGGTCTCATCTGCACTTTACAGAAACACAAATTATGTAGCTTGATAATGTATTTTGTCTAATTAGGTATACTGACTTCTCTTTCTTCGGTACTCCGTTTGATACTTATGTATGTGATGATTATACAGGGTGGGCCCTGTAACATGAGCAAATGTTTAAAGGTACGCTTCCTTAGAGCATCAGCAGTAGGTAACTCCTTGTGTCTGTTTTTTTTTCTATTCGGAGACATTTTGTATTAATGTATGCTGATCTCCAAGTAACGGATTTCGATACCATGAGATTATATCGCGTCAGTCAATAAAGTTTTTGACGTAGCATCAAGGTATGAGCCAATATTTTTTGCATTATTAGTTTTCAAGGATATTTTAAGTATTGGATATATTTTTAGTATTTTTAAAATAAATGGTTGTCAATATCACTCCAATACTAAGAAATATACGTAAGCTAAATATATATATACCACTCGGAAACCACTTTGAAACCACTTGGAAATAATTTCTCGCTCAATAGTGCCAGACTGCCAATAATAGAACGTTTAATGTTTTGCTCCTCTCACAGGGCCATCCTGTATATTTAGCACTTTGGTACAGTCTATATCAATGTCATTAAACAATAATATGGAAGATTTTCTTACCTTTTGTGACATTTTCTTACCACCATCGTTCGACTTTTCTGAATTGAATTTCTTGTCTTAAACGTTTTTTTCATAGCGGGTGGTGCTTAAATATGTGTTTGTTACAATTATCGATTTATATATCAGTACCTACCTTATTTTTTTTAGATAAAATTGTATTATTTTGGCGTGATCTAAAGTAAGATTAAGAAAAAAGGTTGGATGTAGAATTTTCAAAAAATAGATCTCATTTTAAGGGCATTTAAATGCATTTTGTGCCTTTTATAGATCTCCTTACTTTTGGATGTGGAAAAATTGTAATGTTAAAAAAATATAGCGTTAGGTCGTTTGTCTTAAGTCTGCTGTATCTTGAGTTTAAATAGAATACTAACATTTTCGTGTTCTCATATTAATTAAATAAAACGGCAACTCATGTTTTACAGATCGTATTATTTTGTGGGTGTAAACTGTTTTTTATATGGAAATATATGTCTATCAAATATGTTTATTTTATTTTATTTACTTTCTTTTTAAAAGATTGCATGCGTTTGACGATTTCGCCAGAAATTTATAGAATATTTTCTCATCTCCCAACACTTCAAGTCTAATAAGTCATGATATTCTGAATATCACCTATATTGATATGAAATAAAATTGGAAGTGCCAAATAATTGATAAATATTTGGGGGTATATCATACGTGGTGGTGGTGGTGGTTGCAAAGCGACGATATACTTATTGACCGAGTGAAACAAAGGTTTCCGTTTCAGCTTCGACAAAAAATGATTCGTATATCCAGATGGCCGGATTTCCGGTTCTTCGCCTCTACAGGTCGCATTTCACAACCGATTCTAGAGAAATTTTGTGAGCATGTTCGATAATTTTATAGATATTTTGTCGAGTCAGTTTTTCAAATTTGTAAAAAAAATTTTTTTTTCGTGAGGTCACACGGAGTCACCACTCTATATTATGTCTTTTTGCGAAGAATAGGTACTTTAGCTCACCTAATTCCGATCAGTGATAATCATGCTACTTCGACATTTATAAGTGTCTCATTTCTCTCTATTTCCTCATAAACTGGATCGTCTTGGATTGGATAGCGCGGAATTTTTACTCAGACCCGCGTATGTATATCCTGCCCTGTTGGCAAGCTATTTCTGAATAGGTATGATTGATGTTCTGGCTGCCGTGGTGATGTTTGCGTCGGTTTTCGTCTTTGTAATGTTTTCTGAAGATCATTTCCCGGTAAAGTGCACAAGAAAGTACGCAATCAGAATGGAATGAACAATATATTAAATCCCCAACCCACTCTAGACCAGTGTTGTGGCTACTGTCCTTTTCTTCCCATGAGTAGAAGCTTGTGCCTAGCAATGGGGCATATTGTATAATATTGGGCTGATAATGATTTGTCGGCCTATTTAGCCTAGTTGGTAGTGACACTGCCTTTAACTACAAAACTTTGATGTTTTTTATGTATTTAAGTTTATATAATATATATCTATTAATATCGTCGTCTAGTACCCATAACACAAGCCTTATTGGGCTTACTATGGGACTAGATAGATTTGTGTTAAAAAAATCCCCAATTTATTTATTTATGATGGTAATTTAATCACTAAACCCATAATATGATAAACTTTGGGTAGATCCATCACTACCGCTATTTGCTCTTTAGGTATGTGGTGTTGTTCCTGGTGGTGAGTAAGGTCACCAGAGCTCCTCTGCATTTGTTTATAGCTGTCAACACAACGAATCCTCAAGCCCATAAAGGGCCGGCAACGCGCTCGTGATTCTTCTGGAGTCGCAAGCGTCCGTAGGCGACGGTGTCTGCTTACCATCAGGCAGGCCGTAACTTTGTTTCCCACCGTCGTTGTATAAAAAAGGACACCACTAGGAATTACCCAATTATTACATAAGTGCTTTATATAACTAAAGATGCTTTATATAACTACGCTGGATAGGTAACGTAGGAAAACAGAAATATTCAATTTATTTCCCATGTGGATATTCTCTGAGAACAACCACTCTTTATTATATAAACTTTAAATTATTTACACATTTTTGTTTTTCCTACTTTACATTAATATACTCGTCAACGTTATTAAAATACAATCAAAACAAAAATATAACAGGAATACACATGGCGCAATGTACAACGTGTATTCGAGAGTGGGTGGAGGTGGACTAGTATATAACCGAATACAAAAAATACGCCCCACTCTTTACCATATTTTACCAAAAAAGTATTTCATAAATTTTGGCCTCGCTAAAATGATATAAATGTTACAATACTATAATTTCATTACGCTGTGTTAAACAGTAGTAAAAAGTGGCCAAATATTTATTAAATACTTCAGTCTAATATATTGCTTAATCATTCCAAAATATACAAGAAATCAAGAGTACAGTTAGTTACATTATTGTACTTGTATCAATTCTATGAAACAATTCCTTAACATTTAGTTTTACGGTAAAAATTAACAGTTTCATTCATGGCATTAAAATTAAATCTACATATGTAGAAATAATATATTTTATTGTTATTTTTAAGTATTTTATCACTAAGTTCTAATGTACAGAAAAGTGCACAACATCAAGGTAGTGTCAGTCTATAATAGGTTGGATGGATTTTTTGAAATATTTTCAAAAAAAAACACACTAAGCTGCAGTACCTACATAGAATATTATAACAACTGCCGGAAGGAAACTTAATTGTTAAAATTATATGTCACAAAATAATTTAACCATACTAATAATAAGTTATGGCAGTGAATTTTACACATATTCGAGATAATAAGCCCTAATCTAAAGCGTAAAAAAAGGAAACATCACAGATTTTCGTACCTACACAAATCTCGCAAACGTACTTAATGAAATGCCATGAGTCGTAAAGAAAAGTCCACAGTAATAGAAATATTAAGGTCACACTGGAAGTACTAAGAGCCTAGCACTAAACGCTAAGAGTCGTATATACAAAATTGCTATTTAAAACCGCCATATAAAGAAAATATGGTCGTAACACTGAACTTGAGCCGTTATTTAAATAGGATCACAGTGGAAAAAGTGATTTAAAGTTACGTTTACATCTAACCGTCTATAAATATATGTTATTTAAAAGTCCGCATTATGGCAAGTTCCTACGTAAACGCTATTCATGCGTCGCTAGATCTTTATCTATACTACGTCCATAGAAAAAATCACCCGCTATATCTGTACACTCACTCGGTCTATGATCACTAACACAGAAATATACGTCCGAGATTGTCAGTCCGTTTCAATCGTCACGTTCAATCACTGGGTTTCACTGTTACCTCGGAGTGTAAGTCTAGAAGCTGGGTTGCGAAACAGTCCTTGGGTTGCCAGCCTGTGGTTGGTACACGTCATAGGAATTGTGTGGCTCCAGATGGCATACCACATTATTTTCTCCGTTCAGAACTGCCGCTAGAGCTCTCATATTATTCTCCTGCGGCTGATGATAGGCCGGATGCATAAGTCTTCCACTTTCGTACGCATGCCTTGGATCGTACGCTCGCTCTATAGTATCCCACTTCCCATACTTTCCATAATGCTCTTGCTCATGATGGTGCCTCTCTCCTGGACTATACGAGATCAAAGGCCTGTGGTCCCCGTAAAACTTGGAGCCGGAAGAGCCGTGGTGTCCAGGGTTCTGTCGACAGTTATCCGGTCCTGAGTTATCGTCGGACATATCCGACATAAGCGTTTCATTTCTCTCTATTTCCTCATAAACAGGATCGTCTTGGATAACGCGAAATTCTTGCTCAGAACCGCGTCTGTATATCCTGCCTTGTTGGGAAGCTATTTCTGAATACGTATGGTTGATGTTCTGGCTACCGTGGTGATGGTGATGTTTGCGTCGGTTCTCGTCTTTGTAATGTTTTCTGAAGATCATTTCCTGGCTGCCCGGTGAATGCTGGGACATGTAGACGTGTGGGTTTCGGAAGTCGTGGTTGTAGCTGCGGGTTGTTTGATAGCCTTGATGGTGAAGGGGGCTTCCCTCGTCCTTGTGGTGGGGTGAGGGAGGCGCATCGCACTCAGTGTAGGGAGAGTGGAGATGGGCCTGTTGGGCCTGCTGTGCCAGCTGGCGAGAGAGCGTGTCGTGATGAGGTAAAGTCGAGGTCCCGGTCGGATGGTGTTTAGAAGAAGTGTTCTGTGAAATAAGGTATAGTTTAGTATTGTGTGATGAAGTAAGTCCACTTCATTTTGAAAGTATTAGATTGCCATACCACTTGGTGGTGACGTAATGAGTGAATTAATGTTTTGAAGTAAATGATTTACACCAAGAAATATTTAACTAAGGATATTAAATATTAAGAACAGCTCAATGGAATGTGCATATTTTATGGTTCATGTGACGATGCTGTGTTTGACACAAAGGAAGATGGAAACGAAGTCGAAACTTTATCAAGATAAAAAACAAATGTATCCTATAATTCATAATATTTCAAATAAAGTGTTTGTTTAAGATTATAAGATTTACAAGTTTTCTTAGTCGAAATATAATGTTATTAATAAAAACAAGTTTAAAAAAATCCTTATTGAAATCTAAGAAATAGAAGAAAATACCGACTAACACTAAAATAGTTACTAAGTATTTAACGCCCTGGCTCTAAGGATATTGTTCACATGACAAGACAATCCAACTAATAATGAATCGTGATTATAATTTTTTCTCAAGCGAACAGTCCGTGAAGGAAATTATAATTTACAATTAAAAGAATATATGTCAATAATCCCGCGAATACGGTTCAGTGTATGAGCTCCACACAAAGTTTCATTTCTTTTTGACAGCAGACTTATAGTAAGTATTAACACTTCCATTGCCATTAGATGATATTGCCATGAAAATTGTGAGGCTGGCAAAAGGTTAAGGGTGCTGTGCTGTTATGCTAACGTGAAGGGAGTGTTATTGAGGGGGCGGGGTGTATGTACAGTGGGTGAAACATGCAATGCCACTCGATGCTATGTTAGTGCATGCACGACCCTCGATAAGATCTTGGCCTTGATATCTGAAAATAATCCTAGAAAGATGAGCAAGACTCAACAAATTAAAGGTATTCACGCAACTTTTGTAGGGGACGTGCATTCTTCAGGATGGCCGTTTGTACGTCGAGTCGAACGACCGTTAATTACAGTCACACAACCACCCCATTGTAATCAAAGTTTATTGGAGAATATAGCAACAGTCTTTCTAATAATTAAATCTTTAAACTGATTTTATTACTGGCTTAAATGATAATGTAACTACTGATCTACCGAAACCGAAATAAAAGTAGTAGTGTTTTACTGATATTGGGTTGAAAGAAGACATAATATACGAGGCGTAAAGTGAGCAAGCAAATTAATGATAAATAACAATAAACTCAAAAGTTACTCGGCTTTGACCTGAAACCTATGAAATATTTTTAGATATTAATAACAAAAAAGGTAGGCTCACGTTTCGCTCCGTATTTTTCATAATTTAAAGAAAAATCAGGTCAACGTACAAAGGATAGATAGAAAACTAGACGGAAATTGAAAACTACATACTTGCAAACTACGTTACGGAATTAAAAATATAATTCATTACTTTGAATAGTACTTAGCGATATAACTTACGAACATTAGAACTAGGTTTAAGTACTAGTCTAACCATTCAGGTATAAAAGATAAACTAATCAATCCTACTAACGTCCTTAATCAAATCAGCCAATCTAAGTACCTATTCGTGTTCTTGCGCGATGGGCTTTACAGCGTCATGAGATTTGACTAGTCCATACATAAACGGTTTTACTACTGTTCCCTACAAGACCAAGATCTTACCTAACACAAATCACTCTAAAAGTGCTACACCCTCCCCTCACCTTCCACATGCTCCCGTTAGGCTGCCATTCGTTTCCAACTGAAGCCGCCATTTTGTTGGAAAAACAAGATGGCGATCGTGACCGAAGGTTCTGGTAATCGTTCGGCTCCATATGTCTGTAGCTATGCATGGACGCGATGCTTTGCGTGTGGGACGCGGAATGCGGGATGTTTAGAGGTGTCGGGACCCGCAAGGAGCGGGCCTCCTCGGTCGGTACGTATATTGGGGCGGTCGGGCGTATGTTCCATCTTGATGAGTCCGGTTGGAGGTTGTAGCTCTGTTTGTATGAGATATATAGATGTAGGCGGACTCATTTCAACACAACTTTACTATTTAGGTGTATTTAACGAGATGAATTCTCTAAAACGCATATTTTAAAATTAGAATTTTGGATTGAGAAGTGTTTGTGATGTGTGTGTTGAAAAAAGTCCACATATTAAATACATAATACATATATAAGAGAAACATACTAATAATAACGAAATAAGTTCCGTAAATTGTAATACCTTTGAAAGAATTTAATAAACGTGATGAATCCTTATAGTAGTTAAAGCATTGTTGAAGTATGTCCTGATTTGTCTGAGGTAAAAATACTTAGATATCTATACGAAAGGCTATTAAGCGAACAACATATGCATACGCATATTGAGAGATAGGATTTTCATAATTCCATTACTAAATGTATCAAGATTATACTACTGAAGGCGTTGTTAGTATAAAATACTTGATACTTTAGGAACCACCACACCACAGAAAGAAAGGTTAACTTATGATTAATAGAAGAGTTAGTAGTTGTCTAAAGCGTTAATTAGTTTTTAGTTCTACTGAAACGAAAAAAAAACAAAGACTTACCTTTTTCACACACAGTTAGTTACACGTCAACATAAAGGTTAACCGAAAATATACACAAACATTGAGCTGTTTAACCAAATTAGTCACAACAGAAGCCAAGTGGTGTTTGGTGGTTTCAAATTTGGAATAAATCCTATCTCTTACTCTATGCGTACGCACCTTGTTGAACGTTCTGCCTGTAACCTTGAAACCTGCCGCTGCCTGCGTTTATAGGATTTCTAAGATGTGACATAGGAGCGGACTCTCTTTCAGGGATATTGTGTTGGAAATTCGCCCCCGTGGCGTTGAGAGTGGGACCAAAATTGGATGAAGGACCGAAGTTCTGATTTTCGTTAGAATTTCGCCGATTTCTATGGGTATGGTAGCTGTGGGCAGCCGCGGCAGCGGCGAGGGAGGCTACGGCCGCGTTGTTGATGACGTTGTTGTTGTTGTGATTGTTGTTGTTGACGACAACATTTAGGTTGTTGATAACTAGGTTGTTGGTTGTCGACGCCGATACGGATGTGCTCGCTGAGCTCTGTTAGAACGTAAGGGTTTGAGTTGGTATGATGTTTAACAACTTATATTTAGTGTGTCGTGGGTTTATTATTTTGTTGAATGTCGCAATGCTAACTAACACGTAACCATTCTAACGGGGAAAGACATTTGTCACATTTAGTCACTAGGATCCCAATTTTTACCTCCACCATTAACATGTACATGCATTCCATATTGAATCATGCCATCTGTACAGAATACATAATTAATTCCGCTGTAAAGAAACGTTAAACTAAATATCTACTGTAAAGCAATGATTAAGATAGGCTTGTATTAGTTCTTTAAAAGCTTCTGTACAAATAGCATAATTTCATTGATGTTGTGTATACGTAGTTTTCAACATAAATCTGTTAGTTGAAAATATTTAAACTTAAATTTCAGACCTCCTTAAATGTTTTAATATTTTTAAAATATTTATGACAAAGCCAATTTTGATAGACGCTGAATTCGTCAAATTATTTCACTAGTAGACTTTTGTTTTACAGCAGGAATCGCAAGTCAAATCTAAATAAAACCTATTTGAAAAATTTAGTTCTCGTATATGGATAAGCGGGTCGTCGCGGGAGCATTTCTGAGCCCAACCATAACGCAAAGCATGGAACGTATACGTGGTATATGTTCTCAAGACATGCTCGGCCAGGCCAATCAACTTTAATTCTGAATGACTTTTTTCGTTTCTTACGTTAATTTTCGCAAACTTTTATAAGCATTTATTTTATAAAGTTGTCCTCCCAATCGAGTAAAAATTATAGCATCCAGGTATTGTTGAACCATTTTTAAAAACAATTAAATACTTAGTTTAAGTGAGTTTCTCTAATATTGGGCACATTATCGGGATTCCGAGAATACTCGCGTTGACGTATCTTTCTTTTATGTATATCAAAGAGAGACAGACCAACACGAATATTCGCCGAATCATTGATAATGTAGCCGTAACATAACGAACATGGCAGTTTCGTCTCTTACATTAGACATTACCGAACAAAACATTGCCGGTAAAAGCCGATTGGCCTGCTTCTCTCCACGCATCGCTCGTCAAGCGCGGCCTTAGTGTACGAACTGAGTGGACGCTCGAGCGGAGCGTGCAGCGGGGCGTCCATGTTAAACAAATGAAACCCATACAGGTATCCTCAGTGGACGCTTCTTATTATTATTAATCGTATGGCATTTATTTTCGAACCGTGAGATCTTCGAGAAGACAAGTACGGTTGCCAGTTTGTGGACGCTTCTTAGATTGCTTTGACGCTTGGCCGCGACGCCGCACGCCCCGCCGAACTTAGCGTCGACCGTGCACCGAGGCCCTTAGGTGAACTTTTCAAAGTGAAAGTCCTTACCGTGACATCCCTGGGGTCCACCTCCTCGGTGTCGGCGGCCGCGCTCTGGTGGTAGCGGCGCTTGACGCTGCCCTGGCGGGTGTCGACGTGGTTGGAGGAGGAGGCGGTGGCGTTGTTGTGCGGCGGCGCGGCGGGGCCGGCGCCGGCGCCGGGCAGGCGCAGGCAGCACGACAGCCACGGGTGGCGGCGGCCGAGGCGCGCGCATTCCTTTTGGAACTGGAATTTCGATTTTTAACAGTCAGTTAAAAATCAATTCGTCTAAAAATTTCCGGTTGTGGAATGAGCTGACCTGCCGAGGTTTAACAGAGGGACTACAGTATGGGGTTCTTCAGGAAAGGAGTGTTTAATTTTTTTAAAGGGTTTCACAACGCGCATGTGCCCTTGGATTTCCAGTCATCTATAGGCTGCGGTTACTTTAACCGCTTACTATCAGGCGGGCCGTACGATTCTTTGCCACCGATGTGGTATAAAAAAATTAGGAAGTTCGTTCGCGAAAAAGTCATCATCATCATATCAACCGATGGACGTCCACTCCCGCGACCTTCGGAGCGAAAAAAGAACTTATCCCTAATCGCGTAAGCCCCTAAATTCCTTAAGAGGGCACAGCACGCCCGGTTCTCCATACAAACGTATTTACCCTCTCATTTTAAAACGCCATGCTAGAATAACATGAAACTTTGTAACCTTAATAATCGCTGTATTTTTTCTCCATCATAATTTCAAGCAACAAAAACAAATGTCCGACCTAGATATGCCGGATTCCATTGTGTATACAAAGTTTCATGTTATTCTAGCATGACGTTTTAAAATGAAAGCGTAAATACGTTTGTATGGAGAACCGAACGTACTGCGCACTCGTAACTTATTCATGTAAACGGTGCCGACTATAGACATGTATTTATAATATTTTAGATATGGCACCCCGAAACTATGTATACCTATTGACGACCTATTTAGCCTAGTTGGTAGTGACACTGCCTCCGAAGGTAGAGGTCTCGGGTTCGAATCCCGGCCAGGGCATTAATTGTGCATTTAGCACGGATATTTGGTCTTGGGTCTTGGATGTTTTCTATGTATTTAAGTACGTATTTATCTATATAAGTATATATATCGTCGTCTAGTACCCATAGTACAAGCTGTGCTTAGTTTGGGACTAGGTCGATTTGTGTAAGTTTGTCCCCCAATATTTATTATTATTTATATTTATATCATCATACTGGATCAACTTCAGCGTAAACGTAAAGAATTCCCCCTTCCCTTTAAATTAAAGTCATCTTAACAAATCGGATAAACTTATGATTATTCAAAGGGAATTTCACTTGGCACTTAAACATAATATGAGCAGAATCGTGATTGGTCACGATTCTCAATCATAACGAAACGATGAAGTGTAAATAACAGCTTTATTGTTAGGAACCTTTTGTGACGATGCATTAATAAACCATGTCAACAATGCTGATTTCAAAAATGTTTGAAAAGTAAAACCAATCATTTATAAAATCTAAAGATTTAATTAAATACTTACGATCTCATTTTGCAAACAGTGAAAGATGAAGATGAAGAGTCCCTGTAGCGAGTTGAGGATAGTAAACGCGTATGCCACGCCCACAGTTTGCTCGTTCAGGTACAGAAGGCCGAAAGTCCATGTTAGACCAAGCAGAAAGGCGAGGACTAGCGAGCTGTTCAGCCATACTCTGGAACGTGAGGAAAATGTGTTGAAGGGATCTTATGAATCAGAAAAATGTGTTTCCCACACCTATTTATGCCATGAATGTTCCATTATCCAACAAGCTTTTTTCTTAAATTTGGGTTGTAACCGTCCATTCGTAAGTAATCTTGTCTTAGATTATTTGTGGCCTGTTATCACAAGAACTAACTTCTATATCAGAAGTCTGTCTTGCATAGCATACTAGCTTGGTGGGCATAGTCTGCAAAGCTACCATTAGATATACACCATTCACTCAACGACTTTTAGACGGGACATTTCTCTCTTTAGACTACATTCTTTCACACTACGTTGTCCCAACAGGCAACTATCCAATTGAAAATTCATTACCTTAAGTTCATTAACCGCGTAATTCCTATTCAAGGACATACCTATGTTCTTTGATAAATAATATATTAAGATTTATGGATAACTATTTTAACAATACCTGATTTTGTACAGCTTGGAGTTTTCTTTCGCCTTGATGGAGACGGTAGAGTGATGGCACATCATGTAAATCACCATACTCAAGCATATCCAATTGGCCTGAAACCATTAAAATAGTAACATTACATGTTGTCACCATCATTTATTTCTTAGAGAAAAAATATATATGTTTTAAATCTAACTTGGGTATAAACAAGTATCTCTTAATGTTAAAAACAATAGTTTTAGATACCGAGACAAGCAAATATTTCATTGCTGGTTCCATTGGAAATCACTAGGAATTCGTACCTACAAAAAGCAGCTTTTTCAAACTTAACTTTTTTATGCTGACTAGTCACTGCTGAAGGACCACTAACCACACGAATCTTATCACTAACACCTAAGAAAGAAAGCCGAGTCTATCCGAAGCGGCTATAGGAACAGGCCTAGTAAAGACCGTGCAAGAAACTCACCGTTAGCACTAAAGCCACAGGCCCCACGAAACTCATCACGAACAGGCGGTCCGTGGACAGCCAGCAGTGCTGCGGCGTCCCGTATCCGGCGGGGAACGCCGCTGCTGACGCCAGCACAACTAACGCGGGCGCTAGGTAAGCCCCCGCCATGTACCAGCGCGCGCGAGGGCGTTCTGGCTCGAATACTTCCACTAGCATCGCGTATAGGTGGAACCCTGGAAGAAGAAGCTAATTTAGAACTTTTCAAACTTTGTCTGACAATCTGCTAACAAGGTTTTTGTTCCAAAGTTCCTCATTTGATCTAAACGTCACACTTCCGTCTTCGAGGCAATAATTGTATCACAGATAGTCCACAACTCCTCGTAGTCCGTGATAGCAAGGTTCACTTAGCAATGACTCTGGTAAATTGCTGGCTTGTCGTGGTTTTGGATTGAAGTAGCTCTAAGCTACTAGTAAAAATAATAATTCATAACTTAATACGTAATACGATTATGACCAAGAATGACCTGGGTACTTCGAGAGACATGAGATTCCAAGTTAATCGATCGTTGATCAAGGTGATAAGAATTACCTACATACAAATGAATCTGATGTCGTCCTGTTTTAAGTACTTAGCCTGAAGTCTAAATAATCTATTGAGGAGCTTACCTTCTAGAAACATCCAGGCGAAAGCAGCGAGGAAGAAGTAGTGCAGCAAACCCGCAATGATGCCACATAGCACTCGGTCTTGTGTTTGATCGATGCCACACATGAACACCACTTCGGCGATTAGCAGGCAGGCGCAGAGGTTTTTGTGGATTAGTACTCGGTCAGACTGCAAAAAAAAATACAATTAGAAAATGATTTTCACATTGTATGCCTTTACAGTACAAAGTAGGGATACAGTTCCAAAAAAATCTAAGTTTTTGAGAATTTTATGCAAGCTTAAAATTCTCAAAAAGCATTCAAGGTAAGTTATAGTCTACAAAACAACTCGTGAAAAAGTCCCAAGAGTTATGTGTACCTATGAAGAGCTGCATTTTTATGTTGGTCGAGAACAAAACGATGTAACATATTTCCACTCACCTTCATATTCCTAAAGCACTGGAAGACAATAATAGCAGCTAACAGAGCCACAGCCGAAATCGCACAGCCTATAAACGTGAGCAGTCTTAAAGCCATCTCGTGTTTAGCACCGATGGACACGCCATGGACGTCCATGAGGACAGCGAAGTTGGTAAGGTGGGAACAGGCGCAGCCAGTGTGGGTAGAGTTGGACCATTCGACATTGCAGCCTTCGTGCGACCAGCCACTGGAAAGAAAAAGGTTTTTATTGATGATGGTTCGTAAAATGATGACTATGGTCAGTACAACCCAAAGGCGTTGTCAGTCAGTATTTTGCCAAGAGGAATGCAGATAAAGATGATGAAACTCTTCAGTTCGGGAGCTCTTCGAACGAGTGCCAACCCAGCTTGTTCTGCTAGGGCAGCTGCTACATCGGCCTATACCTCTGATTACTACACTTTTCATACAGTCTCAAAAACTCATTATATCGTCCTTCACCTCTGTTATTGGGATGATCCCAACCTGTTATATTTTATCGACTACTTGGTAAAACAAAATGCATTTAATTGCTTATGTGTTTAAATGAAAATCAGTTTTCATTTAGTCATGAACGACCCGGGTATGTCCTTAAACTACGACCAAGACCACCGGGGAATGGGCAGCAGCATTCCTAGAATGCGGTGGAGATACTGCGATCGCCAACCCGCATGCCAAGCGTGGCGATTATGGCATTTACCCCCCATGAAATTGGGGGAGGCCTATGTCCAGCAGTGGACGTCCTAGGGCTGATATGGTGGTGGTGGTGGTGGAACGTTTTTTACAGTACATTAAAAACTTCTCTATACTTAGGTACTTACTGCAATGTGTAGTCCCAGAAAACGCAGGCTGGGTTCGTGACGTTTTCCGTCTTCAGATGTTTCATGGTGAGTCGCACCATTTGAGATAGTTGAATATGTCGTCCGTTCCCTAAACTGGCTGATATGACCTGTGAAATAAAGTATGATGAGGTCAGGTGCACGAGAATGTAAGTTAAAGGGTTAATAAAGAAGAATCTATCTATGACAATTAGACATACAATGCTGGATTGCTGTCAATCATGATTATCTTAGCGTTATCCCAGTACAGTTGCATCCTGAAGAATGCCCAGGGTCCGCTTCCTAATCCCAAGAACTAGCGTAGGCACTAGTTTTTACGTAAGCGACTGTCATCTAAGTTAGTTTAAAAATCACCTTTACTCGTTGACCCATCAATCTACGACAAATTGTCATAGAAGAATATAATCATTATCACCAATATTTCACCAACTTGACGGTAAAATAGCGGCTTGGTAAGGCGTACCTAAAGTCGCACTCTGCTGCCTGTGTGCACTATGCTACAGTCTAAAAGCCTTAATCCACCTCTTTCAGCTAGGAGAGATGGCTTATGCTTAGCAAGTCATAATTAGAGTTGATTGGAAAACGAGAAGAAAAGTATTTTTTTCAGTAGACTGAAAGCACTTACCTTAGAATTCAGAACTCTGGTAACATTCCTTTTGTCCCTTTCAGAGTTGAGGCTGGTGGTTGAAGAGGCAGAGGCGTCAGAGAGGAACGAATACGGCTGGCTTTTGATCCCGAAGGTTGGAGGTAGGATCTCCTCCAGACGATCGAACGCGAAGAACACGATGCGGACTAGGTCGTTTTGACGGTTGTCTGGAATAAAATTGACTTTGAACGATATGCTACTCATGCAGGCGAAAGAAGCGTCGGTCTTCCACCGACTCGATAGGTTGAGGAGATTACAAAGACGGCGGGTCACACCTGGATGAGACTAGCACGAGACCAGGATGAGTGGCGTACACTATGCTCAGCAGTCAGTGCTTATAGGTTGAGAATGATGATGATGATGCAGGTATAAAACTGAACGAAATATCAGAAATTCATCTTAACGATGATTTGATTAAATGTTATGTAGTGTTGTCGTTTCATAAATGCTTGTTTACTTTGTTGTAAATAACAGCGAAAATTCAAGTGTCTTTTTATTACTATCGAGGCAAGTCAAGATGTTTAAGAAGCGGCACAAATTTTACAACTTTGATATGCTTATGGAAAGGCTTCTCAATGGTAATTTAATTACTCTATTAATAATCATAATGAGTTTTACAATTATCAAGCGCTCTAATGATTCCAGCTCTATGCATTCACTGACATGACTGTATGCACATACGTGTTGTTGTTTTATGTCTTAAAGTTTCACTAATATTTTTTTATCGGTTGTGAAATTTTATTTATCGTCTTATTATACTGACCTAGTAAAGCAGCTTTGGGTATAGTGATGGTGTCCTCTGATGCTTTCCATTGTTCTTGTGCGATGATCGATGGAAAAGTCTCGTCTTCTACATTCTTCACTTCTAGAACTCGTACAGAAAGACCTAAAAAATATGCTGCTATATGAGATTCTGCTACTTTCTAGGAATGGAACATAAAATATAAGTGACATTGTGGAATTTTACGATGTAACTATCAAAGCAATGTCACAGGAACATAAGATATGGACGAGTATTGATTAACTTACATATATTTTTGACGATCTGCAGGATAGTCTTCTCCTTAGTGACTGCATCGGCCAGTAAAAATGCGTTTTCCTCTAGCTGGGTAAGCAAGGCGCTTGCGACGCGGTTCTGTGCGTCAGCGCTCAGGTCAGCCCAGGACGATCGCTGACCTTCTTCTAAAAGGTTTGAGCCTGTGAAAACATAATAAAATTGGAACATTATGTACAACCACAAAAAGGACAGAGACGAAAACTAAACAAGTTGTGAGTTTTGCTCGACACTAACTCCATACGTGACATTTTCCATCCTAATTCATAACAATAGAGATTGCGTAATGAGGCGGCAAGCATCTGTTGTAAGTATAATAAAATTATAAGACGGCCGTACTTAAGTGAATGAGGTTTAGTTGCTTGGTAGTTACAGTATGAAAAAGATTGAAAAAATATTTTCAAAAATACCTGTAGGCCTAAGCAAGAAACTTGTCTTTCCCCCATCACATTCCAGTTGAGTTCTACCTAGCTAAGCATAAGTAGTGTAGTAACCACGTAATAAAGTGATGAGCACGACCGCTCTGCCAAGAGTCAAAGGACGAAGAATAATAGCATTCTTCTTCTGGTTTAGGTGGTCTTCCACGTAATGACAGACTTATCACTATTAAATCTCTCAAAGTCCAAACTCAGGCCCCAAAATAAATGGACAAAAAAGGCATTCATTATAGATTATTACCAGTCTTTATAACCCCCAGAAGCATGTCAGTCACAATGGCCTCTCTCTGCTTCGCATCGGGGAACGTTTGTACATTCTGCGACATCCGCTGAGCCAGCTTTTTCATTATGCTTGTTGTTGTCAGCATATCTCCTCCGTATAGCGTCTTTGATGATGTTACCTGATTGGAAATATAAAAATATGTTAGTAAAATCTTAACAAAAAACAGGAGGACCATAAGCGTGATTTTTATTATCTACTGCACAAGCGACAAACATTTTAAGTCGTAAAGAAGTATTGACGTAGGTAATGGAAGTTAATTCCAATTTTAATTTTAGATTATCTAATTTAAAGTAATGAAGTCCGAAGCAAACTGTGTGAGGATGCAACCCAAAGTTAGAATGGCGTGAAGATCTGTCTCAGTCTGTTCTTGACTGATATCTTTTCGGAGTCGTTAATTTACCTGTGCCAAGTCATTGCTGATGCTTAGAAGTGATTCTCCCTCCCTGACCCTGGCTTCGAGGCTGTTCAGCCAGACGGACCGACATTCGCTCAGGTCGGGCGTCGGGCCATGCCATTCTGGTATCGCGTCAGCTGTAAATAATGAATATTATTATCTGGGTTTTGTAATACAGAAAAATGACCTTCCTATACCTCTATTTCAGCGTGACTATTGGCATGACAATTAGAAATATCCGGATTAAATATAAGTTACAGTACATAGGATGTAATAAAAATCGAACGGCACATATGTTTTCACGACATTAGATGGCACGGTATTTATAACAGTATTGAACCAGTTTCTCGACTAGAACGAGAATTTGTGTAAACTCACTGTATTGGTCAGCTCCAGTCACCAAGGTTCCGAGTGAACCTATATTTAGACTGGAGGCTTGTGCGTCCGGCAGATTCGCTCCACGGTAGTCGATCATGTGTTCAGGAACGTCTCCATCACGACCTATAACAACATTATTTCTATTTAATGACAGACTATGAATACTCAAGTTTTTGTTCTTTCAAGTTCTCTGAAGCGAGTTGATTTTAATGTTTCTAGCCCAAAGGGAATGAAAACTCGTAATTCTTAGTACGAAATAAAACAATTTTAAAGTAGGAACGTTGTAATATAAACATGTTACTTTAATTAGTTTGTTTCAAGGAAAAACAAGGAATAGGCACTGCCATGATATATGGCGCAGTGCGATCACCATAGGTAAGTAACTAACTGAAGTTCGTTTCCCCTCAAAAAACTTTGCTCGTTATAAACGTTTACTTTAGGTATTTAACTATATCATTTATTTTAACTGGCAATATTAAGTTGCAATATTTTTAGGTGAATTCATCATGTCATCATCAATGGCCATTGCATCCTTGTCGTATGGCACAAGACCGGTCATTGAGGCACTCTTTCAGGGAGGCCTATATCCAGCAGTAGGCGTCTTTTGGTTGATATGATGATGATGAAAATTAATTTGCATATTTACCTTTAAGTAGGGAGTCGGAACCAAGCCTCTTCATAAGCTGAAGCCTGTCATTCGGCTCTAGACCCAGGTCGTGGTAGTTCTCCCCTGACTGCAAACCGGCCCCGCGCCGTCGCGGCCGCTCTTCCTCCGTATGTTGGTGTGGTGGTACCATACATCTGGAAACATAGTCGGGTTTAATATCCAGTCCTTGGTTCAGTTTCCCATAATAGTATAAGCTCTTGTAACAACCCTATAGGGAAAATAGATAAGAAAATCCTGATTTCTAAATCTATGTCGATAGTTTCACAATAGCGCCCGATATTTGCTGCTGCTTCTGAGCTGCTGTGTAGGAGGTGGAAATCGCGATAATAATTGCCAAACTGCGAGGCGGATGACACAAAGAAGATAGATTCAAACAACAACTTCACAAATTGAGTTACTGTACTTTATGCTACTATATGGTATATGTAAGAACTGTAGTATTTGGCATTCTCTGGTCTCAGCCACCCCAATGCGAAACGGGCGTAAGTATATGTATATCCGATGTGTCATGGAAGGAAGTCCTTGAGTGCCGAGATGTCAATATTGCTGTTGAAATGTTATACCAACAGATATACTTAATTTTCGACTTGTGCTTTCCAAAAAAAATAAGACCCTTAAAACCATCCGGGCGTTATCCGGTTTGGTTCACGGTTGACTTAATTAAAGATATTGAACGCAAAGCGAATCTTCATCGTGAGTGGAAACGTTCTGGTGATACCGAGGTATATGCTCAATTTTCTAGGCTAAGAGCTGACGTTAAATTGCGGACATCGAGGGCCTACAATGAATATATTCACCGTATTCAATATAGAGTTATTGCTGACCCTCGAGCCTTCTGGCAGCATATTAGCGGTCTTAAATCTAAAGGGGGTTTTGAATCTCAAATTTCTTATAACGGGAAAGTTTGTGAGGGCCAAAAAGCGGCACAGGCTTTCTCGGACTTCTTCTCGAGTGTCTTTTTGCCCTCCGATCCTCTCCTCGACTGTGACAGAATTCTTAGTGAGGATCTTCCAAATACAGCTAACTGTGTCCATATTAATAAAATTTCACTTCAAGACGTAGAAATTGGCATCAAACGCCTAAAGCCTCATAGCTCCCCTGGTCCAGATAATATTCCAGCATTTATCTTAAAAGGGTGTAAAGACTCGCTTGCTTTGCCGCTAGTCCGCATTTTCAATTTAGCTTTAGATTCTGGGACGTACCCCTATCAATGGAAAGTGACATGCGTGCGCCCTATTCCCAAATCAACGGACACCGCTAAAGTTGAAAATTATCGACCAATTGCTATTCTCTCCTCGATCGCAAAGCTCTTTGAGTCCATCTTAAGTAGGCACATAAATTCCCAGATTAAACCCTATCTCAGTGACGCTCAGCACGGTTTCCGACCTAATCGTTCGGTTGAAACGAATCTACTGACTCTGGTTGACTCGATCTCTGAACACTTAGATAAGGGGATTCAAGTTGATGTGTTGTACTTCGACTTCAAAAAAGCGTTTGATCGCGTAGATAATGATGTGCTCTTGAGTAAGTTGAGTTGTATTGGTTTCTCCTCCAAATTGCTTAAATTCTTTGGCAATTATCTGCGCGATCGACGACAGTACGTGCAACATGGCTGCTTTGTCTCTGAATCATATCATACCCGTTCTGGAGTCAGCCAGGGTTCGATTTTGGGACCGTTACTGTTTGGAATCATGATCAATGATCTGGCGTCAATCCCAAAGTGTGCCAGATCTCTGCTGTATGCCGATGACCTGAAGCTTGTGTATGGCGTGCAGCAACTTTCAGACTGCAAATCACTTCAGGAGGACATTGACCTTATATATCAGTGGAGCATTCGAAACAAGCTTCTATTTAATGTAGAAAAATGCTCAATAATGACCTTTGGCCGTATCCATAATCCCCTATATGCCAAATATACACTTGGGACAGAACTGTTAACTCGTGTGGATACCGTCAAGGACTTGGGTGTGTTATTTGATTCACGCCTCACGTTTCATGACCACATAAAAGTGTTAGCGGCGAATTGTTTCAAAAGATTGGGGTTCGTGATCAGGAATGCGCGTGATTTCGACTGTCCCAGAGCTATACAACTCGTATTCACCGCCTTAGTTAGAAGCAAACTTGAGACAGCGTCCATAATCTGGAATCCGCGTGAATCTTCTTACATCTTGCTATTGGAGAAAATACAAAAAGCCTTTTTACGGTTTCTTTATAAGAAAAAATATGGGTATTATCCATTTTTATATCCCACAAAATTTCTATTGGGCGTATTGGGCCTTAATTCACTTGAGACGAGGCGTAACTATGTGCTACTAACGAGCGCTTGCAAAATCTTGCGAGGATGCTCAGACTGCCCAGAGCTGGTGGGTCAGGCGGTTCGTCTGCTAGTCCCCTCTCTATCAAGATTCCATTTTCGCACGCGTAACCGGCTGCTACTGGCTGCTCCAGAGGCGCGCACCATATCGCGCAAAAACTCTCCTCTCGTTCGAGCTCTACACTGCCTTAATGCGCTTCTTGCATCAGCACCGGATGTGGATGTATTTGCAAGTGATTGGGGAATTGTGTGTCGTGAATGCTTAAGGTTATGTGAGGAGATGGATGCAAGGAAGTCTTCTGTTATATATTAGAATTTGTAATCTAGTTTGTAGTTCACAGTGACTTAGTTTCGAACTGTAATACTGTGTAATTATTTTGAATAAATAAATAAATAAATAAATATGCATGACGGTAAACAATAATTGGGAAGATCACTAGTCATTTTGCCGATAGGTGTAGCGTGAGATGCCAGACAATTCGCTGGACTGATAACCTTGATTACTTTTAGCAGTGGTGGCAGAAACCCAGGATTGAAAATGATTCTTCATTATTCGACAAATCAAAGCTGATGAATGATTAGTTAAATCTCAGATCTACTTGTTTGAATTAGAGCCTGTGGATCAGATACTTACTTCCACCTGGCCAGCCCCGTGGCACCTCCAGGACAAGGCTGGACAGCGTAAGTGCCAGCGAGTGTCCAGTTCCAGTGGAGCCCGCGAGCGCTCACTTGCGGACAGTACGCTCGTCGCCCTAGGTTTGGTGTTGCACTCGTTGCTGTAAAAGAAAAATACTTGTTAAGATACGTCGAACTGTGAAAGTGGATGGTTGATTCTTTTTTTCAATTTGTGTAAGATTTTCCCCAATATTTTTTTTTTAATTTATTGGATGGGACATGAAAGAGTTTTAAGGTATGATTGGTCACGATCCTCAGTTGTGAGAGAATGACGAAGAAGGTACATTTATTTTAGCAGCTTATTATTTCATTTTGTTCGTAATGTGCTTTTATGATGTCTCTCCTTTACCGCATGCCCAATGTAGCTAAGGCAAATGTACTTGCAATTAATAAGACACCGGTTTAGCTACTCGAAACAGGCGCGGCGAAGCTTTAAAGTAAGACAAACCTTTAAGTTATCTTTTAGAAACTTCACATACCTAATGTTCCCACCTGCTAAAGCAAACCTCGTTTCTACAAGTAAATAAGCTCTTTGCTGCCTAAGTGAAATGGTAAGCATTCATTAAATAGTTGTACTAAAGCTGTCATTTACACCTTGCACTCAAAGGGCCAAACACATTGCCTTAGCTTTCACTTTCACTTTGGCTTGACTTTGCAAAGTCAACACACATTATGCTAAGTGCTGAGTGCTTGTTTATCTTGGCTTGGAAAATTTCGCCGATTATGCTGCCTAATTACCATTTGATATTTAGGCTAGGTTGCACCGACTTACGATCACAGACCGATCAACGTTAAATATGGCGCCGGCAGCTGTCATCCCATAGAAACTTGTCAAACTCTCCATACATTCAAGTTTTAACGAACACAGATTACAATTACAGAAGGTACTGGACTACAGTATGGGGTTCTTCAACGCGCATGTGATACCCCTAGGAGTTGCAGGCGTCCATAGGCTGCGGTGACCGCTTACCATCAGGCGGGCCGTATGTATGCTTGTTTGCCACCGACGTGGTATTTAATAAAAAGGTTCGGTGCAACCCAGCCTATGTGTTGGTTTCAAAAATGTCACCTAGGATAACAGAAAGCAGTCGGAAACGTTTCTCAATTAGACTGTTTATAGAATTACCCATTAGCTAACTTCATTTTAGGACTAAGACTAAGCTCACATTATAAACCCCTTAAATTATCGTAAACTTATAAATAAGAATACGATTAATAAATGAGAATACGGCTTATCATTCAACTAGCCGAATAAAAAATATTACAAATTGTTTTTTTTAAACGAGCATGATAAGAATAGCTCTAATGACTGTATGAACATTATTTTCTGAATTACATACTACATTTGACATTACATTACTAACAGTTACAAAATTCATCACGAACTTCTTATTAGAAACAATTGACGATCGCATAAGTACCTATTCCATTGGACCATTTATGCTACGGCACGCTAAAAACTTACGTTTCAACAAATTACCATTACCTACAGACTGATCAACGTTAAATATGGCGGCGGCCGGAGTCATGTCATGTAAACTTGTCAAAAGTTCCATAGGACCTGATTTTACCGAACATAGCTTATGATTCCAGACCGCCTTCAATGTTGATCGGTTCGTTATCGTATGTTAGTGTAATCAGCTTCTAAAGCTTTGTCCACATTTGTATCTCTTAATCATATCGTATCTCCGTCGCGTGGCACCGATGCGTATCATGATCGTTAGTTTGTACGCGAAAAGTGTTGCATGATCGCGTATTTTTTCACGTCCAAACTAACGATCATGATACGCGACGGAGATACGATACGCTAAAATGATACAAATATGGACAAAAATATATTTGACGACCTGTTTGGCTAAGTTGGTAGTGATCGAGTGGTAGGCAGGGTTGCCTAAGCCCACGAAGCCGGAGGTGCCGGTTTCCAATCCAGGTCAGGGCATTATTTGAGTAATAAGCACAAATATGTGTTCCTGAGTCTTGGATGTTTTCTATATATTTAAGTATTTATTTATCTATATTATAAGGATGCATATCATCGTCTAGTACCCATAGTACAAGCGTTGCTTAGTTTGGGACTAGGTCGCTTTGTGTAAGATTGTCCCCCAATATTTATTTACTTATTTTTTATTTATATCGTCCTGGTTAATAAATGATTAAGTACTCACAGTATCTCTTTCCGAATAGGTCATCCTCGTTATCTGCTGGGTTTTCTTTAGGAGGAACGTGGACCGAGGGCGTGGAGCCAGAATCTTCGTTGACCGGCCACTGTGGACTTTCTTCTGTCACAACTGTAAAATATATAATAATAATTTAATTTGGCGCCTAATTTTAGGCTAGCAGGGCCCGGTCCCGATTTCTATGAAATTTCCCGAATTTGTATGCCTTAAGTGACTTTTCGAGTGTGCATAAGGTATTTTTAGTATGGAAAATGGAGCACTCGTGGCCCGCGTGCGGTATGCGAGCTTAAGCGACTTGGGTCCGGGTCAGTTCTTGGATGGGTGACCGCTTTGAGTGGTTACTAACTGAGCGCTCCCGTGCTTTGGAAGGCACGTTAAGCCGTTGATCCCGGCTGCTGTCTATGACATGCCCACTCACTTGACAAGCCTAATAAGGTCTAGTTTCTCCCTTGGGTTGGAAGGTCAGATGGCAGTCGCTTACGTAAAAACTAGTACTTACAACAGTTCTTGGGATTAGGTAGCGGATTCTACTGAACTGGGATAACCCTAAGATGGTGATTGGCAGCAATCCAGCAATATATGTCTAATTATCATAGACAGGTGACATGTGTCAACTAAGTGTAGCGTCTCCATCTACGATAGCAGTCGTTAAGCCAACTTAGAGGCCTTCCGGTGGCTAGAGAATTTCTAACAGTCAAGTTTCCCGCTCATTTGACAAGGGGGTCGAAGTTGCACCACGTTTGTAGCACATCTGTAGTAACGCACGGCCAGGAGCGCTCCATAGCAGAGCAGCTGTAATAAAGGGTAGTTAATATATTAATGATTACCATCTTCTTCCTTGTCCTTGCTTGGCTTGTCGTTTCTCGGCCTGTTCTCAGGCTCCACAGCCTTAGGAACCTCCTCCTGGACCTCTGGTAGTGTCTCCTTGGGCGACTGTTGGGGTTCCCTCTCTGACGACGAATCTGGTTGCCGTGTCGTGGTCTTCTGGGAAACATGATTAGATTTAGTTACAAGAAATTAATAATTATCGTTTAAATTAAGTTTGAATAAACTGGCAAGTCCGATATTTGGTAGATAAAAAAAACATTTGCAATGGAAAATGTACGAGTATCAATATGTTATATTAAACGATCTATACCTATAGATCTGATACTCCCAATCTTTAAACGCAATTTCTAGATTTACTTCTGGAAGAAGTGTGATATGCGGCTGAATGTCGATGGCGTAAGGACAGTATAGCCTTCTTCCTTTCGTTCTGCTGAGTCTGAACATGGTTCATGGGTGCTAGAGGGACCGTGGACACCTACAGACTGGGTCCAAAAGAAATAATCTCACCTTAGACGCAACGTCTCCTAGCTTCACTTCAGGTGGTAATGTGATATGTGGCCTGAATGTTGGCGGAGTGATGACAGTCGGCTTCTTCCGATCGCTCTGCTGAGTCTGCACAGGGTTCTTGGGTACTGGAGGGACTGTGGACCGCCACACCGTGGGCTGGGACGTGATCAGCCATGGTGGGGATGGTCGGTTTGTTGTGCTTGTCGTTGATGCTGGAAATAATAAGGTATTTATGAAGAAGTGTTTAGTGAAAACAACATACTGATATAATAGGAACATGAAGTTGCATCAGGTGATGTTCGAGGGTGATATTGAGTAAAAACTGAGCACACCTATTTTCTCTAAAAACAAAATAAAACTAACAAGTAAAATACTTTTTCGTAAATGTAATTCAAATACAGAAAAAATATTTTGGTACTATGGCTTGTCAGGGGTATTGGCTACATGGCAATCCTGTTCATCGTCTTTTTTGTCCATATTTGTTTTATTTAATTGCAGATAGCACAAAAGTGTAATCTCTTTAAATACTAGACCCAATCAGTTACACACGAAAACTGGTATGTAAGTATTGAATGCTCTATTTCCGGCTTTTGATTTGGCCATAATAACAGTTACCACTGGAAATACTTAATGATACATACCAGGTACACATTGGTAATGAGCCTCCAGATATTTGAGCGTGTTAGGACACGGGTCGCCGAACATGCTCGTGCTCGCCAGTATACTGCAGTTTTGGTGCATACTACATCTGTAATGACAGGAAACATCGGTTAGAAACAGTCTGATGACTATTTTATGACTCTAGAGATCATAAATCTGACTAGAGTAAAACGACGGTATAATTTGTTGATAATGTTGAAATGGACCTGTTAGGCCTTATATCGGAAAGATATTTATGTAATAAGATACTGAGTCCAACAAATATTGATAAAACCCGGTCTTAATATTAAACTACAAGTTAAACTTAAACATCATACCGCCAAGGGCATAAATAAGTATATATTTTAGGATCTTATTTCAATCGAAAAAGGTGAAAAAATGTATACATACATATTGGTGCCCAAGACTGTACTAATGATATATTCAATCTAATGTTAGTAATATTTATAGGTCATATCTCTTTTAATTCAATTTGAGTCATTTTACTCTTCATGTTGCTCCTACTCAAAGGCTTGCTCCAAAATATTCAATCGCTACTTTCGAACCAAAAATCTGTACAATAAATGCCGGAATATTTTTTCCGCACACACATTCGGTCTCGCGGTCACGTCAAAATATCCTTAAAAATTCTGTCCCCACTGGCGCTCGAGGATTTTTGAAAACATTTTCATTTTTAAGCACCGTTTACCCTTGTTTGCATTAGGGCTGCCAATTTACCCGTCATTTGCATGGCGTTGCCACGCATGTCTTTATTGCCAATCTCGCAGCTAACCCAATAAACTTGCAGCGGGATTTCATTTTGGGCAATTTTCACAGTTTCCGGTCGACGGCACGTTAGGTTAATGGCGAGTGCTGATGAGCAACAAATTGGGGCGTTTCTGATATTAAATGGTTTGGAAGTGTGTCACACGAAGATCGAAGTTAGGGGTGTCCATCGAAAATTTCGTTGGAATCTTGCAATTAATTTGATGAGAGCAGTATGTGACATGTGCCAACGATATTTCATCGAGCTAATTTACATGGAAATCATTAAAATGTTTTCCGAAGCGACCATTTTGAGCGTGGTATTTACGTCGATCCGTTTTTTAACGAAAATAGTCTTTTAATTATGAAAGTATCTGATAGAATTTATTTCATGCTTAGAAACACAAAAACCCCTTTAGATTTTTTAGATTATGCTTTTTTCTGCATCCCTATCCTATAGAATTTTGTTTCAAAACAAATGTGTTCAATTTTCTTTGTGCCCCTGTTGTGTCGTAACTATTGAACTGATATTGACAAATGTAGTGTAAGAAATTAATAGAATATGGTGGGGTGAATATCCAAGACAAATACAATATTGTTGGTGTGAAGTTTCAACATTTCCCCTTTCATGTAATGTACTTTATAAAGATAAACATCTTTTATATGTACTGCAATGTTCTTACCTACAGAAAAAAATAAGAACTTAATTATATGTATATCTATATGATAATGACATGTATGTCACTACAGTTCCTTTAAAACGCAATAGTAAGGACGAAACCCAATACCTGAAGGAATTGCTAGTTTCTGACGAAAGTAGCAGTCTTTATATGAGTGATGATTATTATTATTTAGATAAGTTTGATAAATAACGCGTCATTACAAAGTGGTGACAACGCCATTACAAACATGACGTTGATGATAATGATACTGCTGTTGCTGATAATGACAATTGTTAACAAGAAAAGAATTTACCTGCTATGTAAAACCCGTAAGCTCCTCGTCGACATACAGTTGACACTCCAGTCCGTGTTTCCATGGTCGTTGCAGATGGTGATCGAGAACCTTCCATAGTTGGCCCTGATAAGGTGAATGACCGAGCCTTCCCCGCAGCCGATCTTAAGGGTCTTGCCTTCGCACGCGTATGCCGTCTCGTAGCGAGGTTCTGAGAAGAAAATTAATGATTAGTTTCTACTGAAACTCCTTAAGAATTTGCTTGTAACTGAGACATTGTGACAAACATGTGTGTAAGGATATGGATAATCTTAAGCCTTTTATGATAGTAATGCAACCAAAACTAATTTAATGGTTTGGCTATGGTTTTTGCGAGTTACAAAATTGCATATGTAGAATGTTACTATCTGGTAAATAAAATACATCTATGCAAAAGTCTTGTCTATCCGTTTCTTTGTGTTTTCGTGATACGATTAAATGTGTGTCGATGACAGACCTTTACGGAAGCATAAAATAATTATTTTTGATTCAATTTTATTATTAATCATTCGATATAAGTACATATATGTATGTTTAGCAATCAATGAGTTCAATAACACAAAAAGGAATAAACTCGCCACCATTTTACTTCATTTCTTATTTATATCGAAAACAATCGATCTGATTATTCTTTTTGATCGATGACCACGTCTTTGCGGATTACGTTCACAATCGTGCACCCTTATCTACCCTCAAATAATCCAATTAAACATCGAACATTGTTACGTTCAGGATCCATTTGCAGGTCTGATATCAACTGGAACCGAGACAAAAGGAAAAACTGTCGACTCAACGTTCTATAATCAATTTCTGAACGATTCATCAAATTGAGAAAACAAGTGACGTAGAAAACAAATGAAGATTACGCATCGATGGCTTGCTGTCAGCTTGGAAAGATGTTACTCATATTGGGCACGCAATGGATGCGTTATAACATTCCCAGCTGCTGCAACTTTCACAGTAAGAGTTGGGGTGCATATTATAAGGTTTCTCGTGTAATAAATCTGGCCAAATTAATGGCAGTACTGACAGATCGTTTACGCGTTTCTGCAACGTCATAACTTGTAATAGGCGAGAGTTTGGTGCAGTTCGGATTACGTTTTACAATTTATTTCAGTTTAGATTGTTTGCTTGGCAGAAGTAATATGTGCGGAGCTATTCTGGTGTGAAATATCAGATATATTTCCTTAATGCTGTCATATCTAAATCGGAGCATGTGCAGCGAGGCATGTTGTTAACATGAGACTGCTCAAACGTCCCATCTGCTTAACGGTTCAACTTCCTTTATTATCGTCATTTACTATTTGCTTGAATTCCATAATAATATTATATTCTGCCCGTCTGTTTATGACGTCTTCAGGCTTAAACTGTTGAATCGATTTAGATAACATTGGTATGGAGATAGATTGAACCTCAAAGATCCTTATCAGTTAAAAAACCTCATTTGTTGTCAGAAATTGAAGAGCCGTACATTAGAATATGTTTTGAAAATATTATCGCAAACAAAAACGTCATTTACTCAAAAACCATTTTTCAAAATGGCGTCGTTTATGAAAACGCCATTAATCACACACTTTAATCCCGCTTAACATTAATCCCCGAGTTGTAATTATAACTTCAAACATTGGTAACTCGTAAACGGCACAATCGCGACAAAATTAAATTTTCCTGATTAAATTTGAGATTTAGTCTGACAGGTGGAAATTTTTGATTTGACGTTTGAATAACAACAATAAGAGTTATTTTAATATTTTAACTGCATAAACAATTCTTGAAGTTCAGTAGGTACGTAGGCAATTACTTTTATTAATTATTCATAATCATAATATATTCAGTTTTTAAGGTCTTAGTAGGGAGAGTAATGAGAAATATAATTAAGGTCATACAAGGTGGGCTCTGTAAACGAAGCAAATATTTAAAAGGACGCTTCCTTAGAACATCTGCAGTAACACCTGGTATACAGTTTTTGTACAAAAAATTTCGTTTCGGAGAAATTTTGATCTAAAATTATGACCTCCGAGTAATGGATCTTGACACCACGAGATCACATTTAGAGCACATCAGTCAATGCAGTGTTTGAGGTAGTATCATGAGGTAGTATATTCTTGGTATACTTGGTAAAATAAATTAACATTAATGTCACTTCAGAAAAGTAATGAAAATACACGTAAGACGTCCTTGAAGAAAAAAAAAACATATTTTTTTTTTACCAACTGAGACCACTTGTAAATAATTGCTGGCCCGCTAAATAGTCTACAGTTTAATTTTTTGCTCCTGTTACAGGGCCCATCCTGTATATAACGTATTTATAACTAACATCATAGATTGTTAAACTGCCTACAAATCTCCTTTGTTATAACTATATCAATATGTATACTTGAGAAATTGTCGTAAACAATATATAGAAACATGTTTTTTAAAGTGCAAAACCCCGTAAGTTATGTTTTTGTTTCAAAAATGACTAATGATTGTGCTGATTGCTATAGCTCATCTTGATTTCAATTTTACTACTAATTAACTAATATCTAATCTATCAGAAAAAGCATCATCTTTCGCTCGGACCATATCGATGGAAATCCACCGAGTTCCATAAGCACAATAGAGAACAACAAAATATTAAACCCAAAGCAGACAGCATAGAAACGTAGTAAACGGTTTTCTAGAATTCATTAATGTTAGAAATTAATTACAGTTGTTGAAAATAGACATGATAAGAACTCGTTAACTAGGAGTCAATCTGAATAAACCTATTGGGTTTAGATCAAATTTTCGATTGATACATACAACATCTATTTCGACCGATACCATAAACAGATATTTTGGCCGAAACCGAAATTTCGGTCGATAATGGTTTTACACACGCTCCGAGTTAATATTTCGTGTCATTTTAAACCGGCTGCCGCTTTTAAACCGAACGCAATGCTCTAATGTCACAGAGACACGCGTACGAGTCTCACATGCGAGTTTCATTACATTGCGGTTACCGTGGTGGCGTATGAGTTCAATCGATCTGTGCAATGTAGTGAAACTCGCGTACGAGTCTCGTACGTAAATAAGGCTTTAGTTTCGGTACGACCGAAATATGAGCCGGTTTTCCGCCGAAACCAAAAGCAGATTTTTTGACAGAATCCAAAATTGGCCGAAACCGTTAATTCAGTCGCACTCTGGGTAGAACAAATGCGCGCATCAAATATTATATTGTACATACGTTTATGAAAATAAACCGTCTGGCCCTTCTAGGAACAATTATGTCTCCCCAATATCACAATTGTCTCTAATAAGTAGGTAGGGGTCGTGACACGAATCTTATTTATTTTAATTTGTTGATTATACGATTCTGGAGCCTGTATATATCTGTAAATGTAAACATATTGTATATGTACTATTATTTATTTACGCAGGCGGGTCAGCCCTAGGCAGAGATGGCGGGATGGCCTAGATGCGTTTCTCAGCAGCTAGGAAAAGAAGCATCCCGTAGGGACTCATAAATATCACGAGGGGAGCCCTTTGCCCAGTAGTGGGCCACTCAATAGGCTTTATATATAATTTAGTTGGACGAAGATGTGGAGTGAATGAAGACATACTGACGTAAATTCAGAAGGTATGTTTAGATGATGAAAGAAGATGGACAAAACGAGTGTATGAAGGAAGAGTGGATGGAAAAGTTGGAAAGGGATGACCTAGGCGAACGTACTCCAATCAAATAAGAGACATTCTGCTGAAAGGCCAGGTCAAGAGAACACTAAATCGGCGCGAATGCATGAAGGGATATGATATATGAGAGTTCATGAAGCGAAAGTTGATGTAGGATCGTAGATGGAAATCTGTGATCTCTGCATACCCATCTGCGAAACAGGCGTGAGTATTTGTAAGGTATGTATGTATAATTTAGTAAGCGCAATTCAAATTTTATTTTGAAACAATAATAGTAAATGAAATTTGACATAATTGGGCTTGCGTTGCAAATATCTTTTAGTTACATATAAATAAATAAATAAATAAATATTGCGGGACAATCTTACACAAATCGACCTAGTCCCAAACTAAGCAAAGCTTGTACTATGGGTACTAGACGACGATTTACATACTTATATAGATAAATACTTACTTAAATACATAGAGAACATCCAAGACCCAATGAACAAAACCCGAACTAAATGCACAAATAATGCCCTGGCCGGGATTCGAACCCGGGACCTCTAGCTTCGGAGGCAGTGTCACTACCAACTAGGCTAAACAGGTCGTCGAATATGCTATATGCTTCAATTAATTGATATTAAAGATAGAAGCTCTTTCATAAGATTTAAACATTAAAGTGTTATATAATATAAAAGCAGAAGCAAAAGCTCGGCTCTCACCTACAGGTATAGTCACTATAAATCATTATAATATTCAGGAAATTAAACTGATCGAAATAACTGGGTGCACGCGAGACTGCAGTTTGCGCCGATATTAAAGATTGCATCAAAATGTATTTTAAATCACTTGAAACTACATGCTACATATTTTACGTATCTACGTACATATGCACTTATATGGAGAGTAGAACTAATCTTGAACTCAACGCCACTGCAGTGCGTTTTCTCTCACAGCTGACTGTTTTTTTATACCACGTTGGCAAACAGGCGTACGGTCCGCCTGATGGTAAGCGGTAACCGCAGCCTATTGGCGTAAGGATATAGGCGCAATACACAGAGACTCCCACATCTCATCATTATCATCATCATCTCATCTCATTTTTTGTTCAAGATTTTATTGTCAATGGTACCTTTTTTCCACAATCATCGACTGCTCGTTGAGACGGTTGCAATGAGGGCAAACACAAGATTTTATCTTGTGTTGTGTAGGTTTTGCTATGGCCACTTTATGTCTCCATCATCAGATCATCTCGGCGGTAAGCATCATAATACTGCATTGTCACAGAACTTACATAAGTATGCCAAATTTCAGCTCGAAGCGCAAGCGCATGCGGTTGAAAATTTTGAGGGCAACTTACACACATACATACAAACAGTGCAAGTTATATAAAAGCTAGTAAAAACGATGTCTATTAGAAGAGGGGCCAATATGGTTTAACTCATTACTATACCCGTTTTTTTTTGAGATTAGAATTTTAACGGCCAGTTTTGCCCTCGTTTCTTCGTTTCCCTGGGATATCAGGGGACAATATTGTACTAATTTCAGTCACTTATTTCAGTAACTTTTTACGTTTCAAAGACAACACACCGCATATGTTCGCATTTCAACATTGTTTTCCTTTAAATCGCATGACGAGTAACGCACGATTTTTCTAAACTAAAAAAAACAAGGTATAATAAGACAATAGGTAATATTGGTTTACGATACTTAGTAAGTATGGTCTTACGAAAAGCCTAATAGAAGTTGTATCAAAGTTATTTTTACCTGACTACCCGTCCTTCCAGTTCGCAGCTATTACCAGCAATATTGAAAAAAGAAATAAGTATGTATAATAAAACTATTCTTCAATCTAATCACTAGTGTTTTCAGTTTCCCCTTGAAAGTCGCCAGTCATGAGGGAAGAGGTATAATAAAAAATATATTTATGGAAGATGTCCAGCCAGTTATTATGAAGGGTCGAAAACAATTTACGAGGTGTTTCCAAAGGGCTGGGAAATAATAAGTTTTGGGGGAATATGAAAAGGTAAAATGTTACAGTGTAGTGGTACAAAGCACGTGTAAGTTTCGAATCGACGGCGCCTCAATAGTTGGCAGCTTCAATATAAATTTCATATAGCATAAAGGTGACATGCATGGAATTATTGGAACACATACTATACTCACGCCCATATTCCCAAAAGGGGTGCTCTGCGCGCACGAAAATTAATTTCAGTGCCACTTATAGCAATTGTAGGTTTATACTAGATGGAGAAAATGTGTTATTGCAGTGACGGGTTGGTAGCCCATCGCCCACAACACTTCAACCTTGTTCCCGTAGTCAACTCCCGGGGCCCCGTGTGGAATTAAAATTAAACATTGAGGTTATGTACCCATACAAAAAATCATTCTTCAGAAGATGTAACTACAACGGCATGAAATGACATATTGGTAAAAATAAACTTTGGAGTTGCAATCGTGCATAGGCTACAGTGACCAAGCCAACAGGCGGGCTGCAAGCTTGTTTGCCACCGACGTGTTATAAAGTCAATATAGATTGGGAAGTATGTGAATGTCAAAGACACAATATACATAAAAACAAACGAACTAAACGGCATTTAAAAGGACAAAAATAACTTTGATGAGCGTTTTTCAGTAAGGGCTTTTAATTTTTAACTGTAATTTTACATACTAAACCGTCACTGTTCCTCCCTTAATACTAATTATGTAGCAAAGCTAATCATGTAGCTCTGCCTTCTTTGCTTTGATTATTAATGTATGAACCTAAGTTTGTACGTATAACGTCGTTCTTAATTGCGAAATTTTAAATGCAATTGCTTAATAATCCTATAGCCCTAACCTACCCTAACTCATCCTGTAATGAATTATTATAATACGCGAACGACTTTCAACCATATCCCAACACTGGAGAGCTCAAATTACGAAGGAAAGAGCAAATAAAATAGCTTCACATATCACAGAACCTCATTAGCAAATACATGTGACTGTCATTTGATACCAGACTGCCGAATAGCGTACTGAGTGGCAACCATAGCAAACTCTTATCTAATATCGCATGTGTTGCAATTCAAACCTAAGCTCAAATAATTAAGGTGCTATTTCGGAGCAACAACTACGATATCAGAGAATTTGAGGGTTATTTCGTCGCTCACATACTCGCGGCTTTGGAAGTTACGGCTGTGGACTTTATAGTGGTTGGAATAAGGTCGAGTTTGGTTCAACATGTTTGTAGTTTTATCGGTTGGATGGTGATTTTAATTTTGACTGTCATTAAATACCGTTAGTTGCGGCTGCATAAGGATTATATAGCGAATTTTATTGCGCGAGTGTAGGTTATCTTTATTCAATAGGTTACAGTAGTTCTGCCATTTAAAAAGGCCGTATTACAAATGGCATAAGTCACTATTTTCAGTGGAAAACCTCTGAAATAATTCTGCTTTGAAGAAATAAATATTTAATAAAAACGATCAAAAGGTAATCATTTAAAGCGAATCTAAACTTACGAGATAGTTTTGCCACAACATTATTAAATAATGTTTTGATAAGGATTTGGCATCGGTTCATAGAAGTAATCACACATCAAAAGATTAACTGTTGATATTTCTAATTTTATTAATATTTCATGTTTCATAGCTCTATCCAAAGGGCATGGGTATATACGAATAATATACCTACTATGTCGCAAAAAATGGTAACGTAGATCTGATTTAAACAAACTAGAATAGCGAATTAATATGAGATTAATCACGAAGTATACACTCTATGTCTATGTAGACGACGGCCTCGTTGGAGCGCCGCTGGCTCATAGAATTTATGTTTTTACAGCTTTCACAGATTTTTCTCTGTCATTTAAGTCAATCAATAATATTTGCACAATTGTTTCGACATTACAAGTTTTGACCGATATCTAGCTGCACATCGTCAACACTATACTCGTACTTGCATGAAAAAAATGACGATCTGAATACAAAGGTTGTGCCAACTCCTTTCCTAGTGCGAACAGCTAAGGACTGGAATTTGCTGCCGTCGTCTGTATTTCCTGATACGTACAATTTGGGTTTCCTCAAGTCAAGAGTGAATGGGCTATTACTGAACCAGTGAGCAACATCTTAGGCCTTTGTCATCGCTTTCCATCAGGTGAGACTAGGGCCAATCGCTGGTCAGTCAATCATTATCATAATCATCATTTATTGCATTATATGGTTACAACGGTTTTAAAACTAGATAAGTGTCTCAATATAAACCCTGTTAGGGCACTTCAATATTTAGTTAAACTTAGATATAAATAATAACCACATAAAAAACAGTTCTGTAATCGTATGCAGTGTTAATTAACCATGACAATCAGATATTGTATCAGTGGCGGAGCGCCCCTACAACACGATTCCCACCGGATTACCTAAATTTTTTGGTACAATATGTCAAACTCATCATAAATCATCCATCAATAAATATACAAAATATTTATTACATAAACATGTAGTACCATGGACAAATTGACTATAAGAATCTCAGCTTCACAATAAATTTCAACAATCACTACATTCACTATTTACTACGCACGTACTTCTCGACCAAGCTGAGTTTGCACCTCATTTGTATGCGGCGCCATACGCACCAGGTGCAAACTTAGCTTGGTCTCACCCGAACGCGCTAACGCTAAGACAAGCCCGCGTATTTTGTCTTGCCTTACAGTGGACAAATGTTAAGGTAGGTGCTTTTTTGCTCCGGGTTGCCCAGCGAAAATTCTTACGCACCGCCACTGTATTATATAGAAAGTTTGTCAAGTTTCTACAGGATGTTATACATTGATACAACTGTCTACACCATCGCCATACTTATAAGTAAAATTCGATCCGTAAACGTAAGTTTCAATCGTCCTTTTGTATCCTATAATAAATATTTCGTTTAAAAACATCACATTTTCAAAAACCTAGCACCAAACCGCAGACTAATTCGTAAACCCGAGCAGTTTTATATATTATCCGGACGAAAATAAAACTGGCGTTTCCGGGAAAATACGTCCAAGCGATTTAATTATATGAATTTGCATATTTCCGGAACTCTGGGAGCGCCCGGTAACGGGCCGTACTCTTTTGATTTGTTGAGCCCTTTTTTACAGAAAGTTTTTGTTTCAAACGCACGGGGAATTATTTAAATTTGTAATCGCATTCCCGAATCGGAGATAACGTGATTATTAATTATTGATTAGTTTTAATTGCATTTGTTTCACTTTAAATTAAAAGAAGATCGGAGTTTGGGAGCTTCGTGCTTTCGGTGGATGGATGGCGTTTTGAAATGGGTACCTCAAAGCGATCGGAGTTAGCTGCTGGAGAGAAATGGCCAAGAACAGATCAGCTTAGAGGAAGGTACTCGACCAGCCCAAAGGGCTATCGAGCATCAGATGATGATGACGAGGACATTGCGAAGGTGGATATCAAGCGATGGCGTGACCGGTCTTGTCAATGGACAAATCAATTTGTTGCTTTGACAGATCTCACAGTCACAACGTAGATGAATAACTACAACTTAGAAGAGTTAAAAAACCCCCGACATTTTTATTTCAAAGCTCAATATCTCAAAAACAGTAGAACAGATTTTCATGAAACATGGCTAAGAACACTCAGGATAAAATTATCTATGACACAAAAAAAAACTAAACGAAAATCGGTTCATCCATATGGGAGCTACGATACCACAGACAGATACACAGACACACGTTAAACTTATAACACCCCTCTCTTTTTGCGTCGGGGGTTAAAAAAACCGAGGACAGGGTGGGCTGAGAACAGCAAGCAATGAAGATCACGACCTTGATGAGGAGTTTGAAGACGTAATTTGCTATAAAGTGCAGACTAAGACTACCGACTCAACTGCACGCTCAACCTGATGGCAGTATGATGGAAATTAATGAGTAATTAAAGCTTGGTCAATCAGGATTCCTTCCATTTGTCTTAACCAGCCATCGCAACGAATCTTTATCTCAAATAAATAAAATATCGGCAAAGCTTGTGTTTCTTTTGGATTCACAAGCGTCCATAGGCTCAGGTGTCTGCTTACCATGCTTGTCAAATTAGTAGTATAAAAAATCATCAATAATAACATCGTTAAATCTCGACACAGGTACCTATATTCAGATTTTTATGACCATCTTGTTTAATAACTGAAAGAAGCGAAAGAAATTTGTCCGGATCGTAGCAAATGGAAGTCTGTTGTCTCTGCCTACCCTCCGGTAAAAAGGCGTGAGAATACGTAGGAATATGTATGAATCGAGGTATACTTGATAGCTGCGACAATTAATAATGCAACTTTAATTCAGCTTTGTTCATTCTTTCTTCATCCTTCTACGTTATTACCGATTGTATCCTAGGGAAGAGCCCAAAGTTCGCTTCGACACTTATCTCAAGATTTGGCGTAGGCCCCAGTAGCTATGTATACGTAGATACATTTTTTATTTAATAAAAATATGATCTACTAAAAATAATCGCATGGCATTTATTGTCGAACCGTGAGATCTTCGAGAAGACAGTACGGTTGCCAGTTTGTTGCACTTTTAGCATCATCCAGGGGTCACGTGTAGGGTAACGGTGCGTACTCCCTACGGACGTGGTGCAACTTCGACCCCCCTTGTCAAGTGAGTGGGCAACTTGACTGTCAGAAGTTCTCAAGCCACCCGAAGGCCTCTAATTGGCTTAACGACTGCTGTCGTAGACAGCAGCCGGGATCAACGGCTTAACGTGTCTTCCAAAGCATGGGAGTGCTCAGTTAGTAACCACTAAAAGCGGTCACGCATCCAAAAACTGACCTGGCTCCACATTGCTTAACCTCGCATACCGCACGCAGTACGCGGGCGCCGCTGGGCCACGAGCGCTCTATAATCTACTGAAAATCAAAGAGCACCCGTAATGTTTTGATAATCTCTAATTACATCTTAGCTACCCCCTTCGTTTAAAACCAGAACCTTACATAGAAGAACGTCTTAAGTGCCCTAGAGATATAATAAACTTAATTCCTTTTACAGTATGTTGCCAAACTAAACAAATGATGCACGAAATTTATTTATAGACGATGCTGATCGAAATATAATCCCCTAACAAACAAATACCTAATCCATCGTAAATTTTAAAACATTACGCTGATTCCTTTAATAGGGGAGTTGAGAGTAAATCTGAGGCTATTTAAAGCCAAGCTTAAACTACTGTAAGACGGAATAAGATTAAGAAATGATGAATACTGATTTTAGCTCTTGATGGAAAGGTCGGAGGCTCATTTTGTAAAGCTATAACAGCTATAAGTAAACATTTATAAGTATTAACGGGCAACACTGCTCGAAAGGTGAGTGGCCATTGCTATTCAATAAACCGGGGTGACTTTGATCGGCTGGGGTGACATTGATAGTTCTGCTTTTACGCCCAACCCTTTTTTTTTGCATTAGCTTTAGTAGTTCATACAGTCTCACAGTTCTCTTCCTGTTTATGATCCAGACTGAATAGAGCACAGTAAGAATGATGCCACTTTCATTATAAAATGTACATTATCAATGTACCCTCAATTTTATCAAAGTCACCCCGGTTTACGTAAATAAAGCACCTCAGGGTTGCCACTATAGATATGGAAAACTTGTAACTTTACAACATTGACTCCATACATTCATGTCCATGCCACGCCCTAAATAAATCACTATGGAAATCACACGTCATACCTTAAAAAAACAAACGCAATTTAGCCAATTTACTTCTGGGTATTTACCATGCTTACCGACTCACCTCCAGAGAACCAATATAAGAAAGTCTATAGTCCAATTATACATAGTAACAAATCAAGTAATATGTACTTAGCGCCCAATGATACACTTAGTTGAGAGTGAGGAATCTGCATCTGTCTCTAGCTGTTTACAATAAACCTTCAAATATATAATAATCAAATAGTTTTTGATTCATCTAGTGACAAAAACGCCCGTAGTGTATAACCCGCCTACGTAATGTGTCATGTAAGAAAATAAAAGAAAAATCGTGTATTTCTCTCAATAAATGTTCATTGTTCACTAATTAAGTGAGTTTCGTCGTATTATTGCAACCAGTAACGCCACACACTTCGGTAAGCATGTCGAGGATGTCTGGTTCCTATTATGCAGGACGATTGCTAGTATACCACCTTCGCTATAAAAAAAAAACTAAGAGTCAGTCAGGATGAGTGATGAGATGAGTCGAGATTGGTTGCGAATGGCATTGGTCAGAATAGAGTGGTATCATTCATTCGTAAGAGTGAATGGCTCCTCCGAGCATTACTCTGCAGAGCTAGTTTGCTTTATTCTCAAGACATCAACAATTCGAAATTTAAAAGCAAACCACGAAGCAGTAAATTCGCTGGGCAGTAGCGTTGAGCCGTCTCAGTGCAGTAGAACGAACTTGAACAGTAATACATAGTCGTTCTGCGCTATACGCCGTGCGACCGTTTAGGAGGCGAAGGTGGGAAAAGTCATAGTCATAGTATTTATTCATTTACGTCCCCGGAGACCCATCAATTGTAAATTTCATTAAAGTCGTTATAGCAGTTTTCGAGATTTCAATTACAAACAAATAAATATACAGATGTGGCTCGTTTAATGGTAACAACAATAGGGTTAAATAAAAAAATGACTTTCTACGAATTTTCATTTTTACACCTGATGATATTAATGTACCTAAGGCGCTTCAAACTTGTTTTATATTCGGGCACTGTTTCCGCTCTGTCTTCTGTACTGGTGTTCGATCTTAAACCGAACGAGTTTACAGCTGGTTTTACGAGTTCCAGAATCGCCCTGGATTTGGTCTAGAATTTTCTAGAATTTTCCGGAAAGGTGTGATTCGATAAACATGCGGCGAAATTAGGTTTGGGGGATATTTTAAAAAGTTACCCCGTTACCTATATATTCTGAACTGGGAAATGGTCGTCTCTAATATACTTAGTTACAGCAAGTATAATATATGCATTATACATTTATTTAAGGATTTCTTTACACATGGTATACAATAAATCAAATTGGCGACTTACACAAACACGTCTAGAAAAGATGACATAATGAACAATGATGTGAGAATTCAATATCACGCAACCATTTTTATTCATAACAGCACTGTCACGTCTCAGATCCACCATTACACCATCATAATTGTCTCATATGAAAAATAACTGACAACTGGACACTCGAGCTTAATTCGCTCTTATATACTTAACGTGACACAATCTAAATCCAACTTTATTCTAATGGAATAAGGTTTAGCGTTGTTTAACGCGGCGTAATCATGATCTATCAAAAAACACGCACCCGAAAACGACACCTACACTCCGAAAAATAAAGGATAAAATTGTGTAAGCCGTGGAATTCTTCCGCTAAAGTGCACTTCTCACATAGTGCGAGCATCGGGGGTGCACAAAAGCACCCAGGGGTGTTTTTTTAACAGTTTTTGGACGATATATGCACCCCCGGTCACGTATCGTATGAAGTAGCTTCCTGTTAAAGCGGTTTCATTTTTCTTTCCGTTCGTTTGTGAAAAAGTACGTGTTGTGTTGATTGATCACAAACATACTGGTTTGTTTTTTTTATATATTACGACGGTGGCAAACCAGAACATGGACAATGCCATTTTCATTTCGCTAAGCAACCATATGCAGCATGAATCAAACCAAATGGCATCCTCTTGTTTCAAACTTTGCCTTTCGAATACAAGTGAAAGCAGTGTAACAATATATTTATTTATACTAGTGTCAAACAAGCTGTTGGTAGGCAGTCACATTGCCAACCGTTTATTGTATGAGGATTCGTTGTGTCGACAGCTAGAAACAAATACAGATGCCTCACCCTCAATATACCGCAACATCCAATGTCTGAGGATATTGCTATGTATCTATCTACTGAAATGTATAGTCCGTATGCATACTACACTTCTATAAATCACCAAAACCACGGGCGGGTCTCCCTATTCCTTTGTAATTTTTGGAAACCAATTGGCTGATTTTGGATGGATCTAAAATGATCTCAGAAATTTATTAGTTTTGCTTGTCATGAATACTTGTAAATAATTTGCAGCTATATTAGAAATGTATAACAGAATCACACTTTTTCAACACACTTTCCTGGGAATAAAAGAAAAAGCCAGGTAGTTGAACAAATAAAATAGGTTAGCCGTATAATATATTCAGTACTCTTTAGCATTGGCAAGCCAATACGTTTGCAAGTTGGTAGCGAGGCAATGCATTTTCATCGATCTTGCTATTTGAGAATACTCAAGACCAAGATTTTATTCGTATGCACACAACTATAGTAATCGCAATGGGTAGAAAATGAGCTACCAGAACTAATTTTAGACGTTTAGAAGATGTAACTTAAAAGTTATTTGAATGACATCTATTTGGCGATAAGACTGCCTTTTTTTCTTCTTCAAGGTACCTAATCGTTCTTTTTGTGACAGCTTTGTATGTGCGAGGTGCAATGCAGAGTATTTGTACAGAATTGTATTAGAATTCCACCGTGACCACCGGGGAATGAGCAGCAGCATTCCGAGAGTGCGGTGGAGATACTGCGATCGCCAACCCGCATGCCAAGCGTGGCGATTATGGCATTTACCCCCCATGAAATTGGGGGAGGCCTATGTCCAGCAGTGGACGTCCTAGGGCTGATATGGTGGTGGTGGTGGTATTAGAATTCTCGTAGACGTAGTCGAATGTTGACTCAAAATATTTAGTGCCATACCTAGATAAATATGACGTGAATTTAGGCATTAATGTTAACACTTACTCGTATAATCTTAAATTATATTTTTTGCTAACGGTAGTATTTGTAGACACGGCTGGCCATTGATCCTATAAGAGTGATACTATTAAATGATTGAAAAAGGAGAAGTAGGAACAGATGATATTCACATATATCCAAGTGTGAATTCGACTTGCTATTTACATACTTCAAGCTAATACAAAACCTATGATGAAAAGCTTGCAAAATGTCCTCCAGCTAAAAAAGGTAAGCATCCTTTAATAATCTTCAGCTATAAACCGATTTCCTGCTTATCAAGTCATCCATGCACTCTATAAGCATTCCCTACACGTAGCAACCCTAAACTGCAGCATGATTTACTCCCCGCCACCCCCCGCCGGGGGCGCGAATTGCCAGGGTTGTCAAATAAGATTTTTTCCTCAATCGAGAAGGGCCGGAGGGCCCACGTCCGGTTATACAATTTGTGATATAAGACGGGGTGGTGTGATGTGTAAGATCCACGCTATCGTATTTAAAGTTACTTTGGCGTGACTATTATTGTACAAAAATGATACTTTATCAATAAAATAACGTAAAATTTGTAACAAGTTCCTTTATATGTGCTCATGAGTACTTATTTCTCGAGATACATAAGTTGCCATTGTCTAAATAATATGCGACTCTAAGCATTACGCTCTTATCGTTACCTAAATTTTACAGTGTAGGTACTCAATTTACGAAATACTTTCTCATTTTATCTTCTCAATTCAGTAGCCCACAGATATCATTTTTTCCCCTAATGAATCAAGGTCTAATACAACGTACCTAAATCCTATATGGTTCTTACTTTGACCATGTGTAACGTCGACTACAAAGAAAATGCAATCAAAAAAATAATGTGACTAGGTTTTCTATACCAATTTTTAAGAAAAGCTTGTATATTTCACATAACCATGCCCTCTCTCTTAAATTGCACCACACCCCACCCCACTCTATACAGCTAGTGCTGAATTATTTTTTAAGTGTTAAAGGTTTTTGCGGGATCTTCAAGTGTTGCCATAAATAAGCTCCAGTGTTGCCAGTGATATATGAACAGTGAACACTAAATTTTACTCCCTTCCCGAAGTAGCAGGTGGACGAACCTTTTCGTTGAGGTACGTTTTAAATGTTTTTGCGATGTTTGAGTGAGACATATTGTCATGTGAGTTGGTGACTAAAATGTTTTGGCGGTAGCGCGTCGGAAATAATTTTCTGTCAATGTTATTTTTATCACTCAAACATGTATCAACATTGACAAAGAAAATATTTTAACGTAATTCTAAGGGAACATATATGGACACAAAGACAGGAAATAAATATATTGCAAAGGATTATTCATAATTAATTTAATTACAGTTAATGGGTAAGAAAAGGCAACGATCACAATATTATTCCAATTTATTTTATCTATTTCATTTACGAAAAATGTTGTCCCAAAAGTCGATGCAAATAAATGTGGTCAAGAGCAAAAAAAATAGTGCCTGTTGTGTCGGATTTTCTTATAGACTGACCCGTCTTAGGTACTATTTGCTCCTAAGTATATAATAAGTTTCTTTAACTAACTATTGATTATGTAATGTTACACTAGCCTAGAGCATGTTAAATAAATCCTTCTCTGTATTTTTTCTGCATTTCAGCATTACCCTCTCGTCGAACCTACGTACCTTAACTAAACAGAAAATTACTACATCAATAAAAATAATTATTTTACTAATAAAACAACATATAACACATTTTCACTTACTATATACCGTCGTTTTTCGGTGCGACTTGTTGAGCGCTAATTTGCAAAGAAACAACAGTGCAAAGGCATTTGGAAGCCAAACAAAGGGGGCTCGATGACCACACGTTAGTGTCTGGGCTCAGGTTACAGCTACTTGTCGTTTTGCGTTCATGCTGGTACAGCCACCTACGAAATGCACACTTTCGAACTCTTCAATGCCCTATACAAGTCATATATAAAGGCTTCATCAGTTAAAAACGCCCATTTATTAGCTTTGACTTTACCGGCCGTCATCTGTACAATGAGACGCCAATGTCAATGTCAATTTGTCGAATACCATGATATTAACAGCTGTCTAGTCTCACCTCAATAAACATAATAAATACCTATTTAGGCTATTTGCGTGAATTGACTCGTATCTTGTATCCTGATAAAAAAAATATATATATTAGGGGACAATTTTTTTACAAATCGAACTAGTCCCATAGTAAGCTCAGTAAGGCTTGTGTTACTATATATATACTAACAACACACGTGATATTTCACTTAATAACTATCTTAAACAGGAATATAGCAAACTAATATAATAGATATTACAAATATTTGATAGGTGTTTCATGAAGAAATATTGTTTCAAAAATCACTCCAAATAAGCTCAATAAAAGGCTTCATTACTTAGACTTCGATGAAAAAATAGTGTCCAAGTCAGTTTATTATAATTTTCAAACGATTTTCATAGTATGAGATAAAACCATTTTATGCAAAGCCTCTTAACTAGTACCCAACAATAGTATGACTGGGTTTATCGGGTGACAATGAGAAAGTAGAATAACTCTCATTTTTATTCCGCTTGATATAATAAAAATCAAAAACAAAATCAAATCATTTATTGCACTCATGTTAATATACAGTTGTTCTTCAATTATAGAATACAGTTCTACATGAACCCTGTAAGGGCACAGCAATGAAATAGCTTATAATTTACATAATAATAATTGTTGTTATATTCTAGTTTTATATTTCTTACGCAAATTTGAGTAATGTTCAAAATGTAACTGGCAGAAAAGAAAAAAAAAATATTAAAATATAAAAATTCTCATGATTTATAAATTAAATTACATTAAATGAAGAAATAAACGAATAAATATGACGGATGCTGGCGTAATAATCGTAACGACAATGTGCTCACAGACGGTGTAACGCAACTTGTACACCCCTTTTAATTAGTATTAGTCTTGACTATTGGTTTAAAACATGTATATTTTTAGTTAGATACTCATTTCCTTTAAGTTACGAACTTATAGTAGCCAGTTTGCAAGTTTTAGCTTGCTACAAGGCTTGTGTAACTAAATGTGATCAAAAATGATTTGGAACTAATTAACAACTAGCCATGTAGGACTTAAGACATATATACTTATGCAATCTTTATCCAAGCAGCCCAAAAGATCTGCGGTTAAGCTACACTACTCTAAAAAGCAATGGAACGTCTTGCCCTAATTTTCGATTATTTTTTAGAAGATTAACACTTTCGCACGGTAGTGTACAAAGCGCATGCTTACACGAAATAAAAGACGTAAGCGAAGGGTTAAAAAACAGTCGTGTCGCAAGGGTTAGCGTGTTCACGGATGTGGGATTGTGGGTTCAATCAATCCAGGTTTGCAAAAGAATGCAACTGATGTACTCGTACTTACTATAAAATAGGGAAATTTACTAAGGCAGAGCTTGCATTAAGATAAACGTCCAATGTATGACACCACAATTTTAATAATTGTGATGTGTCATAATAAATCAAGGTGTCAAAAAGTGTCGAACGCAGGGAGGCATTCAATTACGCATATTTTCGGAAAAGGAGGGGTACAAAACGATTACATTTTCACTCAAAAACTCTCTCTTTCAGTTATGTTAATTGGTAAATAAGAAGGCTTTTCATTTCATGTTTCCGTGCCCTTTCACTCACATTAGATATGTGTGTACGTTATTTGTTGAAGTGTGTGGAACCTCAGCTTATTTGCGTCGTATCAAGGACGACCTGAACAAACTGCATTTATAGTTTTGACTACTATCAGTTAATAACAACTGGTAAAAATAAAAGCACTTTGTATGTAAATATATACGAAATCTTTCTCTACTTATTCGCTTATCAATGCAATGTTGTTATTATTAGATCGAATAAGTTGTTCAACAATTTAGTCAAAAAATAATAACTGAATGCTGCAATTGCGGTGACCCTATCAGTTTTCACATACGCTGTATGTCTGTGTGGTATAGGGTGACAAAATTTTAAGTTTTTGTAAGTCTTGTAACTTATATGTATTATGTTATGAGAGGTATCTCTTTAACGCTTTTCATTGGAAAGAGACTCATTTCATTATGCAATAGATAGACCCCAGGGTCTAGTCATTTCTGATCTTGTCTCCGATATCACCCTTTATAATATAATGTGCTAGCAAATTGGGTACATACCAATACCTTTAGGAATGTTAGTAAATCAAAACAACTAACATTAAATACGTTTTAAGAAATGTTTTTATGTAATATTCTTGGATTAATTTCCTGAACAAAATAAATAAATTCAAAAAGTTCTGGCCAAACATAATCATTGTGTGCATTTAACTGACAAGGTGTTTGACACTTTCTATCAAGTGAATATCCGTATTGTTCGACATTAATCTTAGTATTTTATTTATCTACGTGGACAGTTACCAGTATGTGACAGTCAAGAGGACTTATGAGAGAGTCAAAGAACTCTTAATAACTGACGATCTCAATAACTATCTCATTAACAGGACATTTTTAGGTGGCAAAGTTGTTTCCCTAAGTTTCTACAAAAACTAACATAAGCTTTCCATTTGTTTTATATGTAGTATACGTAAGTCTGTGCCTATAGACGAGTACTATCAGATGGTTAGGTTCTAGGTATATGGTTTAGCCTGTTATTGTGTACATAATTATAAGTATTGCTATGTGTGTAATCCTTTGTTATGGATTGTATGGAAGTTTATTCGCGCCGTATCGAATATCGTAAGCCGCAACCGACACCGGAACGTTGCGGTTGCCGTATGGATTCCGTGGTATCGTTGGTTCGATTCCAGACTGACCCTGGATTATAATAGGTGTTATGGACAACGGTGCTGTAATGAAAAGTTCAGGTTGCATTCATGATATTTAAGATACTGTGGCTCAATTCGACTAGTTTTTAAAGTTACCGGCGATATGGCACTGGCAGTCAGTCAAAACTTAATATTCGAAGTGGAAAAAATATGATTTAGCCTAACATATAGTAATCCTTACCCGTAAGGCTGATTCGTGAATTCAAATCATCTGGCAAGAACTTATAAAAAATGAGAAGAGCTGGCGACATCCTCGCACAAAGTATCAGCATTGCGATACAGCGAGGAAATGCCGCCAGCATCCTAGGTACAATGCCTCAAGGGCTTTAAGTTAGCTTTGATATTATCGAAGTTATGTTGGTTAAGTATTCTTGTATATATTTTCTTAATACAAAAATAAATGTCCTGCCTATAATCTGTAATCCCTTATTCGTAAAACATTCGACACGTCATAATTATGTTGCCTTCATCATGCATTAAAGGGTTAGACACGCGACTTTCCCAAAAAGACAAAATATCCTCCATTTCCCCTGAAAAAGCGTCGAAAATAAACACGATAAATTTATTGAGGAAAAACACCACCGCAATTTGGCAAGAAACCCCAAAGCAATTAATAATTTTTAACTAATTAATTTAGAACTGTAATTAGGCCTATATAATTCAATATAGTGTTTAATTAATTATATTAGGGAACCACATGAAAATTACTCGAAGATTTTCTCCTGAAGGAATTTTCTCGAGAAAAATATTCTTGAAATTTTCGCCGTAGATTAAGAGTACTCAAATGGTTAATTTTGGTATTAAATGATTTTAAGGTTATGAATATTTTGAAAAGAGGATAAGTAGGAGGTATTTTATGTAAATATTTAGGTGTGAGTATTTTGCTTGTATTTTCGGACTAAAATGTCACTTTGATTTGTAATATAGGTATTTATATACTAGTACTGCAGCAGCATTAAAAGGAGTTCAGGATAGTCAATAGCATGCAATAGGGATGTCTCTAGCTGTCACTTAAATACAGTGAATACGGACTCAGCTCAAAGACATATTTACAGAAATATTTTTAGGTAATAATTTCAGGTACGATGACCGGTCTAATTTCAACAAGTTCTTGTTTTCTCTCTGGGTTCGAAGATTAGATCGCAGTCGTTTTTGTAAAACTAATACCTACGCCCAAATCTTGGGATCAAGCGCTGATGAGTACTCCAAGCCCCTTCTACCGGAAAACGCAAGGAGCATACTGATATTTCAGGTCGGTTTGTTTTAAATTTCGAAATCTACTTAAACTTTTTAAACCTGAACCGGTGGCAAACTTCTTAAACCTCAAAAGTGACAAAAAAAACCCCTACCAGCCAGCTGTAAAGCTTTTAAAACACTGTAATCAAAAACTTAATCAGCATTTATGTGGCGTTTCAACCATAGCGTCACGCGTACGTAACACAGAGGTAACAGTGCCTATTAAACCTAACTGGGACTGCCATAAATAACTAGGTTCTAACTTACGGGCGAAATACTCATATATCAAGTCCACTATTTTAATAGTAAATGGCACGGTATTTTCTTAAGCCTTTAATTTGGTAAAAACTTAATTTAGCTTGCGATATCATCTGATAACTGAAATATACGAGAATATTGAAGCTTGATTGCAAATCCGCTGGTTCTGAGACACTTGGTATCATGACCATATGAACAAAATAGATTAGGGCACTTCACAACACAATTTTTTTTTGTTTACGTCACCAATTAACAAATTGTACGAAAATACTCGGATAAAATAAAACTTCCGCTTATTTATGCCATTTTAAGGATTTTTAAATATATAAACATGGAAAAAAAAACCGGCCAAGTGCGAGTCGGCCTCGCGCACGAAGGATTCCATACCAGAAAAAAAAACGCCAACAACTACTCTGTTGTATGGGAGCCCCCCTTAATTATTATTATTATTTTGATTTTAGTATTTGTTGTTGTAGCCACAATAAAAATACATAATCTGTGCAAATTTCAACTGTCTAGCTATTAAGGTTCTTGAGATCTAGCTCGGCAAGTGGTAGCCATGAAAAAGGGCTAAAATATCACGTTTTTTGTATGGGAGCCCCCCTTAATTATATTTTTTTTTTGTTATTAGTATTTGTTGTTATAGCGGCAACAGAAATACGCAGTCTGTGAAAATTTCAACTGTCTAAGCTATTACGGTTCTTGAGATACAGCCTGGTGACAGACGGACGGACGGACGGACAGCGAAGTCTTATTAATAGGGTCCCGTTTTTACCCTTTGGGTACGGAACCCTAAAAAGGATGCAGTTTGACCATAGAAAATTGAGACGTCATTAGGCACATTTCCCTACAAATATCCAAATAATTTCTATTTGTCATCCGCTTCAAACAAGTTATGAGCTGTCTAAACAAAAACATGTCAAAATGTTTTAATGTGTGACAACTTTTTGAAAATTAAGAGGTTGCCGAAGCTTGTCACTAGTGTTGGGTAGGACATGAAATTAAAATGAGTTTGAGGGAGTACCTCATTTCCAAAAATGAGGTGGTACAATGTCCTACTTCAAATGAGGTGAGGTAACAGTATATCCTTAGTATCTTTCGGCAGCAAAAACAAGGTTGTAATTAAGTGTAGTGCTATAACCGAGCACTGAGTACTTTCATGTTCTATATTCTTACTTATTTATATTCACCTTCCTCCACTTCATATAAAAAATGAATTACCGGGCAGTTTTCAATTTTGCATGCTCAGTTACAGTCAGATGAATTAAAACAATAAATTAGACCACAGCATAGCAGAATTTTGTCATCCAGAAACTTCATATAGTATGACAATCTAATATTGACGCTTACAACTGAACCAGAGGAACCAGAGTATAATGTCACGTGTATAAACATAATACTCGTAAGCATGTACTTCAAAAGCACACCAGTGTAGTTTAGTTATTTATTATTCCAACTTGATAGTTTGTTTGGGTATTTAGAAGCAATTCACGTATGTAAATTAAACTCATAATAAGATTCCTAGAAGAAGATTTGGACTGGCACAAATATAATTAACTTACCAATGATATTATCAACAATGAGATATGTATTGAATAAAAGCAACATTAAAAATTATTCCCGCGTATTGGCTTTTCAGTTTAACACGCAAACAATAACCACACCACAACCACAAGGCAGCCAGGCACATTCATGTGTCGGCAAGATGTTTTTCACCTAATCCGGATACAAAGTAAAAGTAAATAAACAAACAAACATCTCATCACCATTCTCAACGTGATCAACTTTGTCAGTTAATTGTCAATGTCATAGGTATCTTGTTTATGTTTGACTTCTGTCAAAATTGAGTTGCGTTTAATTTCTCGCCCTTTCGTTACAATTTTGAAAACTTTTTCATTCCTTAGTAATTACCTATCATAAATAAATAAAAACAATTTTCAAATAACATCTTAAAGATATTCATTAAGTACCTAACAAGAACTGATTCGATTTTTGAAGATAGAATTTGTTCCGCCATTTCACCATTAACTCTGCACCAACACCAACATTAAAATAAACTCTATTTTTAACAATCCAACTACCTAGAATTTCACTCAAATGGTTGAGATTTTAATCCTATTCTATTTTATTAAGTATAAGAACAACATTCCATATCCATATCCACAAATACAGTCAGTAAAAAGATTTCTAAACGTTCCGTCAGTTACAAAAATTTGACCGTTTGACGTAAACGCGTAAAATGTATGAAATCCTGCGGCGCTTACGACGTTTTTGTCAACGCATTGAGCATTGGTTGAGGTGTTTCATGTCCCACCTCACATCACACCGTACATTTTGGGGATCCCACTCGTTGTCATGTTAGAGTAAACATCCTCATTCACGCGCTCATTTTCGGTGTGATAGGCAGTGGGACAAATGAAGTTAGGCGTGAGTAGGAGTGTTGTAGTGCGACATGTGAAGTTAGGCACGAGGCGCGAGGCATATTGAGGTGTGATTGAGGTTTGAAGGATAAATGAAGCGCGAGTTGATCGACGAGCGAGTGAGTTGGTACCTCGTGAATTATGAAGTGTGACATTTTTGATACGCGAAGTGATGCGACAATTTAATGAAATGAGTATGACAAAAGAGGTGCCTCACGAGTGAGTAACCCAACACTACTTGTCACTCCACGTCAAAATGCCAATTGTACCGCAATTTTAACGATGTCTCATGAAAAACCTAAAATCACTCAGAGGATTCCCAAAACAAGGCCCGCGAAAAAAATAATATTTTAAACACAAACGCAGGTAACAAATTACTTTCTTTCACCTCGATTAAATGATCATTGCGAAATGACCAATTTGCGGTGGACCCTTCTCTGTAAGCGTTACCATATAAAGTGGGGTCTGATAAATTGGTTGGATCTTGCAGCAAATATCATTTATAATGGCGACGACGGCCATGGCTGTTTGCGAAAAATAAAAAGCGCGGGAAATTGCGTGTGTTAAAAAAGTGATAAGTTCGAGTCGTTAGGGTTCTGTTTGTATGGAATATTGACAGATCTCTGAGCAAAGCTATGTACAAATACAAGTAGACACATATTAAAAATATTCATGCAGAAATTTTACGAAAGATCCCAAAGATCCTTGTAATTTTATCCTAAACTAAAAATTACTATGTAGTCTCAGACTTCTTCATGACTATTACAATAAAAAGAATAAATACCTAATATAATGTGAATATGTACTATGACCACACAAGGGATTTTATTTTTTCTACAGAACCCAATTTCAAAAAAATCCAATGTCTATTTTTCATTCCTTTTTCCCTAATTACGCTCGGAACACTGGGCAGTAAATATCTATGGCGGACGAGATTACCTTTTGACGCCATCTTGAAATGCGTGTAACGGAACGTCACCGCGAAACCATAGACAAATTCCATTTTATCTTTTCAAATGTCAAATGGGCTTCTATTGTTAGCGATAAACAAAGATGTTTGCTGGAAAATAAAGGTATTGTGTTTTTGAAGGTGTAATGGAATTGGGAGTAAATATGAGTGATATAATTATCAGCAATTGTTCGTGGAGTTATAACATCAATCAAAAGCGACACATTGATATTATCTAACGTAGTTAACTTGTTGAGAAGTACCTAATATAAATTCGCCAACTAACATTACCTATTACTTAGCTTAATGGGGTGTATGACAAGTGTCATTTCAGTATTAGTACCTAGGCGACCGAGCTATGCTCGTGTTTTCCCCGGAATACAGGTTTCTCCGAAGATAAGACCTAGCTAGATATTTTTTCGTTCCTGGACCCCTATATTGTAAATTTAATTAAAATCACTTATCGCTTTTTTAAGTGCTTTGCTTCTAGTTTTCTTGCGAGGACTGCAGAGGAGTGGAATTCTCTTCCGGATAATCTTTTCCCACATACTTAACTTGGATCTTTTCAAGACGAGAGTGAAAAGGCACTATCTAGGTACGCATATAACACCCTCGACCTCATCATCACTTACCATCAGGTGAGATAGTGGTCAAATGCTTACCTATTTTATATATGTATAATAAAAATCGTTAGAGCGGTTTTCGAGATTTCAATTACAAACAAATAAATATACAAATGTTGCTGGTTTAATAATATACGACTTATAAATATTAAATAAAAAAAGATAAGGTATTTTTTTCCGATAAGGAATTAAAGCATACATTTGCACACAACATATCAATATTATAAGAATTGCTATCATGATAGAACTAACTAACGCACTAACCCCAAAATTTAAGTTTAGGCCCCAATTCCAGTTAGGTCTAATCGGACATAAACATCATTCATCTGTGGTAATAGTTCTGTTTATGTAACAAAGCCTAAAATTTTTGTCGTTTCTTTACGTTTTAAATTCTTCAAGTTATTTCCTGATAAACATACGTAAAGATTCCGAAACAAGACAATATAAGAGCACGAAAGATGATCCGACGCGTGTAACTGTTCAATATGAAACCATAAAGTAATGTTTTACACACATATACCACATAAGTGAATACGAAGAAGGAAATTACAAACATATTCATACCTTTGTTAACGAAAAATGGTTGACGCGAGAATTACACTGTACTAGACTATTACAACTGAACTTTATACTCGTATGTTGGCTCCATGCAGTTACATAAAGTTGAGTACTTTATAGTTGTAACGACAATTTCATTTCGCTAGAGCAACTGGACGTAGCATTAGTCACACCAAATGGCATCCACTAGTTTCTAACTTTATCGAATGCAAGTGTTAAAGCAGAAGCAGTGTAGACTAATCGACCAAAAATTTTAACATGACTTTTAAAGACGGATCCCAAAAACCGTTATCGCGCACGTATCAAATTCGAAAATAAAACTTCGGAGCTAACCAAATCAGTCCAATTGAAAACCTTGGGAGCAATGTAGCTTACTTCAGACCGATGTGGAAACGTTCGGTAATCGCGTTTGCCGTGCTACGAGAAAGGAAACGGAACAACTTCAGCTCTGTTACCGAACGTTGGTAACCGAAAATCTAACGTGCCTTTTTATTTGTAAACGATTAAAAAACAGACTGTTTTTATTTTACAGCTACGTTCACGAATAACTTGGGCAATTGATGACGGTATGTAAGGCTTTACGTTAAGTATAAGGCCTGAATCACACTGGCGCGGCCTGACATTTGACAGCCAATGACAAGTTTACTATTGACCGCCGCGGCCAGGCCGCGCCAGTCAGTGAGAGGCTTAAGTAGTCTGAACCACAACAACCATTGTAGCAGAAAATCTGAAAGCTACTATCTTACCTATTTTTGGGATGGTAGCAAAATAAATCCCAATTTGTTAAGTAATTAAATATTTGATATTCACTTTCTCAACTTATGTGACAATGGAGACCTTTTATTTAAATTCATTTTGTAACTTGAACGTTTCCAATAATTCTAACCACGATAGCTTGACATTTCTACTAATATTAAATGTAGAATCTTTCTTTGTTACGCCACTCAGAACGACACTTAGAATGAAACCTAAATTAATTGCTAATATGAATTGTTATTCGATTTTATTGCATTCATATTGGAGTAACGATAAAAATACTGGGGATTTAAAAATATACAAATTAACTCGATATTATCCATCAATTAAATTACTAACAGAATTCAACCATATATACCTTTCTTGGATTTCTTATTGTTACTCGTAGCATAGCATAACAAAGAGATGGTCGGCCAGAAACCAGTAAGTATACTAAATTTTTAACTTTTCATCAAATTTAGACTTATCTGGCGTTAAAAAATCAATTATTTATGTCGTTTCAGAGCAATATAAGTTTGTTTAAAAAAACATTTTAGGTACTAGAATTTATTAGTGACTGTAACTTTTTTCGACAGTCATCGACTACTCGTTGAGAGGGTTCGAATTACCTGTGTAGTTTAGGAGATCTCTATCTCTATGGCATCTATCTGCATCTATGGCCACCTTATGCTTCCATCATCAGATATCCACTCGGTGGAACCATAATTTGCATTTCCACCAAACTACACAAGTATACCAAATTTCAGCTGCTTTATGCTGCTTTAAAATTCAATTGCAAAATTTGACCCATACATACAAATATTGAAAATTAAATACCTAAAAGCTTGTGAAAACCAGCAAAAATAGTACACCTTAGGTATTCTTAAGCGTAACGGTAAACAAGCCCCAAAGGAGGCAGGGAAAATAATTTTCTTTTGTCGACGACGTCACGTACTAATGTGTGAAATAATATTTCTCCCCACAGAGGGCGCCCGCGGCAATCGTCAATGTATATGGGCATACAATCCTGGGTCTGGTAATTCAATCCGCGACATCGCTCCGGGCGACAACGGTAACCTTTGAACACTGTCTTGGTTGAAAAGTCGTTGAATTTAGAAGTTTTTGGAAATTATATGTCAACGAATGATATTTTCTTTAATGTTTTTTGCGAACAACAGTGACATGTCAAATATTTTTTGTCAAATGCCAATGCAATGTCCCAAGTTGTGATGTATAATTTTAAGATTATTTATATAAAGTTTTGATTTAAAAAAGACAAAAATGCTATGCACCAAACAGATAACATCAAAGAAAAGCTCAGATATGAAAGTAAAATCAGACGCTAAGGACAATAAAGCAACAAGACTGCATCGTTTGTCTTCAAACTTTAACTCGTTCATAACTCCTAACAAAGCGAAATCCCGTAAAACGCCACAACAGAGCAATGAAACCGAGATTATTTTGTCCTTTCGAATCAGAGAATCCCGGAAGATATATCCGCGCTGGCACAAAAGAATTGGCGCGATATCGCCTGTCGTCCTGTGGCCGCCATCTTGTGATCTTGACACGCTCTCGAACGTTCGAAAATCGAATGTCGTTGCGACGTGTCACTTTAGAACAGAACTCCGGTTTTCCGATCCTAAACGTAAAATGGGGAGATAAGGGAAAACGTGAGCGAACTGGGTTACGGATGCACCGGGCTATTAAGGTGTTCCATCATTGTCATTGGTTTTTTGTAATTATTTGTCTAAAAGCGGTATTGACGTCCGCGTTTACGTCAGACATTAATAATTCCACGTAACACGGGCACGTGTTATCAAGTGTGATTTGACCGTGTCTATTAAAGTACGCTAAAAATAGTTGGTTGAAGATAGGGATAAAGTTAAAGTTTCGTTGAAAATTAGTATCATTGTCGGAAATAAATATAACGTTGATTGACTTTAATAAGCAAAATTTTGTTATTTTTAGGAAGTACATTCATCAACATTTATCAAACAGTTTATCAACATTTGTGTTGTTTTCTGGAAAACGAATTGTCGGTTATCGGCAAAATACCCTAATTACATATTTAAATGACAATGCGGCATTAGAACTTCGCTGTATGCAACATGAGGCATACCATATAACATCCACTTTCATCAAAATTTACCTATCTAGGGCAGGTAAAAGCAGTATCTTAGTAAATATTTATTATAACACGACGGTTTCAAACATACCGTGGCCTAAAGACGCTTTTCATGAAAAGGGACTAATCGCACACTGATGAACTTTGACGTTTACTTTTTCTTGAGAACTACGCATTCGTATTAATTAGTGTCCATAAAGCCCTGAAGCAACAAGCACATTAGGCTTTGTTTACGCCATAAAACAGAAGGCCGAATCAAACGTTTCATTAAACGAATGCACTACATTCCACAACCATGTATCGCGTGACGGAGACGAATAAAAACACAAGTCTGACGCCCAACGAATTTGATATACCGCGTGCTTAACTCTTAATATCTTTATCTAAATCGCACCATAAACAAGGACGGCGGATTTTCGTGATTCGTGGTGAAGAGTTTGAATAAAACGGTAGCTAATTGACTCAGTTGTGATGAAGTGTGTTTTTGAAACAAATTTTTACACCTCTGTAAAATATGTAATATCCTTTTTAGTGTTCGTAGTTCGAATTTAACAGGTACGCAGACACGACCAGTTACGGTAAAATATCTTAACATTTTATTCGATATAACCAAATATGAATGTGCCGAATGCGTGGGGAGTAGCTAATGTTATTCAAGACATTTGAATATAATATAACATCTCGCATCTCAAATTACATTGATAAAAAATCTTTGACCTAAAATACAATTTATAAATCCGATATACATTTCGCTTTTGGAACTCCGAACCGTACCGATTACTTTAATATTAGATTTTTACGTAAATTTCTCTTTTATTGCACTCATTTGCTGGATTATAGATGTAAATTTACGTCTTTGGCTTTCCGATTTGACCCTGTTGATAAGAGCTAGGCAAGCGACACTGATGTCGTTTGATTTATGCAATTATAACTCTTATTGCACTTGATTTAAGGCTTTCAATCGCGCTTACGAGACCATGTCGTTTCTTAGATTTCGGTAAAGCGTGTCACGAAGTATTAGTGTAATATTTGGGGTAATTTCGCGGTTAATAGCAGAATAATATCTTCATTACGATTTTAGGGTTAAATATGGCTTTGCATTAAGCAGGGTGAAGGTTTTTGCAATAATATTGTGAACTATTATTACCGGTCGCGGCACGAAGGAGCGTTTTTAGAATGCCAGGAACAATATTTCAAAACTTGGCTTGAAAAAATATAATTTTCAATTTTAAGTATAATGCCCCTTGGAAACCTGTTAAAATACTTTAACTACTGCATAATTACCAACTCTCCAGACAAAAAAACGAATTACGTAACAACCAAAATGCAGTTCGCGCCTTTGGCTTCGACTCTTCATTTGTCTCTGGTCACGAACATCATAACGCCTTAAGTCGTGCACACACGAAGTTTCTTTGGTGTGAAAATGGGATACAATTTTGGGGAAATAATCAAAAACCGGTTCGCGTGCCCAGTGGGCATTAGGTCGGCCCTACCCTGAGCGCCATGTTAATGTTGCCAGGTATAACGCGGTATGTATGTAATGAGCCGAGGAAAATTGTGTTGCCATAAAAATAATTGTGTTTCCTACCCCCGGTTCTTGTATCGCTCGATTAGCCCCACGAATGCGGTACTATGTGTTTTGTGAATTAATTCAGTAATTTATGGTCGGGATCCTATATTCAGTGATTTTTTATGGACGCAGGCGGGGGCGGTATAAAACAATGCTAACGTAACTATTTACATAATTTATAACTGGCAATCCGGATTTGAAAAAAGAACATGGCTGGGTTTTAAAAAAGAGACCGTTGATCATGTTTACGCTGCGACTTATATTGTCTATGGGAACAATCGGAACAAGGGATCGATTTCGACATAGAGTCGAGTCTAGTCGTAAGCGCCGCCGCGGTTTTCGAGTCCATTCGATTTATGCGTTTTGTTAACGCGTCGACTTTTATGCTTCCTCTGATACTTTTAGTGTTTTCTGGAACAAATGCTTGGCATGTTTTCTTTAAGTTATTTTCGGTGCAGTAGTAATTGTTTCGTGTTTACGTTCGGTGATTGTATGAGCCTATTTTATAACGGTTTTTAGTGTGTCTGTTTTGTTTCTCCGTGTTGTTTGTGGGGAGTGAAGTGAAGCAGTTCAGATACAATGATACCATACACGTGTATGTAAAAAACAGTATCTGGATGAAATCTAGGTTAACGAGAAGTATGAGTTTTAATAACTATGTATAGAATATAATGTCTAATAATTGAAAATAGTACTCTGTCGCTATTCATTTGTCGACTTCGTAGTTATTAAAACTTTGTTTTAACATTGTCATCATCTTCAACCTATATATGTACGTCCTAACGCTGAGCTGCGACCACCACCGGGGATGGCCAGCACCACCCCTGGAGTACGGTGGAGATACTGTGATCGCCAATCCGCATGCCAAGCGTGGCGATTATGGCATTTACCCCCCATGAAATTGGGGGAGACCTATGTCCAGCAGTGGACGTCCTTCGGCTGATGTAGTGGTGCTGGTGGTGGCTGGGCGAAGGCCTCCTCTTACAGGTGACAGGGAACGGATATTCGTCCCCACGCTGGCCCAGTGCGGGTTGGGAACTTCAGATACGTCATTGAATTTCTTGTATGCAAGTTTCTTCACTATGTTTTCCTTCACCGAAAAGCTTATGGTAAATATCAAATGATCTAGCGTACCGTACCCGTGTGGTGCCGGGTTACATACACCAGGTTGAAGTGTGTTGTGGGCGATGAGCTAGCAACCTGTCACTGCAATATCACATTTTCAATTGCTAAAAGTGGAAATGAAAAATAATTTTCATGTGCTCTGCCCTTTGGGAATATAGGCGTGAGTTTATGTATTGTATGATCTACCGTCCATAAGTTCCAAAACTTTTTGGCAGGCGGATTCGAACCCACGACCGCTTGACATTGTAATACGACGCTTAAACCAACATTAAACCGCCTTAACCCCATTTATCACTCAACGCGCGAAATCATAATATCAACATACTATATAAATTAATACAACTCGACCCGTGCGACAGAGGCCTTTTCGTCCCAACTAGTGTCCCTAATAAATTACAAACCAATCCTAACTTGGTACGAGACTCTCGTTGGTTTGAGAGATAATCATTAATTTAATTGAGTTTGGTTGCCAATGTTAACTCGGTTCAGTGACGACGAAGTTCAGACATAGCATTTATGTGCTGGGCTTTCTACAAAATCACTTCTATTCACAAATCTTCACAGCATCAGTTCTTTCAAATTAGTTATTTTTCAGTCCTCAATTTTCACAAAGCATTCCCTATTCGCAATTTCTCCTAAATGGGAGTTTTTACTGCGAGATCCAAAAACCGATTAGAGTGAAAACATGGATAAAATAAAACTAGCTTATATTGTGATAAATACAAATTGTTCAATCATCATCATTCTTGTCAGCCGAAGGAAGTCCACTGCTGGACATACGCGTCGCCCAAAGACTTTCATTTGTTTAATGATTGTACGGAACTGCGAATAAGTAGATACATAGAATTTTGTGAAAAAAATAACTAAAAAAATGTATCTGTGCAGTACAGGGAAGTGAATAGGAAGAAATGCTTTTCTGTAATGCCTAGAATAATTTTGTTAGGATAGGTAAATATTCCAATACCTTATTTCCTAATAGTGGACAACTATGATTTACCTATGGTCTCAAGCATTGGACCAGTGTCAAGGACTGGGGCGTTTACCTAACTGTCTACTCGTCTAAGCTTCGCCATATTTGCTAGGCATTACAGATGCAGACTTAAGAGCTTTCGTCAGCCCTTTGTCGCATTTCACGCGCAAATTATGCACGAAAAAACGCGAAATTATAACCCTAAAAACCATTACGGCACATGCGGTGCATTGAGTCGGAGTGAAGTGGGGGTGGTCCCCCCCCTCATGGGCCACCCAGACGGAGCGGAAGTAATCCCGTAATTATCAGCTTAGCCGGAGACACTCACAGGTGGAAACTGCTGGCTACGTGGACTTTCGGCCAGTGACAAATGTGCACGTCTGATAATTGATTTATAAGGGCTTAAGCAGTAATAGGGTTAAGTTTTAGTTGCTTTGGAAAAAGCGGATTTGCGGTGCGGGATTTTCTGTAGAGTTTTACTTTTGCTTAATGAGGTGTGGAGGATACGTCGGGTGTTTTGATAGTCTACTCGAGCTTTACTCGGAACAAACAAAAACATCTCAACAGAAACATATTGTCAAGAGCGGTATTAAAGCGCATTCATTTGAATGAGCTGCTTGATGATAGCATCAAGCAAGGTTATTATTTGTAGTGTTGCAACAGCTTTATTATAGTTATAGATTTCAATTGAAATATTACGATAAAACTTCTTGATTTTCTTAGTCGAATCAATGCGCGTTTGATATAGAAAACTGGTTTATTTATGTACCCAATTGGACTAAAGAGCAACGAATAAGGGTACCTACGCTTAATTTTTTTTACCGGTCATAATGTATTGGACTGCACAAGTTAGGTACCTACAGACAGTTTTCATTGCTCTCAAGTATACATTTTGCACATATGTGCGATTGGCAGAAAAATAATTTTCCAACCACTGCCCGCCTCGAAACTCGATCGGTTTGAGGTCATCGTATGTGAGCGTGAAAAGGTATCATCGAATCAAAGGGAAATCGGAGGGTTACGCAAACATGCGTGTTTAATATATTTACATACGTGGATATCGAAAACGAAGTAAAAGTCTCGAGAAACAGGACTTTTTATAATCCCGGCGATATTTTAGAACTCTGTGGTATAATCACAGTAAAAGTAAATTAACGTTGAAAGGTATACTTATATATCCTTACTAATATTACACAAGAAAATGCGAAGTCGGTCTGTCTGTTGCCTTTTGACGCTTCATCCATCGTACGGATTTGTATGCAGTTTACTCGTGAACGTAGTTAAGATCCCGGGAAGAAGAGAATATTTTTTATACCGAAAATGGTTGAAAACGGGGCGGTGGTTTGTATGGAAGAATGATAATTAAGCCTGCACCTACAATAATTATAGAGTTCTATGCGTATGACGTCGCAACCAAAAGCTAGTTACTATAACGTGGACCCATGGTCTTCATCTTCGTGCCTTACCTTTTATAAAAAATCGTCATTAATGCATTGATGGACAGTAGACGCTTACAGGCGTAATTTTATTGTTATTTCTATTGTGTCTGGAATAGTGTCCATCAAAGTGTTAAGAACTTTTTGTTGATTTGTTATTTTTGACGGACCGTCGAGTCGAAAGTGAGCTGCGAGCCGTTGGGGAGAGCTGGAACGAGACCATGGCCAGAGCTACAGCTGAAGACAGAAAGGCGTGGCGTTACACCTCCGGGGTGCCTTGCAAAATTTCTGCAGTTCAGTATTTATATTTAAAAAATACAGTTGATGTCCTAACGCGCGATTGACAAGTTTCACAAATGTCCTGCTGGTGATACTGAATATTATAGTGTTACATAGAAAACGATGTTACATAAAAACATTCAGGTAAGCACTCCTAAACTATGTCGAATGTTAACATACAATTCATATGATACATTATAACCAGGGTTTGGTTTGCTTGTATTGATACCAAGTTTGATGCTAATATTGAGAATAGACAATAAGCCACAACAATCATATCTCTAACTTAGCTGAAGTTAGTTCAGCTTTGTACCTATTGAACAATGTATATAGATGAAACTTTTCCGCGACTTTAGTAGCTGATTGACAAAGCATTTCGCATTCCAGTTTGGATGTGTTTCGCGCATTCGCTTCCGCGCGTCGACTTAAACGTTAGTGGGATATCTTAGGGATGTCAATTAAGAGGAATGGAATAGCGGCCCAGACCTATTTTAAGGAAAGGTGACGAATTTCTAGTTATTTCGAGTCTTAATGCTTGCTAAAACACACAATACATAAAGTCCAAGCAGCCCAGACCGTAACTACTGAATAATTAGAAACATCACAACGCAACGCAACTAAAACATGATTCTGACACTTTACTCGTACTCACGATAGTACAGGGCGAACTTTATGTCCCCTACCATGTGTTATATGTTTACGTTACAGTGAAAATAAACAGACACGCTTACAGGCGACAAGTGCGTGCGACGATTTAGTTATTTACATCGTCGCACGCACTATTTGACAAGAGCTTGGTTTCCTATTGATTTCTAGTAAGTAATAGTAAATATCGCCGATTGGCGGCCTGTTTAGCCTAGTTTGTAGTGACACTGCCTCCGAAGCTAGAGGTCCCGGGTTCGAATCCCGACAAAGGGCATTTGTTTCTGTGGTGAGCAGAAACATTTGTTCCTGAGATTTGGGTATTTTCTAATGTCTTTAAGTATATATACATATTTATATATTAAATACATCGTCGTCTAGTACCCATAACACAAGCCTCATTGAGCTTACTATGGGACTAGTTCGATTTGGGTTAAAAATAGGGTTACCTAATATTTATTTATTATTAAATATTGTAAAAAAAGTGTGCTTTGCATCAAAACCTTCTCTAATCGTGACCTGTGTTTGTTTAAATCAGAAAGCATCGAAATTTGACAAGTTTCTATGGGATGACAGCTACCAGCGCCATATTTTACGTTGATCGGTCTGTGATTTTGTAAGTTAGTGAAACCCACCCTAAGTTTATACAATGGTAAGAGACGAAATACCTACGCGTTTCGTTTCGAGGCGCTTACGAAATAATTTCCACAGAGACTGGCTGCGTTCAAGTTTCCGATGCCTTCGAAATAAGCTGCGCTATTTTCCCCAGCTAAAATGCTCTACTGAAGAGGTATTCGACAAGTGATCGTAGGTTTTCCTAGATAATCTACGGGAGCGAGCAATAATTTGATTCAGTCTAAGGCTGGGTTGAACCACTTTACGATTATAGACCGATCCACATTAAATTTGGCGCCAGTGGCTGTCACTAGAAAGTTGTCAAACTTTCCATACAACCAGATTGTAACGAACACCGCTTTTTACAGACGTTTGGTCCATCCTAATCTAAAGCTTAACTCATCGTTCGACAAAACCAAGAACATATTTTTTCATTTGGTTTTGGCTTTTGATGACTGGAAGCTCGGACCCTTGTCTCGGGAGAATTGTACTTTAGTATTTATATAAGTATCGCGATGGGCAATTGGGCATGTAACACATTTGTTATATCTATATTATTATGGTTTAGCTAATGTGTTTTGTAACTCTTCTTATTGGAGTGGAGCTATAGCGCAACCTGACAACTATTTCACCAATTTGACAATCGTCACTTAACAACGACAGTTTGACATATACTGCTGGCTCTTCGAGAAAGATTCCGTCCAGTAACCACCGTTACCTGTCGACACAGCAATGCACATCGAATTGTCATTGTCAGGTTGAATGTTGCCAAGTTGATAAAAAGGGCAGCTAACCTTTCAAAGCCAATGCCCTGTGAAACCTTTCAATTAGCAATATTTTCGATCTAATTAACGCATAATTTCACCCTACATAAAGACGCTCTCGAGTCATATTTTTACAGCCACGTTTGTTATCTCATTAAACACATGCATTATTTTAATCAGGCGTTGGCTTACGGACGCCACAGCTAAAACGATTCCCGTGTCCGGGGATTGGATAACGTACGGTCCATAGACTTTTAATACCGGATTTGCCTACTCTACTATGATATATTCCATCAATTAAGCCAGACGACTTTAAGCCTTAAATTGATTATCAGAGGGTAGTAAATTGTATGTGTCAGGATACCTGTAGTCTGTGAGCTGTCGGGATGTGTTTTCGTACCTGTGAACAGAAGGGAATGTTTTAAATCTGTTTTCGATGGCAAATAAAACTAGTCAGATGTAGAATAAGGCAACTTCCGCATAATATGTGATTGGAGTATCAGTAAGTATGCTGTCTTTTATATAACTTGCACAATGTAAATAAGCTATCCTCAAAATCAAAATAATTTATTTTTCAAACACAGGTGTTAATATTATAAATCTATAAGGTCCAACTGTGTTTTGCCATACATAAGACAAAAAAAAGGTCAAAGAAAAAAAAAAACGAAAAGAATATCGAAAATTTGGATTTTTTTTCAGCTACTTGTGGGTATCCGATTGAGCTGAAATATGGCATACTTATGCAAGTTTGGTGAAAATGCAATGCTATGGTACCACCGACCTCAGCTGATGATGTGAACTGAACTCAACTACACAAGATAAACCCGTCGTGTTTGGGCTCATTGGAACGGTCTCAACGGGTAATTGATGCATATGGAAAAATAGATAAATCGGCAATAAAATCTTGTACATCTATCTATCTAAATATATAAAAGAAGAAACTGACTGACTGACTGACTGACTGACTGACATATCAACGCACAGCCCAAACCGCTGGTCCTAGAGATTCCAAATTTGGCACGTAGGTTCCTTATAAGGTCTAGGGGTGCACTAAGAAAGGATTTTTCAAAATTCAACCCCTAAGGGGGTGAAATAGGGGTCCGAAGTTTGTATGGGGAAACAAGATTAGTTGGACTATTTTATTCGAAACTTCACAGGAGTATTTCTAACGATAAATGAGTAAACATGTGTTTCAGGTTTTTTGAGAAATCAACCCCTAAAAGGGGGAAATCTGGTGACAAATTCTGAAAATCGACATGGGTATTGTTTTTATGATATACCGGGTCGCTGATAACGAAAACAACAATGATTTTAAAATCTCACGTGGAGGACGTGAAATACCATCCCCTCTTTTGGGGTGCGAGGGGGATGAAATGTCTAAATATTAATATGGGTGTCGTTTTTATGGTTTTTTGGGACGTTAATTACGAAAATGGCATCGGTTTTGTAATTTAATATTGTGGACATGAAAAATTTGAAAAATTGTGCCAAATTTCAAAAAATAACTGACTCACTGAGAGACTGACATATCACCGCACAGCGCAAACTGGTGGTTCGAGAGATTCCAAATTTAGTATGTAGGTTCCATATAAGGTCTTGAGGTGCATTAAGAAAGGATTTTTCAAAATTCAGCGCCTAAGGGGGTGAAATGGGGGTCCGAAGATTGTATGGGGAATCAAGATTAGCTGAATTATTTTATTCGAAACTTCACAGGAGTATTTCTTACAATAAATGAGTAAACATGTGTTTCAGGTTTTTTGAGAAATCAACCCCTAAAAGGGGGAAATCTGGTGACAAATTCTGAAAATCGATATGGGTGTTGTTTCCATGGTTTATTGGGTCGCTGATTACGAAAACAACAATGATTTTAAAATCCCACGTGGATGACGTGAAATACCATCCCCTCTGTTGGGGTCCGAGGGGGATGAAATGTCTAAATATTAATATGGGTGTCGTTTTTATGGTTTTTTGGGTCGTTAATTACGAAAATGGCATCGGTTTTGAAATTTAATATTGTGGTTATGAAAACTTTTGAAAAATTGTGCCAAATATCAAGATATAACTGACTGACTGAGAGACTGACATATCACCGCACAGCGCAAACTGGTGGTTCGAGAGATACCAAATTTGGCATGTAAGTTCTTTATAAGGTCTAAAGGTGCATGAACTGCCGTGAGTTCTCGATGAAGATACGACCTTTTTTGAATCAATGTATTGTAGATGGTTTTATTAATCAGTGCCGTCCGATACGATTTCGACATAAATCGATATTTGAGCGTCCGAGAGGACTCTTAATAGGAATCCGAGGTACCTAAACTTTGAATAAAGTAACGGCCATATTGATTTTATTCATTTCCGTCCCGATTTCGTTCAAAATCGATATCTGAGCGTCCGAGAGGTCTCTTAATACAAATCCGAGGTAAAATTTGTGAAAGTGGCGGCCATATTGATTTTCTTCATTTTCGTCCCGATTTCGTTCAAAGTCAATATCTGAGTGTCCGAAAGGTCTCTTAATACGAATCTGAGGTAAAATTTGTGAAAGTGGCGGCCATATTGATTTTCTTTTTTTTCGTCCCGATTTCGTTCAAAATCGATATCTGAGCGTCCGAGAGGTCTCGTAATACGAATCCGAGGTATAATTTAGAAAAAGTGGCGGCCATATTCATTTTTATCATTTCCATCCAGATTTCGTTCAAAATCGATATCTGAGCGTCCGAGAGAATTCTTAATACGAATCCGAGGTAAAATTTGGAAAAAGTGGCGGCATATTGAATTTCTTAATTTCCGTCCCGATTTCGTTCAAAATCGATATCTGAGCGTCCGAGAGGTCTCTTAATATGAATCCGAGGTAAAATTTGGAAAAAGTGGCAGCCATATTGATTTTCTTCATTTCCAACCCGATTTCGTTCAAAATCGATATCTGAGCGTCCTAGAGGTCCCATAATACGAATTTGAGGTAAAATTTGAAAAAAGTGGCGGCCATATTGATTTTCTTCATTTTTGTCCCGATTGTGTTCAAAATCGATATCTGAGCGTCCGAGAGTTCTCGTAATACGAATCCGAGGTATAAAATAGAAAAAGTGGCGGCCATATTCATTTTTATCATTTCCGTCCAGATTTCGTTCAAAATCGATATCTGAGCGTCCGAGAGAGTTCTTAATACGAATCCGAGGTAAAATTTGGAAAAAGTGGCGGCATATTGATTTTCTTCATTTCCGTCCCGATTTCGTTCAAAATCGATATCTGAGCGTCCTAGAGGTCCCCTAATACGAATTAAAGGTAAAATTTAAAAAAAAGTGGCGGCCATATTGATTTTCTTCATTTTCGTCCCGATTTCGTTCAAAATCGATATCTGAGTGTCCGAGAGGTCTCTTAATACGAATTCGAGGTAAAATTTGTGAAAGTGGCGGCCATATTGATTTTCTTTTTTTTTCGTCCCGATTTCGTTCAAAATCGATATCTGTGCATCCGAGAGGTCTCTTAATGCGAATCTGAGGTATAATTTAGAAAAAGTGGCGGCCATATTAATTTTTATCATTTCCGTCCCGATTTCGTTCAAAATCGATATCTGAGCGTCCGAGAGAATTCTTAATACGAATCCGAGGTAAAATTTGGAAAAAGTGGCGGCATATTGATTTTCTTCATTTCCGTCCCGATTTCGTTCAAAATCGATATCTGAGCGTCCTAGAGGTCCCCTAATACGAATTTGAGGTAAAATTTGATAAAAGTGGCGGCCATATTGATTTTCTTCATTTTTGTCCCGATTTCGTTCAAAATCGATATCTGAGTGTCCGAGAGGTCTCTTAATACGAATACGAGGTAAAATTTGTGAAAGTGGCGGCCATATTGATTTTCTTTTTTTTTCGTCCCGATTTCGTTCAAAATCGATATCTGAGCATCCGAGAGGTCTCTTAATGCGAATCTGAGGTATAATTTGGCACTCCATTCATACCTATATGCAAAAAAGTTTAATGTTATTATATAGGCGTGTGGGGTATCTATGGATTTGTTTTTAAAAACGACATAGAGGTTTCGATATTTTTTCCATTTAAATCAACCTTCAATTCATTTTTAATCGTATGGCATTTATTTACGAACCGTGAGATTTTCGAGAAGACTAGTACGGTTGCCAGTTTTTGTTGCACTTTTAGCACCACCCAGGGGTTCTGTGTATGGTAACGGTGGGTACTCCCTAACTTGGCTTAACGATTGCAGCCGGGATCAACGGCTTAGCGTGCCTTTCAAAGCACGAGAGTCAGTTAGTAACCACTCAAAGCGGTCACCCATCCAAGAACTGACCTGCGCCCACATTGCTTAACCTCGCACACCGCACGCGGTAGGCGGGTGCCGTTGGGCCACGAGCGCTCTAAATACTTGATAGTTTGTGCCAAATTGCAATTCAATAGGTCCAGTAAAAGCAACTTGGTTGTAACAGACGGACTGACAGTAAGGAGTGCGAATGGAAGTGAGGCCAAATTTTCTTTTTGGATGCTCCAATGGTAACTGGCAAAACCTACCTAATAAATTTAATTGTAGGAAAAATTAATGTTACACATGATATTGAATTAGCCGTATTTCTGTGCTTTAAAGGACCAGAGTTTATGGCCGCTGCGCGCTGTTAGGTCGTTTACAGACCTATTGGTGTTACTGTAGTACACAGATACTTTTACTAAGAGCCATTTAAGACATGCTTTTATTTCATCGGCCCTTTCCCCTTCGGCCTCTCGGAAATGTATGATAATAGTTTTCGATCCTTATTTTTGCCAAAATCAAATGTTATTCAACAGTTTGCCGGTTCTCAGAATGTATACTGACTTTTTATCTGTTCATCTGTTAATGAATCACAATCACCAAACTTCGTATAGCGAAACCCCATAATGTAACAACTACTTTTCTGGAGACCGCATCTAAATCGGTTCAGCCAAACGCGAGATAATCGTGGACAAACATACGAACCTGTTTTTTGAAGACGGTTAAAAATTTCGCTTAGTACGCGGGCGAAGCCGCGGGCAAATGCTAGTATGAAAATAATTATGAATACAATGTAATGACAGGACAAATAATAATTTTATTTTTTCGGCTTCAACGACGGGGCGCAGCTCTACCCAACATTGCCCCAACCCATCACTACATACAACTCTCTGTTCTTTTTTATTAAATCTGGGGGCACGGCAGTGCCCCCGCCAAGACGAGTACTAGCTGTTGCCCACGACTTCGTCCCCGTCTTCGCTCCTGTTGGTCGCAGCGTGATGTATAGCCTAAAGCCTTCCTCGATAAATGGACTATCGAACACAAAGATAATTTTCAAACCAGTTTTTTTTCGAACCAGTACTTCCTGAGATTAGCGCGTTCAAACAAACAAACAAACTCTTCAGCTTTATAATATAACTAAAGATTTATTTGCTTTTTGAAAAATAAGGATGATTGTCTGAATAGAATTGTAATAACCCTGTTATCATGGGGAAGTAGTGAGTTTTATATGATAATAAATATCTTTAAACCTTAACCTAAGTATTAAACGTTTTTTCTAGACATCCTTATTGTTTTAATGTAGGCAACATTATACCAGACATAAACCAAAGTTCGCAAAATAGCCGAATAAACTCCTTGAACTAGAAATCCTAAACTGAGCCTTCATTTCCACATATTGAGCAAGTTTCAGGTGAAATTTCAGAGCTCTGACATAATTCCGGAGTTACGTACACTCAGCACAAATGAACACTAAACCTTAGTAAGCACTGCCCGGGAAGGTAGTAACTTGGGAGGGGAAGTGTACAGTTAGTGCTGGTTAAACTAAGGGTGGCAGAAATGGCCTTTTGGCGGTAAGACCGAATATTTACTTAGTTTTACAACCAATTCCAAAAGAGGTTCACTGTTTGTACTTTACCTATTGTTCGTAAATATAAGCTTTTAAATGCACCCTAGTTGTACTATGAATTTTAACATAGTATTCTACATATTATATATTAAATAAAAAAAAATTGTATGATTCCGACGTAATTGGTGTTATGATAGGTTTAATTTTTAAGTACAAAATATGTACGACTGTCAGTCTCTCTAATATTGTCTATTGTTTGGATGGACTTTAATTATAGAGACCCTTTCACAACATACACAAACGTAATTTATTTACATGGAATGAAAAAGATTATCAATTATTTTTAAAAACAATTGGTAATGGTATTTTGTTCTAAGTAAAATGCTGAAATAGGTGTAGAAACAGAAATACAAGGTTGAGGTACTCGTATATCAATTTTTAGCGTTCTATAAATTGTTTCTCAAAATCTTGGTAGTTCGCCGTAGTTGCCACTTCACAAAATAGCCCTTTTGGTCATCACATCACAAGCTCTCACTAACACAATTCAAATTCTCAGTTCTAACACCTATACATAGAACCTGTCTATTTTGCATAGTTGTGTGCATATCTCGTTTAGGAACTCTATTGTGGGGCACCGGTAATTATGCCTAATATGCTTAATTATCGCATTAATCATGGCGTATCGCATAATAACGCCATTCGCAATGATATACTGCTCCTGTAGTTCAACTTAAGAATGTATTGCCTATATTATATTTGATAAAATAATAGTAAACACAAATGCGAATCCATTGTAGTATAAGAGCAATAGTAATTTTATCTGCCTGTTTGTTTCACTGTTATTCTTAAACTGCAAAATATTTCCTGCCGGCCTGTTTAGCCTAGTTGGTTGTGATACTGCCTACCAAGCTGGAAGTCCCGGGTTCGAATCCCGGTAAGAGCATTTGTTTATGTGATGAACAAAAACACTTGTTCCGGATACGAGGGTCTTTTATATATATTTAAGTATTAAAAAATACTATAATATATATATATTAAATATATTGTCGTCTAATATCCATAACGGAAGCTTTATTGAGCTTACTATGATTAGTTCGAATTATGTGATGTGTGTGTGTGTTCCCCTAATATTAATTTATTTCAAATTTGAGTTTCGTAGCATTAACGACTTAACCTCCAAGCTCCTACTTTTAAAATTATCTCAATGAGTAAAAGGGTCAACTTTTTTCATTCGTGTGCATTAGTCTTTCTTGTAGACACGACCAAATATTTAAACTTTGAAACCCGATATCTATTGCTAAAACCATATAAGCATGTAAGGTGCTATTACAAGTTATGACCTGTATGATGAACATTATCATCCTTCTAGCATTTGTCCTCGATTGTATCCTAAAGCAGGTAGTCTGGGGTTCGCTTTAGCACATCTTGACAAGGTCTAGATTTCCCTCTGGGTTGGAAGGTCGAATGGCAATCGCTTTCGTAAAACTAGTGCTTACATACATCTTGGAATTAGGCGGCGCTGCTTAGGATACCCAGAAAACGCTAGGAGGACGACGAAATTAGACCTAGACGGGTATAAAGCAAAGTGCATACATATTTGTGAGTACGTGCAATGTTGTGGAATTAATTATGAATGTTCACAAGCGAACCCTTCAGGCTCAGGAGGGTCACCCTGTGTAATTATATAAAAACGTGAGATAACTTCATAAAACTCTTCCTAGGTAGCGCTAGCAACGGCAGCGAAAAATAAATTATCACTTAGGTACATAATAAATAAATAAATAAATAAATAATAACTGTGCACAGTGTTTGATATTCATATGGTATGGATATAGGATACTTTCCGTCACCAAACATTGATTTGACCCTATCATAACGTGGATGTCAAAAATTACTAGAGGCAGCTTACAATGAGGGTAGTATCTTTGACTGAATTGGCCCGCAGAAGTCGATGTCAGTGATTGCGAATGTTTGGTTTTTGTTAGAGGTCGTCATTGCAGGAATGGTAACTTAGTTTAAATTCGTTATTTTCTTATACTAAAAATACAGGTTGTGCTTTTATCAGCTTCATAAACAGCAAAAACTTGTAATTTAGATCAGCACAACTCGTTTGCTCTCTTAAATTTGTTTTAATTAATCCAAATACATCAAGTTAATTTGTAAACATTCATCAGTTAGCTTTGTATTCGTTGTATTTATTTGCCACCTAAAAACTTGTTAATTGCAAATCACACTACTTTCTTATCTTAAGAAACAATCAGTAAAAGAGAACCAAAGAACGACTTATCGCTCTGCGAAGTAATTAAAAAGAGTCTTATTTCAAAGCAGTTAAAGTTTAAATTTCAATCGATGGATAAAAGCTGTTAATTTAGGATTTGAAATTTAAAGTTACAATGAATACTTACACGAGATATTACAACGTTCGGAAATGCCATTGATAATGAGACATTATGTCAATAAGATAGATTTCAATTTCAAATAAAGAATGAATCCATGTTGAGAGCTTTCTAAAATTATTCGTCTACATACATGACCTCATGTAATATACATTAACGTTCTTAAAATGACTAATTAAATGCCAAGAAAGCTTAATGTCATACAGTACCCGGCTATTCCATATTAATGTAAGAGTATTCTTAAAGTTACATTAATAATTATACCTTCAGGGGTTCCTTAGTCGTATATTTTAGAATACTTAAATAATTAATTTTATTTATATGTATATTTTCAGCTATACGAGTAGATCAACCAAAGTTAGCGCGTTAAGCTAAAGAGGTACCAAGAAGTTATTATTACACTTAGTATGGAAATCAGGTACGCGAAACACATTGAAATCAATTGGACTGCAAAATTCAAGTCCGGTTGACTCCGTGTCAACTAAGTTACCGAGTTTATCAGTCTGAGACTTGGATGTTTTCTATGTATTTAAGTAGGTACATACATCTTTATTAAATACTATCTGTTGCCCGCGACTTCGTCCGCGTCTTCGCTCCTATTAGTCGCAGCGTGATGTAATATAGCCTAAAGCCTTCCTCGATTGATGGACTATCCAACACAAAAAGAATTTTTCAATTCGAACCAGTAGTTCCTGAGATTAGCGCGTTCAAACAAACTCTTCAGCTTTATAATATTAGTATAGATATAGATATCGTCGTCTTGTGACCGTAACATAAGCCTTCTTGAGTTTACTATGGGACTAGATTGATTTGTGTAAAAAAATGTCCCCTTATATGCTTATATTTATTTATTTATCTGCAACGCTACGCCGTGGCTATTTCGCGCATTGTAGCAAACGCTCGCTGCAGATTTTGAGTCATGAGCTGTTACACCTAATATAACAAATTAAACTATTCATCATATTTTACTACCAAAATTAAAATGAATGTACCGAACCCTTAACCCTTTAAATGAAACCTTTTTTGCCAACCCTACAACTCGCCTCGATGATACATGGCGTCTCGGCGACTTTCATACATTATTAATTACAAGGAGCGACAAGGACGGACGACTACACACAATGAGAGTGAACGAGACGGGTATAAGGATTGGCCAAGTTTCGAAGTTTTGAAATAAATTAGTACTTGTTTTAAAGTGAATGTGGATGACATTTTTGTATTTTGATTAAGGAATTTGTGGGATGTTTAGGACCGCACAATGTAATAAAAGTTTTTTTTTTGTATTTTATCTTTATAACTTATTTGTCCTATTCGGAATTCCTAAACGTACTGCTCGTATGTATTTCTTGTGTTCCTGCCCGGCTAGTATGATAGCTTATACCGTCACGTTATATGACCAAAATGTACTGAAACGTCACATAAAACGTGACGGCATAAGCTATCATACTAGCCGGGCTGGTGACAAGTGAGGTGATTAGAGCTCCTATATACTCGTACAGACGCCAACACAGTTAACGTGACCAATCGTGACCCTTATTACAATGACTATAAAGTGCATGAATGGTCAGTTAACCGTGGAGGCGATGGTACCAGTTACCTTTTTTTATTCAAGAAAAAGAAAAATTACATTTTACACACGATAAAAACGCGCCAAACTGTGACGTTTGATGACGAGGACCGCTCATTTTTTATGCTTAGCTTATAATAATAACTTAACCTATTTACTTAAATCTAACAACTAAGCATGCTGGTTGGTAAGTTCTTATCATTATAAGATTTTATTGTGACGGTGACGTGTTATTAAGAAGGAAACCCTGTAACTTTGATTTTAATAAATACAGTTTTGCTTACTTTGGGACTTTGCCTTAGTATATTAATTTTGTTGAATATTTTTGGTCCTACATATTTCGACGTTCTTTCACCATTTGTCGTTTTTTTATGTACTAGTTTTCTTTCTCTTACACTCAGTGTTACACTTATTGCAAATTCTTATTTTGTGATCGGTGGTGGTTAAACCAGTTAACGTGACCATTCATTATGATAGCCATTGTGTAGACAACCGGGGACCACCGGGGGATGGGCAGCAGCATCCCTGGAGTGCGGTGGAGATACTGCGATCGCCAACCCGCATGCCAAGCGTGGCGATTATGGCATATACCCCCCGTGAATATGGGGGAGGCCTATGTCCAGCAGTGGACGTTCTTTGGCTGATATGGTGGTGGTGGTGGGTGTCTAGACAATGGTCACCTCACTAATACATATATTTGAATCAGCCTAACTGGGGAAATACCTGGAGGTACTTCTAGACGAGTAACTCATCGAATTTTTATTAATTTGAGGGTTCGTTGCGACAGCTAGCGATAAATGTAGGATTCATGAGTAATATTGGTCCCCTTTAATTTATGTTTCTGTAAATAGGGTATCGGGGCTTTACTGTAATCCCACCTTATAGAAGCATTATTGCATAAAAATAATGTAAAGATTCAAACAAGAGCTCCCTATTTCCATATTTCGAAATAATGATCAAAGCAACAGGCAAGGAAAACATTAAGGACCAATCAGTGCAGAAAATCTTTTGACAAACAGAAAAACACGTAATCAATCAACGGCCCCAAATGAGGTCGTTCACCCCAAAACTTGTTGGTGGATTTAAGATTAATTGCTACATTGTTGAGTTATAAAGATAGTATACATTGTGAGCCTTGTTATAATGGAGGAAGGTTTAATAATGTATAACGTCGTTCGTACCCCTAAATGAGACGGATTATTGGTAAAATTGATTGATTGTTTTCCGTTTTATCAAGATTTTCATTTGTTTATGGTGATTACGTTATTGTTAAGATTGGTTGATTCAATTAAAATCAGCCGTCAAATCTTAAGTAGGCTAGAGCAGGGTCATACATAGTTGAAATAGTAAAAGTCGTCTCTTCTTTGGGAATAGTCGGCATATGTGTACGAGTATGTAAGATTATAAGTCTAGCCAAAAATGAGGCTTTAGATTCATTTATTCATGTCCACATGAATTATGTTTTTTTTTAAATAATAAATCAATAATATATATTTTATACTCTTTGTACTTAAACAAGTACAATGACCCAATTCCTACAAATAGGTCTAAGGGAACTTAGTCAGTGTTGCAACAAAAATGTCAGTGAATAGAAAATACTCTGAAAAATGCTTACTTGTACACTGACCAAACATGAAACTATTTCACATGTTTACGTTAAAATATCTTCAACATTACATACATGTAATGTGTGCAGAGTAACAAAAATTCTCAAATGTACTAATTACAAGCAAATTACGCCCATAAACCTCTAAATACACATGCTTGGAACGTCAAACACAAACAAAAGCTCACCATTATAAAAACCTTCCATCATCCATCTACGCACGACACCATCGGCTGTAGTCTAATACGAATAAGGGTGAAAATGGAAAAGCTCTGAATTTCTATACCACACGAAATTTTCCCAGGAAATTAAGGCGTTCAGGGCGGGATCCTAAGGGTCCTTTTGTTACCCTCGGCTCATAAATCGTAGGCAGACCTTGCTTGAGACCATTCTTGCATTGTGGGTAACTTTTGGTCCTTGGGAGTGATCTGATATCAGGTAAGGAATGGCCTATTGTTTTATAATTAATTCGGTCATTAACGTTTACACCTGCGTTTAACGGCAATTGGTTTGGTTTATGAATGGAAGTTATGATTTAAAACTAAGGTAAACGCCTCAGTGGCCTTACACCTTTTTTTCGGCCTGTTTAGCCTAGTTGGTAGTGGCACTACCTCCGAAGCTAGAGGTCCCAGGTTCGAATCCCGTTAAGGGCATTTGTTTCTGTGGTAAGCACAGACTTGGATGTTTTCTATGTATTTATGTAAGTTTATATCAGTCATAATGACATAAGATTGAAAGTGTCATGTATTGGGTTAGTGTCGAACATAGGGACAATTACCTTATGTGTATTGAGAACAGCAAGCTCACGCAGTTCAAATGATATGTTGTACCATGGCCATCCTTAGGTATTGCTCATCGGATATACATTCTTGATATATTATTGAGTAAAATATATAACTGTACACATCTGTCTTACATACCCAGATATTTTTCTGGCAGGACATAATTATAACACAGATAAGTACCATTTAAAGTCATATAGGAATACATATGTAGGTATTAAGCAAATGTTTACCATGTCCTGCAAAACATTGAAGTAACTTTTTTTCGTAAGTAATCAAAACATTTAACATTTTATTTATTGAAGTTCCATATAATTAAATGTATAGCAGAGTGTCGCATATTGTCAATTGCTAAATCCATCAGTGGCATCACTGTCCTTATTCATTCAAGGAGCGAAAAAATCATCCTTAAGATATTGCTCTTTTTGTTTATATCTTCTCAAAAACGTGTCACTTAAAATATCGATAAACTTAGTTACAAAAGAAAGTCACTAACATTGCTTTGTTCTTGCTAGTAAAGTATCTATGTATTTATACATCGGCTTCTCTGCAAAAAAAAGTATAATCTATAAATGGCGAATTTCGTAGCAACTTAAACTTAAAAGAGAGAGTAAAGAAATCACTTAGAAATGTCCAGTTATTCCACAGTTGAAATGCAGTTCCACAACGATTGCGTCTAACCCGTGGTATCGTAGCATCTGAAACATTATCCATTACTCTGTTTACATACAATGGCGCGAACCACAATGAAATTCGATTTCCAATAGGTTCCTCAGAAGGTCGTTAAACTCGGCTTATGTGACACAGGGGTGATACGGTTGACAAGCGGTTTGTTTAAAAGTATCTCCACTGTAGAGGTCCTTCCTTATTTTCCTCAATCCATCTGAGATCATGACTTAGCAGCACCGCGATACTGCCAATTGTAAATAACTTCTCAACATATGATTGTCCGACCCAGGACGGGGATAGATGAATTAATTTCTTGCTGGATTCTTTTCAGTTAGGCTAGGTTTCGTGAATCAGCGATTAAACTCCCACAAGCTTGACTCCACTCACATCCGACTTTCGGCTGAAGGCGCTCAACTAATCTCATTGGAGCGAAACCCTTTAATAGCTTATACCCCCTAGATTACTCAGTGTTAAAACTGCTGCCCCGGAACTATTCCTAGTTTACAGGTTGTGTAGCCACCAAGCATTCTTATTGCTTTATCGGGCAGTCAAAACAAAAAACACTCGTCTGTGGCTCTCGTGACAATGATAGGTATTTTCCTTCCTACAGTAATACACGAGACAACGTATATACTTGTTATTCCTAAAAGACGTGGTATATGAGGAGATTAACACTAGACTAAGGGCGAGTATCCACTAGAGACCGTAACTCCGATTAATCCAACAAACTTCAATCGTGTTTTCCTGACCATTAGAGTTTAAAACTACATTGCTACTAAAGTAACCAAGTCTCAACATATTTTTGTATCAAAGTGACAGATATCACTCCAGAAAATTTTAGGTGACGTGTTCTAGTGAACAAAGTTCGCTTAATTGTCCAATTAAGCGAAATTGATAATATAATTTTTTACTTTTAAGTTGATATAATATATTTTTTTACTTCTTATAACCTCAAAATATCTGACTAAACTTTGTCGGGTTATTCGGGGCAACAAAGTATTAGACACCACGCTCGCTTGACCGATAGGTGTCAAATGGCTATACATTGGACACACAGATTTGAAATATTTTCATTAGATTTTATGTCAAACAGTGTAGTCTAATTTAATCTTCATTTATCAATATATGAAATAATTAAACGCCTCTGGCAGTGTGTATAGTGTAAAACTAAACTATGCGGCTTAGCTCAGCTCGTCATCGCTCATCTCGCTGGCTTGCGTGCGCGCAGGTTTACAACAGCTTTATGGAAATTAACTATTGTTTTTTTTTTATTCTGTACTGGATTTAGGTCAAACCGGTCGATGCATTCGATCATACTTAACTTTTGGAACGGCGAGCTTCCTTTTTCCCTCTTACCACTTCGGCTTACATCACTCTCGTACACCTCCGGGTTGTAAATTCACTGGACAGTGGCCATATAGTTGCGGTTTACAAAATAATTGATAATTCCTATCAACTGATTACAGAAAACGATGTTTTGATTTAAGTTTTAGATAGTAACGGAGCCATTACCTGTGCTCTGCAAATAAAAAAAATACTTACTTACTTGGTTTCCTTGTGCGTAGTAGAATGTTATCAGAAAAAATCGCTAGAAATTTGTCGATTAAGAGTGATGTTGGATACAATATTACTTAAAGAAAAACTCTAAAAATGCTGGTAAAATCTATGCCATTATTAGGACGCAATAGTCTTGTGCAGTAGAAAAAAAGTCAAGATACGCGTGAATTCACGCATAAAATAGCCTAAACAGATGAGCGTTTTTTAACTGATATGGATCGTTAAGATTGATTTTATCCATGGCTTAAGATAAACTTAGGGACATAATAACTCTAGACTTTCTCTGCATATATTCACTACCGTAACCGCGATGCTCTGAGATAGTCTTAGGTATACCCTCTTACAATGATAACCCAGACACTTTCACTGGATACCTTGATCATGGGTCAGATATGGAAAGCGGTATTGACGACAGGTTATAGGGTGTTCCTCTCACTGGCACTCAGATCTTAGTAAAAGGGACTTAGTCGCGTGGAAATAAACTACTTTGTCTTTAAAATATTATCAATAAAAGCTTTAACTATAAATGCCAAGATTGGGGTTTTTATACATAAAGAGCGTCTAGGACTTTGTTGTTTATCTCTATTGATTGAGAGTGTAATGAAATGACTTAATATAATTATTTATAGTATATTTACAAAAAAATAATCAAGTATCTGTCATAACAAAAACAAGTTAACAACTGAACACTCATCATCGATCTCGACGCGCCGTCAACTCTAAAAATATGTAAACAATTTTAAGCCCTATTCCGCCACCATAAGTACTAAAATGAGTACTATTTATAGTACTGCATCAATAAAGATTCAATGGGGTATCCTAGTGATTGACACTGACCCAGTACTTAGCACTTTCAATCTTAGGCCAAAACAATAGAGTTGTCAACTATTACGAGACACGTAGAATATAGGGACGTATACCTTACCCCTATGCATGACTAAACAATACTGCATTTATTTAACGTGTTTACATAGACGACGAAAGTAAACAAATCTCCCGTTTTTCATACTCCATAAAACTATTGATCTGTATAAACTTCCTATAGGTGTATCTTCCGTGTAACTCAATTGTCTACCTTTACTAAAGGAAGCAATAACAATAATAATACAATATCAGTATCCTAACTTGATATAAACGCTAGTAGCTTTTACGTACTGAAGATGCTGCTGATTCAGATACTTGAAAATGAGAAGTTACAAGTGCATCACAAACAGTGATATGAAGAAAAACGAAGAAAATTGAAAATATATTTGAATTACATTATTTACACAGGATTAGCAACTAATATTTTAGAAAAAAACCTAATAAACGCATGTTCGAATAATGTCGAAACTGTCGACGGTATAATGCTGTAATTCGTTTTGCCTCTAAGTAAAAGACGCCCATTTTCTAGCAGTTAAGTGAAATCAATGTACTGATAATTTATACTGTCGCCATAATTCCCCGCTCTATTTGCCGGGGTTCGAACCCTGAGAAGGGTTGAAGCAGGTCGCCTGTGAAATGTCTTTAGCGGCGCCACATGTTTCTGTTATTTTTACCCCCTTTTACCCCCAATTTATGGGGGTGAACGCATTTTAATTCAAATGTGCGGTTTTAAAATTGAAACGAATGTTTATCCATGGAGTGTTTTGTGAAATATTAGAATTATTATTAGCTGAAGTAATTTTTTTTATATTAATGTCATATTATTTATGTTATTTGCCATGTTAGATCAAAATTTGAATTATTTATCCGTAGGTGAACATTTCTAACGAGCACCTTCAAAAATTTACAGTTGAATTCCAACGTCTCAATTTTTTTACACTATGTCGGTCACAAACAAGCTTTCCCGCCTAATGGCCGTAAGCCGTCACTGTAACCAATAGATGCTGGCCACTATAAGGGTGTCAATGTCAGGGTGTGTGCTCCTTGTCAACTTTAGTTTATAGGAAAATTCGTCGTTCTGAAATTTTGCTTTAACCTACTCCTCCTAAAGAAACTTTAAAACACGTCACTTCACTCTAAAGTTAAACGATACATTTAATTCGTCGGAACCCAGCAAATTAGGCCAGGTGGGTAGGCATAATATATTAAGTTCTTCCGACCCAACCTTTCTACCCTATTAGTATATTTCACCCCTCAAGCCCATTATAGTTATGGTGAGGCTCCCAATCATGTTAAGTTGTTGCCAAATATTGTTGGTAGAATTTTTATGAGGTTTTAGTCAGTAGCGTTAAATTTTCGAGAAATAGATGCTGATCGTCTTCACCACAATATTTTTTTAAGTAATTACTGTCGGCCTAACACGGATAATAGTAACTACCCAGTGTACTACACCAAGTACAAACTAAGAGTTGTGCTTCAGACCCAGACGGTTTTTTTATTTAATTTAAATGAATGCCGTTCGTTTTATTCACCGTGTCTAGTATATTGTCCTTAGAGTTTCCTTAATTTGTACTTAGTGAAGTACATTAGGCAGTTATTTATGCTATGCAGTTTAAAATCGAGTGATATTAGATCTATTAGACGCGAGTCACCCGTTTAAATATGTTCATATTACGATCATGATTATAATATTACAACACATTCATGGAAATTTATAGTTTTCGATCCATACAAACCGAACAAACGAAGCCTCTCGCTCCGCTATTCAATAAAACAATCAGTCGCGTTTATTCATCGGGTCTTGTAATCGATGATCGAAAAATGAATTCCATCCGGACATAAGAGGCTTTCCACACGGTACAGGCAATTACGGGGAGCTGGATAAAGTGGTCAAGTGCGAGTCGGATTCACGCGAGGGTGCAAAGGCCCCGTCAGACCGGGCGCGGTAGCGGAACATGGCGTGCGGACCTGCGCGAAATTGAATCCACGGAACGTTATGAGATGTTACATTGAGCACGGGCCCGCCGCTAAACCGCACAGCTCAGTGTGAAATAGCTCATAATATATATAGCTTTGTATTTTCTATCAGTGCATTCGTAATCTATTCATTACGGGGATAGAGTCGAAAATCAAATGAACTTTATACGATATGGTTTTTTTGGTGTATTTCGGTTTTAGTTAAATAAAGCTCTTGTTCCTATAAGTGGTTTGTACAAAACTAAAACGCAACGACTATACCCACCTTATGCACATACCTTTTAGTCTCTTAACAGTTCCAGAAACTAGTTCGGGCGGTTCTAAAGAAAATTACTTAAGATGCGAATACAGTGCTCATGGGCACGTTCTTTTTTTTATATTGGGGTACAATCTTACACAAATCGACCAAGTCCCAAACTAAGCAAAGCTTGTACTATGGGTACTAGACGACGATATACAAAATTATATAGAGAACATCCAAGACCCAAGGACAAAATCCGTGCTAAATGCACAAATAATGCTTTGCCTGGGATTCGGACCCGGGACCTCTTGCTTCGGAGGCAGTGTCACTACCAACTAGGCTAAACAGACCATCGAACCGTTACGTTAAGCCGTTGATCCCGGCTGCTGTCTATGACAGCAGTCGTTAAGACAAGTTAGAGGCGGGTCCGGGCGGCTTGAAAACTTCTAACAGTCAAATTTTCCACTCACTTGACAAGCCTAATGCCAATAAGGTCTAGTTCCTTCTTGGTTGGAGAGTCAGATGGCAGTCGCTTTCGTAAAAACTAGTGCCTATACACCAATGCTTAGGATTAGGTTCATATAACCTAGACCTTTTTAAGGCATGAGTGAATGGGTATCTTCTGGGTGAGCTCGCTTCATCGTCGGCCTCATCTTTGCCGCCTGGGTAGATGCTGGCCAAGAGCAATCCCATTTTTAATAATAATAAAAAAAGGTGGCGGACCCCGGGCATACTTCATGATGCAACTATACTGGGATAACGATGATGATGATATTGCTCAAAGGCGAATACGAATATTCAGCGGTTTCTTTTCATTGCCGTTTTATTAAATATTGTTGAAAGATGATAAGCAGAGTTCACCTTCGTTAAAAATAAACCAATATCGGTTCGGAGTCTTATTGTGAGCCAATCCGACAACGACTTTACATAGAACCGAGCGTTTCAAAATTTCGGAGATTCATCCCCTGGTAGGATAAATTCTACTAATTCTATATCCAAAAAAATAAGTAAGGTTCTCTGGAAACGATTGCTCTTTAGCGATAACACCGCCTGTTGTTTACCTCTGCTCGTACCTCACTTTGCTCTCTGAACTGTTTCGTGCAAAAAAGAGTATTTGTATTATATTGTATCTGTTCTCGGTACCTAGATATTACAAAGAAGGAAGGTGGCAAGCGAAAGGGTCAGCGGTTGGAAATGCTTTCCTTGAGCCCCGCTCCATTATGATAGTAACCAAACACGTAAACGGGCCTAACAACCCCTAAATTTATACCGGCAATTTGTATTGTCATACGAGATATATTATTATAAGTAGATTAAGTAGGTATCGTAACGGTTCCGGTTATTTATGGGTTAAGGTCAGCGTGCGGGTTATCGATTGGGCATCGGGACTACAGCCAGGACTGTTCGTGTTGTCACTTTGTCTCAACTCGGCTTTCGCCAACTCCAAGATAGACGACGATCGTCCTATAGTAGGGCGATTAATATCTGGCCTTCAACAGCCTCTCGCTCGCATTTGCTGGGGTAAGTGAGGCGTGCAGCGGCGGCGTGTTGCTATCAATACGTTTTTTTTGTGAGTAAATAGTAGATTGTTAGCCTAGGGCTCAAACGAAGAGAGAGCGCCAATAGTTTGAGGCTGGAATGGGTAGTTTCATGCCAGTTAAACACTCTGCTTTTCAATTCGAATATGAGGAAACTAAAAAAAAATTACAAATGTAAGTACAAAAACAATATTTTCAATATGTTTGTGCTTTAGAGCAGAAATGTACCACTTTCAGCACGCCACTTAGATGAACAATGACCAACTTTCAGAGTATGGGGGATGAAAAATACTTTTTTCATCTCATGCTCTAAAAGTTTGTCTTTATGCTCTGCTTAGGCGACATAAAGTCCGGTTTGGGCTTTGTTATTCTTTTATACTTTAATAATTTATTATAGGAATATCACAAATACTGTACCTTACTGATTTTAATAAGATTTTTCATACATATACATATTCATATTCACATACATGTCATACATGTAGCGCCTATGTAACTTTTAACACCGATATATCAGTGAAACTCAGAAATTTACTTTTTAAATTATTTTTCTTTGTATCAGTAAACAATAACATATCACATATATTCATTTCCGGCAAAAATAAAAAAACATGCATATAAGGGATAAAGGGGATGAATAGAAACTAATTCTCCGTGAGACTAATAACAAGTTTATAAGTTTCTAAAATCACTTTCATAAATATCAACTCTCAATGGACTGCGGTCCCAGAGAGATCTCTCAATGGACTGCGGTCCCAGAGAGATCTCTCTATCATCGTGAACAACGATAAATAAATTATACCTAAACAGTGGCAATAATCTGGCCCAAAATCCTAGTTAAATGTGTTCACTCATTTAACCGAACCAAATCTTGGCAGCTGAGTATGTATATATCTAACACTCACTACTAAAAAACCTCATCTAGATATAAACTTATTTGCAAGTCAATATTTCAGCCAACTCAGTCTGGTTAAAAGCTCTTTCACTTAACTTATTCGCTTCAGTTACATAAAAGCTTTATAATGCACCACAAGTCATATAATGGCTACATAATAGCTGCTTTGATCTCTGAGTGGTCTCCGAGTACAAGTCAAAAGTTTGACCAAAAAGCTCTTTTCAATGGAAAGGTCTCTAATTATCAGAATGGTTTTAAGTAACAACTTATACAGTCAGCTTCAGAAAGACATCATTCTAGCACTTATTGTTTGGAAATAAGGTTCAAAAGTGTATGCATATTTATGATGCTGACTGTGTTTTTGGTATAATACTTATCGTATGCCGAGGTTGAAAAACAGCTTTTAGGTTTTAGCCCGTTTTAAATGCTCACTTTGAAACCCTTTTAGTTCAGAGATCGTTTTGAATTTTAAGGCTGATTTACATTTGCAAGAACTTACAAATGTCATACAATGTACGTCAACGCGGGTTTTGATCGTACCGTCTTACTTCAGTAGGCCGCGGCTCCGCAATGTAATGACAACTGAATACGAGTTCTTGCAAAGGAAATGTAAATGGGTCTTTACACATTACAAAAATATTTTTTAGAAGTCCAGCAGGTTAATCGCGTAAATTTTCGAACGTGCGATAGGTAGATCTAAGTGTCATTTTTACATGGCAAAAATTGTCGTAGTTACACCATTGTTGCGGAATTATCCCACAAATGCCTTCTCGGACGTATGTCAGTGGTACACATAAACTGTCATATTTTGAAGGTGAAATCGATAGTTGCTTCGACGCTTGTTAGAAAGCTTGAATACAATTTTAAAATCATCGCCCTCCCCTGGTACCTACACTGTTTCAGTGTGTACTTTTCCGTGTATTGCGTATATATGCTTACATTAAGTATGAGCGAGAAAAAAGAAGTTTGATATTTATTTCATTATAAGTGATATGGTGACTGCTGGGCTCCATTATGTAATAGCCTCATTTCAATTTCTTCACCTATTATTACTTATAAGCATTGTACTTGTACACATTATAAGTAGGCACTGAAAAGGCCCCCAACAAGGTGGAGCAAGGATCTAGTCAAGATCACGGGAAACCTTTGGATGAGGGCGGCGCAAGGAGCGGTCGTTGTGGAGATCCTTGGGAGAGGTCTTTGTCCGCAGTGGACGTCTGTCGACTGATATGATGATGATGAAGCATACTTTTGTGTTCTATTTCGTTAACAACATAAAAGTGCCATTAAAGCGTACATTTAATAGTTAACAGCAAAATAACAAGCTGTATGAAAACCAACTTGAAGCCACATCGATAATCAAAGATTCCAGCACTTAAAACTTGAACCCGCTCTCCTCTCACCAACCCTAAGCTTAGAGGGCCACGGGGGCGAGATGAATGCACGGCAAGAGATCTCATTCGTATGGACAGCTATATTTCCGTATCTGTTGAAACTGGATTAAGCTGAGTGACGAGCTTTCGATGCATGAATGTGGCCCAATTTTCTGTGAAATGGAGATCAAAATGGTAAAAAATGTATTTGCTGTACACATAACCTCAAAATTTCAGTGTTTTTATTGATGCGCATTACGAATGCAATTCATACAAAGATTGTACGAGCTTGTCGGGGTTGTTTTTCACATTATTTTAAGTAAGATAGTTTTACTTATTATATATCAAATACTATTGTATTTTATTAATAATTGTATTGTAGTGCACACATCTTTAAAAATACAAAACAGTTCAGTAACATAGCGTAGTTCGTTCCCAGTCTTGTTTTAGTTAGTTTGTTATTATAATCACTTTCTGACCAATTATTTGTTCGCCTTGTTATCTAATAAATGTGACCCCTTCTCTCGGGAAAATAATCAAAATATATTAGCCTAAAGGTGCCTTTCCACCAGAGCTGTGCTATGCAGCTATGCTGTGAGAATGTGAAAGCTACGCTACGAAAACCCGTTGCCACCAGTGCTATGCTATGTGGACCAATGAATATGATTGGTGGATTCAAACACATCAACAGCAACGTAGCATAGCACATCTTTGGTGGAAAGGCACCCTAAAACTTCATTGTCCACTTTTATGAATTGTCAAGTGTGCCAAGCCAGGACGTCGCCTATCATTAAAATACCGTATTGAATCGTCACGGAAATATCACCTTTTGCTCGAGAATCACACAAATAATGAATTACTATATGCTTAAAATCCTCAAAAAGTGACTGTTTGAGTGAGTGGTGGTCCGCTTAAGCTTATGTCTTGTTTCAACGCTGTATCAACCCGGGAGGTGCTGGTTAAGGCTCTAATTAGAGAAAGATTCAGTCAGTTCAATAGCGACCCTACTTCTATAAGGGCGTATGTCAATAGAGTGCTCGATAGATAGACCATTCTATGATAAAGGTGTTGTATCAGCTATTTTAAGTATGCTTTGAGGTGTTTGGTTGTGTTTATCGCATTCATATGTGGTCTTAACTGGGCCGCTTTTCAATCCTACTATCCTTCTTAATAATATTATCAATGCGAAAGTTGAGGTGTTTGGATATTTGAATGTTTGAAGCTCAATCACGCAAAAACGGCTAAACGGATTTTGATGAGTATTCGTATACAAATATTCTGTAGCCTGGATTAACATATGGAATAAGGAGTAAAAGATAACGCGGACGAAGTCGCGGGCAAAAGCTAGTTGATAATAATTATGACATCGATAATCTTTTCATGTCAGGAATAACACGACGTTTTGGTGAATGAAAAGATCGTGAGGAAGTCTACATACCAAGTACAGTAATAGTAGTAGTAGCCAGTGTATCCAGGGACGTTTACCTTGCCATCCTTTACTCTCTAAGGAATACTCGTCAAGCGAACTTATATCTACGTATATCCTACAGTCTCGCTCGTACGGCTAGATATAATCGAGGCCTATTCCGCGGAAATATCACGACATTTCCAACGCACGGCATTTCTAAAGGGCAATATAACGTATGCTCACGAACGTGTATTCACAGTTTGTTTATTTATAAATATTTAACTACCTGTCAATATCTTCTATAACCCTTTATAGAGCAACTACCTAAATCTTGAGGGAAATTGACCACTGGAAATCCACTTGTAGTGGCTCTGTGAGCTGTACAAAACCTCGCAAAAAAAACCTTTTTTTTTTTAAATTCCGAAATTTCTAAATACTGTCTTGACAAAAAAATGATTGAATCTGCTTACAAAATTTCACGAGAATCGATTGAGAAATGCGACTTTTGGAGGAGACCATCCGGACAGACATACGAAAGAATTTTTGTCGAAAGCTGAAACGGAGTCGCTTCGCTCGCTCGGTCTATAATGACTTGGTCTATGGTATAGACTTGCATTTGTATAAAAATGTTGGGTTTTAATACTGTTACCAGGCATTTAATCCAAAGATTATAATGCTGAAGTACAAAGAAAATCAATCTGTGCATTTCAGTCCACTTAAAAATTAATTATGTAAATCTTAAACAACAAAAGATTTTCTAAGGGAGATGCTAAACTATTCTAATAATACATCCATACATATGTTTAAATGATACTTCCTGACCGGCGTGGGATGCGTGAAAGCGGAGCGATACAAAGACAGTACTGCCCCGCTTTCGCACTTAATAATACTGTTCAACTGTACTGAGCAGTATCCCATTAAGTGAAAAAATATGTGCGACATAAGTAATCTCGTGTAAAATAACAAAATACAATATACCGATATCGTACCGCTAAGCAAGGAAGTCGCCTTAATGAGTGACAATCACGGAAACAGTACCTCTAGTATTTTTTTCGAAACATAAAATTGTTTGCGTTTTGTGCCTATTTATATGGCAAAATGAACAGCGCCTCTGGCGGCCTTTGGTGGTAATTTGTTGCCATGCAAATTGACACTAGAAAGTCTAGAAACGAACTCGTTATTCACCCAGCAGAGACCCGATACAAGATGCGACTCCCAACAGTCAACCTATATGATTTATGGTCCACTTCGTACCTTGTCACAGTGAGAATAATATGAGATCTCTAGCATCTTGCATATTGTTTGTCCTGTGACAAAGGTACGAATGGGCCCAGAAATCAATACTTTTGGCCGTACATAGACTGTTCCCAATTTTAACTTCTATATCTTACAAGAATAAGGCATGTGAAATTAAATTCACATTCTAAAGATATATTATTTAGTTCATTTCTGTCAATATAATCGCGTGAAACAAGACAGTGGCGGTAAATCAGTCAAAAAAGATTACCTTTTCCGAAATAAATTAGTAACATGATCATTAAATCACCTTTACATTAAAACATTACCCTCGTAAGCCCTGTGTTTTTTTTTAAATAGCGGTTGTGATATCTGCCGCATGTACTATACCAAGTACAAACTAAGAGTAGTGTTTCTTGATTTGCATTTAGTATCAATTCTTGCCATTTGTTTTAATCAGTAGGTATGTCTATGGTTTTTAAGGCATCCTTAATTTGTACTTGGTGAAGTACATTAGGCAGTTATCTATGCTATGCAGTTAAAATGTCAGGTCTGAAGTTCTATTGTTAATTTGTACTTGTACAAGTACGTGGGGGTGAGGTTAAGTATATCTAATTCAGAAGATATTCTGAGTAATATCTGTCTATCCATAACTTTAAAATGGAACACTTTTCATCGAGAAATTGGAAGAAAATGCAGAATAACGTAAATATTCCCGCGGAAAATATTGTGCCATTTTAATATTCATGAAAAATATGAAACAGTGCTTACAATATTTAAATGAATTCTTATCTCACACCGTTTTATGTAAAGTATTGGTACAATTTTCTACACAAAATGAAATTAAAAAATGTGATGGCTTTTGTGCTTGATATTGTTCGCATACGTCCATAAGCTACGGTGTCTGCTTACGATCAGGCACTTCAGGCAGGCCGTAAACTTGTTTGCAACCGTCGTTGTGTAAAAAAAACTTCAGGTAAGTATCAGTTCTAAAATGAGTCTCTTATTTATTCTCGCGCCACACCTCAAAAATTTCCTTAAATTGTCTATTCATATCTGCTGTTTTATTTCGTGATAAACAAATTAATATTACGATTAAAAAACTTCGTAATGAAAGTAATAAATGCACTTTGATAAAAATCTAATCTAAAAGTTCTTGAAAGGTAGTGAAAGTACCTAATTGGAAAATAAATGCGACGGGTTGCTTAGCGTTCGTTTGATTTTGCAATTTACAAATACTTTTATATAAAACAGGATTTTTTCGCAAATTATTTAGAAATAGATAGATATTGGGAGACAAAGTTATACAAATCGACCTCGTCCCAAACTATAAGCAAAGCTTGTACTCTGGGTACTAGACGACGATATACATACTTGTATAGATAAATACATAAAAAAATCTAAGACCCAGGAACAATATTCATGCTAAACACACAAAATAAATGCCCTGACCTGCAGTGAGTGACACATATACAGAGTAACGCGTAAGTCGTGATAGAAATAAAACAAATCTGTACTGCCCATGATTTGCAACGTTTTTACTACGGGACCATGTTTGTCCATGCCAATAAAATGAGCTTTTTCATACATTTCGATTAATCGACCGAATACTTTTTTCTATGAAACAGGAGACTTTTTTTCGAGCGAATATGCTTGACCCATAATTATAGTGGTTCAGAATCATAGATATAATCATATTTTTATATTTTGTATCACGACGTACGAGTATGTGTCACCCTGTATATATGTAGTAGAGTAACATCATAACTAGTTTAATTACTGTGACGTCACACCAACTTCGTTACCATTAACGTATTTTTCGGGCTCGTGACGTCACTTCGTTAAAGTACGAGGGAAAAAAGTCCAGGAGGAATATAATGAACAAACTTTTCCAATTACATATTATAGGTAGTTTGTTGGCAAAAAAGTAGCAGAACGCGCCGTACTTAAAGATAAGTTTTCTGTACTGTTTACGGTCGGGGAAATGGATGTATTTTTTTAAGAATATTGATGTACGAGTAGGTACAGGTAAAGTACTTTCGAGAAGTGTTTGCATTTGTAGTAATATTTGTGTATTTACAGGAAATCTAAAATTTAAAATTGACATTACTATTAAGTATATAAAAAACACATCTAATAACGACCTGCCTATCACCAATCAAATGTTTGTGAATCAACATTGAACCAAACTGGTATTGATTCGAATGCAACTACAAAAATATGTGAATAGTCATGTCATGATTGATCACCTCACTAAGTCACGATTTTTCTACACAATGGAACTTATTACAATAGAAATAACTATTTAAAAAAATGCACTTAACCACAATCATTAAATTAGGCTTGTAACCCTACAGAACTTTCCCGCGCAAATGATAAAAAGATATTAATTTAAATTTAGCCGCGAGCAAGATTCAACACAATTTGTATTTCGAACACAAATTGAATTAAGAACGAATAAAACACAGTTCAAATTAAATTATGTAGTTCCGTAACTTTATTATTGACATTATCTCCAGCGGTTAAGGTGGGTAGTCGAATAGCATTTGTTTTGCCGTACGCAAGGGAATTGTGCAAGGTAATTGTAAAGAAAAACACATGGGGTACCAATGTTGCTAGGGCTTATAATACAATTAATAATAATCAATTCGTCGGGGATCCCGGTTTATTGACAGAGGAAAAAGGCGGCGTGAAATGAAATTGATGGGATTTTCGTACCTTTTGGAGTGATCATGTGATTTTAAAAACGTGTAACATGATTAAAATATATAATATGATTTCCAGCATTTTGTGTCTTTTTTTTCTATTGTCGGTTTATGAATGTGACTATAAGAACATTTATTTATTTTATTTAGGTACCTACATCATAAATCTCATTGTGTCCAAAAGCGTTATTCTATAAATAACGAAAAACTAATAATGTAGTGCAAAACATTAGAAAATATCAAAGTCTATTTCTGCGAGTAAGCCAAAGATTAATTTGCAAAGAGGAGTTTTTTTTTATGTAGAGAGAGAACCCATTACGTTAAGTTAAATTTCTTCTATAATATTACTAAAAAAATACATCTTCTGGATAAAAGGCACAGACTCATTCGGGGAAACAATTTTTCAAGGTTGTGTGACAGGCATTCATTTTACAAATTAAGTAAATATACATAAAATTATTAACCTTAGTTCCCTTTCCCATTTAACCGTTAATAATGCCATTTTAAACCAAAACAACCACAATATCGGCCCAGACTAGTAAACACAGGGTGTCCCGAAAGCCTTCGAGAGTCATTGAATGCGTCACCCAACGGATTAATATGTATGAGCGGGAACCAGCCTGTATAAGCTCGCTTATACAGGGTGTTATTAGGTGCGGCGAAATAATAAAGGTGAAGCCGAATCGATGGTGTTGCCAATCTCCGGCGCTTTTCGGGGATTACGTGTGGAGATGAAATTGAGTGTTTACTTTGTATGATTACGTTTGTGTCAAAGTGGCACGTTTCCTCTAGAATGGGCTGATTAACGTACAAGCCTTTAATAACATAATTCTTCCTTAATTGGGTTCGATTATTGACTGATGGAAGTCTTGAGAGATGAGAGGCCTATGTCCTTGTCCAGCAGTAAACGTCATTCGGCTGAAATGATGATGATGATGATGATGATTGACTGATTGATCTATCTTCTACTGCTGCTAAAGAACCCTGCCCATTAAAAGAAAAAAACGGTAGATTGCACATTAAAATATTTGAAACGCAACTTTTTTCCTGGTTTAAACCAGAAAAAAATACATTCTTTCATCAATTTTACATGAAACCTCACCACGATTGCCAAACAATATGATTATCTTACAGGGGGTACGGTAAAGCATCATCACATAACAGTTTGACTTTAGCAACATCCTAAAGTTAATAAATATGGTGTCTGCTTACCATCAGGCAGGCTGTGAGCTTGTTTGCCACCGTCGTTGTATATAAAAACATAAATTAGGCAAAAGGCCTTAAAACATTAAAAAATAAAAAAGACATACGAAAACGAAATATTTAATAATAATTTCAGAATATAACAATAAGCACAACAAGCTAATTTAAAAAAATCTCCTTATTACACAAAAACTAATGAATGTTTAAAGTTTAAGGGGTTCATGAAATTAAAAACAAGGATTTCGTTTATCGTAGTAAATTACGAATCAAATAATTTCTCTATAATTATGTCCAAATAGATTTATCAATGAGATAAAATCTCAGTCTATAAGTAACCCTCTATAATTAGGACTTCGAATATTTTACCATTTGTTCCCCTTCACATAAATCATTATAATTGACTGTTCAACTGGTTAAAATTGTAATAATGATATACTATGCAATATTTTATATCTGTATAGCTTGGAAAAAGAGTTTAATATTGCTTGATTTAAGTAAAAAAAATCTCTGTAGTGTTTTAATTAACGTCGTATTGTTTAAAAGCCACAAGCAATACACTAAAATATTTCAAGGATTTTGACTAACTAGACTGAACTAGTTAAAGAGTAATTTTAATAATAACATTTTAAAAGATGCATAAATCAACTTATTAGAAACATCTAATCATCTGCTTTTATGTCCGTTGGTTAGAAGGCTTTAAAAACATCCGTAATGTACTTCTGTGGACCAAATATTATGTTCCATTTTAGTTAGATAAATGGGGAAATAAGTCGTTGAGCGCCTTCATGCACACTTGTGTTCACGAATATGCCAAGTCTGTTCATACGGTGTTTGGCCCGACAGCTTATGTTAAGCCTCAACCTAGGACACCTGACGCTGTTCTAACCAATATTTCAACCAAATAAAGCTGATAGACTTTACTCCATTGAGGCACTGAACTCCCACCAAAAGTCCCAAGGCTGTATCAATCCCCTTAAGTGGATTTAGTATCGCCCACAAACCAAAGTGATTTAATTCCTTCTGACACAAACACGTACCTAATGCACTAATGAAAGGATCCAGTCACTCAATCGTGCAGGGGCGGCATAAAACGTACATTACCACCGAATGCATTTATACAACTAATTATAGGGGGTTAGTATTTGGGGACTGTAGCGAATTCTTTTGTTCGTGGCATGTGTCAATGGGGGTCGCCGTTAAGTTGACTGGTGATTGGGAAATGTATTAGGGATATTTGAGAGTGATTTTATTCGTATGTAGAAGATAATCTTACCATCAAAGATTACTTGAAAATATAGAATTTTTAGTTGCTTACCAAGTTCATAAAACCCTTTTGGTGGGCGTCGTATGAGACGACTATAAGAAAAGGGTTGGAATAATGTTCACTTCGTCTGTAAAATTACAATTGCTAGGCACTGATTGGTTGATTTCATGTGTTTTGCCTATCCCTCTTGGGAATATAGATGTAAGTTTATGTAGATATGTTATGTACATCAGGGACTTTTTGTTGTTTTAAATGGAAATAAACGACCAAAACAAAAAGAAGGTCAATCGGTCACCCGAAAAAACTCGAAGTAAATCAATGAGACGCGGAAACGTCGAATTGAGTTTGAAAGATTAGAGAAACGAAATTTAATTTCCAACGGCATGTACATTTCATCCAATAAGATACAAAAAGTAAGCCGAAGGCTTAGTGTCCTGTCTCCGTTTTATAATATCGCAATGTTTTGTTGACACGCTTCAGTTTGGGCACCATTTTGCGCAGCGCTGGAAGCCGTCATGGCGGCGAAAAATAATTAGATTTCACCGGTTGCCAGTTCATTTCTGTATGTTTTGTTAATTATTTCTTCGTGTCAGATCTTAGCTGTTTTTTACCTTTTGTGTCCAAGGTGGGCTTTTGTTTTCCGGTAAATGAAAGGATGAAATGTTGCCGTTCCTTTGTAATATTAATGAGAAATCGGAACGCTTCTTTTAGTTTATTCAATATGCATGCAACTTTGTGTTACTTAATAGTTTGTTGAGTATTTTCTAGTTGCTTGTTGAAATAATGCAGTTCTTATTTTGGACTTAATATGTTTTTTAAGAATGACGGAGAAACTTCTCCGTCATAGTAGGTGTAAAGCTTATGCGGTTATTACACCTTCCTGAATTCAGAACCTTTATAACGGGACGCATATATATGTAAGAGCGAGAGGATTCTAAATTCAGGACAATGTAACGTATACGTACAATCAAAAAAAAAATTGGGACCCCCTTACGTTTGATAGCACTGTCAAAATGTATAGAAATTGAAAGATTTTTTTTGATAAATGGGTTCCCAATTAAAGAGCGCGACAGTACAAACTTGGGTTTCATTAATACAAATCAAATAAAGCATGGACACGAAAAAATCTGGTCATGTATGATATGGTAAATCTACATGTTCAACAAAATATAGGTATGGTGGAATATATAATGCTGAAAGTCACAGACAACTTAACGTTATATTATAATTGTATTTTTATTATGCAGTTTGATAACCACAAATTATTTAAAAACTAGATGAAAGCCCGGCTTCGCTCGGGTGAAATAAAGTAAACATTTATTCGTGACAGTTATGCAAACGACGAAAGAAATAGTGTACAAAAATGTATAAAATAAAAACTTTACAACAACGGATTATGATGAAACTTCGTATAGAAATATAGTCTGTAGTCTGGATTAACATATGGAATAGGGAGTAAAAGATTACGCTGACGACGTCACGGGCAAAGGCTAGTATCTTTGCAAGTTAATCCTAAGCATTTTTATAAGGGTAGTATTTAAGGCACATAAATTTTTTGACACCGTAATCAGTACTGATTTGTATAGCTAAAATACTAATCGTTCATTAAAATTCAGTTCAGATGTGCAATTGTTAAATATTGATGTGCCAGTCAGTATTTTTGGTACGAAGTCAGAGCTGCTAACGCGAACGAAAACAAATGAAGTTCGTGTATCTCTCTCTCTCTCTGTCGAGCTTGCAAAATCGAGCGACACAGAGGGAAATACACGATGTTCGTTCGTTTTCGTTTCGCGGTAGCAGCTCTCTATTCTCCGCCACATTCTATTAAGTGGGCCCTTTACACTCAATATTATGTGTCAATATTATCACGAATTTTAAAACTTTATGGATTTTTCTTCAATATTCATTGCACGTGATACGGATCGTGATATGAGTATATCGCGTGATAATAATAACCATGTAACAGGCCCCTATGGATGTTGCTTCAATATTCAGTGTTTCGCGTGATAATAATAACAGTTGGTAATATTTTCTCCAATTAATGGAAGCTATTTAACAACTTGTTCCGTTTTGCCAAAGGTATTTCACATTCCGATACGCGCACCAACCAGGAATGGGAGTCGTCAGACCAGAGGGTCTACCGCGATTTGAAAACGAAGTATTTCCCTCTCCACGCTCGAATATGCATGTGCAACAGAGAGGCATATATATTTAGTTTTCGGTTGGTAGCACCTTAGTCCGAGCGCGGCGGACGATCGAAGAAAGTCAAAGAACATTCCGTGTGTGGTCTGTCACACATATAATTATTTAACTTCCCATCGACCTATGAACTTGAAATTAGGTGATAATGTTTATTATGAAGTATATTTTACCAAAAATATCAATATATTGATAAATCACATTTGTTTTTTAGTTGTACGGAACCCTCAGTGTGCGACTGCGACGCACTTGGCTGGTTTTTAGTACATTTTGAATTTTATTTCTCTTATAGTAAAATACCCTATTCGTTTTAAAGTTGACGCCTGAGGGCCTACCGCGAACCAAAAACGAACTACCTTCCTCTCTGTCGTTCGGATATACCTACATGTTCGAGAGGGAGGCAGATACTTCGTTTTCGGTTCGCGGTAGCACCTCTAACGTCCGAGCGCGGCGAACGGCATTAGCTGGGGGTCTACTCCGAATTTCAAAATCCTAACTTCGTATGGTGCCGTCCCTTTCACTCTCCTGTCATAGACTATATGAGTGAAAGGGACGGCACCATACGGAGTTCGGATTTCGAATTTCGGAGTAGACCCCCAGTACCACTAAGTTATAAGACAGAGCGAGATAGGGATAGAATTTTGCTAGACGTTTAAAAGCCATAAGTCACCTAGTAGTTTGTCACAACAAAATAGAGACGCAGCTTTAAGATGGCGGACAGACTCAGCAAACATTCAAGTGGTGTCCTTTACACGATTAATATTATCACAATACTGGGGTGTCAATATTATCGCAGTTTTCAAATTTGTATGGATTCTGCTTTAATATTCACGTGATACTTATCGTGATATGAATCCATGTAACAGGCCCCATACATTCGCTTTGAAGGCGGTGGTTGTGACAATCAGTCTAGCTAGCACGATAGATTATACCGTTACGTTTTATGTCACGTTTTAATACATTTCGCCCATATAACGTGACGGTATAAGTTATCGTGCTAGCTAGGCTGATAGGTGTATAGAACGCTTGAAAACTACAAAAACAAAACGCTGCAGACGCGGCTAGCCGAATCCACACAATGGGCGATGATGGCCCATCACCCAGAACGCAGCCCAGCAACCTGGCCAACATACCGGACGCAAAAATAGTTCACGATTTTCGAACGTAGCCGACACTGTCAACCAACAAATTTAATATAGCAATATAGTCTGTGGGCAATATGGCCGACGTTTTGTCATCAAATTAACTCTTTTAAATGCAAAATACGCGACAATCCGAATTTAGCGGATACATATGTTCAACTCAAAAATCGTTATTTTTATACGTTCTTCAATTTGAGACAGGTCTCGTTCGGGTCTACCGTACCCCTGCACGAAATTATTAATATAGATGTGCCAGTCAGTATTTTTGGTGCGAAGCGAGCTGCTAACGCGAACGAAAACAAATGAAGTACGTGTATCTCCCTCTCTGTCGCACTTGCAAATTCGAGCGACACAGAGGGAAATACACGATGTTCGTTCGTTTTCGTTTCGCGGTAGCAGCTCTCTATTCTCCGCCAAATTCTATTCAGTGGGGGCCCTTTACATTCAATATTATGTGTCAATATTATCGCGATTTTCTAAATTGTATGGGGTCTGTTACACGCTTAATATTATCACAATACTGGTGTGTTAATATTATCGTGGTTATCAAAATCGTATAGATTGTTCTTCAATATTCATTAAACAGCACGTGATACGGATCGTGATATCAGTATATCGCGTGATAATAATAACCATGTAACAGGCCCCATTGGATGTTGCTTCAATATTCAGTGTTTCGTGTGATAATAATAACAGTTGGTAATGTTTTCTCCAATTAATGGAAGCTATTTAACAACTTGTTCCATTTTGCCACATGTATTTCACATTCCGATACGCGCACCATCCAAGAATAGGAGCTGTCAGACCAGAGGGCCTACCGCGATCTGAAAACGAAGTACTCCACCTATCCAAGCAGCGTCTAGCAAGTATACCTTTAAGCGCAAGCTTAAGGGCTATTTGTTGACGCTCCAAAGATCCAATTCCTAACCCATCCAGCACATAAAATATCCCCACTTTATCTCTTTTTCCCTTACGTTCTTCTTCTCTTGTAGCTTTCTATAATTGTTTCGCTCTAAAGCTGTTATTTGTTTTTAGCGTGTGACATTATTTATTATTATTATTATTGTTATACAGTCTTCATCATTATCGCACTTTGAATCTTCCTGCTCGGTCGGTAAGGAACTCTGCCAATTCAAATTATTTTAAGAATATTATGTTTTTAAGTATATTATTATGATTATATTAATATGATTTATTTATTATGTGTACCTTTTATATATTATGTTGTGTTGCGTTCCGTGGGTCACGTACGGTGCTGTCTGAAAACCAGCGCTGCAGGTGTCTGACACCTCAGCATAATGCTGAGACAGCAACCGATTCACTGCCGCGAAAACACACGTTATTGTGTTGTATGTGCGTTTTTTTCCTTTTTTTTTTGTATCTGTGTTTGTTTTGTGTAGTGAATAAATGTCTTCTATCTATCTATCTATCTAAGTATTTCCCTCTCCGCGCTCGAATATGCAAGTGCGACAGAGAGGCATATATATTTAGTTTTCGGTTGGTAGCACTTTAGTCCGAGCGCGGCGGACGGTCGAAGAAAGTCATAGAACATTCCGTGTGTTGTCTGTCACACATATAATTTTTTAACTTCCCATCGACCTATGAACTTGAAATTAGGTGATAATGTTTATTATGAAGTATATTTTACCAAAAATATCAATATATTGATAAATCACATTTGTTTTTTAGTTCCACGGAACCCTCAGTGCGCGAGTCCGACGCACTTGGCCGGTTTTTCTTACATTTTGAATTTTATTTCTCATATAGTAAAATACCCTATTCGTTTTAAAGTTGACGCCTGAGGGCCTACCGCGAACCAAAAACGAACTATCTTCCTCTCTGTCGTTCGAATATACATGTGCGAGAGAGAGGCAGATACTTCGTTTCGAGTGTGGCGAACGGCCTGAGCTGGGGGTCTACTCCGATATTCAAAATCCTAACTTCATATCGTGCCGTCCCTTTCACTCTCCTGTCATAGACTATATGAGTGAAAGGGACGGCACCATACGAAGTTCGGATTTCGAATTTCAGAGTAGACCTCCAGTACCACTAAGTTATAAGATAGACCGAGATAGGGAAAGAATTTTGCTAGACGTTTAAAAGCCATAAGTCACCTAGTAGTTTGTCACAACAAAATAGAGACGCAGCTTTAAGATGGCGGTCAGACTCAGCAAACATTCAAGTGGTGTCCTTTACACGATTAATTTTATTACAATACTGGGGTGTCAATATAATATATCACGTGATTATAATAACTATGTAACAGGCCCCATACATTCGCTTTGAAGGCGGTTGTTGTGACAATCAGCCTAGCTAGCACGATAGATTATACCGTTACGTTTTAATACATTTCACCCATATAACGTGACGGTATAAGTTATCGTGCTAGCTAGGCTGATAGGTGTATAGAACGCTTGAAAACTACAAAAACAAAACGCTGCAGACGCGGCTAGCCGAATCCACACAATGGGCGATGATGGCCCATCACCCAGAACGCAGCCCAGCAACCTGGCCAACACACCGGACGCAAACATAGTTAACAATTTCCGAACGTACCCAACCCGACGCTGTCAACCAACGAATTTAATATGGCCGACCTTTCGTCATAAAATTAACACTTTTAAATGCAAAATACGCGACAATCCGAATTTTGCGGATACATATGTTCAACTCAAAAATCGTTATTTTTATACGTTCTTCAATTTGAGACAGGTCTCGTTCGGGTCTACCGTACCCCTGCACGAAATTATTAATATAGAAGTGTCTGCTTGAGAATCCATATTAATTTTAAAGATTTGCCATATCATGCATGACCGAATTTTTTCGTGTCCACGCTTTACATAAAAAATCAAGTAAAATAATAATTACAATTTTACTATCTTTTGGCCAGTTCTGTGAAAAAGCATATTGTCCAACTTATAACATACTCTGATGTCCATGACTACTAGATACCCAAATTATCTAGAGGTGCAAAATTTAGGTTTCATCACTATCATCAGGTAAGATTAAGTGCAATATTTTGCGTGGTGTGACACGTTAAACCCTGATTGTTCTAGAAGAATAATTGTATGCATGTAAATACAAAATATTTCAGTTTTCATCATAAATAAGATTAAAAATCTCTAACCCAAAACCTCTTGGTGCTCATTTTGTGTGGTTTGGTACATTATTTATTTTATTTCCTTGAAAAACCGATCGTCCTAGAATAATACTTGCTGCGGGTAGTTAATTAAATTAGAGCCCGTGTTGATTTAGGTCTATCGGCACATCTTGACCCCAGAACCCTACCCTTGATTGTGTTCATTTAAATGATATAAATAGCTTTCGTATATTCAGATAAGGTTTTTGTCTTATATGTATGAATACTAAATTAAGTATACTTAATAAATAACATGTGTGTGGCTGTGTATATACGCGAAAAACTCAATAACTATCGAACTGATTTTTATATGGTTTTCACCAATAGCCAGTGTTTCATGGTTAAGATTAATTAAAAATATAAAAGTTAACTTAAAAGTCGCTATTCTGATAGAAACTGAATTCCACGAGTATAGCACGTCGCGGGTAAAAGCTATTGGAGAACAATGAGCTGCAATATTATGCAGATATCTAATTATTTGTGAGACCTTGTAATACGCTTACTAATAAGTTTACAAAATATGCAGACCACGTCAGTATCATAAATAGGTATATAATTCAGATTAATATACAAATTAATCTAGTCCCAAACATATAATCAGAAAAACATATTTCGTGCTTATTACTGGGATTCGAATTCAGAAATAACATATATAAAGAAGGAGGATTTAAAGCAATAATGAATTATAATAACTATTATAGGCGAAGTCCTTGTTTATTTATTACTAGGATTTATTCAACCAAGCAAGCAAACAGCAAACGTAATTCCCGACCTATGACGGGCATCGTCAACTCAAAACTTGTTTCTTGCCAGTTTCGGGTCCAGACAACTTTAAACCAATCACGCAACCCCAAAACTACACTCTACGCAAACGCAATAAAGTTGAAATTAATTCAAACACTGCACTCGAGGACCGTTCAGTAAGTTCTGTTCAAACACTCGAAAATGAACTTTCTGTTGTTTGGATAGATTCCAAATTTAGATGCGCGGAGTGAGGACACTGCTGTGACCAAACAACTGTAAGTGAGGAGACATAATCCACGACCAGCATGTGCGTGATCGCGATCTGTCCTGGCTCTGATTAATGAGTCACCCTACACTAAGGGCTGGGGCATACGAGCTGTAATTATATGAGGTTTTTTGACACGCAAGAATCATGGGCATGGGAAATTACGATTTAGGTTTGATTTATTGTATTGTGCACATCACTTCCGATCATGTCCTTATTTAGGAATGCGTTTTTGTTTTTGTCTTATCGTTGTTTCACATGGCTATGCGTATCGCGTATAGATATTGCAAATTTGTGTGTGAGGTGCAATGAATATAATGAGATGAGATTATTACCTATTTCAATTTCAATTGTTTTTTTAGTTGCATAGTGGAAGCATAGTTTAATACTTCGCTATAAATAAATTTCATACATAAATTGATTCTACGATAGCTTGTACCTATTTTTTTTTCTAGTGAAAATTAGCTTTGTCCCAATATGTCATTCTCGTTCGAACCCTTGAAATGAAACGTCCTAATGTTCTTCATGCCTAATTCTTGACGCCCATTGTTCGCCTCTATTATTTTAACTTAAGCTTGAAAGTCTCGTAGAACCGATGGTCGTTGGGATGACGAAGATGCTGCGTGGAAAGGCCCCCACTAGGTGGACCGACGATCTGGTCAAGAGGTCGAGAAGCCTTTGTCCAGCAATGGACGCCTTTCAGCTGATATGGAGCTGTCAGTGTCAGTGTTAAGAACTGGGACATTTACCTCACTGTATGATATCTGTCGGAGGAATATTTTATTGACTACATTTGGATTCAACTAAACCACTCTAACTTCATGTCAATCCAACTAAAGTGTTTAAAAACAAAATCACCAACCAGTGAGCTTCAGCTTAAGCCAGACTCCGACGTCCATAGTTTTTCCCGTTACCAACTTTAATGACAGTCACACAATGTTGCCAACCGAAACCAAAACAGCTTAAAGTCATTCAAATTTAGAACCATATACGACGCTTTCATTGTGACTAATTCGGGAACCGTTGAGTATTCAAAATATTTACGACACGGAATAGCGTATGTGTATTTAAATTCAGAACATCATACGACGTTTTGATTTAGTTCAGGAACGTTTGAGAATATTTTGAGTTTAGAATGTCTATTCCGCAATAGTTTGACGTGTTGATGCATTATTTTGCACTGGACGAATAGGTTTTTTCGTAGTTTTAAATTAATATTTTATTTTTAGGCCATCAGATTATAGTAAATGTTAGTGAACTTTTTACATTTTCCTATCATATTAAATGGAATTTAGCTAATTGTTTTGCGAAACATTTTACAAACACTCTTATATGATCCTTATGCATAAATTACCCTAATCTAACTACCAGCTTGTTTAACCGTTTTGTGTGTATTGTATTGGTTTAGCATTAATCCGATCGCTCTTTCTGCGTTAGGTTTTAAAAGCCAAGTTAGACTTACTTAAATATATCTACAATGTGTCTTCACTATTTCAAATAAAATCAAAGTCTATAAGGAACCAGGAGATTCCGTCGGCTATCGATTTTTAATTTGACGGCTCTCCAACAATAGAGATCAATCGATACCTCTTTCTTGGCTACAACGGATAAGGCCACGTCACTAGTTATTTTTCATCGTCAATGCCTAAACCGCTCCCCCATCGCCATATTGCGACCACAGACTAAAGTAAACTTCGCTAACTAGTATTCCAATCAGTGTTGCCATCGTCGAAAATTGTCATGATTTATGTGTCTGCACAGATTTTGCCGCTGTAAGGGAATTTAATGGATACCTAGATCCTAATCTAATATTGTAGTTAAATTTATAGCAGTTGGTGACAATGTTACCAGTTCGTTGGATGTTGACGTACCTGTAAAAGAAATAAATTATTAGTATTATTAAATAAATATATGAGCGATCTTACGTGTTAAGTTACACAAATATTTATTTATTACTTTTATAAATGTTAAAGTAAAAATACTTAAGTTTCTTACCATTTGTTACTCAAACTGTGGACATATTTGGTAAATACCTATAGTAAGTCGCGTAAATTGACACAATCCTATTTGACTCGGAAATAATTCTGAGAGTAGGATAGAGGGGTGGAAAATTGTATGGAAATGGAATGAACGAGTTCTACATAAACTAAGCTATGGGCAAAAGCTAGAGATAATATTTTTTTAGCATTACGTACATTCAAGAAATAGGTATAAATTCCTGAGATTAGCGCGTTCAAACAAACAAACAAATGATGATGATGATGATGAATAATACAGTATAGATGTAATAAATAAAATGTACTTAAATATTATGTGGAAGTAAGTGTTATGAAAGAAAAATAATACAAAATAGTTTGAAAATTACTAATGTCAAATACCGTTACCACATTTTACTTTCTGGCAAATATTACATCATCGTACAACACTATTGCCACAATCAAATAAAAAAAATGTTACTGAAATATTACAAACAAAATGGCCGCAATTCCGGCCAGACACCGGATATTGGATAGAGGCATCGAATATTCTATTTTATATCAGGCTTAATTATCTTTGCCCGGTTTCGCGCCAATGCCCAGTTTTTATTCTTTATATGACGTTGTGTATTGGAATATCATATTCATGTAATACTATGAAACCTATATATATGAATTATTAACGAAATTCAGCGTAATTTGTATAGCTTACGGATCATCTTTTAATGTCAATATTATATTATAAACAATATTTTACTAAACTCATTATGGAATGTCACATATTTTTTAAGTCACAGAACACATAAAAAGCACACTAAACAATAGTTTTCTGTAGACTAGATATTATTTATCAATTTTATCATTAAACATGAAATATCTTTTTTAAGCAAAATATATAGGAAAGCTATTTTATAACGAAATGAGCTTGATAAAATCACTAAAAGCGGTGAAGCAAGCAGAAGTGAAGCCCATATGAACGAAATATTCAACAAACGTTATAGTAAGAAATTGTTCTTATTACTTATAAAAAAGTGCGTTTCAGATCAAAGGTATGCAACATATAAGAGGTTATGTAATAATATCGTTACCACTACATGCTTACTAAGCATAGAACAACGGACATGTAGTGGCTTCCTACCAGGTACTTACACGAAAGTCTTAGTGGTCGGTTTGACCACAACATGGCTTGCAGCATTCTTGAGCAGGCTGTTTTAAGGTTTCCATTATATACAGGGTATCTTGTAACAATGGTGAGAAAAAAGTACGGTGCTAATTAAAATTTAGTTCACATAAAGAAAAAAACAAATATAAATTTGATTCGTCTGCTAGTTCTGGTGACTCTTACAAAGAATTTATAATACGGAGGTTTTGGTGGCGAAAAATCGCTCGAGCTAAGTATTATCTTAAGCAAAACTGACGTTTTTCTTTCTACGCCCTCTCTGCAAAACTAAAAGATGTGGTTTAGAAAACTGTTGTCAATATATACGTTTTACTACTGGTCCTAGTTTATTAAATGCTTCAAAATTCGCAACTTTCACCGTACAAACACACGAAATATTTATTAACATGTAAATACAAAATAAAACACTCCGAAACCCCTAAAATTCATTTCTAATTAGACTCCATTAAATTAAATGTGGAACAACGATATTGTTGGGAAAACGTAGAAATACAGGAACAGCGAGATGTGAAGGAAGGAGTATAAATGCAGGATCATTTTCCTTTTATACATCTAATCTACCGAAAACTGTATTTATTATTAGTATATCTATTATTAACGTGTAAGGCTATTGTCGTCAGATACCTGTATGTAATACGAGTGTAATTATATTGTAATATTCTTTTAGTGGGTTCTTCGGAGAACTTAATATAGCTGAACAATAGTAATAACAGGCTTACTTAACGTATTATATTATTATTTACTAGGCTGTACTTTATTAAGTTTTATAGGATTTAGATAATAAATGGCGCTCTTATTGCGTTAAGAAAATCTCTATCAAAAATATGAATGTATGGTTGCTGTTCGTGTATGGTGTGCTATTCTTTTTTGTTGTTGTCTTTTACTCATGTAATAAAGAAATTTACATACATAACTTATGACGTAAAGTTACTACTTCGGAATCTAGGTTTCCAACAAAAGTTTCTTGGAACTTATCAAATTGTAAGCTAATTGAGTAATTAATTCAAAGTATTGTTTGTAATTACACCAACAAACTTGACAAAACTCAGATTAGTAGCATAATAGCTCTTTAATTACGTTACAAAATATTTTACAAAAACCCCGCTGTTGATTAGTATAATTACTTATATTTTCAATGTTTTCCATTTTTTAGGGTTCCGTACCTTGAAAGGAAAAAACGGAGCCCTTATAGGATCACTTTGTTGTCCGTCCGTCCGTCCGTCTGTCTGTCTGTCAAGACCCTTTTTCTCAGGAACGCGTGGAGGTATCAAGCTGGAATTTATATCAAATACTCAGATCTACTGTCCCTTGGAGCTGTGAAAAAATCAAACTTCTAAGCCAACGCAATCAAAAGATACAGTCAAATTTTTTACGGAACCCACGGTGCGCGAATCCGACTCACACTAGGCCGGGTTTTTAATACCACGTGGGTGGCAAACAAGCGTACGGCTCGCCTGAATTTTTATGTTACTGTTACAAGTGACATATTGCATTCACCTGCGGAGTGATTACGGTGCAACGTTTTCGAGCTTGCGTAAGGTAGATCTAGCTGTCATTTTCTATAGCAAAAATGACAGTTCGACATACCTATCGTACCTTAGAACGTTACGTGATTACCCTGCTTAACGGAAAACTTAGTCGTAAATACTTTTAATTACTAACGACTTATGTATAAGTATCTAAAGTCAGTTCATTTAATATAAGACTTTACTCGAAAAGTAATAAAAGCCTTATTCAATTGGCACATCTCACCCTGTTTGCCTCTATCTAAACACATGCTATCTAATCTCCAGTCATATGCGAATCAAATTGCCGTATTAATATAGGAAATTGACGTTCAAGGGAAACAGTAACGTAATCTGCTAAATAATACGGTTCTATTTAGAATGAGGGTTAATAAAGTATTGTTTAGGGACATAATTAGACATTAAATGCAGATGTGTAGCGAAAGGCTCGTTAATGTGGCCGTGTGATACGAAACTGGGATTTTTGGGGTGAAATCGTGTTTCATTAACTGTACCCCATTTTAGGATGCATATAATAAGTATTGTTGGTAATGGTATACAATATGGATATCACTTAATATCACTCTCACTACATAATTTAATATAAGTTACTATTCAAGGCCATTCATTACATTTCCTAAAAATTCCTTCGTTCCATTAACACTAATCATGAAATTAATTAAAGGAATCAGAGTTAACAGACGACTAGTTATTCGCTAACTCATACATTTTACAATTTTCCTCTTGATTAATTAGGTGGAAAACTGAGTTAACTTTGATTTTTTTGGATATGATAACCTATATAAAAATGTTAGTAGAAATACCTTAACGAGTTTAGCCTCTATATCGACAGGCGTACTTAGGTAACACATATAGTGTACTACTCAGCCCTATCATGAATTCAAAATGGTGGTCTGAGCAACTGAGTGATATAGAATATTGGATGAAGGCAAGCCGTTATCGCTGACGTAAAGTGCTTTTATGAGAACTCCGAATATAACGTAGAATAGTTAAATACATAGTAAAGTATAGTAAACATTGTAGGTAAATTGGAGCGCCATTATTTTACCCCGGAATATGTTCCGTAAACAGACCACAAGATGCAAGTAACCGACATACATACACGAGTATTCACAGAAAATAATTACCAGTGTGAAATAATGAGCATTACATTGCAATGCATTTCCGCAATATTATTGGTAAATAAATAATTATTCAAAACAACATACTTATGTACCTTTCAGAACTTCTTACACCAAGTACTGTTTTTATATTTAGGAATTTAAAAGCATTGCATAAACTACTTATATGAACAAAATCTAAAAATAAACGCTCAAACATCATAAATTCTTACGTACCTACATATGGCCAAAAATTGAATTCAAGTAAATGTTTTTTCTATTTTTCACTTTTGTTAAGTTGTTATAGTAATGATAGTAAACAGTGAATTAGTGAAAAGTAATCAGAGTATATAAATTATTCAAATCCGAATTCAGTTTCCAAATACGTTTATCATAATCGCATTTCGCGAAAACAATTACAGATCTATACAATTTAATTAATATTGTTTGTTAATAACTTCCACTCGGATAGAAAATTTCCTAGAATCAACTCTCATCATAACTGCTAGTTAATTGAAAGCTTTCTATTTTCATTACAAACCCTACTTTCTATGTATTAAGATCCGATTTCGAGTAAAATTCCGAGAAGAAAATTACATATTTCAAAGGATACGGCCCACCATGATCCCGGCATTACACATTTTATCACGAAGTCTGTAGACATCGATAAATATAACTATGACACGGTTAAATGAAGAAGGTAATATGTTTGTACGAAGTCCATGTACCCGTGCTACTTCTTTTTATTTAATCGGGTAATAGTGCCATGTTGTTAATAAATATTCAATAGCTGTGACGTCAGCTAAGCTAAAGGATTGGGTCGTAAAGTGAGGGCTGAGAAGCATATATTAATGAATAATACGTATATTACGGTCTAGGTCACGTAATATTTTATAGTGCACTATGGCTTCCGGGAATCGGTAACTTATGGTACATAGGTAGCGCCATACATGCTGACAAACAAAACACGCGCTTTAATTTTACTTGAACTTTTTGAATTCCTAATATCAGCGAAAAAAAGAAAACAAAATTTATTCTCTGCTGATCTAACGTGAGCTTGACAACACTAATAAGCGGTCTAACGTGACATGTGACATCTAAAAATATAGAATACCTCATATTTTTGAAACTCTGCAACCAGTAAAAATCTCGTCTGTCCCGCAAACAATTCCAAATTTAAACCGGATGAAAAGTACGAGTTTTATCTCGGATCTTGGGTTCCATATCTTTTCCTTTTTTGATGTTCAGAGGATTGTACTTGTAATAAGATTCAAAACATTATATGTATATTATGAAGAGACAATCTGTGGGTTTTTTTGCGTTAGTAAATCATTTCAAATAATGAGCACACTCACTTTGTTCCTGCCTGTTGAACTAACTATGTAAACAGATTTTCTATTTTAACTATATTTACCAATTTTAAGAGTAAAATATTTGAAGTTAGTAGGAGTAACTTTGTAAAAAGATATTTTCGCTGTTACTTAATACAAACACGCAAGGCGGGCACAGTCATTGCACAAACTCCAACACAGTTAACTGATCATTCGTGACCCTTATTACAATGAGAATAAAGTTCACGAATGGTCAGGTTAAGTGTGTTGGCGATGGTAGGCGTTTTTCTCTACATGGCGGGGATTTCACGGTATCCACTACGACCGTAGAGCTCCAAAAACGTAGGCGCTGAATATAGTTGTTTAGTTGGTATTCAATTACATATCATAAAATTAATGTTAAGGCCTTTAAATTAAGATATATTTATGTCAGCAGTTAAAATCTGCTATCCTCTATCAGAGTGATAGTAAGAGTAGATGACTTTCACTCTGGTTGGAAATTATAATTTTGCTAAGCGGACAATTCCGCTTGTAAAACCATTTGCAGTAAGAGTAGATGAGACGTGCGAGACACGACTTCACAGCATATTGTTTATCACGAAGGTTAATAGGAAAGAATCTACAAGGAATCCTAAAACTGCTGATACTATCGATTCACACACGTCTGAGGTAATATCTCTTAATAGAACTTGCAAGTGACACACAGTAACCACGTTACCTGTAACATCGTTATGAACCTATTTTTGCAGACACGTAAATTTTTAATGCACTTACATTTGTCTTTGCAGATCATGTTAACCGGGAATACGCTAATGGGATTTTGCCTGCATCGAAAACAAGTCGAAAGTTAAGTTTTGCTGGGAATACGCCAGGATGTGGAATTAAAGACGTTGTAAGGATTCAAACCGTCGAGTGACGTAATCCAACTAAATATACTTACAGAGATGTGTATTAGCATATTTCGCAGACTCGCTTTTCACGTTGTGTGTATATCATTTTCTTGTTTTGTTTTCTGCCACAATCCGCAAGAGATGACTGACATTGGCCAATTTATAGCATTATTTGGCTTAAAAATGTATTTCTTTCCTCCAATATAATGAAAAATAGCGTGTTTCTAACTCAGACGGTAAAAATAATACATATAATTAAATCATCGGAGTTTCATGCCTTCGCCGTTGGGGATTTAAAGGCGAGAATCCATCAGATATGTGCTAAGATATGTCTTCATGTAATGTACATCTAGCTGTCTTGAATGCGATGTATCAAACACATAAAAGCCCACCTACAACAGACTTATTCGTACAATGAAAACAATATTGCATCTTTTAAAAGGTTCTAAACAAAATTATTTACGCATAAATGACAGTCTAGTTCATTTCGTAATATTCCGAAGCGAAGAGTTCGACATCTCGGAAATTGGATGTCGGAAATATCTGGAAGTCCGAGTAAAATTAAATTTGCTTTTTATTTAAGATCCTTTATTAGGTGAAGATTTTTTGGGGTTTCGTACTTATATGTAACTAGTGGAGATGGCTTGGGGCATCTTGAGAAGGAAAAAAATAACATTTTCTAACATTTCCAGGCATCATCAGTGGAGAAGTAGACAATTCATTGTATTTGTTATTACATCATCATAATGTATGTAATTAAAAAAGTTATTCATCATAATACAATAAATTATAGGCAATTTTCACCATCATTATCTGGAATGATGTGATTCTATAATAATAATATATACTTATTTTGTCTGTAATATAGATACACAAATGATAATGAACATATGATAATGAAATGCATACAAAGCATGGTCCAAGATAAATAAAAATAAATAAATAAATATTATAGGGACATTTTCGAGGAAGAATAAGGAAGGATTTTTTAGGATGTACGTATAAAATGTTTTTCTTTTGTTATTTGATTTTAGTTATAAGTACATTTACATTGTTGTGCAAACATGCCAAAAAACTTGTCAAACCTACGGACGCTCACAAAATAAAAAACTTTGCCAAAACAAGCAACATACCTATTCCAACATACTTGCCAAACAATTCCTCGCATTACGTTCCCCTTCAAAAACGCCTTAAGAAACGCAATACATTCTAAATACCTATTTAAATCAATCCACCCCTCCGTCATAGCATCATTATTTGCTGTGGAAACCCGGCTGAATTAGCTAGGCTGTAATTTGGAATGCAAATTGTACAAAAGAAGTGTCCATTTTAAAAACGTCTTGTAATTTTCTTTATTCCTGTTTATAGCTTCAAGTCATGTTTCGGTGTTTGGTTTCAATATTCTTGCTAAGTAAATAATACCTTAATGTCTTCCTATATAATATCTTTATTTGCATAAAATGTGGTACATTGTCGTTGGCATCATTATGCTTATGTTCAGGACACATTTCACCAGTATTTCGTGTGCAAAATGAAAATCGGCAGTATCAAAATAGAATAAAGAGAAAATTGTTTTTTAAATAAAAAATGAAATGTCACATTTGCATCTTAGTTTAACACTAAATCACAACGTAATAATAACAAATAATGAGTATGTAAAATTCGCTAAGTAAACTTAAATCTAAACACAAATATTATAAAGACTGCTTGTAAGTATGTATAACAAAAAAAAACTCGTTCTCACAAATACTTAATATTTTTTTACACATGTTAATGCATGTTTAGAAGTATATCAATCAATCACGCAAAACCGGTTGAACGGATGTTGCTGAAATTTGGCCAAGACAAGATACTTAATATAGTACCGAAAGTCACTCTCCAGCGGGATGAAATCGGTAGGGATGAAAGCGATAGAAACATACGAGAGTTTGTGCGGTGCGGAAGAATACTAGTAGGCGGGTGAATACTAGTTTGTTTGAATTTTGTGCTAAATACAACTTGGACGAAAAAAAAAACAAACGAAGAAGTGCTGAGAAGTATGGGGGAGAAAAGAAAATTGTTAAACGTTATAGAAAAGTAGGAGAGGGAAAATTATTGGTCATCTATACGCCATGACATTTTTATAAGTAACATTAAAGAAGGTAAAATTGAAGGCAAGCGGGGAAGGGAAGACCGATAATTTACTTTAAACAAATAAAAATAAATAGCCGTCATGTCGTATTAATCAAGGAGGCGGCCCTAGATTGAGTCATATGGACAGAGCTACACCGACTAGAGTCTAACTCTTAAATTTTTGACGACAACATGTTATAGATACACGTACGTGTACGTAGATAATATACATCACAAACCACAACAAACAAACTTCTACCTATAGGCTATCGAGAAATCACAAACTATCAAGTAATTTAATGACAAAGCGTGCGGTTAAAATAGTTTCCTTCCGTTGTACAATGTATGATTTGAAATCATATATATATACATCAAAGTTTCTTAAAACCCATTTCTCCTCACTGAGTGCTTTTAAACAATACCTTTGACCAAATTAACAATCCCTAACCTTTAACTATATCTAAAGTGAAGGTATTCAGGACGCCATTAAAAATTAAAAACGGCAGGTTACGACCCTTTTTAGCGTCCGAAAAGGTTATTTCCGACCTCTCCCGAACACAAACGAATTTAAACGAACCGACGATCAATCAAAACCAGTGTCTCCCACCATTTATCTTCCAAAACGCATATTAAAAGAACGAAAAAAAAAACGGAAATATAGCGGGGTTCGGGGAATAATTCATGTTGGGTATCGGGGCGGTGCGGTGGTTCCGTAGCTTTTTTTGTTTTTGTTTGTGTAACAATGACATGCTTTGACTACCCAATGAGACTAGCAATGCCGGGGTTTCAAATAAAACTGTCGGTAGACAATGAAGTCTATTTTTGTCTATTGCTTCCGATCCTAATATTATTTTAATTGCTCTATTCCAAGCATGCCGAGATAAATCTAAATATTAAAAATAATATTGTTTACTTATATTTTTAAATTATTATGTCAGTATCATAAACACTGTCAGGAAAAAAACCTCACTTACTGTATCTATAAATTTTCTATTTTTGGCATTCAATGAACTGAACCCTAATAACTTGCGAAGTAATTAAACAGGAAAAGGAATAAAACTTATTGCTGTTATTCCTAGAACTTATCCCCCAAGGACTTGTAACAGACGCCCATGCACCCCTAAAATAAGCCAGACAGCGAAATACAGTGCAAAAATATCGGTTTGGATCCTGCTGTACCTACAAAGAGACACGAATGAATGCGGCAGACCAGTTACAAGGTACTTTTTTAATGCCAGAATGGTGGTAAAGAAGCGACCAGCCTGCCTGGACGCAATTCCATTGGTTTCAAATTGACGAGAGACATCTCTAGGATATCATTTTGTTTCATATCTCAGCCATTCACATGTTTGAACATACAGATACATGTAACTACTATCTGTGATATGCCGGTGACTCATCAGATATTGCAAGTCGAATTATGGTCATGTTTCCCTAAAAGTCATCACATTTTATAATACAATTTTAATTACCAATTTTCAAATCAACTTTTCGAAAAAGTGAAGTTTTAATAGTTATTATTTTCAATGAAAAATAGAAACATTTGGAAGCGCTTTTGAGTGCAGAAGTGGATTTTGAATATGGTTTTTCACACTGATGGATCAGCAACTTTTTACGAAACGTCAAAAACTCTCGGTTAGTATGAAGTTTGTAGGGAAACGTGCCTAATGACGTCACAATTTTCTATGGCCAAACTGCGTCCCTAAATCTTTAAAATTGTATAAATAAGCTGAAGTTTGATTTTTTTCCGAGTACTTTCGTATCATTTGATATTTGGTAACTTGTTGCACCAACCTACTTTATATACGGTGCCGGCAGCTGTCATCCCTCAGAAACCTGTCAAACTTTCCATTCCATACTATCAGATTTTCACGAACACAGCATACGTTTGCAGACTCTTTGAAGCAACCCACCCTTATTCTTATTTCGTCTAACATTAAAATAACTACAAACCGACATCCCAAAGCAATTAAAACTGTCCAAAAACTAAAACAGCAGGTAACTTAATAACGCTAAACAATTTAGAGCCAACTTTACAGAACAAACTAAACGAAATCAGAACTGCAGCTAATACCTCATCAGTCTGAATTCCGCATCCAGCAATTTAGAACGTTCAAAACAAAACAATAAATTGGATTATTCATTTATGCGGAACCTCTATCTCGGTGGGCTAGGGTTGCCTCGATGTTTTGGCAAAGGTGATTCGGCGGGGTAATTACCTACGCAATGTTTTTGAGCGTGAGTAAGATAGCCTAAATGTCATTTTCCATTGTTAAAATGACAGATCTATTGTACGTTTGAGAAAATGCGTGATTACCCTACGGGTTATTGAGAATGGCACGTTTGTGTAAGTAATTACAGATTAAAGAACATTTGATATGAATAATGTTTGATAAATACGATGTTTTAGTTTTTGTTTATTATTTAAGATAAAATAAAATAAAAACCGGCCAAGTGCGAGTCGAACTCGCGCACGAAGGTTTCGTACCATCTATAAAAACGGCAAAGAAATCACGTTTGTTGTATGGGAGCCCCCTTAAAGGTTTATTTTATTCAATTTTTTAGTACCTATTTGTTGTTATAGCAGCAAATTTCTTGTGAAAATTTCAACTATCTAAGTAACTATCACGGTTCATGAGATACAGCTTGGTGACAGACGGACAGACAAACAGACAGACGGACGGACAGCGGAGTCTTAGTAATAGGGTCCCGTTTTTACCCTTTGGGTACGGAACCCTAAAAACATCATTATTAGATGAGAACGTAAATAAATTTTATTTGGGAATGACTTGGTATCTACGTTATTGACAAATGATGGAAATCATCCAATAAATAAATTTAAATGCTTCCGATATTTCCACTTTAATTCAAACTAAACTACTACGATTAATTCTTAATTTTCTTCAACTTGTCGTTATCCCGGCCTTTGCCAGGGTCGGCTTTCCTTACTTGTCTTTCTTCATTTTGCACTTTCCTGGGCATCCTCTTTTGTGAGTCGGAGTCAGTCTCTTGCTCACGATTAACAAGCTGAACAATAAAATAAATTTAACACGACTTTGCTGCTTGCGCATTTTGACGTTACAGCACCCGGCCATCATAAATGGATGTTCTCATTTTGAGATTTAAAGTCCAAAGTACTTGATTTCCTTCTCGTATTTGCAGTGCACCCAAGTGAAGAGACAATTTTAGAACAACTTCATTCTAACGCTGTAGTTGGCAACCCTAGTTAAGGGGCAGACACAAAAACGAAACAATGGAATTCCAAATTGAACTTCGGTTCGCGACAGAGCGGTTAAAAGGTTCGGTGTGGTATCAATCAAATTCGGTCGTTCTGTTTATCCTAACCTTAAATTAGAGGGAGAGGGAAGATCGCTGACGGGCGTTGGAAGGAGATAGCGGATGTGAGATTTGATTGCGTTTGCATACATATAACAGATTCTACATGTGATCGCGTGTGATTCTAGGACTGCAATAAAAATGAAGTGACAATTTCTAAAAACCATGAAACAGAAACTACTATCTGTCACACTTTAACTCATTATTATTGACCATAAATAACAAAGACGACATGAGTTCCGCTTCCATACCTGTAATATCTAATAGTGTGGAGATTTTAAATTGCCTTGAAACTCAAAGCGTCACGTAACGTCAAAATTGGACGGAGATTTCTCAGACTTCAAATATGGAGTTTAGAAATGCTAACGAAATCTAGATTCAAACTTGTGACCTGACCTATTCACGACGCTAACAAGTGGTAACCAGTATAAGTCTGGTCTGCGCTTACGCATAGTTGTTTATTTTATACCACGTCGGTGGTAAACAAGCATACGGCCAGCCTGATGTAATGGTAGGTAATAGACATTGTCCTACGGGCCCTTTGGGGGTTTGACCCTACGGGGCCCTCCGGCGTCATCGACTAGTAAATGGAGGGGTGCACCAGAACTACTAAACACAAAAAAGGTAGGCAGACATTCTATTAGCCTGCGGTTGCTTACGACTACAGAAGAGTAATTAGAGTGTTGCCGACTCTTTGGGGATTTGAAGATCGTTGTGCCTGCTAGAGACAAATGCAAGTCCCTCACTCTCATCACAGCATCTCTCTGGAGCTCTAGCGATCTCCCCACCAGGAACACAACATATTTACACATCAAGTAGATCTTTTTATTATGGCCATGGTTTTCTGTCACTGTTACTAAAAAAGGGATCCGGGTCCTAAAACTACGACCAAGACCGTGGGATGGGAAGCAGCATCCCCGGAGTACGGTGGAAATACTGTGATCGCCAACCCGCATGCCAAGCGTGGCGATCATGGTATTTACCCCCCATTAAATTGGGGGTCCAGCAGTGGACGCCCTTGGGCTGATATGGTGGATGGTCTTCTATATGAGGTACTTATTCCAGCCACTAGTTGGGCTACTTCAAGTAGGAGCGAGACGACAAACCGCTGTGCCTCACACCTTTACCGCTTAATCATACTCGGCATTCAGCGAAACACCAACTTTGCTCATTCCCAAGCGACAGAAAGGGTGATATGTGAATCCCAGTTCCACTTCGCGATAGCGCCTCTGATTTGAAGCTCAAGATACACTAGTTGAGTGAAGTCGTGAACGCCATCTAAGCCTACCGTTACAACGCCACTAAGCCATTCCTAGCTTACTTTCTCGTGTATGCATGTGGATGCAACCTGCATACGGAATTGCAGTTTTGCATAGCATTATCAGGGCTCAAGTGACGAACGGTAATAAGGTCTGCGAAATATTGTGACGGTTCAGGTGTCCCGCTAACGCGGTGCGTACACCTTGTATAGTGTAATGAGGTTTCCATAGAACGCGAAGCTGTATTCAATATAATACACGCTAGCAAAACGTCAGGAATTGGCAAAACACCTTTTGCTTTAATGTGAGAAAAGGTTAAGGGCTAGAAAATCAGGCCGTAGCAAAAGCCGCATCACATCCATACTAAAAAGTATAGTAAGTGTAGGAGAGACCAGTCCAGTATTACACTGAAGGACTACTAACTGAAGGGCCTCGATTAATTGCCGGACCAGAAAAGAGGAAATCAGTCCAGTATTACACTGAAGGGTTTCTAAGTCGGAAGGGCTTCGGTTCAATGGCCGGACCAGATTCATTATGAAATAATAGTCTTAGTAAGTCAGGATGAAATAGCGAATAATCAAATACCATTGTAAAGCTGCGTGCACGAGGACGTGCAACCGTAAGCATGGCCGTGAAGGCGGCGTCGCCGTGCTGCAAGCTAAAATTTGCAAGCAATGTAAACAACACCTGCATCTGGTCTGACTTGTCAGGCCATTGTGACGTCACGCCACCACCTGGCGCCATTACCTGAATCAAAGGTTATAAATAGACAGATTGTGCCTGGTGGGGGCATTCTTACATTAGAGTTCGCCGGGTGCACTTGTCGTGCTGCTAAAATGTTGTCTGATTATTCATTGTGAAAATGTGTTTTAATATATCGTCAAGTTGGTTCGATTATTGTGGCTTGATATTAAAACAGTGATCTAATTACTGAATGTAGTTGTTTCTATTAAATTGGAACCTGCACCTTTTATCATGGAAGACGACTCACCGGTATATACCTAAAAGTGTTTATGTTGAGTCATTTGGGATTAGGAAATAAGTAACCTAGTAAAGATTAACGAAGATACGAAAAACGTTAAACATTTCATCTAAAACACCTTAGCTCAGAGAAAAAACTTTATATTTTATATTTTAATAAAAGCGGGTTTTTAGAAACAGTTACTAAAAAAACGTAATTTTATAAACAATTACAATGCAATCACTTCTTCACTGTAATCACTGTTCTAACAAGAATTCAGTTCAATTAACTAATATGAACGCCCAAAGCTTGAACCATTCCAAACATACAATGTAAATTACATTAGGCACAAGTATGGTATGATATATGCAATGCAACGCATTTATTAGTTCCTTGTTCGCTGCATTGCCAGTTTAAAAACCTGCATGTTGCATAACAAATCATTGTTTAACTAGATAAAGCATAAAAGTAGTATATCTCTACAAGTTGTGTAATAGGCGATTATGAACTATTTTTAACAAAATGCACCCACCTTGTCCAGTAGTGTGTAGTGTAAGATTTTATGTATAATAAGTAATCTCCAGAACTACTCATCCGATTACAAAATTTCTTTCACAAGTGAATAGAATAAACCTTCCGAATGGCAATAGGCTATATTTTATACCATGCTTTCCCTTGCGTTCTTCGTAATTCGCGGGTGAAGCCGCACGGGCAGCGAGTATTTTATAAAAGCCAAGGATTCACTACTGGGTTGCACCAGTGTCTGTATACGTAAACTGTGCACGTTAAAATCTAATTGTATCGAAAATTTTACTCTTTTCCATGGGTACAGCTGCCGACGTCATAATTACCGTAATTAAGAATAGAACCTGTATGGTGCCTAGCAACGAAGACTCTACTATCGAGTTTATATTGACTGTCAAATTTATTAGTGTCAAATTATATACAGAAGTTTTGTCGTCGACATAAATATCTTGTAAATATTGTGAGTTAGTGATTAGTGTTTGTGTTTTTGGACCCGGGTATGTCCTAAAACTACGACCAAGACCACCGGGGAATGGGCAGCAGCATTCCTTGAGTGCGGGGGAGATACTGCGATCGCCAACCCGCATGCCAAGCGTGGCGATTATGGCATTTACCCCCCCATGAAATTGGGGGAGGCCTATGTCCAGCAGTGGACGTCCTAGGGCTGATATGGTGGTGGTGGTGGTGGTGGTTTGTGTTTTTTGCACTCCCCCTCCGGCGCTACAAGCCACACGTAAGTAACGTTGAACGACCTGCCCTGAAGGGCAAAAGCCTCCAACGACGTTAGACGAATTTTTGTACGCGACACTCCAGCGAAGTCTCGCGATGTCTGGTCGTCGCAGGCGATGTAGGACAACATTTGTCCATGATGGTTCAAAGCACAAAATAGAAGACATGTCAACAACAAATACGACAAAAGATGTTGGAGAGACGCATTTCTGCAAAACGAATAAAGTTCTGAATTCAATGGTAAAAATCCTAGTGTAATATGTGATAAATTTTCCCGAATTTCTAGCTCCAAATCAAACTTTAGCAATATATTAAAAGTCCAAATTTCTTGAACAATATCCCTCACTATTCCGCTAAAGAACCCGAACTTGATATATACAGTAATAAATAATGATATGTACCTACTTGTGTATCTTCGCTGCACGCAAAGAAATACAATAAACCTCCACCAATAATAAAAAAATCTCGACACGTACCTACGAGGCAAATCAAAAGCCCTACTTCGATAAATACAAAACAATATATTTTTTTATATAGCGAGATTGGCACAGATCTCCGCAGACGACAATCTGTTAATCCAAAGCCAAACCTTAAGTGCAAATGCGCGTGTCACTACATGCATTTCCTTAAGGAGGTCACCTACATCCCCTCTATCGCAAAACTGAAAAATGTAAACCAATCCACTAGCTTTAAGTTTTCATATTTTTCACGGACCCGCAGTTCAGACCATATATTTGAAGTGCAGACAATTCATTTTTCAAATGGCGTGGCGGTCGACAAAGTTTGTTCGGCGCTGGAAGTTAAGGAAAGTTAGAACTTTTGATATTCGGGGCCGTTCGACCAGCTAGATTTTGCGGATTTTGACCGCACGAACTGATGAAAACTTGATTCGGTCTGCGAGTCTTATGTATGGATTTTAACCGCGTCTTGTTTTGGTTCGGTTGGCTGGGTTATGACAAATTAAGTTTAGCGCACAACTCAAAGATCCAGCTCTAAAGACTTAGTTCTGCTTAAATATGGGACACTAAACCGTAGTACAGCCAATTGTGTACCTACAATTTTCAGGTATCCATGTCTTCATTTATTTAAGAGTGTAAAATTAACAGTTTCTTTAGGATCAATAATAACTGATAATACGTACGATTATATTAATATTTTAAGCTAGGATCATGTAGTAGTTTTGTCCTCTCCGTTTGACTGAAATCGAGTTGTACAGCGTATATCACTGATTTAACACTGAGATCATTTATTCAATTGTGCTTTTATTGTCTCTGTTGACGTCTTATTACGTGCAAATGTGCTTCATATCCTTTGTAGAATCCCAAGCAGGTCGCATCAAGCCTACAATGTATTCGTATTCTATGTAAATGAGAGAAGTACATCGCCCGGTTTTTATTAGCGAGACGTTTTCAATGCTTGTACAATACTAATCAAATCGTTGAATAAACTAATACTTGTAATACGAAATTGAATGTATTGTGCAAAGGCAAAATTGAATGTATTCGCCAATTAAAGATAATTTTATTTGAGTGCACGAACTTGTAATTTAGGATAAGTTGTTTTTCTATTGTACGTCAGAGACGGGCAAACTGTTGATACTGAATTTGACTGTCTTCACCTTTGTACACACACAGTTATACAATAAAGTTTATTTTTATTTCTAATTCTAAAGGATTATCTCGAGAAATCAAATTTGGTTTACGTTAAGTAATATATTAGTATATACATAGCGGCATTCAATATATGTCTAGACGCAAACGATGTCACAATCTTATTTCGAATTAGCAAAGCCTTCGTAGATAATGGAGACGGTACGAGTATAAATAACAGCATTTAACTTTTTATGAATATTTACTTACATGTCGTTTCACGCAGAAAAATGTTACACGTGTTGATTCTTTTTAAAATCATACCAGGCTAGGAAGCTTAGACATTAATTTAATTGATTCCGTTGGGAAACGAATTTATGTCATACAATTTCAATTAAATGGTAGACTAACTATAGCCTTAACTAAGGTCCAAATTTGACAAGCATATAGTATTCAAATGTGACATTAGCATAGTCCGCATGGCTATATTTTTGTCAAACCTTATATATTATATTCATCATCTTCATCACCATATCAGCGGAAGGTCGTCCACTGCTGGATATAGGCCTCCCCAAAGAGTTCCACACTTACCGGTTCTGCGCCTGCTGGTATATTATATTACATTACAATAAAAAATATGCAACTTCTTGGTTTCTAACATACTTTGTGAAAACAACACATTTTCTTCATATTCAAACATTTTTGTTATTGTGGCCAGGTGTACCTCAAGGAAGCGTTCTGAGTCAACATGCGCTAACTAAATTCCAGATGTAAATTTCTCTAACTTTACTCAGTTGACTTCAAGTTACATTTTAAACTGTTCGAGAGTATATCGTGTAAAAACAACATTCACTTTTTAGATTATTTGGTAAAAAGGAATGGAAATCACGTAGATTCCATATTTTGGTGTGTTCTGTCTTGTCATATTGGCGTAGACCTAATCAAAATAAATAACAAGTAACATTCATATGACAAATACAAATATTTTATGGCATATTTACATAGCTTAATACACTTATTAAAACTGTAGCTATAAATCCCTACTTCATTTATGACGTCAAATAATGATAGCAGCACAAAGGCAAGAAATAACTTGTGTATCTTACATGGTTTATTTCAGGCATGAATACACCACTGACAAACCCTTACCCCCAAACTAAAATAAACAGGATATTTAACGAAATCAGCAAGTGTAAGTCAACCACAACCCGAAACTTGAGGGATGTTCAAACGAATATGAATTCAGTGCAAGCTCAGAAGAAACCACCGGGGCGAGGTAATTCCGCTAATTAGTAAGATCTTTGCGAGCTCGGGGCGTATCATGTGTGTGTAACTTTATTGCGAATGGTAACATACAGTCACAAGGGCACAAAGGCTGTCAAGCGAATCATAGTGGCGTAAACTTATTTGAAAACTAACATGAAGGACTCAAACTAAATTTCTTTGAGTTATCGTTGTTAATTTTGCGATAGAAAGCGAATGACGGGAAAGCAACTAATAACGCTACGCCCCCTACAGGTAGCTAAATACAAAAACCGCCACCGATGGTCTTACCCACTCATATGCTTTGATTTTTGAGTTGAACTCTATTCCCTTGCAATACGGGTGATATCTGGTAACCATTGTTACCAAAAGCAAGTGAGTGGCTACACGAATTTATCAGGAGGTAGTTCGTAAAGAATGGAGTCACATGAATTAGGCACAAAATTAACGTGATGTCCACGAGCCATGACCACTCTGGTAAGAGTGTAAGCCGAAGATGAATAGTTACGAGTACCACCCAAACACATACTTAAAAACTTCCCAGGCCTATACAATCAGATTTTAACGAAAGTAACACCAGTTTAAAAACAAACTTGACAATCTATAAAACAAGTACTATGAACGTGTGCTAAGTGAACTCTGATTTAGACGTATCAGCGACAGCTGCCTGTCTAAAATAAAATAATAATAATAACATATGATTAATGCCGTTTTGAAAAAGGCCCGTTTGCCATTTTCATAATACTACAAGTATTCCGAATCACATGTTTGATTCCAATCACAGAAATGTGACCTATTTTTTTTTAATACCACGTTTGGTGGCAAACTAACGAACGGCCCGCCTGATGGTAAGCGGTTACCGCAGTCTATGTACGCCTGCAATTTCAGGGGTCTCACATGCGCGTTGCTGACCCTTTCATCCTTCTTCGTTTTCCTGGTTTTATTCTAAAGGGGACCAGGGTCCATTTTGGCAGCTAATCCCTAGTTTTGGAACAGGCACTAGTTTTGCGAAAGCTGCCATTTGAACTTCCTATCCAGAAGAAAAACTAAACCTTTTTAGAACTAGTTAGACTGGTTTTCTTACCATGGGTTCCTTCACCGAGAAGATGTGACCTATTTATACATCCCGCAGAAGTTTGGAGGTCGCGGCTTCTTAAATGCCAAAGACCTCCACAACCGCGAAGTGTGCAGTCTCAGGGATTACTTCCTAAACAGTGAGTGTGGGATGCATCGTGACGTAGTGGCAGTAGACGCATCTTTTACCCCGCTCTCCATGGCAAACGAGAACTGGCGCAGACTTAAAGTACTAAGCACCGAGGACCGCAGGGCGGTATGGAAGAGTAAGGAGCTACATGGGCGGTTCTACAAGGCTCTTACGGGGCCCGACGTAGACCTGCTCGCGTCGGTGAACTGGTTACGTTTCGGGGATCTCTTTGCGGAAACCGAAGGTTTTGTCTGTGCAATTGCGGACGAAGTTATCATGACGAACAACTACCGGAAATATATCCTGAAGGACGGTACGGTTGACATTTGTCGGGCATGCCGCCGTCCCGGAGAGTCGCTCAGGCATATCATTTCCGGTTGTGGTCATCTTGCTAACGGCGAGTACTTGCACAGACATAACTTGGTAGCCAAGATTATTCACCAGCAGCTTGCTCTTCTGTACGGTCTTGTGGACTTCGAAGTGCCGTACTATAAGTACACACCAGCGCCAGTTCTCGAAAATGGTCGTGCCACGCTCTATTGGGATCGATCTGTCATCACGGACAGGACTATTATAGCCAACAAACCTGATATCGTGCTGACAGATCGATTGAAGCGCCAGGCAGTGCTCGTCGACATCACCATCCCCCATGATGAGAACCTCGTGAAGGCCGAGAAGGACAAGGTTAGTAAGTACCTAGACCTGGCACACGAGGTAACCGCTATGTGGGATGTTGATTCGACGATCATTGTCCCGATAGTCGTCTCTGCGAACGGTCTAATTGCGAAGAGTCTCGACCAACATCTTAAGAGACTCTCGCTAGATGGCTGGGTCAAGGGTCAGATGCAGAAGGCGGTACTCTTGGACACGGCGCGGATAGTCAGGAGGTTCCTCTCTCTGTCGCCCTAACCACCGGTAGCTTAGGCCCCGCCTCGCTGCCGGCGGCACTCTAGGTTAGGTTTTTTATAATGCTTTTATATTTTGTATGTATATTTTTATATTTACATTTGATAAATTTATTGTAAAAAACCTAACATGTGAAAAAGAATAAATAAGGAGAATAATAATAATAATAAACTTTATTGACAAAACATGAATGGTATTACAAAACAATCAAGAATAATAATTTATAGATAATATTAGGTTTACTAATCTAAGCTTATTTATACAGTAAGTTTGGAATCATGTTAGCCAAAGGTACCAACCTCAGCATTTGCTGGACGGCCCGACGGGTTACCCAGCGCTGATTTTCAGTTTGGCCCCCTTTTTTTTGGAGGTGTAAATGTTAGGTACATTTAAGGATCAAGTCAAATATATTCGATGTTTGTGCAATAAAGTTGAAATACCTACATAAAAGTGCAAACATTGCTCGTGCACCGTCTGCAAAACAGCAGTACCTGGGGCGGACCGCAACAAAGACACGGCAGAGCTCCTGAACTGATACCCGCCATATAGTCAGCAGAAATAATCTGAAAATGTGACTTGAAAATGCAAATGCATTGGTATCTGGTGGAATGGATATCAATACCAAGATTTTTCATGATAAAGTAATGACTAAAACGAGATTTAGTGAATAAAGTAGTAAAAATTGATTATAAATCTAAGAGTGATGTACTCGTAACAGTGAATTTATACTATCATTGATAAAACTAGATTGAATTTTTACAAATTTAAATAATTATTACCGATTTTTCATTAATTTTGGAAGGTAAGTATAAATTTCGGTTTTTTCGAGATATGCGGTGTATTACTTATAGCAAAGAAAATAAGTATATAATTGCTTATAGTATCATCATAGTCTTCGTTCCAGGCTTATCCTGTTCATCAGTGTTAGTCTTTTCGCTATACATTTAAATAAAATTTTGCCACAATTCCGTGACAGACTATAATTCTTTTAAGATATATGTAATACGAGTATTTTTGCGTTAGGATACACCGATAATAGACCTGTAAGATTAATAGGATGAATCTAAGATTAAGAAAAGCAATAACATTTTTTGCTAATGGAAGAGCGTGATCTCCGGACACCTAGTATCATTGTTTACTTAAAAGGAAACCCTCGTACCTTTGATTACCCCAATAAACATTTTTTATACATACAAAGATTTTTTTTTTCATTATTCAAGTTGCCTATCGAAAGCGCTCTTAAGTACGTGGCTGACTGTACTCGAAGCAGTCTTTTGAACAGTGCCCACGGACGCTTACGGCCCGTCCGGTTGGAAATCCTGTTTAGGCACGTCAACTTCACCCGACGGCGTCTCGATATTCCTTCACGATCCAATATTTCAGCTGGGTTGTAAAAAGATTTCGGTACTGTTCGGAATTATTTCCTACTTGACTGCGAGGCAGTGCCTATAGTAGTAGTAGGTATAAACTGACCCGGAAATTCGTATAATATCTACGTAATCGGTTGTCATAATTAGGCTGGTTCTGTGTGCAAAGATTATTGTGTATGTGAAATCAGACCAATGAATCTTCAGCATAGACAAAAAACGGAACGTAGGACAGATTTCTTGTTCGGCCTTTTTTATAAAATGTTGGACATGGTATTTCCGTGTTGATATTACCATTACGTTAGTGTTAAAACATTCTTTGGTACAGTAAATCTTAGCCTATTAGATAAACCAACTGTCTTAAATAATATATAGAATTTCCTCGGTATTTAAGTTACCAAGAACCACAGAAATGTACAGTTTTGAGCCTGAGATTTAGTTTTCTGTGGTTCGTGGTAACTTAAATAAAGTAAATAAGGCTCAAAACTGTACAGTACGAATAGCACTCACTGCTTTGTATCTTTATCACGTTGGTTGTCAAAACATAATACCTATATGTTGAGATAAACGACGATAGTACCTACGTCTAGAGGAAAAAACCCGAAGCATAACACCAGAATGTTTCCCAAGCAAAACCTGGCTTACCCGGGATTAAAAGTTTCAAGTATAAAATAGTTAGAATTATAAAAGCTTCCACGCAACAAGGTGAGCTTATTAAGCTTCGTATCTGATACCTAAGTAGCTTAGAAATATAAGAAGTATCCAAGTAAGTTATAAAACTTGGAATGTACGAACGAGTTCTGAGAAAAGTGTAGTTACTTGGGGATTTACACATTTTATTTACTGATAAATATGGATTAAGATTAACTACTTACTTAATTTATCTAGCTGTTAACACGAGTCCTCAAGTCAATAAAGGGTTGGCAACGCACTTGTGATTCTTCAGGTGTCGCAAGTGTCCATAAGCTACGGTGTTTGTTTACCATCACTCATCAGGCAGACGTTAAGGTTGTTAGCACACCGTCGAATGAAAATATGTTTGGTACAATAACATTTCTCGCAAATGATTTATTTCGCAAAGGTTTTATTTCCTATATATTCCTACTAGCATTTGCCCGCGGCTTCGCCCGCGTACTAAGCGAACTTTTTAACCGTCTACAAAAAACAGGTTCGTATGTTTGTCCACGATTATCTCGCGTTTGGCTGAACCGATTTAGATGCGGTCTCCAGAAAAGTAGTTGTTACATTCTGGGGTTTCGCTATACGAAGTTTGGTGATTGTGATTCATTAACAGATGAACAGATAAAAAGTTAGTATACATTCTGAGAACCGGCAAACTGTTGAATTTCATTTGATTTTGGCAAAAATAAGGATCTAAAACTATTATCATACATTTCCGAGAGGCCGAAGGGGAAAGGGCCGATGAAATAAAAGCATGTCTGAAATGGCTCTTAGTAAAAGTATCTGTGTACTACAGTAACACCAATAGGTCTGTAAACGACCTAACAGCGCGCAGCGGCCATAAACTCTGGTCCTTTGAAGTACAGAAATACGGCTAATTCAATATCATGTGTAACATTTATTTTTCCTACAATTAAATTTATTAGGTAGGTTCTGCCAGTTACCATTGGAGCATCCAAAAAGAAAATTTGGCCTCACTTCCATTCGCACTCCTTACTGTCAGTCCGTCTGTTACAACCAAGTTGCTTTTACTGGACCTATTGAATTGCAATTTGGCACAAACTATCAAGAATTTAGAGCGCTCGTGGCCCAACGGCACCCGCCTACCGCGTGCGGTGTGCGAGGTTAAGCAATGTGGGCGCAGGTCAGTTCTTGGATGGGTGACCGCTTTGAGTGGTTACTAACTGACTCTCGTGCTTTAAAAGGCACGCTAAGCCGTTGATCCCGGCTGCAATCGTTAAGCCAAGTTAGAGGCCTTCGAGCGGCTTGCGAACTTCTAACAGTCAAGTTGCCCACTCACTTGAAAAAGTGGGGTCGAAGTTGCACCGCGTCCGTAGGGAGTACCCACCGTTACCATACACAGAACCCCTGGGTGGTGCTAAAAGTGCAACAAAAACTGGCAATCGTACTAGTCTTCTCGAAAATCTCACGGTTCGTAAATAAATGCCATACGATTAAAAAATAATTGAAGGTTGATTTAAATGGAAAAAATATCGAAACCTCTATGTCGTTTTTAAAAGCAAATCCATAGATACCCCACACGCCTATATAGTAACATTAAACTTTTTTGCATATAGGTATGAATGGAGTGCCAAATTTTACCTCAGATTCGCATTAAGAGACCTCTCGGATGCTCAGATATCGATTTTGAACGAAATCGGGACAAAAAAAAAGAAAATCAATATGGCCGCCACTTTCCCAAATTTTACCCCGGATTCGTATTAAGAGACCTCTCGGACACTCAGATATCGATTTTGAACGAAATCGGGACAAAAATGAAGAAAATCAATATGGCCGCCACTTTTTTCTAATTTTACCTCAAATTCGTATTAGGTGACCTCTAGGACGCTCAGATATCGATTTTGAACGAAATCGGGTTGGAAATGAAGAAAATCAATATGGCTGCCACTTTTTCCAAATTTTACCTCGGATTCATATTAAGACACCTCTCGGACGCTCAGATATCGATTTTGAACGAAATCGGGACGGAAATCAAGAAAATCAATATGCCGCCACTTTTTCCAATTTTTACCTCGGATTCGTATTAAGAATTCTCTCGGACGCTCAGATATCGATTTTGAACGAAATCTGGACGGAAATAATAAAAATGAATATGGCCGCCACTTTTTCTAAATTATACCTCGGATTCGTATTACGAGACCTCTCGGACGCTCAGATATCGATTTTGAACGAAATCGGGACGAAAAAAAAGAAAATCAATATGGCCGCCACTTTCACAAATTTTACCTCGGATTCGTATTAAGAGACCTCTCGGACGCTCAGATATCGATTTTGATCGAAATCGGGACGAAAAAAAAAGAATTCAATGACTGCGACTTTTTCCACATTTTACCTCGGAGTCGTATTAGGGACCTCTCGGACGCTCAGATATCGATTTTGAACGAAATTGGGACGAAAAAAAAGAAAATCAATATGGCCGCCACTTTCACAAATTTTACCTCAGATTCGTATTAAGAGACCTCTCGGACACTCAGATATCGATTTTGAACGAAATCGGGACGAAAATGAAGAAAATCAATATGGCCGCCACTTTCACAAATTTTACCTCGGATTCGTATTAAGAGACCTCTCGGACACTCAGATATCGATTTTGATCGAAATCGAGACGAAAAAAAAAGAAAATCAATGACTGCGACTTTTTCCACATTTTACCTCGGAGTCGTATTAGGGACCTCTCGGACGCTCAGATATCGATTTTGAACGAAATCGGGACGGAAATGAAGAAAATTAATATGGCCGTTACTTTATTCAAAGTTTAGGTACCTCGGATTCCTATTAAGAGTCCTCTCGGACGCTTAAATATCGATTTATGTCGAAATCGTATCGGACGGCACTAATTAATAAAACCATCTACAATACAAAGAATCAAAAAAGGTCGTTTCTTCATAGGGAACTCACGGCACTTCTTGCACCTTTAGACCTTATAAGGAACTTACATGCCAAATTTGGTATCTCTCGAACCACCAGTTTGCGCTGTGCGGTAATATGTCAGTCTCTCAGTCAGTCAGTTATTTCTTGATATTTGGCACAATTTTTCAAAAGTTTTCATGACCACAATATTAAATTTCAAAACCGATGCCATTTTCGTAATTAACGTCCCAAAAAACCATAAAAACGACACCCATATTAATATTTAGACATTTCATCCCCCTCGGACCCCAACAGAGGGGATGGTATTTCACGTCCTCCACGTGGGATTTTAAAATCATTGTTGTTTTCGTAATCAGCGACCCAATAAACCATGGAAACAACACCCATATCGATTTTCAGAATTTGTCACCAGATTTCCCCCTTTTAGGGGTTGATTTCTCAAAAATCTTGAAACACATGTTTACTCAATTATCGTTAGAAATACTCCTGTGAAGTTTCGAATAAAATAGTCCAACTAATCTTGTTTCCCCATACAAACTTCGGACCCCCATTTCACCCCCTTAGGGGTTGAATTTTTAAAAATCCTTTCTTAGTGCACCCCTAGACCTTATAAGGAACCTACGTGCCAAATTTGGAATCTCTAGGACCAGCGGTTCGGGCTGTGCGTTGATATGTCAGTCAGTCAGTCAGTCAGTCAGTCAGTCAGTCAGTCAGTCAGTCAGTCAGTCAGTCAGTTTCTTCTTTTATATATTTAGAAAACGTAATATCTTTCACGATTGTTATGAATCAAACCTCAACTAAAGGGCTAGGATATTTTAGTCTAGAAAATGTGAGGTTTCTTCCTTTGTGAAATGAATCTTATGTAACTTAATCTTCCTTGTAACTTCAATCCTTATAGAATGACATAATTGAATTCGTCTTCATCTACTTCTTTGATATCTCAGTTTGTTAGAAAGGAATAAAACAAAATAAGGAATGAAACATGCATACGAAATACGTACGTAGGTACCTTTGCCTTTTTTACAAGATATTATTTAACTAGCCCTGTTAGTTAGTATGTATGTATGTCTGTATACATGTGTGGGACAAATCTTGCAACTGAATTTTAATCCAGTTATTATTAATATATTAAATTAGGTACTTACAGTTAGTAGCATAAGTGAGTCAATATTCGCATGTTAGTAGGATTCGATTTAATAGATGTCAAACTATATAAAAATATAAATGTTTTACAATATTACTCCTAGAAATGAGCAACAAAACTGCTGTACAAAAGTATTACTTACGATTTATAGTTATTTACCTACTGAAACATAAAAACTGGAAATTTTAACCTAATTTATTTTCCTAATAATTTGTTTTTTTTAAGACAACCCAAAAAACTGAAACCACCTAAAATAGGCAATTTCAGTCTCTTAAAAGTGATTCGGAAAGTATGTTGATGAGATATATTTTAGGAGGTAATTAATTATTGTCTACAAAGAGTTCGGTGCGAAAGTGAGTCAATGTAAATAAGTATGGAAACTGAATGGCGGACACCTTATTCAACTGAGTCTAACCCTACAATAACTACAAAAGTACGTGTCTGATTCAAGCAGTTGCGTGCTCATTTTAAGGAAGCTAGAATTAACTGTTATAGACAATTAAAAAATTTGGGGTCGTCATACAAAAAAAATATATTTTTCGTTAAACAAAAACATATAATGTACACGTTTCTTGAGGACTAAACTTTTTTTCCCCTTGTGTCGTTGTTCAAAGGTGTTACAGTTTTGTTATTGATTCTTGCTGACTGAATTAATGTTAATTTCTTGGCAATTTCCTAAGATACAGCCGACAGATCAGACAAACTTCCATAGAAAATGGTCGGTGCTAATTTGATTCGATGCTAATGTCACCTAAGAGACAAAATGCAAAATATTGATCTGAAATTACGGCAGATTATCCCTACAATGCATGCTACCTAACGAATAATGTTTCAATGGAAACATAATTCTTAACCCTTTTTGTTTTAATTGACGATACTTATCAAAGTATAAGTGGACATTGGTTCAGTTGTGCTACTGACTGTATATAAGTTCGGTGACAATGGAATAATATGGTACCGCCGAAATGATCTGAAGATGGGTACGGAAGGTGGCGATAGCAATACTTAAACTACACTAGGTAAACCCATACCAGGTACCCATACTAGGTACTTGAGCTCATTGCAATCCTCTTAACGGGCAGTTGATAGCTCTTGAAAAAAAAAGGTACACGTCTAAAGCTTGTACCAGAAACTATATTTTTGACAGTTTATATATGATCAACTCATCGTTTTTACCAATGAAGGTGACACTTGAATGATTATTTGTTAACGTCAATAGTGTCAATACAAATAATATAATCATCATCCTAGCGTTATTCCCAGTACAGTTGCATCCTGAAGGATGCCTGGGGTCCGCTACCTAATTCCAAAAATTGGCGTAGGCACTAGTTTTTACGGAAGCGACTGCCATCTGACCTTCCAACCAATCCAAGGGGGAAGCTAGACCTTATTGGTATTAGGCTTGTCAAGTGAGTGAGCAACTTGACTGTTAGAAGTTCTCAAGGCTTCTAACTTGGCTTAACGACTGCTATCATAGACAGCAGCCGTGGATCAACGGATTAACGTGCCTTCCAAAGCACGGGAGCGCTCAGTTAGTAACCACTGGCCTCGCCCGACATTGCTTAACTTGCATACCGCACGTGGTACGCGGGCGCCGCTGGGCCACGAACGCTCCGAATACAAATAATAAAATATAGTTTTTAAAAACAATTAGAGCCAACAATATTTTACCAAGTTTTTATTACAACATTAAACTAAAAGCGTCTTTTAGCACATTACAGACGATTTCAAAGGACAAACCAGCCACGTCGGAATGGAAATTCTAATAAAATGGCCAAACTTTAGATAGAATTGAAGTTTAAAACTTTACCGATAGTCAGATGCGCATGATCCGGATTTATTAGTCTAAAGGTAAAGTTGACAGTCGGAATTATTAGAAGGAAGTAGTAAATAGAAAAGATAACCTATTTTAAACTTAAAAAAGCTTTTTCATACAAATACAATACAACAAACTGTAATACACGATTTTTTATTATTCACACTGTGACCGTGGTGACACATTTACAAAGCTCAAACAATTTGTACATATATTAGAATAAAAAATCCATTGATAAAAAGTCTTAACGTTTTATGATTATATAATGTTCTGTTATCGAGGCTATTATTACTCGTACTGCATTAGGCATTGCAAGATCTACATACCAATTTAACCATTCGATTTCTGAATGTAGTCATTAGATGGCAGACTTTAAACTATTCAGAAAAACTGGTAAAAAAGAAATTACTCTAACTTAAAAACAATTAAAAATAACCTATAAAAAATCTAAATTCCCGCGCTGAATTGCAATAGCGATTCTTTGTGATTCTTTAAGCACTTATTAAAACCGTGCCATACTTTTCATTTTGTCCTTTTAATTGAAAGTATATTTTATCTCTCGTAAACAGAGTTATTCATCAAATCATTCCTTTTCGTAAAAACAAATGAAACTTCGCATCATATCTAATATAGGTTTACCAAAATATCCGTGTTCCCGGATATTCGAATCAGAAAACTAAACATATCTTTTGTAAGGACAAATTCCATTGCGAAATAAAATCATTCGAAATGTTAGTAAAGACAGCTAACGGATCTATCCTACGATAACATTGTAGCCTCGAAAACAGGACACAGTTTGAGAACAACATCCTAAATAACCCAAATGACATGGGTTTACCATTTCGCTGCTCAAAAGAAAATGACCATGACACACGAATTTTTGTGATAAGGCATCTTTCTGAATATTTTTGCGAGACGGGTCAGTTCTACTACTCGTAGACTAAGCGATGCATATAACAACCGTCTCTTGTCATCATAATCATCATCATATCAGCCGAAGGACGTCCACTGCCAGGTATCGTCCTCTCCCAAAGAGAAGAAGAAATATGTACCTATACACATTACATAATCCAAATAATATCGTTGATTATTGCGACAAATATACCAATTACAAAAATTATAAGCTCTTTTTGTAGATAACTAGATGTAAATTTTTATGAAGCGACAACGAATACCTACTTATTCTTACCATTCATGTGAAGTAACGAAAATTCTGTCATTATAAATATCGAATCGGGAACTGTTAATTGGCCATTTTCTTATACAATTGCTTGCACAATCTGTGTACTGTGATATTTTATTAGAACCTACAAACGTATAGTCGTCTTTTTCTCACACAATAAGTGATGGCCTTTCAGGAGCAATAGGAGTCGTATGTAGGGAAATTCGAGGAAATAAACTCAGAGATAGCCGCAACAATGTACGGAAATCTGAATAAGTGCCAAGAGGATAAGATAGATTCGCAATTTGAAGGTACCTATGTATATAAATGAGAAAACTGCTGCTTCTGATAGTATTTGAATAATGACATTTACTCGTATAGGCGAGTGTGCCGAATTGGTACTTGGATATTAATTTTGTGTAACAGTTTTCTTTTTTATAAATATAAATGTATAAATAAATATTAGGGGACAATCTATATCTATATACACAAATCGATCTAGTCCCAAACTAAGCAAAGCTTGTACTATGGGTACTAGACGACGATATACATACTTAAATACATAGAAAACATCCAAGACCCCGGAACAAATATCCGTACTAATTACACAAATAATGATCTGGCCGGGATTCGAACCCGGGCCCTCTAGCTTCGGAGGCAGTGTCACTATCAAGGCTAAACAGGCCAACGTTTTGTGGTGCAATAAAGCACATTTATTATTATTATTTTATCATACAAAAAGAGAAGGAAGTTAATAGAATGACAATAATGAATATAAAATAAAGGTTGTGGATGCAAGCAATTTTGATATAATTATATGATTCTAGAGATAGTATTTAAAAACAATACTGAAATGAATAGATATATAGATACATAATTAATAATACGTTACTATAAATAGTCTTTAATTTTTAAAGACAAGGCAGAAAAGGCTGAATGTACTCGCTTTTGTCGATAATTATGAGATCATTGAAAACAAAAAGAGATTTTTAAAAATGGAAATTGAAGTAGAAATACGTTTGTTTGTGGCACAAATACAGAACAATAAACAAATCATCACAACACACAAAACAGCCACGAAATTACTTTAAAGAGCTTGTATTAAAGCTAGAGGTCCCGGGTTCGTTTCCCGGTAAGGGCATTTGTTTCTGTGGTGAGCAGAGACATTTGTTCCTGAGACTTGGATGTTTTCTATGTATTTAAGTATATATCTATTAAATATATCGTCGTCTAGTACCCATAACACAAGCCTTGTTGAGCTTACTGTGGGACTAGTTCGATTTGTGTAAAAATGTCCCCTAATATTTTTTTATTTTTTATTTATATTTATTTGTTGAAATACTTCAAGATAAACGAGGAAAATTATATACCTCCTAATGCCAACACGGCGTGCATTTCCCCGGAGCATTATCCGATGCATCCCGTCGCGACCGCAGAATCGATAGGCGAGACATTCGGGTCCCGCCGACTATTGTCTTGGGGTTTGCATAGTGCATTAAAAGTTGTCGAGGCTTGGCTTTCGAATTTGCGATCCGATGGCGCTTTGGTGCTTTAGAGTTCATCTATAGCTTTAGATTCAGGAATTTAGCGTATTGAATTCAGACTATTAGACACAATCACACACTTTTCATCACATTTCGTTCTTCATTTTTTCATCACTAACTTCTGCTACCTTCATAGTTCATTGCGTATAAAATAGAACATTTTAGATTATAGGTAACTTTGGTTAAACATACCTCTCAAAAGTATTCGTCAATCCAATAAACCTATTCCAAAGCTTAGTTCCAGCCAGAATACGCTACGGCGATTACTACTACGGCGATAAAATACTCGGATCTACCGAATACAGTACCTAAAATTTAAATAGACAACGGATGTTCCGTGCTGTATTAACGTTTAGTTTAGAAATATCGACATTTCTCCGTCGCCTATTCCTGGTGAATCCATCGTCAAATATAGACTAGAATCCAGCTTAGGTCCTCGTAATATGATATAGGTATATAATAGGGTTATTCGGAATTGAATTCAGAATATGGTGTTTGAGATAGAGAGCGGTTGGTGATAAAATATTTTATTCACGGTTGAGGATGGAATTGAAGATACGCACAGAGCGCAAACTGAAAGGAAGTATTTCACAAACCGAAATTTCGATAGTGTGATGTAAAAACTGGATTTGTAGGATTGGAAGCGAATGTTGTTATATTGTAAGTTTGGAGTTGGTCTACTATCATTGTCTTGAGGACCTAAAGAGTATACGTACAACAGTCTCATTAGCTCATTAAATAATTTTAACAATAAAACCGACTTCAACCGAGTTATTCGTCCATTTATCGTGCACATTTTTAATACAAATAAAAAACTTAAATATGGTTTTATCATGGATTCCATTGTCAGAACTGGACCAAATTAATATGGGACCACACGGGAAGCACCAGCATTCAAATGAAAAAAAAAAACATCAAAATCGGTTCAACCAGTCGAAAGTTCTGAGGTAACAAACATAATAAAAATACAGTAAATTAAGAATCTCCTACTTTTTTGAAGTCGGTTAAAAAACATTGGCTTTACAAATGAAAATCTGAATTATTATCGACCATTGGGGAAATAAAAAATATAAAATAATTATTTTATAATTTTTTGTATTGGTGACCTATCATGTCAGCCGAAAGACGTCCACTGCTGGACATAGGCCTCCCCCAAAGACTTCCACAATGACCGCATCCAGCGGACACCCGCGACCTTCACCAGGTCATCAGTCCACCGTGTGGGGGGCCTGCCCACGCTACGCCTTCCGGTACGTGGTCGCCACTCGAAAACCTTTCCGCCCCAACGGCCATCGGTTCTACGTGGTATGTGCCCCGCCCACTGCCACTTAAGTTTAGCGATTCAGAGGACTATATCGGTCACTTTGGTTCTGCTGCGGATGGCCTCATTCCTGATGCGATCACGCAGAGAAACTCCCAACATAGCTCTCTCCATTGCCCTTTGGGTGACTTTAAGCCTTCTTATGAGAGGCCCATAGTAAGCGACCACGTTTCAGTGCCATATGTCATCACTGGCAACACACACTGGTCAAAGAATTTTTGTCTTGAGACACTGCGGAATATTGGACGAAAAGATGTGCCGTAGCTTCCCGAACGCTGCCCAGCCGAGTCGGATTCGACGATTAACCTCTTTCTCGAAGTTGGGCCTACCTAACTGGACAGTCTGTCCTAGGTATATGTAATCGTCTACAACTTCGAGCGTAAAGTGTCCGATTGTTAAGAGAGTTGGTGCGACATGGACATTTGATATGATCTTCGTCTTGTCCATGTTCATCCTTAGACCAACTCGCTCGTAGGCTTTACTGAGGTCATTGAGAATTGTACTTAAATCCTCAATGGTCTCAGCCAAGACTACTATATCGTCAGCAAACCGAAGGTGAGTGAGGTAGTCGCCGTTTATGTTGATGCCTAGCCTTCTCCAATCCAGAGTCTTGAAAACATCCTCCAATGCAGCGGAGAACAGTTTAGGAGAAATAACATCTCCTTGCCTGACTCCCCGCTGCAACGGAATAGGCTTTGAATTCTGGTCCTGGAGTCTGACTGACATAGTGGCGTTCTCGTACAAACACTTCAGCACTTCGATATAGCGGTAGTCCACTTGGCACCGTTGGAGAGATTGTAGTACAGCCCACGTTTCAATGGAATCGAAGGCTTTCTCGTAGTCTACGAACGCTAAACAGAGGGGCAGGTTATACTCCTCAGTCTTCTGTATAACCTGACGGAGCGTATGGATGTGGTCTACGGTGCTAAAGCCTCTTCGGAAACCGGCTTGTTCGGGAGGCTGGAAGTCATCTAGCCTGCGTGCGAGACGGTTCGTAATGACTCTTGAAAACAGCTTATAGACATGGCTCAGAAGTGAGATGGGTCGGTAGTTCTTCAGTAAGGAGTTGTCACCCTTTTTGAAGAACAGCACCACCACACTTCTGTGCCATGCCTTTGGAGTTTTCCCTTCCAGTAAGACGGAGTCAACCAACTTCTGAAGGGCCCTAAGGACCGGTTTCCCACCCGCCTTCAGGAGTTCAGCTGTAATTCCGTCTTCACCGGGTGCCCTGTTGTTCCTCAGCTGCTTAAGAGCCATTCTAATCTCGTACAGGCTGATGTCCGGAATATCTTCAGTATAGTGCCGGGTTAATCTAGCTCTAGGGTCTTCCGCCAGACCAACTTCGGGTCTGCTAGTTGACCTATAAAAGAGGCAAAATATTTGAATTGACCCAAAAAGATCATTTCGATAGTGACCTAAATAAGCCAAAACAATTTAATTAAGTCCAACATCGCAATAAATACTAGTCTACAAATTCAAGCTAGATAACTAACTGTGCGAGGTAATTACAAGTTATGTAGTTTTAAAGCTGTTTCCTTTGTCTTTCCTTTCTCGTGTTCCATAAAATATTTCGCATTGTTTTAATACTGAATAACAATTTACCTGTTCTAATGAACAGTCGTGAATATTCAGACCTGCTCAAAATATCTCGCGAGTGGTTGTGGTGGAAATTTCTTGAATGTGTTGGATTCAATAATTCCACATTCCGTTTAGGGTGACGCGGATAGGATTATATATGTTGACGTTATTACAATATGTGTTGACGAGAATTCCATGATTTCATATTTAGACATTAATAATATTATTTGATCATTTGCACTGGGTGTATATGTTGAAGAAATTCAATTTTATCACAGAGATGTAAAAGGAAATGAAAACTAAACATCAACTAGATTCAAATAATTTCTTCACAATACAGATAACTGATTTGAGATTTGTGTCTAATGTTCTGAGAAACATTAAAACTAAGTTTATTTGATCAATATCAAAATAAAAACTTGAGTGAATGGGAGAATTAGATTTAAATCTGAATGGAAATTATTTTAATGAAAAAAACCAAGTTGTCAATTCCTGTGCTGAATTCGATTTACAACTAGCCCAATCAAGTAGCGGCAGCGAAACGTTGAGTTGATCTTCTTCATCAAGAATGTCTGAATCAGAACTTCTTGCTGTAGAATGAACAAAGGTTTATATGCTTTGACTATATTTTTAGTACTTTAAATATTCCTTAATATAGGACTACCTTGCTATTTTTTATTAAGTGATCTGTTAGCAATTTATTACTTAATCCTAGTCTCTTCTACAAACTGTAAAAGATGAACTTTAAGTTGCCGATCCATTAATGACAACCCATAACTTCATTATTTGACTCATAAAATTTGAAATCCTGAGCACGCATATTACCCTAACCTCGCCTAAAGTTCCATTACGCCTCCCGACTTCGCGTGTTTTCATGGCAAATTAAGCAGACAACGTTGCTGGCTAACTCGCCACTAAATACCTAATGTACTTAAATACCTAATGCATTTAGTTGGAATCCCGGGCAAAAGGTTTGAATTTATAATGGCATCCGACATTTTTTATTCAACAGTTACCGACGGACGGGCAATCTGGTAGTTTTTTTAACGTTAAAAATAACTTTTTGGGTTATGGAAACGTTTTTCGTGTCGCTGATAAATTTAGAAGGGACCAATTAGTAAAAAAGCTAAATAACATTTATTTTTGAAGTTAGGTTTTTTATTGATGTTTTGAAGACCTAATTTCATTCTGTCGAGAAGTAACTCCTTTTGTGGAGCGAGTAACCGACATACTGTGATTTGTAAGATAAATAATGATTGTATGTTATGCTGTTGGGAATTCGCATCCCAAGCCAATCATAGCCTGATAAATAATACCTATTCTTTCTTTACCTTCCGTATAGGTAAAGAAAAAGGCTTTCAGAGTCTATTCATATTTCTATACCCCAATACATTTAACAATAATAAACACAATATGCAATCACAATGGAATCTGGATCCAGTTATAAGTACTTATTCTGTATTTTAAAATTCACCAATTCATAAAAGGACCAAAATCAGTATAAAAACTACCTAAAAGCGTCTTTACTATAGACAATACAATAGTTAACGGTTTAGGTACACAAATGATGTACTGATCATATGAGTAATAAGTCGCAAAGGCGCTTTACAAGTACCTGTAAAGTGTGTGGGTCAAAATTTGGACTTATATAGGCTTTAAAACTTTAGATATTATGTCCAAAAGAACACACACAGCACACTGACGAGTCGTGCATTACGATCGATGTGCGTGCGTGCGTACTTAAAGTTATGTTTTTGACACAAAAGAGAATAGGTACACAGGTAGGTAGGTTTCGTTTAAAGAAAGCATACAAAGTCTGCAGCTATAACGTGAAAGACATTTATCTACCCGGAACTAAAAACTAAGATGTTCCTGACTCTAAATTCTTCAGTAAAACCTTGGTCTGAATGTTTCAAGGAATCGTGTAAAGCGCTAACAACTCGCAGTTAGGAGAACACGTCTCAACCCTCAAGGTGCACTATTTTTTGAACTGTCCAAGTACCTTATTGATCGCGCCAAGTTACCGACGTTACCTAGTTCTTAGAGTTGGGACGGGGGTAGAATAAACTAGCGAGTGTGCGTGAAAACGAGCGTTTTCTCTAGTTTGGTAGGTTTTAGCTAAATTTTTCTATTCGCTGGAAGGGAGCTACGAAATCAATAACGATATCTAACTTCACCACGGAAATAAAAAAAATTTTAAATATCTAAATTAAGGTAAATGTCCCAGTGCTCGACACTGACCTAATACATGGCACTTTCAGTCTTCTGTCATAATGACAGAGATGATCAATAGGTGTCATCTATTGGCAGTAGGACGTTTACATTGAACATAATTAACAATGTCGAGATTGTAGTGTGCGTACGAGTACGTACTTGCAGGACTCTCGTAAATCTCACAACGAATATACTCAAGTGCATATCAGCTTAAAAACACATTCCAGTTACTCTAAAAGTATTAACAGCTTAAACACTTAAACACTTGCATAAACTCAGTTTTCTTATTGAATACAGACAAATCCTACTTTTAGTTTTAGTTTAGTAGGAAGGAAAACGAGCAGTGTCTGTCTGTGTCAAAAGTTGTCATGATGGTGTGTGTCAAAATGTTTGAGTTCAGGGTAACGGCATTTATCTGAGTGGTAATATTTGTTCCCTATTCTTGGATACCAATATTCCGCAGTGTCTCAAGACGAAAGTCTTTGACCAGTGTGTGTTGCCAGTGATGACATATGGTACTGAAACGTGGTCGCTTACTATGGGCCTCATAAGAAGGCTCAAAGTCACCCAAAGAGCAATGGAGAGAGCTATGTTAGGAGTTTCTCTGCGTGGTCGCATCAGGAATGAGGCCATCCGCAGCAGAACCAAAGTGACCGATATAGCCCTCCGAATTGCTAAACTTAAGTGGCAGTGGGCGGGGCACATAGCACGTAGAACCGATGGCCGTTGGGGCGGAAAGGTTCTCGAGTGGCGACCACGTACCGGAAGGCGTAGCGTGGGCAGGCCCCCCACACGGTGGACCGATGACCTGGTGAAGGTCGCGGGTGTCCGCTGAATGCGGGTGGTGTAGGACCGGTCATTGTGGAAGTCTTTGGGGGAGGCCTATGTCCAGCAGTGGACGTCTTTCGGCTGACAGGATGATGATGATTCTTGGATATTTTCTAGACATGTAGGTATTTATTGACCTATTTTAGTATTGTATTATCATTTAGTACCTTGTACAAGGTACAAGGTTGCTCTGTGTAAGGTTTTCTACAAATATTTATTACTATTAGAGAAACCAATGAAGGAAGTGAAATAATGATTTAAAACGCTGCTTTTATTAAACGTGTGAGCTGGCTGTTCTCGGCTGTTTGAGCTCTAATATTAATGTTCCTTTAGCGTGCACACTGGAGCTCCGTTTAAAAATAAACCGTACCAAATGTAAATGTAGTACACTGTCGAGCTTTTTGCAGTACATTTAATACCATTGAGTTATTATGTACTGTATAAAATACAAAGCGGTTTATCGTTGCAAATTTAAACGTTATATGTATTTGCATTTATACCATGTGCTCCAATTCTAGAACGCGTTTTTAATGTGTTAAAACGCGTTCTATTCTATTCGCGTGAAATAATCTTGATGGAGTCTCTCTCTCTCATGTAGTTGGATGGATCAGATCAAGTAGCAGATACATAAAAAGGAGGGAAATATAGTATTTAAAGTGTAGTATATATTATCGCGTCATCATTAGCCATCGCTTCTGCGTAAAATAACAAGAAATCTGTCAATATAAGGAGCCATACGCGTACCGACTGGTAAGTCCTAACCAGAATTTAAATAAAAAATACTAAAAGCCATTCCTCTAGTTAAAAGCAAAGTTCTGTGAAACAACGTAAAAATAAAGGCGAAACAGCGGAATAATTTTAATATGACCATTAATCTAGCCGACATAGATGTCGCGAGTAGCGTCGGCAGAAAAATTGCACCGGATCTCAGTTGCAGATAATGGTAGAAAAATTCTAAGTGGCAATATCTTTAAGTGCTAGTTTCGAGTTAACAGATTATTTTGAGTTAGTTCGGAGACGAGATATTTCTTTACATTATTTAGGGGTGTGACTGGAAATTAACCTAAAGTACCTAGTCAAGAATAGTAGTAAGCTGCAGTGTTGTCATAGCGAAATATAAGACAGCAATTCGTGCTTTATGGTTTTATTAAAAATATGAGTGTTTTCGATGCAATTTTCCGGATTTTTGTATTATATACCACGTCCATGGTAAGCGAGCAACGCAGACTATGGACTTTGCGGGCTCTGACAAATTAAGAAATTATTTTTTTACATTTAGACGCGCGCCACTATTCTTCCTAATTGCTTACAGTAAGTACCTACAAGTCTTTTGAAACCTTCTCTATCTATACACAAAAATTACCTATGAGTGCCAACGCATACCACGATACATCCACCAATCAGAAGAGAGCATTACGGACTTAATCGAAAAATAGTGGGGCGTGTCTTTGTGGATGACACTATCTATAATAGAGATTTATGATGAAGAATTTTCTTATTATTTTTCAATTTGAACTTTTCCTATATCTGCGACGTCAACAACCACTAAATACAACCTTAAAGTCCGCCTTATGTAAGTTAAGATTTATATTTGTGTGTGTAGCTTGATTAAAGTCAATTGTTATCACTACACCTTGTATATAGTATTGTGATAGGTGTGGAATAATATTAATAATACATATTTAATGTTTTCGTACCCCAGCATTTCCAAACCTGCGAACCTAATTTAGATAAACACCAACGCACAATAGTTCATTATTAAGCTAAATTCCTTCTAAATTGTCGACCCTACCCTCGAAATTAAACCGTCTTATTAATAGATGGGAGATACGTCGCTTTTGTCTTAGAATTAATAGAAAATTCAAACAAGCCTTGCGGTACTTTCCCTTCTGATTAAAACGACACTTCACCCGCTGGCAAATTAAAATCTTACATCGCGTGGTTTGACGCGTGACATACTGCTGGGAAGAGTGGAAAGTGCGTTTGAATATACTTGTTGTTATTATTAGAAATTAATTTATTAATGATAATAAATACATATTACGGAACAATCGTAGACAAAAATCGAACTACTCTCTTAACACAAATCGTACGTATCAAATTTGACTCATTAGAGACTTGCCGGTCCTGCGTTACGCATAATTTTCAATACGTTACTAGATATTTCTTTGCAGTTTTTTCATGGAAACGTGTATTTTTGAGTTAGTAGGTATCAAAACCAATATTTTTTCTAGATTCCCGGCTGACGTCCGGAGGCGATAACAGTTAAACGCGGAGTAAACTGTCAGGAAGCTGTCAGGTTTAAAATGCCACATCGTATAAACGTAATGCCAGTGTGTACGCGTGTTAACGTTATTTGGATTAAGTGAGTATCTTGTCGTTAAACCGGAATACTTGCGGTGCGATCTGAAGGGTTACGTCTTTGATATCACGTCAAATAGAGACAATTCTTGCTCAAATATCAAAAGGGCTTAAGTATCAAGTCGTACAGAACTAGGTAATCCTTTTCAAACTAGAACACCTAGATCGTGTAGCTTTTCCGCTCTATTGAAAAATTAAATGAAAGTGGATGGAATAAGGTACAGATTCATACAACATAGCTAAAGAAATAAGAGCTTAGTGCTTCTGTATAAATATAATTAAATAAATTATCTGCGTTTTACCTTTCACTGATCATATTTCGTGATGAAATTACGAGTATGTCAACAGAGCCGCTTGTATTGAATCAAATAGAAATTATGTTTACTGGAGGCGTTCTATTCGTATCGTTTCTTTTCCTTTTTCTTTGAATACTGGTAGAAGCTGTGTACTGTGCTGCAATTTTCTCTCTCTAAGACTACATTTTACTTACTTATTTATTTTTGTGCTCAGCTTATTTTATGACTAATCGCTCAACGTACCTGTAAAAGGAAAAATATAGTTTTGATTAATGTTTCGTGGCACAATGTTAGTTTCTAGATCTTCACATAAAAATAAATAAATAATATTAGAAAATTCTGATTATATTAAAAATAATGAAGCAGTATGTTACATGTAAGTAGCGGTAGTATAGATGCGTATGTCATCGACGATATTCTGAAGTAAATAAGGCTGTTTTCAACGCAATCATTTACCAGATATAGTTTAATCTAAATACCCCAGTTACATGACAAGTTAAGTATAATTGTGACCATGAATAAAACGCATTTTTATAATGAGGTAAATGATCGAATGCTGGCACCTATTGATCCTCAGTCACTATGATATAAGATTGAAAGTACCATGTATTGGATCAGTATTAACCACTGAGACATTTACCTAACTGCAATCTAACAACGCTTAAAGAAGTCTTCATGATATATTAAAGTATTGTTATTGAAAATAACCCAAAATGGCAGGAATACTTAATCATTAACATGTCAATAATTCTCTAGGTATTTTCATTCATCTATAATAGACCGCAAACACGGACACTACACGACACACACGGACGTCACAGAATGGCCCCGAACCGCCGTACGTGTGCCGAAGCCTTTACAACATCCAAAGCTATTTTATCCTGTTCCGTGGCACTAAATCATAAGCTGAGAGTAACGGCCCAATACTTGTGCTATTCCCTACAATTTATACTTCTGACTCGCTTTTTCTGAGGCTCTTTGTCTAAATGAGAAGTTATCTCACGTTTGATTTAGTATTTGGTAGATATTGCATGGAAATATGGCGGTGTAGTAGTATTATAGCTAGTATTTGAAAGGATCAGTTTGTATTAACGGTTTTTGATTAACGGCAATATCATTATATCGCGAATAATTCTGTCAAACCGCTCATCATAATTCCCTTTAGGTGAATCTGATCAAAAATATACATATATTACTACCGGAAGGTGCGTGGTAGCGTGGGCAGGCCCTCCACACAGTGTACTGATGACCTGGTAAGGGTCGCGGGTATCCGTTGTATGCGGGTAGTGCAGGGCCGGTCATTGTAGAAGTCTTTGGGGGAGGCCTATGTCCAGAGCCTATGGCCTTTGGCTGACAATCATCAAGAGTTCAGGTGATGATGATGAAAATTACAATAATAAATTTACAAGAGAACCATTTCCCGTAACACGTCCTTCTGCGACAAAAATATTTTGCAATGCAAAATATGAGAAAATGTGCATGCCTTTTGGTCTAACGAACGCACCCGTTCAATTCCATTTCCACTGTACATAGCAAAACGAAATCTCGAGAGCAAGTATTTGATATACTAGTTCTAGTATCTATTTCCTCTAAATGATATAGTTCCGTAGTTATTCCAATTAAATCGTCAGGCTGCGGAAGTCCGCAATCAGACAGTACTAGTGATGAGATCGTTATACGAGTATTCGTACTAGGTATTTATGTACTCGTAGTATTAACATTTGTCTAGTACAGTTGTACTATGTATAATGATCGTTTGATAGGCACAGTAATGTATAACTCAATATAATGTATTTTTCTTTTACCTACAACACAAAATATATATTGTGCAGCTACAATAAGTACCTAACCGTTGTTTTCTCATCATTTTGATTAGTCTTACTTGGTTAATATATCGTATATTTGGTCTAAGACCCGTGGGCTAAAATTCGCTACGATTATAGAGTGCAGGTGTCGGTTATTTTTTAATGCAGAGCTACATGACTGCAAGTAAATAAAATACTATTCCCAACAATATACTTATTTAATAATCAATTCGATTCGAGTATAAAATACTTGTTCCACACACAACCACAACATCAAACTTAGTAACCCAAGCATCATGTGCTCGAGGTATCAAAATGTAACGCTCGTTAGCCGAACATACAGACAGACAACATAAACAAACTGATTGTTTATTAATTGTCTAGACAATTCTAGTGTACCCGACTTGTGTGGAAATTTCGCGCTCCGGCGATCTTTGAGTTCAAGAGATCCTGATTTTAATTTAACTTATGTCCTGTTGGCAAGCGTATGCTAAAATTATCCTAGAATTTTTTTTCGTAAAGGGTGGTTGATGTTATAAGAAGCATATATGAGTAATAAACAAATGTATTAAATTTCATGTTGTCTCTATTCATGAGAATCAGGAAATGTAGCGAGTGTCCTAACGGGAGGCATAATGAATGTTTAACGATCGTTTAACTTTAATGGCACTGACAGTCATCGAGTAGTAAAACTACATGTTTTGCAACATGTCAGTAAGTAAAAGGACGAGTAACAGTAAGTACACAGAAATTGACTGAGAGAGGAAATAACTTGATGACCATAGAAAATAGGGTAGCCAAGGTAACAAATACCATGTAATCAGTTACAGTGAGCAACATTACTTTCTCAAAATGGCAGATAAATAGAGGCTGACATACACTTGTTTACCATCGGCATTCTATTAAAAAATAATAATCTATCCAAATAGCAGAACGAAACATGCTCAAAATTCATACATAAATCGCGCATGCAGGCTGTACAATAATAAGTGTATGGTCGCAGATTTGTTTGGCAGCTCGTTAGCAAAATTTAAGAATCAAATTTATTCATTGTTAAAATAGTGTGAAATACATAAATAGATACTTGATATATTTATAATAATAATAATAATAAACATTTATTGCAACCATGTACTTAAGCTAAGATACAATGGATCCAGGAAGGGTGTAGCAACAATTATGTAATATATAACTAGGTACAATATCTTACCTAATTTCGTTCTAACAACAACATTTATGATTATGGCTGTTTTTTCAAGATTTAGATTTCAAGATTTAACGCGGTTTTTAAGGTTTCATTAAATTATTTGTTAAAGGTTGTTATGATACCATATTAAGAATACATAAATGAAAGTAAAAAAAGAAAGAAATGTAGAAAAGTATCTGTGAACGGTTGTAGTGATTTTGTTACATGTAATTAATTTTAAAATATAGGAAACTGTAGGTCTACTTATATTGTTATTGTAAAGCTATTAGCTAAGAACATATATGTATTTACGACTGTTTGTTACTAAAAAAAAAAAAAACAAAAGAAAAATAGGACCGCAGTTAGGCCAACAGTTTAGGTATTTGCGTCTTTGAGTCCACCAGACCAAACCAACCCAGCATCCGTCTGTTTCCGTGTGTACCCATTCGATAGAGACGGATAGTCTATCTCGCGCGCCGTCTTGTGCTAGCCGTGTAGGTGATCGTAACTAAGCGGTGTTCGTTAAAATGCCATATTACGCAAAGTTTGTCAATTTTCAATGGCATTACAGCAGCTGCCATCGCCATGTTTAAGAGTCCCCAGTACGCTCGGCTGGACTCGATTCTCCATACAACCGTAGTTACGCTCTCATTTTAAAACGCCAAGCTAGAAAATATGAAACTTTGTATACACAATGGGAGCCGCCATATCTAGGTCGGAAATTAGTTTCCGTTGCTAGAAATTGTAATAGAAATAATAAAAAATATATATTGGGGGACAATCTTATACAAATCGACCTAGTCCCAAACTAAGCAAAGCTTGTACTATGGGTACTAGACGACGATATACATACTTATACAGATAAATACATAGAGAATCCGAGACCCAAGAACAAAATCCGTGCTAAATGCACAAATAATGCCCTGGCCGGGATTCGAACCCGGGACCTCTAGCTTCGGAGGCAGTGTCACTAGCAACTAGAAAAAAAAAATACAGTGAGTTTTTGAGTTTTTTACGTCTTTTATGAAAACTTTAATAATCGCTGTATTTTTTCTCCATTATAATTACAAGCAACAGAAACTAATTTCCGACATAGATGTGCCGGATCCCATTGTGTATACAAAGTTTCATGTTATTCTAACATGGTGGTTTAAATTGAGAGCGTAACTACGTTTGTATGGAGAACCGAGCTTACTGCGGACTCTTAACGTCGATCGGTCTATAATCGTTACTTGGTGCATCACGCCCTTACTGTGGGACTTACTATATCTACTACTAAACACACATTTCCTGTAAAAATCAATACTTACATCATAGGTACTCTACCCTTAGCTGACCTCAATCAAATAGTCACAATCAGAACACAAGAAAACGTTAACACCTACAATGATGGAGCTCTCACAAAGACTATAATAAAGACTTTATTGCCTATTCCAAGGCGAATGCATTTTTTAAAAGAACTTACCGTGAAATGTAATAAATGAAGAATTTAAACTGGCGTTTTACTTTATTGTAGGTTCAACGACATAGTTACAAATAGCTCGTGGTTGTCGCATGAATGCTTTATAAGAGGCCGGTTCAAGTCATAAACGACATCCTGTCTTAGATTAAATTACATCAGTTTCAATTTACATTGGTTTCCATTAACTTGGTTTTATTATTTTAAAATTGTTAACCTTTTTATATCCTCTTTGACATTAAACATGATTATTAAAGCAAACAAATTTGTTTCCGGCGGGATTGCATAAGCTTTCGAACAAGCGTCAGGACATCGACGGTTTCATTTGCCTTTATGAGCTTTATTATTTTATATGAGTGCACAATTCAATGACAGCAGCAATCGGAATCCTGAAATTCAATTATTTATGTTTGTTGATTGACGATGGTTGGGCCACTAGGGAGGCCTGTAAGGTCGCCACAGCTCCCGAAGATACGGATGGTTGAGAGTGAGGGACCTGCATATCTCAGAAACTGTCAACACAACGAACTTACAAAATCCACCGCACATTATAAATTGTGCAATTTTATAAGTATGATTTTGTGATCTTGAAACCTCTTAGTCTCACCATATTAAATACCAGTAGGAGGATTTCTGGAAATCATGGTCTATTGGAATCTGTGTTAGTAAAATTAAGTTTCTCAGCTATTGGGAGAAAGAAGCGCTCACTCATTGCGATGATCGGTGCAACCTCTCGATACGTCGGAAATATATAAATGAATATCGCATTACTCCCGTGTCAACGAATCTTCTTAGATTCGACACTACCATCGAGTCCAAAGCCGGAACAGCGGCCAAAAAGCTGAGCATCCTAAATAAGGTCAAGCGATACTTCACCCCTGGGCAGCTTCTATCTTTATATAAATCCCAAGTCCGGTCTTGCATGGAGCATTGTAGTCACCTTTGGGATGGCTCGGCTAAGTACCAACTTGCCGCACTCGACTCGGTGGACCGCAGAGCCAGGAGGCTCATTGGCGGCAGTACGGTAGTGGGAAATAAGCTGCAGAGCTTAGCACATCGACGCAAAGTAGCATGTCTGTGCGTCTTCTACAAACTGTACTTCGGTGAGTGTGCTCAGGAGCTCCATGAGCTCATACCGCCTTCCCCCTTCTTCCATCGGACATCCAGACGTACGGCTGGCTACCATCCTTACCTGGTCGAAATTCCTCTAATTCGAACCAAGCGATTTGCATCTTCTTTTATAATGCGCACTTCTAAGATTTGGAATTCTCTGCCGGCGTCTGTATTTCCGAGTTCATATAACCTGGACCTTTTTAAGGCACGAGTGAATAGGCATCTTCTGGGTGAGCTCGCTTCATCGTCGGCCTCATCTTTGCCCCCTGGCTAGATGCTGGCCAAGAGCAATCCTATTTTTAATAAAAAAAAAAAAAAGATTCGAATTTGTATTATATATAGTACAAGAGGGTAGTCTAACACCCGCTTTTCGCCAGCATCTTGTGCCACATACAAGAACATGAACAAAGAAGGTAACGTTAAATATTTAGCCGAGGAGCCCCGCCGGTGTGCATGACACTGATTGTCTTTAAAATATGTTACAACAATTGAAACATTTTATATAGGACATATTCAGTTCTTTAGAACTTTATGTGGTCTCAACTCTCAAGGTGTACAGTTGAAATAGTGTTCATAGTTTTATTTTGTGTTATAAAGATCTACGTAAATTAATTACCTAGCTTGTTTATATAATAACTTAACTATAAATATAAGTAAGTATGATTAAGAGCGTTTAATAAATTTAAATACGCTTCAACATTAAACATTTTATTAGGTTCTCTCTTCAAAAATTTTATTTTGAAGCATTAATGATTGTTTTTGAACGTCAGTTTTTGTTATTGTTTTATTAAATATAGGTATGTGTACTATTTTCTTAGACGTGAGTGTTATGTGTGATGATGTGAACTGTAGAGTAAAGAACAAATATTGCAACAAACGAAACGACAAAATTATAGGTACATTCATTTGGTGATTCCACTAAGTGTTTATTAATATTTTAGCAAACTAAATGTAAGTTAGCCAGGACGCTCGTTAGCCCACAGTGCGGTTATTAACTATTCCTAACTTAGTTTAGCTAAATTTTTACTAAACGTTACCACTAATATCAATATGATTAAATTGATCCTAATAGGTTTGCCAGGTTAAACAAAGTCGGGCGAGGACAGTCCTTGGATGGGTGACCGCTTTGAGTAGTTACTAACTGAGCGCTCCCGTGCTTTGGAAGGCACGTTAAGTCGTTGATCCCGGTTGCTGTCTATGATAGCAGTCGTTAAGCCAAGTTAGAGGCCTCCGGGCGGCTTGAGAACTTCTAACAGTCAAGTTGCCCACTCACTTGACAAGCCTAATCCCAATTAGGTCTAGTTTCCCCCTCGGGTTGGAAGGTCAGATGGCAGTCGCTTCCGTAAAAACTAGTGCCTACGCCAATTCTCGCGATTAGGTAGCGGACCCCAGGCATCCTTCAGGATGCAACTGTACTGGGAATAACGCTAGGAGGATGATGATGATGATGATCCTAATTAAAATTTGGAATTAAATTATACTTACCTGATTTCATCATTAGATCAATTTGACGGTATCATATTAGTATATTGTCATCAATGATATTACTTTCTGCTAATTTTTTTTTTTAAAGTTCTACTTCCTAGACCGATACGATGTTAGGGACGGTATAGGTCGATTCACAAGAGCTGGCGCGGAAAATGTATGAAACTGTCATTAATTTCATAGACATTCCGCGCCAGCTCTTGTGAATCGACCTATAATAAATAAAGCTACTTATATAACTCGGGACAACTGTTTTGTAAGTAGTTTTGAAAGCACGGCTTTGTTTTGCACAGCTGATAGACAAAAGGTTTTAATATCATCACTCCTCTTCAGCGTTGTCATATAATCCATGCCATTACAGCACACTACTTCTTAACTTGTAAATAAATAAATAAATAATTATACTGTGTTTACATCGTGTCTTTTATATTTGTAGTTTTTTTCTCATTTAATCTTTATGGCCTTATTGGTAAGCCTTATTGTGTTTTAATATTACTTGGAAACATATTGTTCAATATTTTACTCACTAAATAACTACGACTTGTAGAAAAACCCATAAACATCGATAACTCGAGTCGCATTTCACTTCACTTCAAAACTGAATTTGCTATATCGATATTTTTTCACTGAAATGTAAAACGGAATACGTTAAATAGAGCCTATTGAAATTCAAGCCTTGACGTGTGCACATAAAGTCTAAATTAGAGCCGGTATTCATTGTATTATTTTTATAAATACGTTTCGTTAGCAGCACAGATCATATTTCGCGAGATTTGTTTGCAGCTATAAAGTGAATTTTATGTTAAGTTGTTTGGCTGGATTGTTTGTATGTAAAATCACTTTACAGGGCATAAAAATGTGTTTGAACTAGGTATGTTTTATACTGACAAAGCTGATGAGCTCAGGATCAAATGCAAACTCACATCCAGAAATCGTCATAATGATATGGCGACCAGGAAGACCATTCACAACAACAACATTAGGAATAGGACACACTGTGTCAGCCATCTAGAAATTTACTCCACAATTTCACGTTCCCGTCACTACTGAATTACACCAGCCGACCTATTCCTGAGGCTTAAGAGTATAATTAAGCGCAATCAACTCCAAAACAATAACGACTAGCCCGAAGTAATCGTTCCACCGTAAACGGACACCTAAACACGTCCTTCCACGATTATAATAAACGTAATAATAACGCTATTAACAAGAGAAATTCAAATTAATATTATAATTGAGGTTTTCTAACGCGAGATCTGGTACGAGATTAATAAAAATTTTATTGTTCGAGCGGCCATTTTGTTTGCCGTGAAATTAATTCAAAATGGCGTCCGTAAAACCGCGTGGTTACGCGGAGCTATGCTTGATGAGGGACGATTAAAATTGCTCCTGAAATGGCGATAGGAATGCAAATTTTTTGTACAGATTAATATTATCTGGTGCTTTGGGCCCCTTTGTGTAATTAAAGCGGAATGATACTCTATTTATTTGAAGTAGGTCTATTATGGAGCGGATTACAATGTCGGTTGTGATGTTGTGTCATGAAAAAGGTTTTATGTACCTATCTAAATAAACGTTGTACATGCGTCAACACGTTAATATAAATAAGTTCTGCCACTCTAACATATTATAATATTATAGAGAAACAATTTAACAAATTCCCAAAATTAATATTTGTATCGGAAATTTTGGTGATTATATTATTGTTAATTTCATCTAGCACTCATATTGCATCCCTTTATTACTTACCTGTAATTACTTAGCTACGCAAACAATAGAATGTTAATAAACCGAACTAGGTGATCTACAAACAAAAACAGCAAGCACACTCGAGAAAAAACCGCGCGACAAAATATACTCATCACAATGAACATTAAAATTTGAATAAAAATGAAAAGCGCCGCGTAAATCCCGGCGTGGGCGCAAGATTGATCGCTCAATATGAAATATGTGTGCTAAGCGGGGATGTACGAACGTCAAATCAGATGTGGTATATGGGTTAACACCTTGGACTTAAAATTATATAAAAAATACTGCAATATAGAGTTTTTCGGTACAGTGTTAAATTTAATATTCAAGTTTAAAAGGCCAACTGTAACATTACAGTTATAGGCAATAAACCATATTCTTTTGGAACAAACGGAACTTGATTAGATAAGAACGAGTATTAACTAAGTTATATTGTACTTAAACTGGTAAAGTCATGAGGTATTTGCAAGATTTCTTAGTTTGTAATACTCAAATTATAATACATCAGTCCAACTTGAACCACTAAATCAATCATTTGTATGTTAACCATATCATAAAAAAACTTTTATATTGCGTGAATTAGAGAGCGTATAATCTTAGCTAGCAAAGTGGACGGGCCGCTTCGGGATGCAATGCAATCGAGATAAAGCAGATTTGTCTCGAATATACCGCATCCACGCCGCCGTCCTCCAAGCCACAAAGAACTGTCCTGGCCATAAATTAAAACCTGCACTAATGAGTTACAATATGACGCGGCCTTAAGACTCTATTAATTCCCGAGCACGGGTGGTCCGGTATTGGACCTCTCGGGAATGTCGTGTATCGCTTATGATGTTCTTAAGTGCAATGGGTAATTATCTGGGAGTTTTTTTTTTGTGAAGTCAAAGCACTGTTTCTAATTTAACGGATAACCTTTACAAATCAACATTAAATTGTTACATGATGTTAATATAGCTATACTGACCTAGTGCTTTACAGTTTTATTCGTTTTCGCCGTTCTTCTTATTACATTATATTTTTTCTGAAATTATGGAAGTTCCATTTTGAAATGAATCCTAACTTCAAACTAGCTCTTAATATAATAATAAAGTAATGGATTATTATTTTACCTACTTCCTTTTACAATTTATACGTATTTGTTTTAATACAGACCTCGGCAAACGTACTCCGACAAAATCGAAGACATTCTGCAGAACGGCCAGGTCAGAAGTACCCAAAATCGGAGCGCATACATGAAGAATGTTATGAGAGTTTGATAAAACGAAAGTTGTATGTCGGGATCGTAGCAAATGGAAATCCGTGATCTCTGCCTACCCCTTTGAGAAACAGGCCTGATCATATGTATTTATGTATGTTATAAAATAAAATATAGGATAGAAACTGCTAACAAGTTTCACTTTAATACAACTACGATAAATCAGTCATAAAATCACAAGTTTCAAGAACATTGTTACTGCAGAAGGGAAATCACAAAAAACGTAAAATTATGACGCCTTAAAATACTTAACATAAACATATATCATCCACGTTTAACAGCCTGTTAGGCAATTATAATATTATATTAGATAATTATAATGTTATATTGTTCGCTCCAAGTAATTAGCTGTAATTATAATCAATCAAGTTTTAATGAATTTCGCTTGTAAACATCGTATACAAGTTAATTTACGCTCAAATATTTATATTAAATTCCTTATAATTATACTATATTTTTATTAATATCAAGATTTAACGTCTCCAGGTACTTACCATACGAATATTAAGAGGAATATGTATAGTACTAGATAAATACTTTTTACTTTCTTACTTTATGGAAATAGAAAATCATTCATTCGTGAACAATTACAATTAGGTAAGAAGCATAAAACAACAACAAAAAGAAAAAGAAATGTCAAGAAATGATCGCAACTCAGCATCTAGCTGTAATTATAATAAGCTTGTAAATCATCATCATCATGTAAGTCGAAGGACGTCCACTACTGGATACAGGCCTCCCCCAAAGACTTCCACAATGATCGGTCCTGCGCTATGCGCATCCAGCAGACACCCGCGACCCTTACCAGGTCATCAGTCCACCTTGTGAGGGGCCTGTCCACGCTACGCCTTCCGGTACGTGGTCTCCACTCGAGAATCATTCCGCCCCAACGGCCATCAGCATCGGTTCTACGTTCTATGTGCCCCGCCCACTGCCACTTAAGTAAATAATATTTACTTCAAAAATCAGAAATTATTTATTTGCACAGACACAGTATAAGGATGTTACAGTACATTATGTTTCTTGTATCTAGCTCGCATGCAAGCGTGCAAATATACATTAGTAAATTCTCATGTCAAAAGAGTAAAAAATAAGTTAAAATCAATATAAAATGACAAATTTAAATACTAGAAAAAGTTTATATAATAGGCATATGAAAGTCAAAGAGGCACAATAAATTCATTAAATCTAACACAATTACAATTATATAAATAAATAATACTAAGTGTAATAATCTCAGTGTTCGAGATACGCTTTTATGCTGTAAAAACAACGCTCCAATAGCCAGTTTGTTAGACTGCGTTTCCCTCTAGCAGCTTTACTTCCTCCGGGACATGATTATAAATAACAATGCATTGCATGCAGATTGCAGATGATTATATATAAGTAATAAAGTGGCAACTGTTTCAAAATTCAGAACTCGGTTTAATTCTGCAATTATTTTTATTATGTAAATTCTGTTTGTGATGATAAATTATTAACCAGTCCTGTTTATTGAATGGGGCCGATTAACACTTTACGTATTGCAACTTATTTTTGATGTGTTTCAGTATCGGGTATATACCGGACGTGGGAACAGGCGACAGAGAACTGCCCCGTTCCCACGTCCTTTACCATTTAGCATCGCTCCGCTTATGCAGCACGCCACGTAGGAACCGCCCGAGTTACATTAATGGTTAGCCTACAGCGCGTGCATGGAACACATTAGAACAACAACAACACACTCCCATCTTAAAGGCCGGCAACGCACTTACAACCCCTCTGGTGTTGCGAGTGTCCATGATGGGCGGCGTTAATCGCTTACCATCAGGCGGTTCGTCTGCTGGTTTGCCTACTATGTCATTAAAAAAAATCAAATTAAAATGTGAGCCATACATTTCAAATCGATCCCAAGGTCATTACTGCGAATAGCCTTTCTCATAACTCACACTATGTATAAGTATTGCCAATTTCATTTAAATTCGTAGAACCCAAAGTTAATACAAGATTTTATTGAAAGTCATAGTTGTATAGTGTAGGTTCGTCGAGCTTTCTCGTAATAAGCTTATAAAGGCGTAAAGTTTGGGCGCTTTGGAGAGTCCATTACATTCGTACCAACGCGTTCTGCGCTCTACCTTCTCTGTATAGATAGAGTAACAAAAGGCAGAGCTTGCTATTATTTTGCTGTAAGCGTAAAATATTCTGGATTGTTAGAAAATGGAATAACGTACGGTGATTCCCTAATGCTTTAAAACACATGTAATAAAGTGATTAAATAAAATAATGTTCATTGTTTTGCATCGTCTCCCCGTCCAAAGGTTGTCAGAAAAAGCTCGCTTTTCAGCTACAAAATGTTGGTATGGTATACCAGTAATTTTATTTTCTTTTATTATTATTTTGGGTGAAATTATAAAAAAATAGGGTTCAATCGTATTTAACCATTGTAGCCTCTGAATTAATCCTACCCTGCGCAAAACGGGTGGATCATAATAACGTCGTGGGAACAAACAGTAGGTCTGACGAGGCACAAAACGAAGCGTACACTTTAATTTGGATATAAATAAATAAATACTTAATTAAAATGATTAATGCTGGGCGAGTGTGGAGAGGCCTGCAGCTTGCTATAGGATTTCTACCGTGTACCGAACCGGAACGGAACTTTGACAGGAATTTTTATATAATGCAACGGTGGCAAACAAGCACACGGCCCCGCATATGGTGAGCAGATAGCGATATAGCCTTGTAATGTTATGGCTTTCATATGGGCGGAACATATTATTCAATATCCAATTTCGCAAACTGTCCAAATTCAGCGCCAGTCATAAAGTGTCCGGGTGTGAGAGGAGCCATTTTATGAAGAAAGTACTTCTCAGACATTTCTCGCACATATTTGTATTTAATATACAACCGCGCAAGATCTCTGCCGGTGCTGATAGGAGCTTATTCAGAGCCAGAACAATCGTCAGAGCAACTCTTCGTAATTCCAACCCACCTACACAGCAGAAAAATTAATTGGATTCATTCATCCAATCAATCAAATACTCGCCTAATTGCATTCAAAATTGGGTTCAATTTCGTACACGAGTGTGATGATCGCTCGTTATTACTCGCCGAAATCAAAAGGTAGAAAGATTTAAAGATACTAGTAGGCAGTTAATGCTTTTTTGAATTCACAGGGTGAAGTCCCTGAAGGGTCGTTCCCGTATCGGTGGAATCGTTTCGCTACGATAAAATGTAGTCAGAGGGTCACATTGATTGTGCTGGGTTTTATTTTATGACGGCCAAGTTTGAATGGTGCAGGTTAAGCAATTATTGTTAGTGGTTGCCATTTGTTCAAAACAAATGATTCGTTTTGGTGTATAAAGGATATACGAGTAAACGTACTTGTTTATTCAATAATGTCTTTGATCTAGACTACATGACCAATTAAAATATGGAATAAATACCATAAAATAGGAGTATCATATATGCTAGTTCAAAACAGCAAACTTGATATTCATATTCATGCATTTATTCTCATAACATATATAATTTGCGAATTTCAGCTTGTGTGCGAATATAATTTCACTAATGTGAACTCCTTTATTTTACGAATTCGTACTAAAATAAATTTCCCTCGAGTGTTAAGACTAATATTTGGAATGTTATGTTAAATGACGCGAATAAATTATGTAAGCAAAAATGACAGTAAGATAGATCGTTAAATTTTGATGCGCGATTAGTTAATCTAATCTTTATCATACTCGGCCATTATGTCACAGATTCGAAAAAAACGCGTTATGGGCTTATGATTAACCGGTTATACAACTACTGTACGGAACAAGTATTTAAAACGTATTTATCATTAGTATTATTTTAGGCTACCATATATGTATTCCCATGTAAGGTTTTTATATACATATATTGAAAAAAGTGAAACGAATGTATCAATTAACTGATGTAATTTCTATCCTTATTTGTTTGTTATGACGTATATTACGTATCACCATTTTATTTTAAGCGAATATATCGCTATAGGTACTATAAGAAAATAACAAATGCACAGACTAGATATCATAATAAGTATTTTATGTCAGTGACATAAACTATTAAGTACTCCTTTTTTATAACCGTAGACACATTCAATTTTACAATTTTGTCGGTATTGTTAGTACAACTACAACAACAGGTAAACCCAGCTCCCATATTTCACCTCACTTTCAACCCCACACACCACGCCATAAATCCAGCAGCAATACTGTTTCACAAGAGATAAAATCCATTCAGAATTCCTCCGACCGCCGACAGAAAGTGTGAAGCCATTAACAAACAAAAAGCAAGCTCAAAAAGCCAGCAACTGACCCTTCCCTGCGGGACCGTTGCAATAAACATGTTTCGCGAAACGGAGCGACGCGGCGGGAGCGAGCTGGGGAGTGTGTATGGAAAATATAGCTTTATGTCACTGTTGGGAAGAAATGTGTTCATTATAAACCCAACTGTTTTTATTGCAATTAAACGTATATCACGAATGGATTGAAACAGCCTTTAAGCTTACTCAAGAGCAGGCAATGATCTATTAAGTCCTCCTATCCAACCATGTCTGAATGGTTTCCTATTAATTTAATACTTTTTGATAAATTTTGTTTTTGTACTTCTATACATGGACATGATGTGATAATAATGTTATTAAAAAAGACTATCATTTGTTTAAATAACATAACGACGCTTTGGTATGCATTTTTAGTATCAACTTGCATTTTTTCCAAATTTAATAGATCGTTCACATCGTGAGCTCTGTAAATTATTGGATGTGACATTAGAGGGACGAGTCGAGAACACACCGGCCCGCTTAAGTACGAAGGAAAATATTGTTGTTTCATCACATGACATGTATGTGCTTTAAGCTTGGAGAGGAAATGCAAGGTCTTACTATCTATGTGATGGATGTATATTTATATATAATATCATACGTATTACAAGGACAATACTAAAGTCATTTAGAAACTGTTAGTGATTGTGTCGATCACGTCGGGGCGTCAAATAAACGTACGCCTGACCGGTTACTATGTTTATGGACACCTACAATTCCTTGTATTATGGGTATTAGGCGAAAATACTCTCTAATAGGCATAATTACTTAAATACATATAAAACACCCCCCACTACGAGATAATGTTCATGCTCATCGCATAAATATATTTTTTTACCGGGATTTGAGCCCAAGGCCGTGTCAGCATCGATCGTGTCGTACCTTAATGTAAGGTGAATAGGGTTAGATTTCAAAATCAGTCAGTTTACAGCAGATTTTTTGTACTGCCTAAGACAGACATACAGACGGACAAAGTGATTCTTTATAAGGGTTCCGTTTTTTTCCTTTTATTAGGTAGGGAACCTTAAAACGGGTCAGTAACGCACTTTCGAATCTTCTGGAGACGCAAGAATTCTTAGTATGAGCCTGCTATGTCAGGGACGCCGTAGGCTTGCTGGCTACCGTCGTTGTATAAAATACGCCAAGTGCGATACGAGTACGTTACACTTTCTTCTTTGGGTCACCGACTTACATATGTGTACCAAATTTCAAGTCAATCGGTCCAGTGGTTTCGGACCATATTGACTGTTACAGACGGACGGACGGCGGACAGACAGACAGACACACGAGTGATCCTATAAGCGTTCCGTTCATTTCCTTTCGATGTACAAAACCCTAAAAAACTTCCAGTTAACCCTCAACAAAGAATCTCTTAAATATCCCCTCATTCCAGACTCTCTAAATTGCCATTTTCAAATACAATTGAATATCAAAATGAAATGTCTGAGTGAAACCTTTCTCATCAAATTACTTGTTCGATAAAGGTAAAAAGAGCTTAATTCAGTCGGGTTAGGGTGGATTTTTGCATGGTAAGGATGTCTAATGTAATTGTGATTAAGTGAATCGTATTGTTATCTTCAATTAGTCTTCTGCATGACATTTATGTCCGGTGATGGGGTAGGTTTTAACGAAATACCTGGATGTCAGACTCAATTAAAGTGCGCATTTACCCTAAGATCGTATCAGGGAATCTTCAGTCTGACGGTTGTGTGAGTCATGGACATTCACCATGACACACCTGCCCGGCTAGTATGATAGCTTATACCGTCACGTTATATGGCCAAAATGTACTGAAACGTCACATAAAAAGTGACGGTATAAGGTACCATACTAGCCGGGCAACTAACGTTGCAGCCTCTGTTATTACGTTTGCTGTGAACAGATAGCTTGGCTTCTATAATATTAGTATAAGTTGTTTTTAAATCCTTTTTAACATTGTTAAATTTCATAATTTTTATGCATGTGGTGTTTACCTGTAAATTATTGTGACACGAATTCAAAAATGTAGTAAGTAGTTTGTATGTTGTGTATCTATCGATGTCAACAATTGTTTTTAGACCATAAATAAATAAATAAATATAAGGAAGAAATAAGTGGGGGTGGGGGGTGGTTTGGCCTATGGATGTTTATGACTCCGAGAAGTCACACACTCGTTACTGATTTGTGGACTCGTTGTGTCGATAGTTAGACACAAACACATCCTCGTTAGTTCTGGCGACCTTACCACTAGGAAGACAAAACTACAGCAGAGAAAGTAGTGGTAGTGGTGTTATTATGGCTGCCACTGTAAGGTGGAACTACATCCCCAGCTGAGCAGTTCTAAATATTAGCAAGATGACATTCTAAAACTAAGTTTACTGCATCGAATTCCCACGGCAAGCAGGACACAGTCATTGAAATATAGGCGTGCAGTTCATAATTTGTACTGCCTTGAATGACAGTGGACACTAGTTGACAGCTTAAATACTGATACCGCACTGGCAACGCGGGAGTGGCCTGAGAGCAGCTAAAAAATACTAACGTTAACGCGTACGCAATTTTCAGTTACTTCCATCGAAGCGGTTTGAAATGTATGCAGATCTCATTTAGAGTTTCTTGTGACATTTCTTTTAAGAATTTACGTATTTTCGGAAGCATGGAAGACTTCAAAGTGTCTCTAGTTTTACAGGTCAATTTTTTAATATAAATTAATATTAATAATGGGCTTAATGCTGAGACAGCAACCGATTCACTGTCGCGTAGACACACTTTATGTTCTATTCTATGTGAGTTTTCTTCCTTTTGTATCTGTGTGTCTTTTGTTTTGTGTAGCTATCTTCTTCTAATATTGTATGATGAGCTCTAATCAATATAACATATGCAATGTCTAACTTGCATCTAGTCCATCCGATACGAATCGACTAGCAAAATATTATTACATAGTAGGGAACGATTTAATCAAGTATTAAAATTATTGTAAATACTATTAGCTTCGCATTTCAACCTCTCGAACTACTCGTAAGTGGCTTGGTACTAAAATATCTATATAACATATTTTATTCCAAATAAAAACCCTATAATGGAGTTAATACGCGAATTGTCATCAAAACCCTTTGTCTCGCTTTAATCTGGCAACCATTATCTTCAGAGACTCTTCTATTGTCCTGTACATCATAGTTTTATATCCAATAACGGAAGAGTTCGTAAATAAAATCATTCTTTATCTTTTAAGGCTTAAGGTTCGTTCTAAGGCAGCTGAAATATGTCATTATCGGTAGTTTTCAATTACTGGCTACGAAGCGCGTGTTGGGGTTGTCATCTTTAAAATTATACCTCCTTAAGGCTTTCTTTTTAAAGATTATAGCCTGCTTCTTAGATAGTCTTTATACCTTTAACAGGTTTTTCTGATGTTTCATATTTTTTGTAGTTAGAATAAGGTTTATTAGTTCTTATTCGATTAATAGCGTGCAAGAGGTGATCATTAATAGAAGAAAAGCATAAAAGCTAAGCAGTAATACAAGTCTCAAGTATGATTTAGCTTTACATTCTAGGAGTAGGAATTGACAGCATAAGTGTTTCTATGTTTTTTCTTGCAGAAAACCAGCGTTTGTCAGTTACTTATGGAATTATTCTTTTTACTATGACTTACGAGAACTCGAGATGTCTGCGATAAGACAGTAATTGACTACGAACAAAAACGGTTACTAATTGATGAGAGATGACCATTTACTTTCTCTATTCTAGCAATAAGAAAATAAAAAAGACAATAAGCGTCGTTAATATCATTATTACCACGTCATCGAACTTAACATGCTAAAATAAAAATATTGTAATCTTTGAAAGCTATTTAGCTGTAAAACCGCTAAGATTGTTTGTTTTAGTTGTAATATTTTCTTTTGAGTTCCTTTATGAAGTTCCTTCAAACGAATTACATAAGGCCACAGTAATAAGATGCGCGTGAGTGAGTTCTTTGTTACTGGCTGTCAACACAACGAACTCAACGAAGCAAGTAGTAGTATCACAAAAAAAAAAACATACAACTCCACCAAGCTAAGTTTGCACCTCGCGTCGATTACGCCGTATTCCAGCGAGGTGCAAACTTAGCTTGGTGGAGTTATAGTTGGCCATGTTTGCTAATCAATGCTTCTCATAGATAAATTACTCTGAAATACTCAATGATTTTTCCCATCCGCGCCCTCATCGGACTACTGTACGAGTACAAGCGAAATATCGGACTACGGATTCGCGACACTTTTTTCCGGAACTTGTGACCTATATGCGCATTGTCACCATTGTTATACAAATAAGAGTTCAAACAAAGCCGGATGACGGATGTACGAATGACGTTCCAATAAAAACTAGGCTGATGCTGGAACTTTCACTTTTAAATTAAGGTATGCTAGTGTTTTTCGTTTCTAAAAATAAAATATAATAATAATTTACGTATTTGTAAAATTTTGACGATGCGAAGGACAGATAGCGAAGCTCGAAGTCCTAATTACAGAAAAGGAGAACGAATACAACGTGATGTGGGAAGGAAAATGATTTAGGTGGGAGGGAAATTTTTAGTTCCATGAAACGAAAATGATATTTAACATGTAGTGGACTGATAGACAGAAGTTCTTAATTAATTATCACCTGGTACATTTTTAATACAGAAGCTCAACCAATACCAGATACTAAAATGACATTGCAGACGTTAAACAGTACTTTAATCGACATTCATCGCTAATTATCTCTCAGACTTGTGATCAAAAGAGGTTTTTAGTTTTAAAATAGAATAGAAATAGTTTTTTTATAGTACGTTTATTGCATCTATAAAAGCTCAGCACGAATCATCAAATCTATAAAAGCTCAGCAAGCGCTTGTGATTCTGCTCGAGTCGCAAGGATCCATAGGCTACGGTGCCTGCTTACCATCGAGCAGCCTGTATTCTCGTTTCCCACAGTCGTATTATTAAACATAAATATATCAGTTCCACTAAAAACGAAGCACCCCTTCTTATTTTATCTTTAAAGTCTGAATCTATTTCAATCGACAGAAGAATCCAACTTAAATTTATTGAAATAGACTTGCCAATTTCTATCTCAGGCATTCGAACAGAAAAACCTACTCTGCTTCATTATTTCTCTCTTTTAATAGTTCAGGTTAGGTCACAATATTTTCAATGGGTCTAAAAGCGTTGCCAAAAGGCGACAGCTATGCTATTCACAACCCGTGTCGAATCACCACACGACTCACGCCAAGTATATCCTGGCCTCGTATTCCGTAACTAGGCGGAGGTCACTCTTACACTGGTTGGAATTGGTTGAGTCGGTAAGCATAGTGAATATTAGCGACAGCTGACATACAGCCGACAGCGCGATTGTTTCCATTTTTAATATCTAAAAATATGAGACGTTACAATCAGGCCTGCTGCCAATCTAAATTTAATTGGCTATTTCTGTCATTAAAATGAAGCTCTAAAGGCCAAATCCGGAAAAAATATTTCTAGCAATAACAGATACACTAAGAGAAGTATGGTTTGTCCCAAAGCACTATATCACTTTTAGAAAGAAGTAAAACTACAACTTAAGATTTTTATTTTTTGGTGTGTCACGTATTTATGTCCATTATACATTTTCGGAGTTTCCACCACCACCATATCAGCCGAACGACGTCCACTGCTGATCATAGGCCTTCCCCAATTTCAGGTGCCAAATGCCATAATCGCCACGCTTCGCATGCGGGTTAGTGATGGCAGTGTCTCCACTGCACTCCAGGAATGCTGCTGCCCATCCTCCCGTGATCTTGGTAGTAGTTTTAGGACATACCCAATGGTCCCAATTCAAATCCATTCAGTTAAAATAAACTTTATTACGTATAATTACGTATGTACCTGACACATCTAGGCTTTAAATATTCACGACTAACTACTAATTTTGACCCTTTCCAATTAACAAAATAAGACACCTTTGACCTTTCCAGCCGACCATCCCCAACGCAAAACGAACCTTAAACACAGTACACAGAATCTTAATTACTTTACAACATTATAACTAGATGATGATGGATGGACGATTCCCCTACGTTCATTAACAGTGATTGCAATTTACTAAAAAAAATGAAAAAGACTTTCTGTTACATTTTTTGTGTCTGACTTGAGTCTTTTTGTGTCTCTTTTAGAAATATCTTCAAAGCGCTTTGTGCTGTAATTTACTTCTTACATTTCTATTGTTAGTGAGTTCGGAACTACAAAAGTTGAAAAACTTAGTTTTATGTTAGTTTAGCCACACCTATTAATGCCTTCTGGCAGGCTTATACTTTATATTGATATCTATCTATGTTAGTCTGTAAGGTTTGTGTTAAAATGGTCCTTTATTGCCTGAATCAGCAAATAAATAAATAAACAGGAAAGATAAATAAATAACTATTCGGGGACAATCTTACACAAATCGACCTAGTCCCAAACTAAGCATAGCTTGTACCTACTATGGGTACTAGACGACGATATACATACTTATATTACACAACTCATCCATCCATCCATATCAGCCGATGGACGTCCACTGTTGGACATAGGCCTCCCCCAATTTTATGGGGGGTAAATGCCATAATCACACAACTCATACTCATACTTAAATACATAGAAAACATCCATGACCCAGGAACAAATATCTGTGCTAATTGCACAAATAATGCCCTGGCCGGGATTCGAACCCGGTTCGCTAAGTTGCCTTATTTTTTTTTATTAAAAATGGGATGGCTCTTGGTCAGCATCTAGCCTGGGGGCAAAGATGAGGCCGACGATGAAGCGAGCTCATCCAGAAGATGCCTATATGACTATTTTACAACAAAGTCAAACTACTACTGACCTACTTATATGTATAAGCTCATTATTGTTAGCAGTAAAAGGCAACAGGGCATCGTAATCTACTTGCAGTAAATTGTATATGTTTAATATTATTGAGAAATAAATAAGTAGAGCAAAAAAGCTATTCATATTTAATATTTTATTAAACGAAACATTTCATATTTCACATTAGTATCTAGAATCAGCATTATACGGATCACATGTCAATTCTCATCGAGACCTATAATATATTTCTATCAATTATTTTTTGCATTGTGGTTATTGATGCACTATTTTTAACACTATTACTTACCTATAAATGTGAGTGAAAATATTTTGAAAGCCTAAAATAACTTTCATAAAAAAAGGTTATTTCCTTCCTCACCGTAAATAAACACAGTAGAAAGGTAAATCAGATCGAATAAAACCGTAAGTGGCTTTAATGAAGCTGGAATTTACGGTTTATGTGCCCTTTTGGCTTAGAATCCGCCTTTGAAACAATAAAAAATTCGCAAGTAGAATGTTTCTGAAATATGTATCCCGTTTAAAAAGAGTCAAGCGTAAATAGTTGGTAACGTTAATTTAAAATATATTCATTTTGCTGTGTATTTATATATATTACGTATATTTGTGCTTCCATGCCCTTGTCTTTGAACAAGAATGTAACTAATCCACATTATTTGATATTCATTCATCGCATTCTAGTTTTAACACAGCAATTGTATCTAATGTTAAATGTCCTTACATATAAGTATATAACATAAGATATTTGGAGTGAATATTTATTAATCATTCATTTATGGTTGTCTAGATATTCTGGTAAACACATTTAGTAATATAGTAACATAATTAATAATTAAACAATAATCAATCGCCGGATAGCGTAGCGTGGGCAGGCCCACACGGTAGACTGATGACCTGGTAAGGGTCGCGGGTGTCGGCTGGATGCGGGTGGCGCAGGACCGGTCGTTGTGGATGTGGAAGTCGTTGGAGGAAGCCTTTATCCAGCACTGGACGACCTTCGGCTGATATGATGATGATGATGAATTAATCTTCCGCACCCCTTTTTGCTTATTTCCTCACTCACTTTTTCCCTAACATTCTGTTTTATTTACTGATTCAGTCGTCTTGAATTCTAAACATATTAATAGGTACTATATTTGAATTTCCTAGTACAAATACATTTTCCGTACCTTTATGGGAGTGTTGCCATGTTAAAAGCACTATTTTTCTTCATAGGACCCTCCGTCAGTGCATAACCCAATTACCCAAGCATTTCGAAATGAAATCTCTGTCACAACGCTTGATAACGTAAACAAGAAAAATGGCGGAAAAATGAAGACAAAGCGTTGTTAGGCTAAAAAAAGCGACGTATATGGCAGATGGCGGGTTGAAAGAATTTCCAGGACTGTGCAGGTATCATGACTATTATATTCAACATAAAAGCAGTCAGTTTATAAAAAATATATTTTGCGCTTTAGAATCTGAATCTCTTTCAAGACAATGGAAAATACGTATCTGTTTATTTCCTTATATGTTAATTTTTCCCGTTTAAACCGGTGAACCAGTTTAGTTAGATTGAGTTCCTCAGAACGGCATAGAGATAAATATATATTTTTTTAATCTTGAAAATTCTTTTCTAAGGACATGAAATGAGAGGTAGATGACGACTTGACGAGATAGTTAGTATGGGAATATTAGGAAGGCGATTAGTAAGACCTTGAATTTACAAAAATGCAATTTTTAGTTGACATACAGTACTAAATCGTCTAAAAGGCGTACAGGAATACATATCAGAATGTTTCACTTAGCGCAAGGGCGAATAAATCAGTTTACAAAAGCAAACGCACTAACAAACTACATGATTCCACTGTGCCAAATATATGCTAAAGCACTTAAACGGAGAAAACATGACGAAGATATATTTCCATATCAATCGGGCGACCGCCGCGCCGTCCAAAAGCTAAATGACTGTAAGAATCCATCCCGGTTTCAATTTATCACCCAGAGATGGCGCTGAATGTATGAATGAATTGAAAGTTAGATTACACAATTTAAATTCCCCCTTCATGCAAAATAGGGACGGAAAGATGAGGTCTGAGGGGGAATACATTATACCGAGGGGGTGAAATATTTACCTCGAGGGAGTTTGAGAAGTGTGTTCGGCGGAGCGGCGCAAAATCTTAATGGATTATGATGGTATGATTGGCCAGTCTTACCTGGAGATATTAAGAACGTTTTTTCTCGGATCGCTCGAGTATTAATTCATTGGATAGAGCAATTAAGAAAAATAACAATTTTTGCGCCGTAGGTAATCCGATTTTCTTTTTTTTCGTTCGGATTATCCTGGGATCGATTAGCGAGATGAATGTTACGATATCAAAGGGGTCTATTCCGGTACGGCTTAGTTCGGGCTTGTAAATTATCTTTTTGTATTGTGCTCGACTTTGTAATCTTTTAACGGCTTACGCTATTGTTTTGCGGGATATGGGCTTATGAAGTCATATATTACTTTGATTGGATTTTCCTTTTGACGTTGCCATGAAGTCCAGTACAATAAAAAATACCTACTACTAACTCCTAGTAAACTTAAAAAGAAAAATGAGACTCAATAGACCCGTATATCATTGATTCCGTTATAACAAGCGTATAAAATCTCTACAAATCTGTCTAATTACATGATAGCTAATACGTTGGACTTTTTCTTATTTGCTTAGGCCTGCTAAACTCTGTAGCTAATTAGTAGGTTTGCAAATAAAATCCCGTATTTTTCGAACTTGTTAATGGGTTTTGCATTAAGACTTTTTAGCACAATCGTATAGGCTGCATAATAGAAAGGATTTCTTATTTATATTGGCAATTAGATACTGTAACGTATTTCCTAGAATTTGAATCACTATATGTGAAAATGGATGTATGTAAGGTATTGTTGTTAATGTTCCGCATAAAGTGTGGACTTATGAAGTCGGTTCTGGGTATCTTCCATTAGTATGTTTTTATTTGCCTTAAGATGAAAATGCGCTTTTTTCCCCGTCGTAAAACTATGTTTTTATTTTACTTATACATAGTTCTTAATTCTCTGTCTTAAAAGGCAAGGCTTCGCTGAAACTTTACCATCATCATCAACGGACGTCCACTGCTGGACATAGACCTCCCCTAAAGAGTCCCACGATGACCAGTCCTGCGCCACCCGCATCCAGCGGACTCGCGCGATCTTCACCAGGTACTACCGACACTGAAACCTTATGGATAAAATATACTATGGCTGACTCGCGGATTTAGCAGTGTGTAGAGTTATTTATTATCAAAGTCTTGCCAGCTACAGTGCACTTGTATGTATAGACAACTAGCGACCTGCCCCGGCTTCGCACGGGTAGTACTGGACTACTCACTTGCCTTTGGTGCGGCTGCGAGCCCGTTTGAAATCTTCGCGAGATTTTATTAGTTTCCGATATCTCCTAAGATATTCATTTAAATTGTATGGCGTAAAAGGACATTATAATCTACACACAAATACAAACAGACAGATAGTCGCGGTGGAGGAGTTTGTTTTATAAGATGTAGTGATATGATAGACAGACAGACAGACAGCTGGATGGACATAACATACCTAAAAGGCTTCCGTTTTGGCAAGTTGGTTAAGAAACTCAATATAATGAAAGCGATTAGTATTTAGCTCTACGAAAATTTAGAGCGAAACCTCTAATTAGCAAACCTATGCAAACGAAGCATGCTCCAGATTTGTCCTGATTAACATGCGATTATTAAAAAATTAAGATTATTAGAGGCTCTGAGAATAGCCTTGTATGAACGCAACGCGCTAACTTTTTTAAATTATCGCCGATTTTTCGCTGCGCAGGAAGATAGGTAGTTAACCTACTCATGAGTATTTCAAAACTTGTGAAACTTTAGGATGTTTCCTTTATCATATTTGACCTCGTCTGTGCAGGCAACAAATTGGCAACACAAGACGCGTGTTGGCTATAGCGTTTACATAGTCGCTTGACAGCGTCTGTGTCGCCGAATTTGTCGCGTGTACCTACACAACTAAACTAGTGGCTCTGTGAGCAGTAGACAACGCGTTTATTTTTTTTTAAATTTCGAAATTTCCATAATCTGATTCGACAAAAAATTGGAGCGCTCGTGGCCCAGCGGCGCCCGCGTACCGCGTGCGGTATGCGAGGTTTTATCGATGTCGGGCGAGGTCAGTCCTTGGATGGGTGACCGCTTTGAGTGGTTACTAACTGAGCGCTCCCGCGCTTTGGAAGGCACGTTAAGCCGTTGATCCCGGTTGCTGTCTATGATAGCAGTCGTTAAGCCAAGTTAGAGGCCTCCGGGCGGCTTGAGAACCTCTAACAGTCAAGTTGCCCACTCACTTGACAAGCCTAATCCCAATAAGGTCTAGTTTACCCCTCGGGTTGGAAGGTCAGATGGCAGTCGCTTCCGTAAAAACTAGTGCCTACGCCAATTCTTGGGATTAGGTAGCGGACCCCAAGCATCCTGCAGGATGCAACTGTATTGGGAATAACGCTAGGAGGATGATGATTCGACAAAAAAGTTCTATAAAATTATCGAACCTGCTCACAAAATTTCACGAGAATCGGTTGAGAAATACGAGCTGTGATTAGAAACAGACAGACATACGAAAGATTTTTTGTCGAAAGCTGAAACGGAGACGCTTCGCTCGCGTCGCTTGCTCAGTATACAAGAATATAGACACAATTTTATTGAATCATTTACAAAAATCAAAGGACATAGCAAAATTAATAGCGCTTAGGGACACGAATCCATATCTTACCGGTCCAAACGTCCCATCTACTTCTCCATTCAACAAGCATCATGCAAGGCCTCCTCAACTTTTTAAAATTTGTCTCTTATCTCTTATTGTCGTTTTGCTCTTTATCTGAGAGTCGTATTCCTATATTGCTTGTAATTTCCGAATACAGCTTATAAAGTATCCTATGTTAAGGAACATTATTTCTACATTCATAGAATTGCTTCAGATAATTGCGATTACTTTTCAAAGAACCAATTTACCAGCCTTACAAAAAGTTGAATGTACTAAGAAAAGCTCTTCAAATTTATCATTTTCATTATAATAACCAAACAATTTGAGAGTACAAAAGAAAATGGCCGTGTTTGCGCGTCTTGTTTATTTTGGTGTTAACGTACCTTAGGAAGGTACCTTGCCGCTTTCGTGGCGTTTACTCGCGGTTATACATTGTGGGTTATAAAATACATGTAAGTGAATGAGAAAAGGTCTCAACTAAAGAATTCTATTTTGCGGAAGGTAGCGAAACATTGGATTCCATTTATGTTATTTTTCATCCGATTTAAATGTGCCTATACTGTAATGTGAAAGTGTCAGTTGACCTAACCTTTGCACGCTTGACACTTTTACTTTACTTGTTTCCTCCATGTCTGTTATTCTCACGTAGAAAGACAAAGACACGCGAAAGTAATGATGCCTATGACATTCTGGGGAGATGTCACCAATCTTGTGACATGACTGCGATATCTCCTAATTTGCTAAGTGTCCACAACTTTCTTTTATCGAATAAATAATTTTGTTCAGATCGACATCGTTATTTTTTACAATAGCTACCGAACCAGTACAATAATTTATGTTCCCCATTCCAAGTATACTGACACTTCCTCATTTGCTGTATCATAAAGCCTAACTAGAAATATAAACTCGCCAGAGAGCTGTCATAGAGAAAAATGCTTGGAAATTGTATAATGGATATAATAATGTAATGTAGCCATGTTGTCGCTAGCGTCATTAAAAAAGTCGATATCCTCTCCTCGCTTTTACCTTTTGCACTCAATTCAATTCCACTGAACATAATCCATTCTGTGACGCTGCGTTTTATTCTAAATCTAGTTCTGTAAAGCTGCAAAGTAAGATAGAATATACCGTGTAGTCTCTAAAGGTAAATACTTAGCTGGCACATATACGTTACAGCGCACGGGTGTATTTTATTGCATAGTATGAAACTGTTAGGACCCTTTTACACCGAGCGCGGTTCACATGTTAGATATAGGACGTTTTAACGCTGAAAGGCTGATTTATGGACATTTAGAGAAAACAGTTTTGTGCTTTTCAGTGGGTTAGGTGGATGTATTTTAAAAGATAAGCGGATACGAATCGGAGGATTACGAATCGACGTTGTTATATATTACTGAATTTCAGCAATTCTAAGCACAAAATCAACAACAAATTGCTCGCTAGTGGAATGTAAGCGTAACGCGACCAATATACAGGGTGTGGCCTGTTATAGGAGCAATAAATTCAAAGGGCGCTTCCTTCGAGCATCTGCAGTAACCTCTTGTGTCCAAAAAAATATCTTTACTCAATTGGGAGACATTTTGATCTAAAGTTATGACTTCCAAGTAATGGATCTTGGCACCCAGAGATTATAGCGCGGCAGTCAATGCTGATTTAGAGCTGGTTGCTTCAAGTTATGACTCATAATCGCTGTCGCATTTTTGGTTTAAGAGGATATATTTGTTTTTTTTTTTAATTATTTATTTAATAAACTTTTAGTGTTTTTTAAATAAATAGTTATTAGTATCACTCCAGTAGAGTTATTAAAAAAAATAAAAGTATACGTTACCTAATGTTGTATAAAGCCGCTGTTAACATTGGCACTGCATAAACGACAACATACCGCTGACAACTACGACCAAAACAAAAGAGTGTAGGACTGAGAAGAAGAAAACCAAAAAGATACTGAGTCTTATTCAAGACGTCTTAGCAACATGGCGATCTGGCTGGAGACTTGTGAAATGTTGCTATTTGAAGAGCATATCACCGATATCATGCGTATTGATAGCGGAAAACTACAAGTCGGAAAATTACTGTAATATAACACATTATAGAGAAAGAAATCATGCTCTTTCAAGTACGCTTATACCGGGATATTCGACTTACAAGATATGAGTTGTCCCCGTCATATTGTTTTTGTCTATTACATTTTGAAAGAGAGACGTGAACGTGAGTTTTCCTATGACATGTCACATTTTGAAAGAATCGCGTCCTTGTCCGCCTCGTTGGGGGTCTTCCCAACAAATGTATGAAGTGGAAGGTTAGTCACCAACCACAATAATCTTAACCTCGATTTTTTGTTGTTTACACCATTCATAAGTTCGTGTTAAACGCTTTGTGCGATTCCAAGTTATTCGCACTTGAACTCTGACTAAGCCTTTGACAAAGTTTGTGATCTTAGAATCTTCAATTCTGTTAATTAGTCATTTGTCTTAGTTTTCCTTTACTTTTGCGTGACAAGAGAGTTCTGGGAATAATGTTAAAGAGCAATCGTTTCCGGGTGAAGACGCGGAGTTTTTCGTTGTTAATTAAATATACGAGTATTATCAACTAAGCATAATTGCAGTTGAAAAATTTGAAAACTTAATTTCTATGGCGGTTAACACACATTATCGTGCTTCGCGGCGGCGCAACGGAAAGTCTCAAAATGCTGTACTTACTACAACAGCGGATCAAATTTGGATAGACTACGATGAGAAGCGGTTTGAGTGGTTACTAACTGAGCGCTCCCGAACTGTACTGGGAATAACGCTAGGAGGATGATGATGCGAGGAGAAGTGGTGGCGTGTGATGCCCGCCAAAGACATATTGTCGTAGCAGCAGACGTAATTGCTTAATATGGGTGGGCCCTGTAACAGGAGCTAAAAATTAAACAGTGGACTATTTGGCTGGCAAGCAATTATTTCCAAGTGGTTTCAGTAGATTTTTTTTGTTAAAGATTTCTTACATCACTTACATGTAGGTATTTTTATTACTCTTCTGAGGTGACATTAATGTCAATTTATTTTAAAGTCTATAAGTTTGAAAAAAACATTAATAAATACCAAAAATATCCTTGAAAACAAAAAATGCAAAAGCAATTATGACTCATAACTTGATACTACTCGGAGGTCATAACTTTAGATCAAAATTTCTCCGATACGAAAATTTTTGAACAAAAATTGTATACCAGGTGTTACTACAGATGCCCTAAGGAAGCGTCCTTTTAATTATTTGCTCCAGTTACAGGGCCTACCTTGTATAATTAGTTTGAGTACGCTTAATACACTAAAGGCATACATGCGAGAATTAAAATGTCAAAATAACAAGCTTTATCTTGAGTGTACCATCATCAGCTTATACACGTCCCACTTCTGGGAATAGGCCTCCCCTCATAGATGAGAATGTATGTTTATGATGTATTAGGTGTATGACATAAGATAAATCAAGACACTTACCTGCACTTCTCGCTTCAGCCGGCAGCCTATCCATAAACAGCATCACACACACCACAAACACAATTGTTTTAAACCTAAAGCACCAGCCTCTTCGATACCTCTTCCACACATTATTGCTACAACTAACTGTTTCACCAAAACTATCATTATTGTCTAACCCATTAAGTCTATTATTGCTAAACACATCTTCGTCTATCTCGTCTATGCCTCCTCTGTCTTCTAGTAAGGATTTTATATCTTGTAGGTTTTTGCTTTTGTTTGTTATAGTCTTTTCTAATGGTTCTATGTCTCGTTTCCAAATCATAGTTTGTTTTGGCTTCGCCCCGGCGTTAGTAATGTCCATTTGTGATGTCAAATCGTCGCATCTTGATCTGGGCTCATCTGGAAAGACGAAAAGAAACTGTTAATACCATATTATTACCATATGACGAAAATTGGTCACTGCAACGTAGATACTGTCAAAGGCGTTTACATCAGGGCCGCGATTCCAACTATCTTAATTTAAATACCGACACTTAGCCCATAAATAATACCACTATAAAATAGATTGAGTCATGAAAGATCTCATTATCTTCATAGGGAACTCACGGCACTTACGTCCTTTTTTAGGGCAAGACAGTTTTTCAGCAATAACTCAAAAACTGTTAGAAAACTGAATTTCTTTATTAATTATAGGCTAGCCTAAATGATTGAGATGCGAGACATCAAAAGTATTAACCACATCCTTATGGGTGGGTACACAATGGAGCTATTAATTGATAGATAATGTCCCAGAGAATGAAGAACTTTGTCTTCTTTATTCAGGCGCAATATTTCGAAACAGGTTTAATGCACTTCAATTTTCATTCATTTTTATTTTCCCAATACTGTTTACAAATTTAAAATAATAAAGTTTGCAAACCCATTCGTAATACGAGTATTGAGTTAAAAAGCAATATTTCATTTCTGCGCAAAAAAGAAATGGATGAAAAGGATGTGAACCCAATATTTACTGTTAAAACAGACCATCTATGTAACTACATATAGTTTTATTGTACGAAATAGATTAAAACTTGCGGAAAAAACAATTATAAAATATGTGGGAATTTCGCTTTTGTAAAAAATATTTTGTAAATATCGGTTCAATGTCTGTCAGTTATATTACAGATATGAATAAAACAAAATATTGTAGTAATAATAAATATTTGCGATGGAAACGTTTAAAACCGTAGCAGGCAAGGTACAGGCAGCGTCATATACTACGTAGCAGCCAAAGTGGCCATATTGTTCAGTACACCGTATATTTTGTATGGTGTACCGAAATATTTGGCCCCTTTGGCTAATTCAATGGTGAGCGTTTTAAAGTGATACAGGCTCTTAATACCTCTTTAGTCTTTACTCCACAACTCCTTATCTTACAATGAATACGTTGTTAAAGTATGCACTCTAAATGCCATTCAGGTACTGAGTCGAGTCTAGACTTGGCTAATGAGCTCGTTACGTAGATCGATGACTGCGAATGATCGATCGGAAGTCATATTTACGATAAGTATTCCCTTAATAAAGTATTTTCAGCAAGACTGTAAAGCACGATCCACACATGTTTAACGCTACTCGGAGCAATACAATATAAATACACTTTATTGCACACCTCCAAGAAGAACAAAATACAGAGCATAAAGCTTTTAAGAGTCTCGTAGGCGCTTTCCGCTACATACGGTTTTTCACATGTTATCTGTTACGAGCGTAGCGCTACGAAATCGTTGGCAGTGAAAGTATTACTAAGGCGGTCTTATTGCTAAAGAGGGCGGACTCGCTCACTCACTCACTTACCCACCACCATCTTGTTTGGCCTACAGAAGTTTCATAAAATGTATGTATAATTTTCATTTCATAGAAAGCATTTTTTTCTCAAATTGTCGCAGTTCTAACCCAACCTAACCTACATTTCTGGTAGACCTAAATTGTTTACACAATAACCTAAAAAGTTTATAGTGGTTAGCTGCCCGCTGTTAAAGACAAATTCTCAATTTAGCTGCATAAGAGCTTTTCCGTCCCTCTTGGTGGCACTCGTATAGGATCTCTATAGAAATCCTTACTCTGAAGGTGAGACAAAGAGCGCAACAGATGCCTTTCTAATCACGCAGTGGTCTGTATGCAGCAATAGAAAAGAACTTCTACACTTATGACATGGACTAAACGATATCTTGTTAGAGTGGTAGTGGTTCTAGACTGTCCTTTTTCATATTTGCGGTTTTTGCGAGATTAAAGGCCGATATTTCGAGCGCTTGAAAATAGACCCCGTAAGTGGCTTAATCCATGTGTGTGCTCTACAGCAGAACGCAGGTGCTCCCGAGACGTGGCCATTATTGCTGCCAGCTTGATGAATTGCTTATTAGATTGTCATATCCACCTTTTTTTAGGTAATAAGGTTCGATGTCGAGTAAATTGAAAGCTCGAGTGTGATGTGGAAGTCGTGGGAGGTTTATGTGGTTTCATAAATTTTCTATATGATTTGGTACATATTTTAGCGAACTCCGATTACGGTAAAACCGTTACCGTCGGTAGAACCCAGGTTAAGTGCGCATCAAGTTACGATTAAAGACCGATCAACGTTAAATATGGCACAGGAGATGTCATCCTATAAGAACTTGTCAAACTTGATATACAGTCAGATTTTAACGAACACCGATTACTATTACGGTTTGGTGGACCCCAGCGTAAGTGCGCATCATGTCACGATTACAGACCGACCGACGTTAAATATGACACCAGCAGCAGATGCCATCCCATAGAAACTTGTCAAACTTTCCATACAGTCAGATTTTAACGAACACCGATTACGCTTATGGTTTGGTGGAACTCAGCCTAAGTGCGCATCAAATTACAATTACAGAACGATCGACGTTAAATATGGCACCAGCAGATATCATCCCATAAAAACTTGTCAAACTTTCTTATTCTAACGGACACAGCTTACGATTTGTTGCCACCCTAAGTACGAGTAAAACACCAACGTTTACACATTTATCAACGTATCGTAATATCTGCATAACCAAAACAAAACTGAACGGGTAACCACTAGAACACGTAAAAGGACAGTTCAAACCAATACATGGAATATCCGCTAATATACCTTATGTCCTTGTAATACGGTATATGAATGGTCAGTTAATTGTGTTTTCGCCGGTACAACAAGAACAATGCAACTCCGTTCGAGTCCCAGGTGCGAGCCGGACTGGCTGCCTCATTAATCTTCTAGTACAGGTAAAAACATAGTGATATAAGCAATATAAAGTGTTTGAGATCGCGTGTGGAGAAACTACTAAACGAAGTATGTAGTGCTAGGATGATAACTCGAATGGTTTCCTTCCAGTTTATTATACAAAAACCAAACCAAAAATAATGTCTAATATAAAAGGGTCCATATAATTTTTTTTACGGGTTTAAAGTTTCAGAACATTATATCAGGTACGATTATATAAGTAACATTTTACATGGCATAACCTAACTACTTTTGTATTTTTTACTATACCTAGTCAAGTTTATTTTACTCCTGTCCTCCGTTAGATATGGTTTATAGGTACCCAGCAATGAAACCCTTCTAATGAGATTGTGATATAAAATGAGGTATATGATAAAAATGAGATGATGAGGTATAAAATGAGGTGATGGTTGGGTGAGGTCATGTTTTATCAAATAAATTATCTTTATCTTTGCAAAATTATGCGTAAAAATATTACTTTTTATTAAAATGTAAGGTAAATGTCCCTGTGCTTGACACTCAACCAATACACGACACTTTTAATCTTTGTCATAATGACAGAGGTGATCAATAGGTGTCATCTATTGGGACGTCTACCCTATTTTATTATTACCTATTTGAGACTAAGTAATAGATAAATCGATTAAGTCCAACAATTAATGAAAATTGCATGAATATCTAATTTGAAACTTTGACCAATCCTAAACTCCGCGTTGAACTCACCGTAATTCACCAACGCGCCAAAAACAAAACACCGAAATTGTCAAATTTATCACCAACAATACGTTTACGAGTAATAAAATTGTCGCAATTGCCGATAACTCACGACACCTGCGAAGGATCCCATGACGAAGTTCAGTTGGACTCGGTCCTTGGGGGACCGAAACAATTTTCAGTAACGGCCTCTTACAGGTAGCCGGTCCGAGCGAATTCCCTCAACACCACTGAGAAGGAAAAGACGTAACTTGGTAGGAGAAAATCGTCGCTTAAGTTCTTTTGTTCAAAAACAATCCACATAGAAATATTGGCCGTCAACATCTTTATGTTAGTAGTTGGTAGGAAAATAGGGTCGCTTAAGCCCTTTTGTTACAAGACAATGCACATAGAAATATTGGCGCGACGTGAGCTTATCTTTGACATAGTTGGGAATGGGATGGGTTGATGGAGGAATTTAAATCGGAAGTCACACTATTCTACTTAGAATGCTCAATGCATATGTTCAGAATATATTTACTGAATCTGTAAGCCTTTGACCGTAATGTAATCAAGAATATTAATATCCGTAAATCCAATTAACAGTACAGAACACAACATCACAATGAGAGATTAGATAGATGTAATAGGTCTTAAACCTTCCTTAGAACCCTAATAAAAAGGTCTTAGATTAGAACTTTCGATCTGGTAAGACTAAGGTCAAACTCGATCCCATTTGTGATTAAAATAAGGGTTCAAAATAATAGCAATGAAATTGGAGTAAGTATTTTTTTTTTATATGAAACCTAATAATATGAATCTGTAATCGCAATTTATCTACCTCGCTTTGTGATTTTTTATAAAGTTTAATGCATACACACTTAATTTACATCACATAACTTTCTATATGTAATCAAGCCAGCGGCGCACAATGCTAACTCACTATAAAGTCAAGCTTTACAGCACTTTTCGAGGTGTTTTTTATTAAACTTCATTTAAGCGGTACTTAACTTGATATCATTTACTTTCAGTTTAGTAACCTGACGATCGTCCGTCTGCCCTTTCACCTTCAATCAAGTAAGTTAATGTAATGAAAATAAACTTGTAACAACAACAAATAATAAGAAATTCAGTTTATTTTTTATTGATGTCGCCCTTTAGTTAACTTGGAAAACCAATACTCCAAGTTCAAGTCCATTAGTTGTAAAAATAAATAAATATAGTGTTGAAACTGTTCAATTGAATTTTATGACGTAGATGTAAGAAGACTATAAATAAAATTTGTTTTAAAATAGTCTCAAATAAGTAGAACCTTAGGATAATGTACATAATATATTTAAAGACTTCAGATTAGATAAATCTGAGTAATTTCTCTGAAATTATAATTAATGACAAATTAAACAATATCCACCAGAATTCAAACCGGAATCGAATAAAAATTTAAACAAGTGCCAACGTAAGAAACAGAAGAAATATAAGCAGTCATTAATCTAAGCAATCCTTGTCCATCCAGCACCCTCGGGGAGCACAGGTGCTCAGCCTGACGGATTGCTTGTTTTGCTACTGGCTTGTTTTAGGATGGTATTCCACTGCAAATTTTGCAGAGGATTTTAGAATACGTGTGGCGAGATAAATTTAAAGGTTGCATTTTAGAAAGACGGCGAAAAGAAGGATAATCTGCGGTTACAAATGGTGAAAATCGTGACGATAGAGGATTAAGACGGAATAAATTAAATAGATGTCAACAAAGGTAAATAGGATGCGGCGAAATAAAACCAATATGAATGCCACCTACGGAATAAGAAAAAAACAAACAACGAAGACGAATCATCCCGAATAAAAAGGCATAATGCAACTCTTGGATTTCAATACAAAAAATGTAATTAAAGATACGAGAGAAATCGTTAGTCAGTTAATTACTCAGTGCGCATTGCATTTTATTAATAGGAATCTTAATGGGTCCGGTCACAGCATGTTCGGTTGTATGTTGTATGGGTTGTTTAGCTTTAAGGGCCGGGCTAGTTATGTCCATGCTAAATTTAGAAATGCCCGCGCGGAATGGACCCACGCTTCTGGCTCCTGAGGCTTATCACAAGTTATAAGAGATTACGATAAGCTTGAATTAAAAATGACTGATTTTTTGAACGACATAAAATAGATTGCATAACGTTTTATTTCAGTCGTGGAAAGAAAGAGATCGCTTGAGCAAAAGAGCGCTTGAATTATAGATTATTGACGATTATGCACTAATTTATGTTACTTGGTATCAATATTGGGCTGTTACATACCTAGATTATAGAATTGTGACATTCATGGCCTTCAGTTTTTAAACAATTTACTTCATTGTAGGTATCAAGATCAATCAAATGATTTTTTCAGCATACTACGAGTGTAACACGCATTAAATAATTGATTTTGATTGCTTTGATATGATTGACAGTTGTTATCTTGTATACAGAAATGAAGAAAACCAAAACAAAGAGACATACTTGGTAAAATTTCTCAGTAAAACAATCCGAGCCCAAAACTTATTGTTTTTGTATGAAGAAAAGTCAGTCGATCATTCGTGTTTTTATGACTACGGCAAAGCAAGAGCAAGGAAGAGTAATGATTTTAACAGCCTGCCTATTGTTGTATTTTATTATATAACTATTCCAAATTTCAAATAGAGCACATAAATAATAGACTTTCGTCATCACGATACTTAATAAAAGTCATGGGGACATTCGATTTGTACCATTTTAATGCAGATCATAACTACTACATGAGAGTGATTTATGCCGGTATAGTTACGGTATTTCAAAATCAGAAAGCACCAGTGTCTCTAATTTTTACAACCAGCGGATTCAAACTTCTATTCCATTTTTATCTATATACCTAACCATTTTTTCCGTGTCTGTAAGACCCAGGTTTTCGAAAGTCCTGAATTCGTGTTTTTCGCTTCTATCTTAAGCCTCGGAGCAACACTCGTGTTGCCGGCTAAAATTTCAAAGCCCTAAACGTGTCAGCCCTATTTTGTAGACAAACGAGCAACGGCGCCCGTGAACTGCGGTTAAATCTTTCTAGAATGCTGTGTCCTACATGCTTAGGAATGCTTTCAAATATTTAACATAAGCCTTATCATCCGTAGTTAACTTTTAATTTTATTAATAACTAGATTTTTCCTGCCTCTTTATTCGCTTTTTGCTTTCATCCCGAAGTGCATGACTTTGGATGATTTTGTACGGGTACATAGGTAAATAGAAGTAGGGGTAGCGAGGGAGGGCACAGCGGAACGTCATCTCGCTTATATTTTGAGCAGCTCAACTGGGAAAGTACTTTACAGAAGATAACAGCCATAATAAGACCACTACTTGCTCCTTAGCTATGTGGTGCTGTGTTCCTGGTGGTGAGTAAGGTCGCCAGAGCTCCCGAGAATATGCTGTGTAGTAAGGGACGTGCATATCTCTGTAGCTGTCAACAAGGAATCCTTAAGTCAATAAAGGGTAGGCAACGTGCTTGTGATACTTCTTGAGTCGCAAGCGTCCATAGGCTACGGTGTCTACTTACCATCAGCCCGTAAGCTTCTTTGCCACCGTCATTGTATAAAAAAAGTGATACTAAACCTTCTGTATGGGAAATGTCATCTAAATCCTTTAATCACGTAAATCAGCTGAACGATTTACGTGCTAAAACAATAAACATGTTAAATTTTAAATACCCAAGCTTTGCAATGCACGCAATTGTTCGAATATCTTTGATGTCACTGCCTAACTGCCTATGCCCAACCTAGTCTATGTTTGATTTGATATTGACCAACGAACTCCTAAAATAAATAAGAAGTCCTAGTTATATAATTAGTTAACAAACCCATATGTCTTCTAACAGTTGAGTCTTTGTAACTTACACATGTAAGCTTTTAGTACACTTTGTAATCATATTTTGATTAAACAACGCCCTCTATTGTAAAAATATGGAACTAACATTTCATACTAAGGTCAAAGTTATATTTTTTAAGCAAGTAATTGAATTGGAGTGTTGTAAATTTAGAGCCATTTATTCTAATTATATTGTACACAGTAAATATAAGATAAAGAACATAAATAAGATAAAATAACTTAAATGACTTGACATCGGTAACCCTATTTCCTGTTGGCGCCTTTTGCCAGTCTTGAGTGGGGATGACAAACCTTCGAGTAATCGATGTCAAGTCGCGGATTATTTCTGTTGGAAGACTCCGAAGTGTAAACTTGTCCAGAACTAAATAATGTACCAATATTAAGTAAAGAACCAAACTAAAGTAAATTATTTAAATAAACTTCATTATAAAAGCAAAAGAGTTTCACTCATTTATAATCGGTGATCCTGACAATAGTTTTACACACAATAAGAATAATATATATTTAGCCCTTTCTTGTAAACATAAAGACGCAATTGTAAGAAGTAATTCTCCATATAAAAATGATCATCCTTTCGTTCGTATTTCTGTCACATTTGTGATTTGAATTTCAAGAAGTCCCAGCAACCGATAATCGCAATTGGCAGCTATTGATGCCTTAATTCCTATTTGAAATTCGATAAGGACCTAGACTAGATCTAGACCATTTCCGCCTAGGTAAGACATGGAGAAATGGAATAGGATTATTCAAATGTCAGTCCTTTTCCAAGCTAAGTATTTAAGTTATTAACACCTACAAATTGTTAAGCTTGACGTAACTAATTTTGGATTTTATGCAATGACCGAGAGGATGATGATATTGATAACGATGATGAATAAGAGAAAGATGTTGATGAGAAACAAAAACAATTAAATAAATGAAGCAAATATAGCAAACTAACATTTAAAACACAACATAAACATTTATTTATTTAATAGCAAATTAATTATAATTTATTAGTTTAGACCTTAGTTTAGTTATATTTAATTAATATGATTGCCTTTTACAATAACAAAGTTTATATACTATTAATAAAATAATGTCATTTACATAAATTAAAAATATATATGACTAGTCTATGGCATAGACTTGCATTTGATTGACACTACAATATTATGTTATACTAAAGTAGTAGTATTTATAATTAATTTAAATACTTTATTTGTTTATGAAAATACCCACACTTGTATAGATAAGTACTAGGTTAAGTAATTGGAACGACGAAACTGGGTCCTGTAACACAGGGTTTCCTAGCTCAGGACACAGGGTCGTGATTCATATTGTGATGTTGCCCTTATACAATAAACATTTTTCATTTTTTTTTTCATTTGTTAAAATCAAATTATACGCTTGTAAAAATCAATGCATTTTTAATATCTTTGGTTTTAATGAAACTATATAAATGAACAATCAAAATTAACACTGTGCCTGAATTAAAGTATTAACTACTACAATTATGTTAGAAAGTTCACATCAGTTTGGCCTAGCCAGTCATATCGCTCAAAATAAGGCCAATCCACTGACTGATTTTTATGGGTCACCGCCATTAAAAAAATCACTTCAGTTCTTGTTAGTTCCTCTGAACATGAAAGTCGACCTAAATTTGAATTCTACCTCTATTCTATTTACTTCTTGGAACTCTTGCTATAATACAGCAAGTAGGTAATTCTCAGAACTAACCCTCCATATAAAAAGGAACTGCCATAATTTCAAGAAAAATATTTGTCTAGTATTAACTGGCAGTCTAAAGCTGGACATTGAGAACCTACCTCTTTTGATCTCCAGGTATTATTTACCTTGAGTTTGATAACAATATTTTGGTAAATTCTTCAGAGATGTTGATATTATAAGAAAATTTATTTATAATTTATCATGAAAAATTAACCACATAACATTGAATAATTATCCACATTCTAGAATATGTTCCAGACTAATCAAGATGTTGTATTACATATTTGTCAAAAGTTATCGAGGGCAAAAATTTCATGGAAATTTTCTAGCAAGAAAATCGACAACGAATTTGCTTATCAAGAAAGAGCTCTTCAAGACAATTTGGTGAATGCAGTAAAATCGATTGAGCGGTGTGAAATTTTCATACAGTTAAGTGCTTTCGCGCTTGAGACATGTTTAGCAACGAAAGGTCGTAGGTTTGTTGAAATTGTGTGTGAATAACGCCTTTTTGATGAAAAAAAAGTAGATTTCGTGGCTGAATGGGTCTAGGTTCTATTACACAGAGATGCAGCGATCAAGAACATAAATCCTAATGTTGATGATGAGTATCAATAGACTCTGTACCTTTTAATAACTTAGATATCAATAAAGATCCTAAATCATAGGTAATAATTCTATATCTTACAGAGGACAAAGCTATGTACAGTCAACATCACAAAGATGGGTTAGGTACTGATGAAATCCGTAATTTTATTTGCCATACATGTAACGTTTCCCGTAATCATTATTTGCTCTAAGTAGTATTTATAAGTAACAGTGAACTCTTCAGAAGTATGATATCATTAAAGAAACCTTTTTTGCGTTGGGGGAATGCCTCAGATGATTTTGAAAATCCTGAAGTGTGCAGTTGTACCTGATGGCGATTGTACTTCTGTCACTTTACTGCCAAAATACCTGCTCACTGTTATAAGAGCTCAAGTATTGTATAAAGTATAGTAGACCAGTTTCGCCTTAGTGCTTAATGACCCTGACGGTTCAGGGTTCGAATCCCAGCCACGGAAAATATTTGCTTGAGGGGCATGAATATTTGTTTCTAGGTCTTGAATGTTTTCTGTATTTATTACCGCCGCCTAATACCCATAACACAAGCCTTATAAAGCTTCCTATGAAGCTAGTTTAATTTGTGTTTTTTATACCACGTCTGTGGCAAACAAGCGTACGGCCCGCCTGATGGTAAGCTGTCACCGCAGCCTATGGATGCAACTCCTAGGAGTGTCACAATTTTTTTTTGTGTAAAATTGTCGTTTTATGTATATTATTTTTATGTGTGAAAATTCTTAGCGTAGCTTCGGTCGTTCCTAACACAAAAACCTATTACCAGTCTATCATACATTTTATGTAATCCCCTAGTATAGTATCGTTACGAGACAAACATGTCGAATTGTTGACGTTTAATGCTTTAAGAAAACTATAAATTTAATTCAGAATACTAAGTGTGAACGCGTCTTTAAATGTGCCCTTTAAAATTCCTTGAAAGAGATTAGCTTTCAAGTCATTTGATGAAATATCTTTTCGATTTTAATAACCCAAGCCACTATCCGACATGCAAATTCGCTTCAAAGATACTAATTTCAGATAAATTGTTATCGCGTTCATATAAAAAACTGTAATTAAACCGAACTGAATTAATCTTTAGCGCGCGTGAAAAGGGCATATCACAAATTCCAGTTCACAAACAACTATATAATGTACCTTATTCCGTTCGGATAAAGTTTAAAATCGCGTGCGTTTTGGGGACTTGGAGTTTACTAGGATGCACTAAGGTCCTTTTGAAGTAGAAATAATTGATGTAAGGTGTGACGGAGCGGTAGGTATCACGCTACCTCTTCATAAATCTTCGCGGAGTAGAAAATAGAGCGTCGTAAACATTCCTGTGTAAACCGGTTTTCAAACGGAATCCGAGGAAAATGGGCGTATGTCAAATACTTTATAAAGTAACTAGCATTTGCCCGCGGCTTCGCCCGCGTACTAAGCGAAATTTTTAACCGTCTACAAAAAACAGGTTCGTATGTTTGTCCACGATTATCTCGCGTTTGGTTGAACCGATTTAGATGCGGTCTCCAGAAAAGTAGTTGTTACATTCTGGGGTTTCGCTATACGAAGTTTGGTGATTGTGATTCATTAACAGATGAACAGATAAAAAGTCAGTATACATTCTGAGAACCGGTAAACTGTTGAATTTCATTTGATTTTGGCAAAAATAAGGATCGAAAACTATTATCATACATTTCCGAGAGGCCGAAGGAGAAAGGGCCGATGAAATAAAAGCATGTCTGAAATGGCTCTTAGTAAAAGTATCTGTGTACTACAGTAACACCAATAGGTCTGCAAACGACCTAACAGCGCGCAGCGGCCATAAACTCTGGTCCTTTGAAGTACAGAAATACGGCTAATTCAATATCATGTGTAACTTTTATTTTTCCTACAATTAAATTTATTAGGTAGGTTTTGCCAGTTACCATTGAAGCATCCAAAAAGAAAATTTGGCCTCACTTCCATTCGCACTCCTTACTGCCAGTCCGTCTGTTACAACAAAGTTGCTTTTACTGGACCTATTGAATTGCAATTTGGCACAAACTATCAAGAATTTAGAGCGCTCGTGGCCCAACGGCACCCGCCTACCGCGTGCGGTGTGCGAGGTTAAGCAATGTGGGCGCAGGTCAGTTCTTGGATGGGTGACCACTTTGAGTGGTTACTAATTGACTCTAGTTCTTTGAAAGGCACGCTAAGCCGTTGATCCCGGCTGCAATCGTTAAGCCAAGTTAGAGGCCTTCGAGCGGCTTGCGAACTTTTAACAGTCAAGTTGCCCACTCACTTGACAAAGGGGGGTCGAAGTTGCACCGCGTCCGTAGGGAGTACCCACCGTTACCATACACAGAACCCCTGGGTGGTGCTAAAAGTGCAACAAAAACTGGCAACCGTACTAGTCTTCTCGAAAATCTCACGGTTCGTAAATAAATGCCTTACGATTAAAAAAGAATTGAAGGTTGATTTAAATCGAAAAAATATCGAGACCTCTATGTCGTTTTTAAAAGCAAATCCATAGATACCCCACACGCCTATATAGTAACCTATTTTTTGCATATAGGTATGAATAGAGTGCCATAGTTTACCTCAGATTCGCATTAAGAGACCTCTCGGATGCTCAGATATCGATTTTGAACGAAATCGGGACGAAAAAAAAAGAAAATCGATATGGCCGCCACTTTCACAAATTTTACCTCGGATTCGTATTAAGAGACCTCTAGGACGCTCAGATATCGATTTTGAACGAAATCGGGTTGGAAATGAAGAAAATCAATATGGCTGCCACTTTTTCCAAATTTTACCTCGGATTCATATTAAGAGACCTCTCGGACGCTCAGATATCGATTTTGAACGAAATCGGGACGGAAATGAAGAAAATCAATATGCCGCCACTTTTTAAAAAATTTACCTCGGATTCGTATTAAGAATTCTCTCGGACGCTCAGATATCGATTTTGAACGAAATCTGGACGGAAATGATAAAAATGAATATGGCCGCCACTTTTTCTATTTTATACCTCGGATTCGTATTACGAGACCTCTCGGACGCTCAGATATCGATTTTGAACACAATCGGGACGAAAATGAAGAAAATCAATATGGCCGCCACTTTTTTCAAATTTTACCTCAAATTCGTATTAGGGGACCTCTAGGACGCTCAGATATCGATTTTGAACGAAATCGGTTTGGAAATGAAGAAAATCAATATGGCTGCCACTTTTTCCAAATTTTACCTCGGATTCATATTAAGAGACCTCTCGGACGCTCAGATATCGATTTTGAACGAAATCGGGACGAAAATGAAGATAATCAATATGCCGCCACTTTTTCCAAATTATACCTCGGATTCGTATTAAGAATTCTCTCGGACGCTCAGATATCGATTTTGAACGAAATCTAGACGGAAATGATAAAAATGAATATGGCCGCCACTTTTTCTATATTATACCTCGGATTCGTATTACGAGACCTCTCGGACGCTCAGATATCGATTATGAACGAAATCGGAACGAAAAAAAAGAAAATCAATATGGCCGCCACTTTCACAAATTTTACCTCGGATTCGTATCAAGAGACCTCTCGGACACTCAGATATCGATTTTAAACGAAATCGGGACAAAAATGAAGAAAATCAATATGGCCGCCACTTTCACAAATTTTACCTCGGATTCGTATTAAGAGACCTCTCGGACGCTCAGATATCGATTTTGATCGAAATCGGGACGAAAAAAAAAGAATTCAATGACTGGGACTTTTTCCACATTTTACCTCGGAGTCGTATTAGGGACCTCTCGGACGCTCAGATATCGATTTTGAACGAAATCGGGACGAAAAAAAAGAAAATCAATATGGCCGCCACTTTCACAAATTTTACCTCGGATTCGTATTAAGAGACCTCTCGGACGCTCAGATATCGATTTTGATCGAAATCGGGACGAAAAAAAAAGAAAATCAATGACTGCGACTTTTTCCACATTTTACCTCGGAGTTGTATTAGGGACCTCTCGGACGCTCAGATATCGATTTTGAACGAAATCGGGACGGAAATGAAGGAAATCAATATGGCCGTTACTTTATTCAAAGTTTAGGTACCTCGGATTCCTATTAAGAGTCCTCTCGGACGCTCAAATATCGATTTATGTCGAAATCGTATCGGACGGCACTGATTAATAAAACCATCTACAATACATAGAATCAAAAAAGGTCGTATCTTCATAGGGAACTCACGGCAATTCATGCACCTTTAGACCTTATAAGGAACTTACATGCCAAATTTGGTATCTCTCGAACCACCAGTTTGCGCTGTGCGGTGATATGTCAGTCTCTCAGTCAGTCAGTTATTTCTTGATATTTGGCACAATTTTTCAAAAGTTTTTATGACCACAATATTAAATTTCAAAACCGATGCCATTTTCGTAATTAACGTCCAAAAAAACCATAAAAACGACACCCATATTAATATTTAGACATTTCATCCCCCTCGGACCCCAACAGAGGGGATGGTATTTCACGTCCTCCACGTGGGATTTTAAAATTATTGTTGTTTTCGTAATCAGCGACCCAATAAACCATGGAAACAACACCCATATCGATTTTCAGAATTTGTCACCAGATTTCCCTCTTTTAGGGGTCGATTTCTCAAAAAACCTGAAACACATGTTTACTCATTTATCGTTAGAAATACTCCTGTGAAGTTTCGAATAAAATAATCCAGCTAATCTTGATTCCCCATACAATCTTCGGACCCCCATTTCACCCCCTTAGGCGTTGAATTTTGAAAAATCCTGTCTTAATGCACCTCAAGACCTTATATGGAACCTACATACTAAATTTGGAATCTCTAGAACCACCAGTTTGCGCTGTGCGGTGATATGTCAGTCTCTCAGTCAGTCAGTTATTTCTTGAAATTTGGCACAATTTTTCAAAATTTGTCATGTCTACAATATTAAATTACAAAACCGATGCCATTTTCGTAATTAACGTCCCAAAAAACCATAAAAACGAGACCCATATTAATATTTAGACATTTCATCCCCCTCGCACCCCAACAGAGGGGATGGTATTTCACGTCCTCCACGTGAGATTATAAATCATTGTTGTTTTCGTTATCAGCGACCCGGTATATCATAAAAACAATACCCATGTCGATTTTCAGAATTTGTCACCAGATTTCCCCCTTTTAGGGGTTGATTTCTCAAAAAACCTGAAACACGTGTTTACTCATTTATCGTTAGAAATACTCCTGTGAAGTTTCGAATAAAATAGTCCAACTAATCTTGTTTCCCCATACAAACTTCGGACCCCCATTTCACCCCCTTAGGGGTTGAATTTTGAAAAATCCTTTCTTAGTGCACCCCTAGACCTTATAAGGAACCTACGTGCCAAATTTGGAATCTCTAGGACCCGCGGTTTGGGCTGTGCGTTGATATGTCAGTCAGTCAGTCAGTCAGTTTCTTCTTTTATATATTTAGAAATCTGTCAGTTTGTAAAAACTTGAACAGTCTAAAGACGTAGAGGTAAAGGATTTTTAACAATGATATTTCCTTTGCTTCTACGTAAATGTAATGAATGATGATAGTGAATAAGGTGAATGGCCATCAAAATGTAGGTCAGTTGTCTTTTTTTTAATAGGACACTTAAACAAGTCGGCTATTTTTGTTTATTGTTTCTAAAATAGTATGGTATGCAACAGTTACACAATAACATAAACTCTCGCCTATATTCCTAAATGGGGTAGGCAGAGCACAAGAACATTAATTTCAGTGCCTCTTTTGGCAATTGTAGGTTTATAGATGGAGAAAATGTGGTATTGCAGTGACAGGTTGCTAGCCCATCGCCCACAACACACTTCAACTTGGTTCCTATAGTCAACTCTTTCGACGCCCAAGGAAAGAAAGGGGGTGGTGCTATTTTAACCCAGCACCACACGGGGCCAGTTACATAATAAGGGTTTGTGGAACGAGCGTAGTGAGTTTTGTTATTAAAAACTCAAGAATTTTAAGACCTAATTGTGTAACGAGGCATACAATATTTTTTCTACGACAGCAAAATAATTTGATTCAAATTAAAAATCGATATGGTGGCAGAATACATGCATAGGCGTGTGCCTCATTAAAAAAAAAACAAATGTATAATAATGTATGGACATCCATTCTTCCACCAGTCATATCTTGTCTATAGTATAAACTTGCATTTGTATAAAAAGTTTATTGATTTAATACTGTCGTCAGTCACTTAATTGAGAGATTATAATTCTGGAGTAGAAAGAGATTTTTTATGTGGTTAACTGCGTAGTTGAAAAGATACTCTAACAACATTTTCAAATTGCTACTGCTATTGACAAACACCTCGTGACGTGACTTAAGTTTCTGAAAACACCTAATTCACCCTTTTGCATAAAAATATTGCGTACTCGGAACTTCGTCCAACACTGGAGTACACTTCAATATAACCGTCTGCCTAACTTACAAACGCAACACTTCGGAAGTTGGCCGCCGACTTACGTACTTATTGTATCCATAAAAGTTGTGATATGGTGATAAAAAGGCGTAGTTATTACAACTAAAAATGTGTTAGTTAGTTTTATTGTGGTACCTACAAAAACTTTCGTAAACACAAAGACACTTTCGGTAAACAACAGGAGTTTCGTCTACAAAAAGACACAGCGTATTCTTATGGTGATATTAATTGTAATGGTTTACCTATTCAATAGCATAATCATGATGCTCACATTACGAGTATGTATTTTTCTAAGACTGCAATTGAAATGGAAGGCTTAATTTCAGACCGAGTGAAACGAAGTCTCCGTTGCAGCTTCTTCAAAAGTGCTTTTGAATGTCCGGAATTCCGACTGTTCTCATCTACAGGTCGCATTTCTCAACCGATTCTCGTGAAATTTTGTGAGCGGGTAGTAAGCAGTTTTTGGAAATTTTTAAATTTGAAAAAAAAAATGGCGTGGTCTACAGCTCACAGAGCCTAAATTTCATAAAATTATTTAACTAAATTACAACAACCAAGAAATAGAATGTAATAGGACCGAAAATGAGCGTAATAATACACATCCAAAAAACGTATAACCATAATTGTATTATCAAATGCAGTTATATTTGAAGTAATAAATCATGTCAAATCTCATTAACAACAAGAGAATTGTAATAAAGGCAGAAATGTCTGGGGATCTTGAGTTGAGTGGTATTTATTACAGCACCCTCTAGTGGTAAGTAGCCGAAGTAAATAGCTGACGAAATGGAATAGCCACCTGATGTCGACTGCAGAGACAAATGCAGTTAAATAATACCTTAATCATGTGATTTAAGACTCAAAATCGTATGCGGCCAGCATTTGAAGATTTACGGACAATGGAATGTCATTTATTACACGATAAATATCGAGGGATAGCGAAAGCCAGCAGTTGTGTGAAATTGATCTCTATCTGTATAATTTAAGGTAGCATTTGCAATTGCAACTTAGAGCAAGAAAACTGTTTAGAAAAGGTATCACTATGCTCTGTCCCTTTTCTATAGAAGTGTTAAGATAGAGACAGGATTTTAATGCCATTTAGACAATGAGCTGGATTTAGGGTAGTTGCAAGGTCGATGATCTTTCGGACGAGTGATTAAAAAATTGAATTTATAACTGTAACTCAAGATGTGTGAAGGGTGTTTGAACAAAAGTGTATGGTGTTGATTGTATAAAATAGGGTTGCTAAAATATTCTTAGAGTAGCAATAACATTTCTAGTGACTAGGGGTGTGAAATTGAATTATGGAAACAAACGCTATCTACACAAAATGTCGTTATAATAGGTTAACACTTCCTAAATTACAATTGTTACTTCTTCACATATGCTGTGCATATTTTCACAGAATAGTATAATAGTATTACATTGTTTGTACCTTGTGAACTTTTTTCTGAAGTTCGTATTATAAATATGTATTTGTTTGTAAATGTAACGATTTTATTTAGAGTAGGTTTAGGGGTTCATGAAATGACGATAAGTCTCGTTTTCCTAATTCGTCTAAAACTAGTTGTATCCGGTGTTTATTATTAATTATTAATCACAACAAGCAAAGCAAAGCTCGTTGTGCGAGCTACTATTTATTGTTCAGCCGCCCAGCATTTCTAGTCAACTAGTGTCAGTATCGATCAGTCGAATTTGCCACTAGGTGGCGCTGTATGTGTCATTTCCTGAATCACGCTGTTAAGAATTTATTTTTCATACGATAATGACTCCGTGCCAGTAATTTTTAATTTTTGTGGGTCAAGCCGCTTCGTGGGAAGCCAGTCCAAACAAGCCGGTCCGATTTAGCAGAATTGTAGGTAGTTGAGTAAAGATTGCAAGGATAACATATACTTGCGGCCTCTATAGCTGGTGGTCTATGGTAAAAGTAAAAAGTAAAAGTAGTTTATTCTTCAAATTAGGCATATTACATGCACCTATGAACGTCAATAAACTACCACCGGTTCGGAAAAATAAACCTCTGCCACGAGAAGAACCGGCGTAAGAAACTCGGCGAGGTGTCATTTTTCTCAAATCAATATACATTGTATAGTTAAATATAAAATTACAGTTCAATTCAAATCATTTAGTGACATAAATACAAAGCAGTATAAAACAACAAATAAATACCTGGGCACACTTTCGATGAACTTATCCTATAATACAGAGAGATGTAAAGAGTCTCTATAGTCAAAAATATTATAGATAAAAGCGGAGGTGTAAAGAGTCCCCATAGTCAAAACATTAGGTTTTAGGGATGTAAAAGGTCTCTAAAGGACAAAATAAAAAAGTGGATTTGAGAAATAACAGTTCCGTGTCAGGTGACTGTTAAGCTAGCAGTCTTTGAGCTAATGCTACGGTATACGTAACGGTGCCGGTGGTGGTGGTGGCTGGTGGTGCTGGTGCTGGTGCTGGTGGTGGTGGTCTGTTAGTGTTTTTCTTTTGTATTCTTGTTATAGCTTTAGTTCTATTTAAGTAGATTTAAGATTGTAGATTTTCTGTAAAAGTTTTGATGAGGTGTAATTTTGGCTTGTAATAAATTATTTCTTTCTTTCTTATATGTCTCTGTTTTGTCCAAGTGAGAGTGTTTAGTAATGTGTTATCGACTATTAGTGGTATAATTTTTGGGCCTCTCTGAAAAACTATAACATTAATTAAAAAAACAGTGCTTTGTTTTAGCTTCATAATTATTAGCCAGTTGATATAAGCATATACTGACATAACATTTTGAAATAATCCCCAACAGTCAGTCATAGCATAAAACAGACAATAAAAACGGGAATATATCAGGCAAGCACCACTAGGTACTGTAAACTTTATTAATGCACTGACAAACACACAACTGGGGTAAAAACACAAGTAAGAGATAAAACCTAGTTTCATTCTTCAGCCATTGTGGCCACCTAAGTGTCTGCCAGAGAATAATTAGGAAGGTGCTATCCCCTAGGCTAGAATATCACCAACAACGTGACCTCCTTTCCATGGGTATCGCAAGTTTTCATATTGAAATTCCTTATTAGATAAAAATGCTATCTTTTTAGGCTGTTTTCTTTAGTTGACACGTACATTTTCACTTCATTACAATCTAGAAATATCGTTTCAAACTAGCAAACTCGACAAATTCCTAGGTAAAAACATGGTTCAGTAGAATTAAAGTAACACACAAGGAAACCAAACAATGGCTACGCTAATATCTAAAACTTGAATAAAAGCCTCGTATCCTTTAATCAGTTTATTGGATTAATAATACTCTGGTCATATTTTGAGCTCAAAACATCTTGAAAGTAAGGCCTCTTGATGAAATTGGTTCGATCTAGGTTAACAGGTAGCAATAAAGTTCCATAAATCTTGTACAGTTAACTTATAAGTAATTACTTCTCTATTGCTACTTAACAATGGAACTGCAATATCCCTTATGTGAGCTAGGTATACGAGTAGGTACTTTTCTTTATTGGAAGATCCTCTTAATATAATATACTATGATCACTCTCTTAGCGTTTTCAGAGTTGTTTCATAATATTAACGATGCCAGGGACACTAGAGTAGACCTTGTTTAACAAGGTCTACTCTAGTATTCCCTCTAAGCTAAGATTGAAAGTCGCCTTCCACAGTGGTTTTTTAAGATACTATTGATAATGACGCCCAAATAATATCTATTACAAGCTTGTTAAATTGCCAGTTCTCTATGAAATTCAAAGGCGTATGCAGGAAAAGTGTGGGGACTCTTCAATTCCTATCGAACATGAGAGAAGATCAGAGTCAACCGGTGGGATGTATACGTTGATGATAGAAGTTTCTGCTTGTCAACAAGCGAGATAATGCGATAAAACAAATGACTATTTCCTCGCCGACTCACTCTTATCGTAGAAAATCTTAACAATTACTCAGGTCTCTAACCAAGATGTAAGCAGGTAAACAAAATAAAAAAAAGTTCTTAGAGAAATAAATGTGTCATACTCCTTTGACCACGTCAATACAGCGAGCGACAGGAATTTATTTTGCGATCTATACAGAATAAAATATTTTCTATTTGGGGAATTCTGTCAAACACTCGTAAAGCCTTTTGGGCAACGTCAAACGGATTTTCCCGGTGCCAGGAAATTCAAGAGAAATTCCCTTCTGTTTCAGTTAATACTCGAATCGAATCATGTTATTTTTGGTAAAGTATAATCAGTTTTTATGTGCCGTTGCCTGTATTCCCATTCTGGGAATATTGCTGTGATACCGGCTATTCACATACACAAATTCGTCGGTTATATATATTACGAGTATATTTATAGTATTTGTCAATTGTTATCCACTTGTAATGAAATGCTTACCGCACACCGCACGTATCAACACCACAGCGTTCAAGAATGCTAATTCAGCACTTACCTGAAAAAAGAATATAACATTTAGTCTTAGAAACAATTGCTAGAAATGGCACTGTAAATTAAATTTCATGTACTCTGGCTTCCTTTCGGGAATACACAAAAGGATATATGTATTTCAAGAGTAGGTAAATATACTAAAGGTAGGTCTATACGGCTAGCACCTAGCACAATACGGCGCACGTGCTATCTCGCGCGCCAGATAGACTATCCCTCTCTTTCTAATTGGTACATACGGAAAGAGACGACTCGTTACGACGATAGCAAACAAATATATGAGCTACTTGATGGTAAGCGGACACCATAGCCTATGGAGGCCTACGACTTCGGACATACCGAGCTCGCTGTCAACCCCTTTTGAGGGCTAGACAAATGCAGGTCATTCACTCTCTCGGGAGCCCTGACGACATTACTCACCACTGGAAACACAAACACCAGATACCATCCAAGTTTTATTGTTTTATTGCTATAACTGTTTATATTAACGGGCATCAAAACGTTTTGTTTTTTCATTCCATTCTGTTTTACAAATAGATATAGCCCAGCTTAGTTATTTATTCAGATGAAATTGCATAAAACTTACTAAAATATTCATCCGCACGGCATTACAAACTCGAAAAAACATTAAATATTTGTATACAAAATACAAAATGCTTTAAATGAGAAGTAGATTTCATCGACTGCAATCCAAACGGAATGTATGGGCACTGTCAACACTAGTCGTGTTTACCCTACTTGGTAAAAAACAACTTCTGTTTGGCATAGCAGGACAAACAAGGATATTGAATGTGCCGCGACAGGTGTGTTGCCGGCGCGAGCGATTCTAAACTCTATTCCTTTGAGTTACAGTCCATTAACCCCATCGCGACTCCTACGTTACGGCAAAGTGTCAGAGGCGAATATCGGAAAATTAGTAAGTGTTTTTCTTCTACATCGAGCCAGAATGGGCTTTACGCGTTCGGAATAAGGTTGGGAATTGAAGGGATATTAAATTTGCTAGTAATGGAACCTTCAAAATGGAGATTTCTGCTGCAAAGTTAGGTAAAAAGGGTTAATGTAAGGGATTTTCTAAATGGAATCCACCAGTAATATTAGGTCCAAACAAACCAAACAAGATTATTAATTTAGATCAAGGAGGCACTAAGAGCGAATCCGAAAATATTTTTGTGGTGAAACGATGTTTCCCTCAAAATTTATATAATGAGATATTTCTTTGGAACGAAGCAATTACCTACGATAATGATAAAATACCTAATGCAGTACAGAATCAATATCGCCCCGCCTCCGCGCAATAATTTACAAACGAGCAAATGTAATACTGTCGGTAAACTAAAAAGTGAGGAAATATATATGGTAATCAGTAAGCTCTCGGTTGAATAGAAATTACCGCATACCTACAGATTCCGCCCCGCTAAGGAATTCACCGATCATAAGAAGAGGTCAGAAAGTAGCCGAAATCTAATATTAGTAGCGGCGCTGTGAGCTGTACACCTCGCTATCCAAATCCCATGACACAGCCCGCCATTTTGAAAAAATACAACCTGATATGTCACAATATTCCATATAATTATCTAACCTGCTCACAAAATTTCACGAGAATGGTTGAAAGATACGAAGAACATCCGAAAATCCGCCAGACGTCCGGACTTACATTACGAAAGAACTTTACCCAAGCTGAAACGGATATGCTTCGCTCGGTCGGTCAATGAAGATCCAGCCAGTCACTAGACTTATACTAAGGTTGGTACTTGTGCCAATAGAATAGGTCTAGAAGCATGCGGGCACAGGATATGCAAGTCAATCAATGTTAGCGTGTACCGTCCGAATAGTATACGGCAATATACCTACCTACGTGTATAGAAAGCCGTTGTTTCACGGAGATTATTTACCTGTTGTTTTACCAAACGGCAGCGTTCGCTAGCTAATGTATAATATCCAATCAAATTGAAAGAAGTTATGAAGTTGCAATAACTTCGCGGTCTCCCCGGGCGTAATTAGAAGTGATTGCAAATTAATGTGGACAGAGTAAGGAACTGTTGCTATCCATATCTTAAGTACCTATCTGGGGGCACGGTAGTGCTCCCGCCAAGACGAGCCAAGCGAAGCGCAACGGCACTACCTACCTTTTCTCGAAGTGTTTCGTCGTTTTTTTGAACCCTCATAAAGTTGGTTTCCGATGTACCAGATAGTTCATATTCTCAAGATATGATGTTAATAATAGACTAATTAAACATACAAAGTCTAAATTGAATAGCTCGAATAGTTTAGATTTTATTGATATCTAAAATACACCGATTTCGTCACTGACACACTCATTGACACACTGATAATCACCAATATGTTTGGCTACTTCCTGAAGTGCTAGAAAGCTGAAATTTGGTATGTAACCCACGTTTAGTATACAACCAACAAAGAAATTCATAAACGTATAACTTTCGCCCCCCATTTCCTAAAATGGGGGTGGAAGTTTATATGAGACTTTCACCAATTTTATGAATTAGGACATGAAAGTTTACACGGGACTGTAGACAGTAACTAAAAAACCTATTAATAAGACTGCCTAGCAACTTACAAAAAGAACTGAAATCCCACCAAAAACATTTCATGTAAAATGTTGCCAAGACGACCACATAAGGTTTGCCATGTGAAAAAGATATCAGATCTCATGTAGAGCCAAGCTTCTGAATCTACACGGCCTAACTCTACCGACCCTAATTTCAACAAATTCTACATATTAGTAAATATGTATGGCTTGGCTGTTTTGTTACTTACTTCAGATCAGAAACTAAATATTCGCATCACCTCCACGACGGTAGCGAAACGGCGATACATACAACAAAAGAAATGTCCTAATTCTCATTAGAGGTAATAGGCCACTCAATGCTAAATAATTTATTATCCTCAATTGTCGATAAATTATTTATGTCGATTCCTCGCAGATGTTTTTATCTCGATTCGTTTTCATAAAAATGGAGGAACTTCTTTACAAATGTTTGTGAGTTACGTCCTTCTTTTATTGAAGCAGTAGAGAAGGTGAAATATGCGATTAGCCCTCGGGGTCTTCGAAATATTTATGCGAATATATGAGAGTTCGTTTAGGGTGCTCTTTTCTTCAGAAACCTTTGTCATGAAACGTAATGAAGTCTAGACAGTTTCTAGAATAAAAACTACATGTTAATAAAAAGAAAATCACAACGAAAATAATTAGTCATTATCATTAATATCTAATGTCATAATTATTAAAATATAAATAATTCAATAATATTTCAGTCACAATGAATCCCACGGTGTTTTATCATTCATGTAGTCGTGTGTGTTATAGTTTACGCTTCACATAATTCTTGAATTTATTAGCAGACTAGCGGCCCGCCCCGGCTTCGCACGGGTATTTAACAAGAATTTCAACGTTTAAAATTATAATACACATACATTTTAGTAAGCATCTCTAATTTTTTTGGAAATATAATATATCCTATATCACCCGGGGCTCTACTAGTGTTGCTTTCCAATAGTGAAAGAATTTTTCAAATCGGTCCAGTAGTTTCGGAGCCTATTCAATTCAAACAATTTTTTTAACACCTTGGGTTACATTATTGGAATTTTAGTCAGGATCCCTAATTTTTTTGGAAATATAATATCTCTAATGTCACCCGGGGATAGTGTAGCTTCCCAAAAGTGAAAGACTTTTTGAAATCGGTTTAGTAGTTTCGGAGCCTATTCAATGCAAACAAACAATTAAATATTTTGTTTTAATTATTAGTGTAGATTTATTGGATATATAGCCTATGTCACCCGGGATAGTATAGCTTCCCAACAGTGAAATAATTTTTCAAATCGGTTAAGTAGTTTCGGAGCCTATTCAATCCTAACAATTTATTTTTATACCTTGGGTTATATTATTGGAATTTTAGTAAGAAACCCTTTTTTTTGAGATATAATATGTGGTTGCATTTGACTTACGCATTACAGGTGGGAGAGGGGAGGGGGTAGGCGGAGTGTGAAAGAATTTTTCAAATCGGTTCAATATTTTCGGAGCCTATTCAATGCAAACAATTTTTTTACAACCTTGGTTACATTATTGGAATTTTAGTACGGATCCCTATTTTTTTTTTAAATATATGATAGACTATGTCACCCGGGGATAGTGTAGCTTTCCAAAAGTGAAAGCATTTTTCAAATCGGTTCAGTAGTTTCGGAGCCTTTTCAATGCAAACAAACAAACAATCAAATCGTTCCTCTTTATAATATTAGTATAGATAATTCAGTTACGTTTCTTGGAAGCTTATTACAAAATTTTACACCATTACCCATCAGTGACTTTTAAATTTCTTGGGAGCCGAGTGGTAGGAGCTTATGTTTATTTCTTGTATTAATATTATGTATGTCACATTTCTTCCGAAAAAACAGGTAAACTAAAAGTTGCTATGTGTATTTTGGAGTTGGTTTTATTTACATATTTGTACGTATTATTTAATATCTTAGGCCAAACATGTACAGAATATATAAAAAAACAAAACAGGGTTCTGAAATATTTCGGTGTCTGTCTGTCTAGCTCCGACATTATCCTACAAAATTTAGTAAATCAATTTGTATATTCATTCAGTGAAAACCCGTTCTTTAACAAGAACGCCGTCACCAGCCGATGTTCTACTAGTAAAATGTAAAGGAATTTTTATCAGCTTACATATAAATATAAAAGAATTGATAACTAGCCAACTTCACCCCTCAAATCGTATATTTCCCACCCCTCATATACAACCTCTGGCATTTACCCCCAATTCCATGATTTTTATTTACGCGAACATTCCTTGTAAGCAGCCTCTTAAAATGCAAACTCGATTCGGAGCCTGCCTTATCAATCTACGTATCTATAGCGTTACATTGTTATCAGCTACTTTTATATATGCTTTATAAACACGCAATTTTAGGTATCAACTTTTAATATTAAGCTTAAAATTGCCAATGGAATTCTGTCGATACCTTTAAGTATTACAAGCATGGTTGCTTTATAAGTTCAAATGGCAATGGGATTTGGGGTAATAAACCAAGTACTAATTCATAGTTGACATGATTTTAGCGCATCGCAATTGACGCAGTTTTCGGGTCCGTTATCAATTATTGCTGTTTAATTACAGTCAACAGCAAAAGTAGATGATAATTTTAGTACCACACACATTTTGACAACTTTGACATATGCCAACCGTCGCAGTATTGTTACGTTAGTGCAACAAAGTACTAAAATGATCATCTACTTTTGCTGTTGACTGTACATATACGATTCTGCCTAGGTAGCATGATAGGTTAACTGCCACGTTTTATGGTCGAAATGTAATAGAACGTCACATAAATCATGACGGTGTCACCTATCCTGCTAGCAGGGCTGATGCCTTGTAACAAACAGGATGCAAAGACTTGCAGGGATGATAGAAGAGGTAATTATAGATATTTTAGACACAACTTTCTTAAGTACAAAGTATCTTAGTTTCTAAGATATGCACCAATTTATTTTGAAAATTGTATGTTTTCCATCCTATCATACATTTGGAAAATGTTTAGATTTTTTTAATGTCCCTTTTATTGCTGGTTTATCGTAATTTTTCAGGAGCTTTAGGAACTAAGGAAGTTTTTGAAATCAATTGAATTGGGACTAACGACTTTTTACTACATGGTATTCGAATAAATTTACATAGAAACGGAAAAAGAAATAAAAAATATTAAATCCTAATCACTCCAAAATTAGCCTGAGTGATTAGGTTCTTACTTCGAACTACAAGAACTTCGAAAATTACGGGTTAATTCTTTTCGTTCGTACTATGAAAATGTATGGAGAGAAATTCGCATCTGAATACCACGTGAATACAGGCAGTACAAAATCGTTAGTCCCAATTCAATTGATTTCAAAAACTTCCTTAGTTCCTACAGCTACTGAAAAATTACGATAAGCCAAAAAAAAGGAAACATTAAAAAAATCTAAACATTTTCCAAATGTATGGTAGTATGGAAAACATACGATTTTCAAAATAAAATGGTGCATATCTTGGAAACTAAGAGACTTTGTACTAAAGCAATTTGTGTCTAAAATATCTAAAATTACCTCTTCTATCATCCCTGAAAGTCTTTCCATCCTGTTACCAAACATCCTGTATATGCCTGATGATGTGTGTCAGTTTCTATTTTAGCATTAGATGCTTGTATTGTAAGGCTGATTTGGCACTTTTTATGATTCTGAAATACCAAGCTACTATTCATTATGGTAGCAGATTCCGGGCATTCTTCAAATTGCAATTGTACTAGGATAACACTAGGATGATAATGATGACTCAATCAATACGCTTATGATGTGTACGGGCAAAAAGTGTCCCTAATCTTGAGCAAGGGTGGTTCCTTACACGGAGTTTATTATAGAATTCTGTCATTTGTACAGTAAACGCTCCTAATATCATCTCTTTTCAGGAAACGGATTCCTTCCACATTTTAAACCGTTACCGTGTAAATTCCTGTAAATTCCCACAATTTCCTCCACCTGAGTACACGGTCGGGTTTAGAAGGCCATATCTTCGTACACAGCTCATGTGGATATGTTGCCTTTTCAATTCGGTCGCGTACAGCCTGTGATAAATAACGGTCGTACACAAGCGGCATACATTAGTCTGATAACGTGGTTAAAGAATACAGTGTTGCTGGAATTGAATAAGCAATTCCATGGAGGATTCTGAAACTTATTTCAGAACAACAGTGCAAGCGAACTACATAAATATTATAGACTATTTTCTTATTCGCAACGGTTTAGAAACTAAACTTAGAAAATGGACTATTATTCAATAACATTTGGATCTTCCAGCGAAGAAGTAAGCAGGGACTTATGAGATTAAAGCATTTTATTAAATAATTAGAGTCAGAGACAAATACTCAATACTTTTTAGTCTCTCACCAAAGATAAATATATCTGTCTATAGTATTATAAAATAAATGCTTTTATATTCGAATATTATGATGCGGTATCGTAACATTTTGAGAGAAAAAGTATGTCAGCGTTTGGATTGTATGTTTGTGCTGGGACATGTTTATTTACCTTGTGACCTAGGTAAAGGCCAGCCCGTTTCCTGTTACATGTAAATGAAGATTATATTCAAAATGACTTATTTCGTATGTAGCTGCTGTATTAAATTGAACTATGTGCTATTAAAACAAGGTTCAGTTTTAAGTGAACATTAGGAATGGGAGTGTAGGTTTTAGTTATTTATGAATGGTAATATGGTTTGAAGTTGAACTTATAGGAATTAAATCTGCAGAGTATTAATTTTAAACGAGGTTTTTTGGATTCGCGTTATTTTATTGTGATACATTGTAATAATTGTTAACACAAAAACTGAAAATATTAATTTCTGTATTTTACCCACAACATAGTTAGGGTTCCGTTCCCAATTTTATCCTATTAGGGGCCGTCCACATATTACGTCACGCAAAATTTCGACTAACTAAACTTGACCCCCACCCCCCACAAGTTTACTTAAAAATTTATAATAAAGATATAGTTCATTTGGAGGCTAAGGAAATGATGTGCTAAATGTATGCGAATAAGGCCATAGCCTAGGCTCTTCAAATACAATCGACCATTGAATGTTGAACCTAAGAAACAAAATTAAACCAAAAATACACAAACCCAAAGGTACTGTCAGCCTAACACGACAATTCCATTCCAGGGCTGTCACTCATTAGCATACGTACATACGCTCATTGGCGGCCATTTTCCTTTCCCGCCGTTTATATTAATTAAAAACTCTTTTTACAGGGACATTTTTGAGATGTTATGAAATGAAAGGGGCTTTGCAGGCCGCGTAAGTGAATTTTTTTTGAGATAATGCGAGTTTTGTAAAACAACGGTTAGGTGCGTATCGGACCACGTGCAATGTAGGGTTCCGTAGCTGTCCACCCGTGAAATTGTCTATATTTGACATAACTAACAACATAATTTAAGTAATCAATGGAAATTGTACGAAAGTTTGCTTTTCCAAATACATTTAATGTTTTTATGTTCATCTATTAATGCCAACTAAGATGTGATAGTTGTCCTTTTAAATTAATTCTTTATACTACTACAGTGATTTTTCACATACCCAGTAGCAACCGGTTAGCTGGTAGAGGGCGAGGGACACTTTACTTCAACAAAAGTTAGTACTTTAAAAATTATTATCACGCAAACGAATAGCTAAATCAAAAATTGCATCTCCCAATTTACGTGTAGGGGAGGTACCCAAAAAATTTTTTTTCCTTATTTTATTATACCGTTTTGTCGACGTGATTACCGTAAAACGGGGTGAATAGGTTTCGCGGGGAGAGGTGGGTTATGTATGGGTAAATAAGGTTTGAGAGGGGGATGAGAAGGGATTTTAAGGCTACTGCTACAAAAAGAATGTATTCCAATTTAAAATGGAGCTTAATACGCATAATAAAAAAAAACGATCCAACAATCTTCCAAAATCACCTTTGTATGAAAACCCCTCTCACCAGTCTCACCCCAAATACGAGGCACTACGGGGTGAGGTGGGTTTTCCTCTTTATCGTCAAAGTTATGAAATGAAACTACCCAAAATAAAATAAAAACTAAAACACAAACGTCCGGAACACTTATTATATACACCATTCAGTTTTCATATGTAAAAATAAAATGTTATCTAGGTTTGAATTTCAGTTTTGACCCTACTCACCCCATTTTACGGTACCTTATATGTATACGCATATCAAATTATAGCTTTCTAGTAGTAGCGGTTACTGAGCTAACCCGCGGATAGATGGACGGACGGACGGACGGATATGACGAAACTTTTACCCTTCCTTACTACGTAACCCTAAAAATGAACGTGGGAGGTTATGTATGTGCGTGGGAGGTTATTTCAATTGTATCTTCTTCCCTATTCTGAATGTGACATTAAATGTTTGAACACAAATGAATGGAATTGCGATTAATGTAGACGGTGATATTCGTTAGTAACCGTGACTTAACTTTGGTATTTTTATCAATTTTAAATGATACATTTTTGTTCACGTATAATGTCAAAAAAGATGGGTTTTGATCACTGGTTAAATTAGGTCGATAAAAAGGGTTTGTCTTCAAACTTCTTCTATTTCACTTCACTCAGTGACACCCTGTGAACAAAACTGCAGCACCTTTGAAATTCACCTCAAAGCTCCAAAATCAAATTCTAAAGCTTAAACAACAAGCTAGTTTCGTATTCCTTCGACTCTTCCGAGCTTTCGGGTAAATAAAAATGGCTGAATATACCTTACAGTCCCTAGGGATGGCCAATAACTCTGTTCGGATTCGGCGTCTCCTCACATGGAAATCGAGCGCCGCCTGCGAGACGGACACCCGTATTGTGGTAACCCTATTGAAAATGGAAAATGAAATTTCGCCGGGAAGTTATATGGTAATGTCAATGGAGTTAACTATTATATTAGTTTTCATCGCTGTATGGTTTGCTGTAAATGTCGGACGGTATTCGTTTATGCGCTTTGCAATGACTGTGGCTAGCTAGACCATACTGTGCTCCACTAACATGTGCTGGGGTGTAATAATAATAAGGGTGTTTATGATACATATAAAGTAGATCGTTTATTAGTTTAGCAATGACGAATAAGATTAAATTTGGGCTCATTATTAAACTGTCTCAAACATCCCTGGTGAAAAAGCGGACGTGTTGTGTCAAAAATTGTTTATTGCATTATAGACGGATTTTAAAAGTACCTAACGGAATTTGAGTATATAGAATTGTTTGTCGGCCTGTTTAGTCTAGTTGGTAGTTACACTGCCTCCGAAGCAGCTAGAGGGCCCGGCGTCAAATCTGTTTTGAGCATTTGTTTCTGTGATGAGCCGACTTGGATGATTTCTATTTATTTAATTATGTATCTATTAAATATATCGTCGTCTAGTACCCATAACACTAGCCTAACATGGCGATGGATATACCTAAATATAACTACAACATATGTATGCTAAAGAACTTGAAGTCCACTAAACAATGCTTCAGTCAATATTGGAGGAGTACATGCATAAATTGCATAATGCAAGTACTGTGCGTATTTTAGCTTCTATTGATTGAGTTTATTGGAGTTAGCTTTTACGTTTTTATTGAAACTCATTTGAAACTAGTGTTAGTTATATTTTGATGGTCATGAATGTGAAATTAAAGGCCGAGACATACCGAATGCGTGCGTAGCTCGTGCATGTGCGCGTGTGCGTGGCGTGCACGTTGTATCGTATGAAATGTCATATTAGAAGGCCCGGAAAGCGATGAATGGATTGTGTGAGAGAGGATATGAGAAAGAAAGGAGTTAGCGCTGAAGTGACGTAGGTAGAGACTAGATGAATGGAAGAAGAAAACATGTTGCGCCGAACCTGCAAAGCGGGATAAAGACAAGGAGATTATGATGATGATGATGATGATGAGCTTGTACATGATACATGTCTCTTTTCATGAGTGTGACGGATAAACTGCAAGTTAATAAATATTTTGCCAATATTCTAGACACCATAAAAAACTATTACATTTTATCCACAACAGTCTACACGCACGCAAAGAAACCATAAATTATAAAAACCAAACCCCAACCAATTTCACGTTAGTTTCTTCCAATTTTTCAGTATCGATAAAAATGCTAAAGCTTCCCTTCAGGTAGGGTCCCGGGGGTTGGTAACTAGATTCCACTGTACAATAGCGCCTGGGTGTGAATGCCGAAGATTTAGACTAAATAGCTTTAAAGACGGGAATCCGAGTAGTGTTCGATACAGAAGTTAAGGAGGAAATTTAAATAAAGAAGTCTTTTTAATGTACGATCAGTCGCTCATCCTATTTTCATAGAGATACATATAGTAACTATTGACTTTGAGAGCTGCAGACCTCGCGATTTTATCGTTTTCAATTACAAAATTTTCAAAAAATTACTCTGCAAAAAATCCATATAAATATCTAACCTGCTCACAAATATTCACGAAAATCGGATGCGACCTGTTGAGGAGAACATCCGGCAATCCGGACATACGAAGACAATTTTTCCGAAGCTAAAACGGAGACCTTCGATTTACTCGGTCTATTAGATTGAACTGTATGATGCCATACAATAAAGACTAAAAGTAGCCATTTATTTCATCGTTATCATAAAAATTAAAACACAATCGTAATTAAGGCAAGGTACTTCATGCAGTTTGTAAGAGTAATTTAAGTGTATTACAGTTTTGATACTGTATCTAACTTTGTACAATCTTAATCCATAATTTACTTTCAATTGTAGAGTTCACGCTCTTTAATTTGTAACCTATTACGCAACTTTTTATTTAAATTTATTCGTATATACAGTTTGATAGGACTGTTTTAAGGGGCACCAAATATAACTTCGGGCCTGTACCTGTCATACTTCATAAGTTTTTTTTATTAATCTTTTTGTTTTCAAAAAACATGAAATGTCATCTAATAGCAAAGATTCTCGCAAACTTTATTCACTTTTATCGGCATCTCAAATCTATATAGGTAATAACAACGGAATCCCTTCACGCGGAACCTCCGACGAACTTTTGTTTCTAGATAAGATACAACTTCTTAGTACACATTCTGTAACGAAATACCTTTTGTAAACTAAAGACTTTCCAAGTTACAGGTCTTACATTGTAGCAGTATATGTGTCATTCTCACGAAAAAGGGAACCCTTTGTTAATGCCAGTAAAGACTATTTTAATTGCGTTAAGGAAATAGCTTCATACTGGTACTGCCGCTGCAAAAGCAAGTCCAAAACAAAAACATTTTCACTAAATGGTGAAGACAATTTTGTTTCTTAATAGGAGAATCAATAACTACGAGAGAAAAAAAACACTGTCCTTTTCCTGATCAATTCTATAAAAAATCCATATACAACGTCATCAATTTCAGTATCACGATTCGTAGAAAGCCTCCTAATGCTAGTAAAATCTAATGGCGATTTTGGAGCAAGGACTTACTCGACTGATCCGAAGGATTACAGGCTAAACGGATCAAACTTATGATAATGCGAAGTGACGGTGTTGCGCGGATCCGGAAGGTTGAGGTGAGTTGATAAATAAAAGAATATGGATGACGCCGGAAAAGAAGTTGGAAATACAGGTAAGCTGAGAGAGACCGGATCGCCTGTCGTATAACGATGGTAATATTGATAGTGTAAAACTGCCCTTATTCCAGTAACCATTGAATGTAGAAAGTTAGTCTTACCTATCTATCACGTTGTCATTTATATTTGGAAAAAAAGGAAGAGACGAAATAAATTTTGATTTACCGAGATTTCTTTATTTTATGAAGAAGCGGAAATTAAATTATATCCTAGGCCGATGATTGACGACGTTGTCATAAATAATATGTTGTTAAACAATTTCCCATTAGATAAAATAGGGAAACGAAATAAAAATAGATAAAATAGGCGCACATCAAAATAAAGCTCCAACAGATAGCTTTACTTGACGTGAATATCCTGAAATAAATAGGACTAAAACATTCACTGCATATTTTACAGCCAAACCTAAACAACGACAAAGTGTGCCAAATTACTGTAAGCATACGCAACAAATGACTCCAAATCCGTACATGTGGAAGCACATAAAGTTGGAAAAGTCATTGAGGATACATGTAGCTGTGTGCGTAATATATGCAAAATAGTAAATATACGATAAGTACGTGGTATCACGCGAACTCGGCATTTTGTTAGCATTTATATAAGACTGAAAACAACATGTTACAATACCAAAGATCATAAGCAAACAAGTCGCGATCAAACTAAATAAAACTCTATTCCAGTGGGGTAAATTGTGTTTCGGAGTGTGTGGGATAATGAGACATGATGTTTGAGGGTAGGAGAAATTGCTAATAATAACAAATGATGGGTCAAGGGTGAACGAAGGAGGAATCAAAAGGAATTAGTGTACAATGACAAATGTGGTCTAACTGCCAGTGTGCAATAAATTCTGTTTAAAGATGGCCACAGGCCACAGGAACTATCGCTTCGTTGGTTTTATACGTGTATTGTAAATACCTAGCTAAGTTGGTCTGCTTAAGTTATTTTATATGTCAGTAGCTGAAAGAGCTACGCAAGCCAGTTGCTCAAATTGATCTAGACAGTTTCTTACTTAAATATACTTATAATAAAGATGTGGTTCGATAATGTTGATCTCCTGAAACGTGTAGCTACTTTGGCTGCTAACCGTATATTGGTGATTTTCATGGCAAAGGTTGCCTTTCACCATTAAGAATGTAGTGCAAGAGTACATCTTTCCGTCTATTTTGCTATTCTCTTAGGAAAGAAAGAAAGAAAAATATTTATATCCACCCGATACGAGTAAATACTAAAATAAAGCAAACTCAGCGCGTGCTGTTCCAGCCATTGCGGCTTCACGGCGCTGGTTTTCAGTTCTTTCCTCTTCTGTTACATTGACTTACTCTTTACAACCAAGACAACATAGAAAAAAAGAAAAGAAACAATACACTAAATTGTATTAAAAAATACACTTTAATTTCTGCCATTCCCAGTCTCCCATATAAAAAATCTCATTTATATTAGCATCAATCAAAGTTAAACAGAAATTAGCTTCGGCTTCGTCAACTTTTTCCAATAGCCTTAAATTAACACCACCATTTGAACTTTCCACTTCCAAAGTTGGTTGGACACTTTTAATTATTAATATTGAATTACAGTGGATTTGTGAAGACTAGTTAATTTGCTCATTTCAATTTTATAAGCTATGTAACAAATTTATCACAGTTATACAATCGCTTGTTTAATAGTTAATAGTAAACAAAAGAAATAAAATGGTGAGAGGGTAAAAAAAGTGTAGAAAAAATTATACACTTGCACCATTTACTTGAAAACGCAATTTGTAGCTCGAGTATTTTTTGCCATGAAAAGTGCTAGAATGCAATCAAACTTGAGAAATCTATTATTGTATGCGTGTATAGGAATCAGCCTGTTCCCTCTCATACATGAGAAGAGACTTGTGCCCAGCAGTGGGATGTACCTACAAAGACTAATGATGATGAAGATAAGAGGAATCATTGGCAAAAAGAATTGTGTTGGTAATATTATAACGCAAAAAAAACATTTAAGGTTTTTGTTCATTTGTGTTATTCTATGTGATAAATAAGAAGGTTTAGCAAACAAATAAATAACAAGTATACGTAGAAGTACCAAAACTCAGTAATACTGGCACGGTAAATAAAAGTACAAGATAACGCCTATGAAGAAGTAACGTTCTTGCCGTAGGTAGCATAAATTAGACGTAGATTATCAAGTTCGGTCATTACAGGAGCCCTCGGGATAAGGGCTCGGTGGTGAATGCGCTAAAATACCTACTTATGGCAAAAACTTGCTGAATTATGGTAAGGTACCTCTCCAATATTTGATATAGGCGTTTTTAAAGATATTGGGACTAAGTCGTGAAATATTTCATGTGTATGAAAAGGTTTTCGTTCATAGATTATGCCTACTCATCGTATCATCATAATCAAATAAGTTGCAGAAATTATGATATTTCTCAATCAAAAAGTTAAATTATCATGGATACAGCTAGATCTAGTTAACCATCTCATGTTACATCGGCCAACGCTACGGGTTCACACTTTCTTGATAAAATCGTCTGCAGGCTGGCCGTTTCTGTTGGTAGATAATTCAAATAAAGAACGCTGTGAAATGCATTCGAAAATAATCCTAGAGATGTGAACAACGCTACGGCCGATAGTACGAGTATATAATTTGTTAAATCCTATACTTTTGTTCTTTTTTGTCAACTGTTATATTCAATATGAAGTAATTGTTAAAATTATTCAACCATCAACATTGCGAAAAAGTATGATGGTTTTTAGTGGGATATCTTACCGCTTTAATAATAACGGAGTAATACAATAATTCCTAAATATATACGAGTATTTGCGTTTAATCTTTTCACATATGTACAAAAATTACACTTTTAGAAAACTTCCTGGAATGCCACCATTGCTCACTTTGCTTATTTAACAAACAAAAGTCGTTTTAGTTAAGCGTTTTCTAAGGGCCCTAACGACCGGCTCGCCTGTCTGTCTGTCACATATCTTTGAAAGTTTCGTAGAATCGCTAACGACTAGCCGTGTTCATATTACTAAGTAATTTGGGCAAAAATACTCATATTCATAATGGCCGAGCCCTTTTGGTGTGGTAAGTGGTGTAGATTTACTGTTCCTCATTTTCTATACTAATCATCATGTCAACCGAAAGACGTCCACTGCTGGACATAGTCCTTCCCCAAAGACTTCCACAATGACCGGTCATGCGCCACCCGCATCCAGCGGACACCCGCGACCCTTGCCAGGTCCAGCAAGTGAAGGGCCAGCTCACGCTGCGCCTTACGATTCGTGGGACCTACTACACTAATAATCATAGCTTTCTTTGTTACCGTCAGGATAAAACAAGTTACTGGGTTTACTTATGTATGAAATTGTGTGGTTTTCGCAAATGTTTTATTTTCCTAGTCGAAATGGGCGTCCAATTGCAGAGAAAGGCGTCTATGATTAGTTTCCCATATCTTATTGTTTTCAGAAGTGGTATATCTTTGAAGTAAAAGAAATGTCGTATCGTATCAGGAAGTCAAAAACCTGGCGTACGATCTAAATGGAAAATACGTATGTGTTTTAGGATTTTTGTATAATAAACCTAGCCTAAATTTATACGCTTTAAGTTAAAAAATCCTGAAAAATTAAACTTGTGAAACATCTATTTGATTTTCTAAGTGATGAAATATTCAGAAGACTTGACTCGAAATTTGTCTGTAAGCCTCATATGGATTTCTTTATGATTCAATATAACTGGAAACATAATGAACGATTGTCCTCTTCTACAATTATATTCCATAGGAATAAATGCATACTACTCATCATTTTTTTTAACCGTGTAAAGTCCCCTCCTATCAAGTTGGACCGGGGATCTGATCGGTCCAACTTGTCGGGGGAAGCCGTTGGATGAGGGCGGCCCAAGACTGGTCGTTGTAGAGCGTCTTGGGAGCGGCCTTGGTCCAGCAGTGGACGGCGTTCGGCTGATATAATTTTATACTAGTCATTTCCTCATTCCTGAGGATTCTGATCACTTATGAATCTGAGGATCACGATCCGTGGGAATTTAAGTCACTAATAAACAACTGAACAAGGTCTGACACCCTCAACAAGTCTTGTGGTCCCATGCATAAAGCGGGTCACATGGCCTTTGACCGCGTCGTATGAAAGGACTTCGTGACTGGTCATGATTGTCAGTCATGAGTGAACAACGAAGAAAAAGTGAAGCTAAAAACAACACTTGGTGAAATTCGTACAAAGAAAAAATGATTACCTACTGAAACTCCAAATTGGCAGAATGTTGGCTATTTCGCCGCGTAAGTATGTACAATAGCAAATCACAGTAAATCCCCGGAACCTGGGCGGTAGATTTACTCGAACTTGGTCGCAGTTGGCAAGTAATATGCATAATCGTCAGCCGGAGCTTTGGCCTCCTTAAGTAATCTGGGCCAAGTGGAAGAGTCAGCGATTTACTAAAGCAAAATTATTGAATATAAACTTAAAACAAGCACGAGAAGAAGTAAGCTCAGAAGAATGTGAATAGACTACGTTGAAAACGGTGCGAACAGGAAGGATATCAGTGAGGTGGTGTTGGAGTGGTATGAATCAAAATAATATACTGCGCCGACTCCAAGTACATGAGATAAAGGCCAGCGAATGATTGTGGGACAAAGTTACTTACTAGGCAGGCTCGATGACCCACAAAGGACTTTGGCCTTTGACATGAGAGAACGCCACTCTTATCTATTCTGCGCCACCTCACGCCAATTGAGTTCTCCGAAGCGGTATCTGGGACGACCAACCGGAGATTTTCCACGAGGCCGACCCACACACAAACAACGTGATTAAATTAGTAAAAGGTCATTTAATATAAATAAATAAATAATAATAATAACCAGCAATAGTCCCTGTAGCGGGTGCTGTCTCTGTGTGCGTCCCATGACTCGGGCAGGGACAGCATCCGCTCGGTGTACCCCTTGCATTTCATTAAATTGTCAAATGGGCCTCTACGTTTTAGCTATGTGGTACTCGTTTGGTACTTAGGTTCCGCGCACGCCTTCTTAAAGGTCCGGGATACCATTGTACCGTGAGCGGAAAAGACATAAAACAAAAAACAAAAACTGCATGCGCGCCTACTATGGGGCGACAGATGGAGGTACAAATCTATCCGCGTACCGTGTTAGGATGCTTACTCTGTTTCGGGCGCTTGAACCAGCCATTTCCGTGTCTGCGCAACGGCTATCGGATCAGGTGCGCGTCATCCAACGGCTCAAGCGTTTGGATGATGCGACACTTGATCGGCTCCGTCTGGAGGCACTCTCTGCTCGCGCAGCCTCCGTTTCGGCGCGGGACCCACTCGCCACGTTGCCGGCTCCGATGCCCGCACCCGACACGGCAACAGGGGCACCGCGGGTCGATCTCAGTACCGACGGGGACTGTGCGAATCAGAGTGTGAGTACCCAGGCCGATGGGCAATTGAGGAGGGCTTTGGAAGAGGCGATTACGCGGTATCGCTCCACAACCAGTTCTAGGCCGCGACTACCACGCTTGCCCGTGAATAGACGCAATCTAGCGTTAATGGGAGCCCTGAACGATCTCCTAGTCCCGTATTTACGGGCTAGCGAAGATTTGATTGATACGCACTCAATTATGTACTGCGGGGCCATAGCGGCGTGCCGTGTTGCTCGCGTCAAGTTTCCGGACGCTGACCGTGCACCTAGGACCGCCGGGAGTGTCCCTACTTGGCAGGTACGAATTGAGCGGCGTATTGACACGTATAGGACTCTCATTGCAAAGCTGATCTGCTTCAGAGGGGGCAATAGCCGCCCCCGAGTAATGCGCTTCGTGAACCAGGCCTTCGCGGGGACTGGTGTAAGACCCCGTGATTACATGACCTGTGTCACGGAACGCATTGACTTTCTGAAGCAGAAAGTTTATGCATGGGCAAGCCGTATTCGTCGCTACAGAGAGCGTGTGGACCGATACCAGCTGAATCGCCTTTTCCAAAGCGACCAAAGGAAGGTATACCGGAAATGGGAGGGAACCGACCATCGTGTGTCTGACGGACAGCGGCCGGATGCTACTGCCATGGTTAACTTTTGGCGTAGTATTTGGTCGGTGCCTGTCGAGCACAACGAGGGCGCCTGGATAGATGTTGTCAAGCGCGAGTGTGAGTCCATTGAACCCATGGGGTCTGTTACCGTCAGCCCCGAAGACGTAAGTTGTGCCATCCGTACGGCTCCGAACTGGAAAAGTCCGGGCCCGGATGGATTGCACAACTTCTGGCTAAAATGGTTTCGATGCTCACACGCGCGTTTGGCAGCACAGTTCCAACAAGCCCTCGAGCTCGGTTCCCTGCCGTCTCCCTTAACAACTGGTGTTACCTCCTTGCTCTACAAGTCCGGTAGTACCACGGAAGCGAAGAACTACAGACCCATCACGTGCTTGCCGACGCTATACAAGCTCCTTACATCCATTTTGAGAGCAAAAATTAACACGCACATTGTTGCGAACAACATTCTGGCCCCCGCTCAAAATGGATGTAGGGTTGGGTCACGTGGTACTAAAGAGCTCCTCCTCATAGACATGACCATTTGCCAACGAGTCCGGCGAAACAGGGGGACCCTCTCGGCCGCCTGGATTGACTATAAGAAGGCCTATGATTCGGTGCCTCATTCATGGCTGAGGAGGATCTTAGAACTGTATAAAGTGGATGCAGTTTTGAGATCCTTCTTAGTTGCTTGCATGGGGCAGTGGACCACAGTCCTTCGTCAACCTGAGGGAGGAGAGGGCCCCTCTGGCCCGCAGGATTCCATCAGGATTGAGCGAGGTATTTTTCAGGGTGATAGTCTGAGTCCCTTGTGGTTTTGCCGAGCGCTGAATCCGCTCAGTACCCTGCTGAAGGATTCAGGACTAGGTTGCCAGCTACGGAGAGAGGGTGAGGTCATTTCTCATCTGCTCTACATGGACGACCTTAAACTATTTGCACCAAATAAACATGACCTGTTGGAGCTACTGAAAACCACAGAGGTCTTCAGTAGTGCCATCAAAATGGAATTTGGTGTCGATAAGTGTGCGGTCATGCATGTACAGCGGGGGAAAGTTGTAAATTCCACAAATTTACATATTTCTGAGACAATCGCTCTCAGATCTCTCTCCGAAGCAGAAACCTATAAGTATCTTGGTATGTCACAGTCTTTGGGTATCGAGGGTGGAGACATCAAACGGGCGGTGAGGGAGCGCTTCTTCTGTCGCCTGACAAAAGTACTCAATAGTTTTTTGTCGGGCGGCAATAAGGTTCGCGCCTTCAACGCCTGGGTGATGCCGTTGCTCACATACTCCTTTGGCATATTAAGGTGGACTCAGACTGAGCTCGATTTCCTGGATCGAAGGGTACGTGTACTGCTCACTGCGCACCGTATGCTACACCCACGATCTTCTGTTATGAGACTGTACATCCCGCGGAAGCTTGGAGGTCGCGGCTTCTTAAATGCCAAAGACCTTCACAACCGCGAGGTGTGCAGTCTCAGGGATTACTTTCTAAACAGTGAGTGTGGGATGCATCGTGACGTAGTGGCAGCAGACGCATCTTTCACCCCGCTCTCCATGGCAAACGAGAACTGGCGCAGATTTAAAGTACTAAGCACCGACGACCGCAGGGCGGTATGGAAGAGTAAGGAGCTACATGGGCGGTTCTACAAGGCCCTTACGGGGCCCGACGTAGACCTGCTCGCATCGGTGAACTGGCTACGTTTTGGGGATCTTTTTGGGGAAACTGAAGGTTTTGTCTGTGCAATTGCGGACGAGGTTATCATGACGAACAACTACCGGAAATATATCCTGAAGGACGGTACGGTCGACATTTGTCGGGCATGCCGCCGTCCCGGAGAGTCACTCAGGCATATTATTTCTGGTTGTAGTCATCTTGCTAACGGCGAGTACTTGCACAGACATAACTTGGTGGCCAGGATTATTCACCAGCAGCTTGCTCTTTTATACGGTCTTGTAGACTTCGAAGTGCCGTATTATAAGTACACACCTGCGCCAGTTCTCGAAAATGGTCGTGCAACGCTCTATTGGGATCGATCTGTCATCACGGACAGGACTATTGTAGCCAACAAGCCTGATATCGTGCTGACAGATCGATTGAAGCGCCAGGCAGTGCTCGTTGACATCACCATCCCCCATGACGAGAACCTCGTGAAAGCTGAGAAGGACAAAGTCAGCAAGTACCTAGACTTGGCACATGAGGTAACCGCCATGTGGGATGTTGATTCAACGATTATTGTCCCGATAGTCGTCTCTGTGAACGGTCTAATTGCGAAGAGTCTCGACCAACATCTCAAGAGACTCTCGTTAGATGGCTGGGTCAAGGGTCAAATACAGAAGGCGGTACTCCTGGACACGGCGCGGATAGTCCGGAGGTTCCTCTCTCTGTCGCCCTAACCACCGGTAGCTTAGGCCCCGCCTCGCTGCCGGCGGCACCCTAGGTTAGGTTTTTTATGATGCTTTTATATTATGTACGTGTATTATTATATTTTACTTTTATAAATGTTTTGTAAAAAACCTAACTTAAGTTTTAAGAAAAATAAAGAGAATAATATACAATTAGTTAATACACTGTCTTATGACTTGGACCAATCATACGAGTTTAATTTACATACGCGATTTACTTAGGCCCTGTGATGATAGTGCGTAAGTTTGGTTATTCGCGCGGCTCCGCCCGCCTTGTGCAAGCAGATTATACTAACGCGTCTCTAATTAATTCTCATGATATTGTTTAGCAGCCTTGATTAAGTTACACGGATCATTGTTTAATTATACCGCACATTATAAACGTAAACATATCTTTACATTTTGGCAAAGGATAGGAGTCTTTCATTTTGAATTAGTTCGTTTTGTTCTACGTTGGTTTGCTAATACTTCTAGTTAAATATTTTTTATGTATGCGTGCTACTGTTTTATTTGTTTACGTGTGGTCAGCGATTCTTCGCCAGTTTTACTTATTGATAAGTGCCGAACAAATGTGGAAATAACTCCACCTTAAACAAGACCTGCCTGTGGCGAGGCGTCCATAAAATTTGTTTCCCATTTCTTCCTGGTCGTAACCTCATGCCTGCGGGATGTGACTGCTATCGGTGATGACGCTTTCAACCACTGCTCTCCAGGCCGCGCGGTCTTGAGCCTTCTGTACAGTCGCCTGTAATGTGGACCCGGCAACTTCTTGGACCGCATCTGTCCAGCTTCGTGGTGCACGTCCTTTGCACCTCCTTCCATCGACGCGCCCAGTAATTATGCGCCTTTCCAGCGTATCAGCGCCGCGCCTGACCATGTGTCCAAAGAACTTGAGGACTCTTTGAGTATATACAAATGGCGGACAGCCTTGTTTTTATATTAAGCTCCTGCTCGATTCCAATAGGTTTGCCTATTTTGAGTACTTCATTTTACAGTTTTTGGAGAAATTGTAAGCCAAATTAGCTCCGGTTTGCCAATGTAAAGCCCAGGTATGTGGTATTGCGTTCCTTGTGAGTCAAGTCGCCATTACTCCCGAAGATGAGTGACACGGACACGGTGATGAAAAAGAGAGACTTGCATTCAAATAGCTCTAGCTATCGACACAGCCAATCCTCAAATCAATATAGGGTTTGCAACAGTTAACCACTTGGAGTCGTAAGTGTCCATAAGCTACGATGTTGTTTACCTCAACTTTTTTACAAATAAAAAAAAAAATTGGTTTTTGGTCGATTCAGACCTTTAGATGCTCAAAAATCACCGTTTTTAGTACGCTTTACGATTTTGGATGTATAAAACTTAAGACACTTAAGTATAAAAATAATATTTTTGAGCCAACACTTAAAGTTGTCAGCACACTTACTTACCTCAGTTAAAAAATTGTCTGTATTTCGCATACAAAATATTGCTCAGACGTTTTTAACTGGTACTGCGTAGATGTGCAATAATTGGTGTTTACCTGAAAAAAAAAAACATTGGTATGGTTAATTGTTTATTAAATTCTAATACAGTAAAAGGCAGACTGATATTGCAATAAAAAATTAACTACCAGTCAACCTTAGCGTAAAGCAGATAAATTGACATTCTTGTGATATGTAAATGTAGTTTTTAAGAACGAAAAAAAAGACACAATTACGCTTGTCAAAATAAATGACAGAAATCCGTCACGTTATTAAAAAGCTGACGCGTGACAAAATAAAACCGGTAATACCCCAGCACATTATCATTAAATCCGTGGGGCCTTTAATCCAAAAAGAAATCCACCAGAATCCCAAATCGGGGGTCTTTTGAACAGCTTCAAAGTTAAATAACCCCTACGACAAGTTGTCGCGACATCAAAACCACAGCACCCATTTTAAACCTTATTCCAAGCACCACAAGATCGATTGTCAATAGCAACTCAGAGAGACCAAGAAACAAAATGCTGAGCCGCGCAATTCAGACTGTATTTCCGGCAACATGAGTTACATTTTAAGTTAACAAATATTTAAATTTATTCAACTTGAACAGCAACTGAAAGTGGACTCTATAACTAATTGCCTTAGGTGCTGAATCACTTGTAGGTGCGCGGAAGCCGGCCAGGGGTGCTGAACCTGGGTGCGATTTTTCACTGAGGCCCGTTGAATGACGTCTGTATATTTTACTAGTTAAGTGACAGATGGGTGAGGGCTGCGCACTATTTATTGTGCTATTACAGTTTGGTTGCCAAATGCCGAGCTTGGGGCTGACAGTTGAAAATTGGTCTCTCACTCAACCAACCTTTGTTGGGATTATTATACAATTGTGTACAATTGTACACAATTCTCGTATCTGTTCAAAGGTTATCGGTGGAAGTTATTGCCGTTTTATTCGTTGCGTATTGGCGGATAGTAAAACGAGAAACCAATTTGCTTTTATTGTGCCAGACCTGTGTAAAATTCAATCTATTTATGATCTACGTAAAGGTTGAATGTCTACGACATTTTCGTTAGAGATGACGTTTTATCTTAAGTACTATATTTATAAATTGTCAACTTCACAAAGGACGTTAGATATATTTATTTCCTTCAGAAATTTACGTACAGTTTTACGTTCAAAAAATTAATTTACTAACAGCTAGTGCTAGTAAACAGCTATTTGTGACTTTGACAGTTTGATTTAATAAAATAGACAGAGATTTTCGGGAGATAACTCCTTTTAATATTTATATGTCTAAGAATAGCAAGATTGGGCAATAATAGCAGCTCAATGAATTTAGGCGACAGCTTAAATGTATATAGAATACTAAAAAAAAAAAAATTTTGAGCTCTATCGACTACAAATAAACTTGTGTCAGGTATTTATAAGTGGCCTGCCCAGTCAGTTACTTTTGCTGCTGATTGTGCACAAACGTTTGTAAATACTTTTTGTATTAACGCATTATTTGTATCCTATGGAACACGGAACAATTTAATAGTCTCATTATATCATATTTTTGGTCACTCATCACATTAAAGCAGGAAGTCTATAATGACTGTAAAACGGAACGAATCCCGCCGGGACCGTCCAAATGACTTAATTACGTCATCGTCGCCGATTATCAACGCAAATGAATATTTTAACGCGGCACTGATGCCTCTATTAGGCTCAATTTGTACATGTCACAGATGCGGGCTGCATATAATCGATTTTCATAACACAATCAACAGTTATTCGTGTGAGACGGTTTTATTTTATCATTGGTACGTTATTTTTAAACAATTGTTTGAACCAATAATAATGGATTGAAATGAGAGTTGGTAAAGGGTCGCCAACAAGTATGTGGCACTTCTAAAGTTACAAGCATCCATACGCTCGCTTGTTTCCACCGACGTGGTATAAAAATAATCCTTTTTAATTACTTTGAACCCATTCCAGTGAATAACACGTTACAGATTAGGCATTGAAATAGAAATACAATTGTTATCATGTTGACGACACCAGAGAATATGTCATTATTTTAATAAAAAAATGTTCCACGTCCCTTTGTTTCGTCAGATTTATCTCGTTCATCCGCTAAACAAAAAGGTTTCCCACCCCTGCATAATAGAACTAAGGTAAGCAAATTTCTCCATTGGAGTACACTCGAGCAAACCTATTTCCACAACCTCTTATCTTACTCATTCCGAAAATCACAATATGTGTCTTGCGCTCTTCAAAATAAAGCCCGTTTTCTAAAATAAAGAAAACTCAAGAAACGACGTTGGAAACTAAGTCCAAATGCAAATACTTAAATCCGAAGAATCGTTACCGAAAAGAATCAATACGAAGTTCGCTTTCTGTGACCAAATTGAATCTTGAAGTTCGGGAAAACAAACAAAAGTAAACTTTATAAGGTAGGTAACAAGGTCGATGGGGACGCAAAGTATTTGTCCGTCACTATCTGTTCCGACCGAGTGCGTTGTAATGTCATTACTTTGACAGTTGTAATATTGACAGAGACTGTGGCAGTTGTAGATACGATTGTCCATTGGGTATTAATGTTCACAGTAATTTCCACGCCATTTGTTTTAGGTGCGTGTGGGGGTGATGGCGAATAATGTTGTGATTAAGATTGTTAGAAAAATATGTACTCACTGACTTTTGTCCGTCAGTCACTTCCAACATTCATTGTTGCGCCACCCGCATCCTTTACCGGATCATCAGTCCACTTTATGCATGTGTATAGTCGCGTATAAATTTGTAACAGTGACATATGTACTTATGTTGTATTTGTAGTTTTTGTTTACAATTTAACGGAATTGTTGACTTTGTACACTCATAAACTTCTGTGGGATAGGTAATGAGTATGGACTCATTACCTATCCCTTTCATGCTATTCTTAAATAAATATAAATGTTTTTATTGACCTCATCCCAATTTTTGACATACACAGCAAAACAATCGTGCAACCCTGTTTTTGCCCGATTCCATCCCACGTTTACTTAAGCCTCTAGAAATGTAATCAACTATATCAATGGGCATTCCATTCATACGAAATCTGAACAACCAGTGCCATTATAGGACCTATTCAGGGCTGAACTGTAATTAATCAAAATAGCCGCAAAGGGTTAGGGTTGCCACAAATCTGTAACTGTTTAAACTGTGTTTAGTTCCGTAATTTATGCTTGGGAGGAATGCAATTTGCAACGACGTGCCTTGGGCAGATGAAGGGATAACGACATCTGTCCTTAATATATTAAAAAGCCAGTTTAGTTTGAAGCACTGGAAACATGTGAGTTATACTTAAAAAAACATTGCTTAGTATTGATAAGAATTGAGAAAATTGCGTTAGTTCTGATAAGTATTTGAGAAAATTGCGTTAGTTCTGATTTGTCATTATGTATAATATTTCTACACCTGCACGTTCTGTTTACACATCAAATAATACATTATCAACATTTTCAAACTTACGACCTTATAGCTGGGCATAGGCCTCCTCTCATTGATGAGACGGAACATCTTAAATATAAATTTTAAATACATCAGAATAACAGCTCTAACACCAAATCAGAATACTTAAGCGTCGAAAGTGAATGATTTAAGCCACTCCAATCTTAAATTTCACAGCCATTAAAACGAAAGGGGAGTCACCCCTGGAAACTAAATAATATACGTTAGTGACAACCTTAGCTGGAAGCTACCTTTGTACAAGAAAGACTTATGTTCATTGGCGAATTAAGGCAGTTACACCCTTATTTCACAGACAATTTTCTCCTTAATCGTGTTCCACGAAGCGGTTTTGTACGTTTGTCCCTTTTGTTGGAATATGACTTACATTAGAGAAATCTATTACGTTTTTGTAATATGTTTTACGAATACTTTGACTTTGTGTGATATCTTTTGCGCAGTTTTAAAATAACGCCCGGAGCTCGGAAAGGGTATATGCTGTTCATATGTGGTTAATGTCATGAGTACTCATGCGGCATGTACGGTCGAGGAATTTGAATGTTTCTCTCTTTTGGACTTTATTCCATTGGAACATACAACACAATTGTAGTGTACAATATTCATACGGATGCACCCTGACAATCATCATCATCCTCCTAGCGTTATTCCCAGTACAGTTGCATCCTGAGGGATGCCTGGGGTCCGCTACCTAATCCCAAGAATTGGCGTAGGCACTAGTTTTTACGGAAGCGATTGCCATCTGATCTTTCCAACCCGAGGGGGAAACTAAACCTTATTGAGATTAGGCTTGTCAAGTGAGTGGGCAACTTGACAAGCCTAACTTGGCTTAACGACTGCTATCATAGACAGCAACCGGGATCAACGGCTTAACGTGCCTTCCAAAGCACGGGAGCGCTCAGTTAGTAACCACTCAAAGCGGTCACCCATCCAAGGACTGACCTCGCCTGACATTGCTTAACCTCGCGTACCGCACGCGAGTTGTGTCTAAAACATCTACAATGACCTCCTCTATCATCCCTGAAACGCTTTGCATCCTGTTACCAAACACCCTGTATAAATGCTGTTACTCTGTAGTAATCAATTATGAATTCGTTTTGAATTTTTACCTATGTAAAATAGATAAAATTTCCTTACAGATAATAAATCACTGAGTGTATAAAGTTTATTTGCGAAAAATCTGTACGGTTTAAGATGCATTACTTTTATTAGTGCCCTTTGAACTTTGTTTAGATTTCAGCCTCAACACAAATTAACTGTAGGTAAGGTACATCATACTAAAACTGGCTCCAAAACTACTCAGTCTACCCAATTAGTATCTAGAAAACAAGTTTAACATTCAGACCATAGCTTCAAGATCTGAACCGAATCGTAACAAGGGTGTAAATCAATTATAACTATAATAATACAATAACCGAGGCCGAAAGGAATTATCTATATTCAAAAACTATTTTGAAATCATAACGAATTAATAAAGTTGGTTATCGAATATTATTCAAAGATGCAATTGAATTGAGTAAGAGAAAAACGAAGCGTTAGCATCAGAAAGAGCTTACAGAAATAAGAAGTTTGGAGCTGTGCTATTTTACTTTTAGACACACATTCACACACACTTAAACAGAGACTAAGTAGCTATAAAGAATAAAAATTTTAGTAGTGTTAGTTTAATACGTAATATATTTTAATATTGTAAATATCTTCCCTTATGTACCTAACTTTCATAATGTCGTCTACTATTGTTAATCACACTCGCAAAAGGCCAAGTTACAGGCTCAGCCTAGTTTGGTCTCTGATAGAATCTCTTGTAATGTACTTATCGATTTTTAAACAATAAACCATTTATATTTGTACGTGTATTTGTATTAGACACTAATAAATGCCCATATAAAGACGCATGTTATTGATGGCTTATTTAAGACACGCTGTTAATACTACTATAAGTGCCTATAACAAAAACTCAAAACACCTATTTAAATGAAATCCTCGACATGTGAAAAATATAATTGGAAATTACGAATTTACATGGCACCAAGTAGACAAAAAAAAACGCGGGCTCGGTAGTGCACTCGTCAAGAGGTAAAGGGCGTGATTAGCAGCCTTTTTTGCGGTGTGTTAATCAGTTAAGAATTTTACGCTTACAGAAAAAAAATCCTGATTCTTGACAACCCTAGGTACACGAAGTGTTTTTGTTAGGATAATTTAATCTGCAAATTACGCTTTGTTTCATTTGAAAATAAATAACTAGTGCAGTTCAACGCAGTGCTATTCCATGATCAACTTAAAATACACAGTTATTTTAATAAAATAATATTATATAAACACACAAATTAATTTAAAAGCAAGGCATTCAACTGTGCCGATAAAGAGCAAATCTTATACTTAAATTCGTCACCCTTCTGTGAGCATTCCACCAATCAGAAGCCTTGTACGACCTGCGCATACTAAAGAAGACCACGATTACATTTGCTTGCCAAGCTAGCCTTATATTGCGGGCATAGATAGTAATTTCGCTTGCCGTGAATGAACTGTAGAATTTTGTACTCGGAAAAAGAGTAGAATAGAGTGGCCATTTCGTTTACTAAATCAACGGAGGTTGAGATTTTATGACTTTGCTTTTAGTATTCATGTATTTTAGTTTAAGCCCGCTACTTTTAATTTATTGCAATTACCAAAATTTGTATTCAGTGAGTAAAGTAAAATATTAAGAAAAAAAATATTTACTGGATAACCCGGGACCTCCGGCTTCGTAGGCAGAGTCACTACCAACTAAGTGGTCTCTTAAATGACTTGTGTTAATTCGCACGCATATCCACTGGATGTGCGTGCGATTTCAATGGATATTTCTACCATTTTTATAACTTTTCAATTCAATTAAATTAAGTCCATTAAGAGTTGAATTAACACAAGTAATTTAAGACCACTTAGTTGGTAGTGACCCTGCCTACGAAGCCGGAGGTCCCTGGTTCGAATCCTGGTCAGGGCATTATTTGTGCATTTATCACGAATATTGTTCCTGAGTCTTGGATGTTTCATATGTATGTAAGTATGTGTTTATCTATATAAGTATGTATATCGTCGTCTAGTACCCATAATACAAGCTTTGCTTAGTTTGGTAGTAGGTAGATTTGTGTAAGATTGTCCCCCAATATTCAATATTTTATTATTTTTATTAACCGACTTCAAGATTTCAAAAGAGGAGGTTATCAATTCGGTTGTATTTTTTTTAAATGTTTGTTACCCCATAACTCCGTCATTTCTTAACCGATTTGGAAAATTCTTTTTTTGATTGTAAGTATATATATCCAAGTTGGTCCCGTTTTTGTCAAAACGCAGTTCTGATGATGGGATCCATGAGGAATTGAGGGAACTCCTCAAATCTTTAAGGCAAACATATCGTGATTTTTGTGTTTTTATCAACAAGTCAAGCATTTTCATCCAAAAATGTGACATTGGATGAAGTGGAACTGCTGATGATGATCATAACAGAACTCTTCAACGACGAAAAGTTCACGTTTGGCGATTTGTCCTCCTAGCTGTGGTTGTTAAGCAAGTTATATTTTCACGATTCATTTTTGTCATGCTCGATTTTTGATGATGGGATCCATGAGGAATTGAGGGAACTCCTCAAATCTTAAAGGCAAACATATAGTGATTTTTGTGTTTTTATCAACAAATCGAGCATTATCATACAAGAATGTGACATTTGATGAAGTGGAACTGCTGATGATGATCAGAACAGAACTCTTCAATGACGAAAAGTTCACGTTTGCCGATTTGTCCTTCTAGCTGTGTTTGTTAAGCAAGTTCTATTTTCACGATTGATTTTTGTCATGCTCGAGTTCTGATGATGGTATCCATTATGAATCGAGGGAACTCCTCAAATGTGAAAGGCACACAAATAGTGATTTTAGTATTTTCATGAACTAATCAAGCATTTTCATTCATAAAAGTGACATTTGATGAAGTGAAACTGCTGATGATGGTCAAAACGGAACTCTTCAACGACGCGTAATTCACGTTTGGCGATTTGTTCTCTTCGTTTTGTTTGTCAAGCAAGCAAGGTTTTTTTCATGATTCCATGGAATTGAGGGTACTTAGTCTTCTACCATTATAAACATACTTATAGCCATTTTCATTTTATTATATAGAATCTAAGAGTGCACCATCTAAGTATAATAATCTTTCACCGGCCTCCCCCATTGAAGTCGGTTTTTTTTCTTAAAAAATATTCCATTGATGGCGTCCGTTGTCTTCGACAACCTGTATGAAACTTTATTGTTCCCACGAGTTAAATCTAGATAAATTTACTAGTAATTATTTCTTGAAGACCTTACAAAACTGGAATATCTTTATTGCCGGTAAATGTAAAATTACATTTCTAAAAGTTCCACTGTGTATACCATTCGTCAATACGTAAGCTGGGACCTTCGATTCTATCTATTTCCCTACTCTATGTAACCATCCCTTGAGATTCGTATTTGAGGGGTGCCTAGTTTGCCCCTCCAATCGCTCCGTGCTTATGTTTTTAATGTCTCATACAATAATAACGGACATTGTCTGTGCCACTGCACCATAGACAATGGGTAATCCCGTCTTTCATAAATATTGAATTTGGGGTACCCCGCTGTTTTACCCGATTATGGGGAAAAGTTCGACTTTTGTCCCATGTATGCCTATTTTATTTTAATATACGAGTCATGGATGATCCTTTGATGTGACATTGAATATAATAATCTGACTGTCATCATATGGGAATGATTGACGACTTTTATAAATGGAGAAAATAAAGCACTATCTACATTTTTTTATTGTTAGAAGATCAACAGCTGTAACATAGAAAAGGGACATAAGTCTATTGTCTGAAAATAGACATAAGTCTGTATCCTAGTTATAAAACTAGGATACAATTGTGAAGCCAATGACTGGTCTCCCTAACAGATACATATATAAAAACTTACGAATTTGCTTACAGTATATGATCGACAAAACTTGACCCTACACTTTACAAAGAACACAATATTAGAAGCTAAAATCAGGGTAAATTAAGTACTGCACGAGACACGAGTGTGGTAGCAGTGACGGGGTAAGTTGACAACGGTTAGTTTCATTTTTGACATTTTCAAACCTCCTCCAAACCGGATATCCGCTTTAAGTTATATAATTTCCTTGCGAGTCCTCTCGCAGTCTCCCGTGACTATCAACAAAAGCGTCCGTTGTCCAAATTCGTATTCAAAATTCCGTTTGAAGCCAAACATGTCATAACAGGTCATTTCCTAATACGATAATCCAAAATCCCATTATTAATGCCAAAAACAAATCCCATCAAACTTTCCCCTGGCTCATACATTTTTGAAAACGGTCACCTTAAAAGCCTAGCAGGGTTAACAGGCGGGTTCACTGACATATTACCTTCCAAAAAAGGCGTAACTGCAACAAGGTTTGGAGTAACAGACGCCCTTGTTGGTAGCAGAGCATTTGTTTTGATCCTAAAAGGGCGTAACTGCAAAAAGGCATAATGTAACATATGACATTATTTGCAGGAGAAGTAAGACCGTCATTGCCGTTTAATAAGGGCGTATTTGAAAACAGGTTTAATGTAACTTACGTCCTTATTTGATAACGAGGTACGGCAGTCGTTTCGTCCCTTCCGGCGGCCATGCTAGCCGTTAACGCGTTTCGTTGCGTTTCCGGTTAGCATTATCGCGTAACGCGAAAGCTTCAGTTTTGGCGTTAGGGTTCGCTAGATAACCTAGTTTCGGTGCGGTAATGTCATTTGTTGTAGGTCACATACGCCGGAATAACGTTTTTTTATTGTAGGCGAAATCGTTATTTCGCTGCATATATTACAATGTAGTAACATTTTTATTTTATCCAATATATCTAGAATAGTTTTTTTGCTAAGAATATAATGTATATGCAAATAGTGTTTTAGACTATGAAAACGATGCCAAAACATAAATGTTTACCCTATTTGGCTGATTTCCAAGGGGTTAAAAATATCTGTGTATATACGCCTGAAAAGGCAGGATAAAATTTGGTGATACAATACTACTAATCTGTCCAACGTAATGCTGTTAACAATAAATTCTGTGCACATATTTTCATAATCTAAAGATTCTAGAAAGCTTGCAAAATCTGATTAATAGTTGGGAACACAGATGGCAAACGAGCTCGGGGCCTGGCTTCTAGTTCTTCCTTCAAGTTCTAATCCATCGTGAAGGAGGCAATGAACAAAAGTCAATGGAAGTATCACATATTCTCAGAGTTTAGCTCGCCGAATGGATGGCCCACGATTCTCAGCCCTGAGGGAACGTCCAACGTGTCTATACAAGGTGACTTCTAATTGGTAATACAAATGATAAAAATGTTAATCTGACCATGATTTTGACAACTTTGTAAATGTAACTAAAAAATCCGCTGTTTCATAGGATAGGTCTCCTATTGACAGACAAAACTGTTTGAAACAGCTGAATGTTTAGTTACATTTACAAGGTTGGTCCCATGGTAAAAGTTGTACAAAATCATGGTCAGATTAACATTTTAATTTTTTGTATTACCAATTAGAAGTCACCCTGTATTTCAGTGAGCTGTTTATACGCAAAAATAAAAGCGAGAATGATCGTAAATTTTTATTGTTTTCCAGGTACAAGGTACACGATGTCGCATGTGAATTAATAACTTGGTTCACAAACGGATCCTGCAAGTTACTGGACAGGGAATTGAACCACTTAGGAGCGAGGTACAGCGACGGCAAACGGTCGCCGTCGCTGATACAGTCGACTATAATATGATGAACCAATTTTTTCACTTTAATACAACGCAATAAGTTGAAAACATCGATATTTTTGTTGTCGATTGTACCTTTTCGCGACTCACGCTAGCTTCGTCTTGGTCATTTATTTCAATACAGGCTGTTTTTATTGAATTCCGTTAATTGAAAGGGTACAATCCTGAGATGAAATAAAATAATCTTCTCTAAGACACTAGTATACCAATTCGTGCCATTTCGAAGATATTCCAATATTTTTTTCGTTAATTAACACCCCTAGTATAGTATAAAAGATCCTTAACAATTAAACAATGTTGACGTGTCTGTCAGTCGAATTTCGAATTGTCATACTTGACGTAAACTTTTCCTTAACTCCACGTTAACTCCGTTCCGTTTTGTATTCATCCTTGGTGAGATAATTAAATAAATAAATAAATATTGAATTTTGAAAAACTAAATATGCGACGTCGTTTCTATGGTTATACACGGCTATATGCTTGAAAGAACGGAAATCAATAAAAACAGATGTACATAGGACTTTCTACCTCAAATTTACTATACCCTGATTAGCGTTACAACACTAGGCCTAATTGTATTGGAGCCTGCTTAGAATTGCAATTGAATAGTAGCCAGTTTTGACCACATATATTCCTACAATTTTTAATCCACCTTGATTCATAGTTATCAATAAATTGTTTCATAGTTCTAAATCATATGATATGTTTAGCGAAACATATGTCTCTAGATGTCTATAGAACGAATCCTCAAGTGAATAAAGGGTCGGCAAGGTTTTTATGATTCTTCTGTGGACACAAGTGTCCATATGCTACCTCTGCTTACCATCAGGCAGGCCATAAGCTTATTTGCCACCATCTTTGTATAAAAATATATTTATTAATATTGAACTACTTATTCTGTGTCATTTTTATGTTTCTGTTTTAGCTGTGGTTCCACACTGGGCATTTCATGGGGGGTAAATGCCATAATCGCCACGCTCGGCATGCGGGTTGGCGATCGCAGTATCTCCACCGCACTCCAGGGATGCTGCTGCCCATCCCCCGGTGGTGGTCTTGGTCGTAGTTTTAGGACACACCCGGGTCCAATACAGCTCAAACGTATAAGGTCAAATGCTTTAAAATTCAGTTGAATGATTTGACCAGAGCACACGAGTACATACAATTATTGCAAGTTAAAAAAAGCAAAATAAAAAACATTAAAAGCTTGTAAAAATCAAAAGCAGCTCCAAAGACAGAAAGAGTACCGCCAGATTTTTCCACCAATATGCTAACAATAGGTACTTTCCTAGCGATATTACTAAGTAAATCTAAATTCTCAAGACAGCAATCTCAAATACCATTTGTCTTCTACATATGACACGAGTGCTGTTAAACCTTACATTCTAGTCTCCTCTAAGTTATGTTAATTAGAGATCTACGTCCCAGATTCTACGTCTATAAGAATTGGATCTAGGAACTAGAGTGTCGTAAGTCCATTTCATATTGCACCGTATAATACCTAGTCCTAAAGCCAAAACCTCATATCTGAATTATCTGATAATAGAGTACACTTTACTAAACATAGATTCTGGCTCTCAGATCATGCTTATGACATTTATTTAGTAAAAACGAGGACTAATCCAGTATATTGATATATTGTTTAATATTCACATTATTTGTTAGTGAGGCAGGAAAGTTGTGACATCCCTAGCCGGCATTATTGGTCGCTGGCTCTTAAAGTACTAAGAAAGTACAAGAAAGAGGAAACATATATTTATAAGTAACAAACGTTACAAGAGCAAAACAATATATCATGTATTTTTAACTCTGGCGTTCTTAGCCACAATGTAAGGTCTGAAAATTTTCATTGCATACAACTAAGTTTAACAAAATTACAAAGTATTGTTTAACAGTAATTTGACACGTCAAAATTGTCAAGCAGCGAGAGATCAAACAAGTCGTATGGAGGTTGTCAATTTACATATATTACGAGTCATCTCATCGAGATCTTTCTTGCCTTTGTTATCTTACTACCGTTCTTGTTAGGGTTGGCACAAATTACACGAAAACCTGAGTATAATCAATAAACATCGTCAAAAAACTGAGCAAGTGAGATGCTAAAACAACACGCCTGCATTGCTAGGGTGACTTCAGATATACATAGTTGAGCACCTTAATTTATATATATTTGGTACATATCATGTAAACAATGTCAGTAACGAAAAGTGAATTAAAATCATTTAAATCCAATAACTCCCTCATGTCTTTACAATGATGGTTTCAAATGGCGTAATATAAACGTTTAAACATACATGGATTGCATGGTTATTAAAACTGGCGGTTTCTTTAAACAATACTCATAAATAAATATCAACATCTGTCATCTAAACGTCAACTTACCATACATTCAGATATTGACGTACAATGAAACAGCATGAAACGACAGTTTAATGTTTACATTGTAAGATCGGTAACCCTAGTGTTACAAAGTTGCATCTCACAAAGGATTCCGTAGCACCAAGCACCATGTGTTAAGTACGTGTTCTGTGGCTCATGTGGTTCAAGCAATTTAGTTTATTGTAACACGCCATTTCGAGGTACGTGCGTTTTTTACTTGAGTTTGTATTTAACCGTACATACCGCTACATCATGCAACTCTATGTAGGTACAAATGTGTTGCGTATGTAGGTATATAATATCGGCTGCTGACTGCACTGCCCTTATTAATACATAACTGTAGGAAATTAGGTGCAAATGGTGCAATAGTTATTTCTTACAATGTTCCAAAATATAAACAGTTTTATTGTGAGTTTGATTCAAGGTTTAGTATAATTAGTATGTGTCATCTCTCTGAAAAATGTTTTATCTACCTTGGTCACCAATTTTATTTATGGTGTAGTTAGTATTAACTAACAAAACAGAAAATAAAATTGAAAAGCTTTCAATTGTCAAAAAACAAAAATAACAGACACGCTATCAAACACAAACATTTGATGCAGATTTAGTGATAAATCACATTTAACTACGTCAATTTGAAACAATCTGTATAGTGAACACAAGCACAATTCAGAAACAACCAGACTCGACAGTAGTAATATACCAATTATTCCATCAATTGTCGACAGCCATTTCTCTTGATCATCGCCCCTATATTTACAAACGCCCTTATTGTACAGTCAACAGCAAAAGTAGATAATCATTTCAGTACTTTATCGAACTAACATAACAATACTGCGACAGTTGGCATGCGTCAAAGCAGTGAAAGTGACAAGGTACTAAAATGATCATCTACTGTTGCTGTTGACGTACCAAAAAACGTAAGCGATTTAAATTTATAAGTAACATATTACCTTTACGCGAAGACTAATTTAGGCCCTCAATCCTAAAGTAAACTGGAAATGCTAGGAGCGAGTATTCTATAAAAAATGAAGTCCAGTGTGCAAGTAGTAAACTAATATCAATATCTGAGAAGTTCGTTAGTCAATACAGAATTATACAGTGATTATGATTAGTACTTGCGTCCTGAACAACCGAAATTATAAAAGAAATATCACCATTATACGTAAAATGATACATGTACATGTACATTTTAGAACATATAGAGGGATGAAATTTTCCATCGCCTTAGGTGCAGTTATATGGCTTAAATTATTAATTTAGACACGTTTACGCAAGACGGGGACATGACAGCAATGTTACAATGTAATAAGGACGTATGTTAACGTACAATATAGACGCATAAGCCTTTTTCCTGTAGAACAACCTCATTCGTTACGAATTCATTTTCGCGTGAGAAGCATTTTGTCGTACATTCAGTCACATTTCTAATATACGACATTCACACAAGTCTAATGAGCACTTAAGCCGTTCTTTACCATGTTTATGTAGAAACTTAATTTATTCCTCGGCTTTGCTTTCAAGAACGTTCTATTCAGCTTTTTTTAATAATGTCTTATTCCCCGGTTGGTCTGTACAAACAAACGAAATGCATCCACCGAAAGCTGCATTCGTGCTCCCTGCTTTTTTATAGGTTCTAATAATTTGCTGCTAACTATAATGTAAGTACCGACTTACATTATAGTTACACATAATAAATTTAATCAACAGGTATTCTTATCGTTGGAACTGATGGAACCAGAAAAAAATTAAGAAGTCTCTTGATAAAATAAATTGTGTCGGCAAACCTGAAGTATATTTAATTGCAAATACTTATATATTAAGCTTAATACAATAAACCAGTCGACTTTGTATTGACATTTTTGCATACAATAAAGGCATTAACTTTATTGTATTCAAAACTGAGGAAACGAAACAATCTGTCCAAAACTTTTTGTTCCCCTCATTATGAAAAGCAAAATATAGACCGCAGTTTGTCAGAAAAAAGGCGTATGTACATACGTCCTAAAAGGACACATATGACTTATTAACTAGCACAGGACTACGTCTCAAGATTGACTTGAAAAAACGACGACCATATGTCAATCTTTTTGTCCTGTATCCTGGCCATGATAAGTTTACTGCTACTGAAATATAAAGAACTGTTTGTTGTGTATGTTTTAAGGTCGATAATTGTTTGGCGGCAATTTATTATAGCTTTAAGTATTATGTTGTCGTCGCGGCTAATTTAAACGAGACAGACGGACCGATGTTGATGTTAGTACGATTAAACTAAAAATAAAATGTCAACTTTAATAGACGGAGGGGGCTTTTTAAGTTTAAGTATGACTTGTGGGGTGAACAGTTGTGATTTGTTATTGTATTGATTTATCGAAAAAATATTTACGCATTAGTGCTAAAAAAATATAAATAAATTCACGCAATACGCATCACAGGTAGACTCATACGCACATATTACACTAACTGACTCTCTCACACACATACACACACACGCGCACTCACATACACACATACACACTCACACACACACACACACACACACACACACACACACTTATTTTAATATGTTAATATCTAGGTAATTTAAAATTAAATTGTAGTTTATATAGCTTGAGCACTATAGAACTTATCTGTTTTGTTTTGTTATGTAAACAATTACTTGTTATGGAAGAGCGGGGTCTCCTGTCACAGGTATTATTATTATACTTACTAGGAGATCCCAACCTTTACAAAAAAAAAACATTTTTTTCATTTTTTTTTTTTTCATTAGGTATTTTGTTTGTATGACAAAAATCTACTACTACTATTGGGATTAGGTTAGGTACGGACCCCAAGCATCCTTCAGGATGCAACTGTACTGGGCTAGGAATAACGCTAGGATGATGATGATAAAAACCTACTACACTATATAGCTATCTTTAGATTAAACGTATTTCACATTGTCTTCAAGTCGTATTTTGCATTCATCGTACTCATGGAGCGTTCGTGGCCCAGCGGCGCCCGCGAACTGCGTGCGGTAAACGAGGATAAGCAATGTGGGCGCAGGTCAGTTCTTAGATGGGTGACCGCTTTGAGTGGTTACTAACTGAGCGCTCCCGTGCTTTGGAAGGCAAGTTAAGTCGTTGATCCCGGCTGTTGTCTATGACAGCAGTCGTTAAACCAGGTTAGAGGCCTTCGGGCGGCTTAGAACTTTCTAACAGTCAAGTTGCCCACTCACTTGACAAAGGGGGGTCGAAGTTGCACCACGTCCGTAGGGAGTACCCACCGTTACCCTACACGTGACCCCGTGGTGCTAAAAGTGCAACAAAACCGGCAACCGTACTTATCTTCTCGAAGATCTCACGGTTCGAAAATAAATGCCATACGATTATTATTGTACTCATATATAGGTATAGCAATTGCTCCGGAGAAATAGTATGAAGGATAATACTAGCTACTATTTTTATTAATAAAAATAGTAAATGAGTCTGACGGGACTCGTCTTTTAGATGACCGCGTAATTAACAAATGTGAAATACGGAGACACGATTTTCAAGTCGACTTAATTTACTAGCGTCAGCAATAAATACACCAGAATTTACTCGTAATAACGCACTTTTGAATAAAGACTTTTGAATAAAGACCATTTACAGCAATTGGTTAACCTTAATCTTTCAGTTATTTTAGGATTAAATTAAGTGGATTAAATTAAACAGCGTCTGATGCAGTTCAAGAATGCCTCGACAATTCTTTAATTGCCACATTCCACTAAAACTATGTAACTGCATCATTAAAAACTAGTAATTTCACAGCTGGTGTCACCTTAGTATTCCCTTTTTAAAAGTATTTAAAGAACACAATTAAGTTACACCTTTATACACTCGTAAGTAAGTAGTTAAGTTTGCAGTAAGTATATAAGCGTATATAAGCGTACTTAATAACTTTAATAAGTATAATTTTAACTTGGATCAATTGAGTTGACAAGACATCCGATTATTATATTTTTTTATTAAGAAGAATAAAATAAAAATTAATAAGTGTCACCAGTCTTACGCATCTGTCATTAAAAAAACCGGCCAAGTGCGAGTTGGACTCGCGCACGAAGGGTTCCGTATGTAAGTACTTACCATTATATATAAAATCACGTTTGTTGTATGGGAGCCCCCATAAATATTTATTTAATTGTTTTTAGTGATTGTTGGCGGCAGCAAAAATACATCATCTGAGAAAATTTGCCACAGGCATAGCGTGGGCAGGCCCCCCACACGGTGGACTGATGACCTGGTAAGGGTCGCGGGTGTCCGCTGGATGCGGGAGGCGCAGAACCGGTCATTGTGGAAGTCTTTGGGGGAGGCCTATGTCCAGCAGTGGACGTCATTCGGCTGACATGATGATGATGATGATTACAATATAACATGCAATAAATAATCATATATCAACTATGTCATTATTCATTATTATACTAGCGTTATCCCAGTACAGTTGCATCCAAGAAGGATACCCCGGGGTCCGTTACTTAATCCCAAGATCCCATAGGTCACCGACATACCTAGAATAAATGGACGTCTTCAATCCTTAATATTTCAATCAAAATGTCTTACCAATTTCCTTTAGACGTCAACAGAAAATCCAATCATCCTATTGATCGGCCAATCAACCGACCAAAATAAACATATTTGAATAATAGTCGTTTAGGGCCAGCCCTGCCCGGCAATTTGCGCAAACGAACCTCAAAGCTAAAACGTCGTATGTCACTTTGATTTCCATAGGCGCATGAAGCTTTCTTACACTCGACATTGCACTTACTCTCTCATTGCTATAAAGTCGTAAGTGACCGTGGATTATAAGCAGTTTGGCCTTATTGCTCGGAATGCCATGCACATCAAAGCGCCGCGCTGTCGCCGACAATCGCAGGGCTGGCGCTATTGATTCACGTGAGTCACACGGCCGTTGCCGTCGGGAGCATTGTGGAAGAATGTTAGAAAAACTATCTTAGACTTGCGACTGTTTAGCGCAAATTGCAAGTGCAAATCGATTTGCAATGATGGTTATGTGCTCCTTTTTGTGCAGGTATAATTTAAGTTTATTAAGGCTTGTAAAAAAATTTACCTATTGTAAGTAGGTAGGTACACTATTGTATTTTTCTATGTGCACTAAACATTTGTTTTTTTTTTTGTACAACGACGGTAGCAAACAACCTTACGGCCTGCCTGATGGTAAGCAGACAGCGTAGCCTATGGACACTTGCGACTCCAGAGGAATCACAAGTGCGTTGCCGACCCTTTATTGAATTGTAAAGAGTGTGATAGGTTTGTTGCTGACTGTACCAGTTGCTGTTAAGGGCGGTTTGCACCAACTTTCGAGTACAGACCGTTCAACGATGAATATGGCGCCGGCAGCTGTCATCCCATAGAAACTTGTCAAACTTTCCATACATTTGAATTTAAACTTTCGTGAGTCATTTCAAAATTATATTACGCAAACGGTTAGAACTCACGTATAAATTGTCACTCCGGGCGACATGTTTCGAACTCTTCGGGAGTTCTTCCTAAGGACGAGTGCACCTGCGACGAGCGCGCCTCGCACACGAGTGTGTGTGTGTTGAGTGTGCGAGGCGCGCTCGTCGCAGGTGCACTCGTCCTTAGGAAGAACTCCCGAAGAGTTCGAAACATGTCGCCCGGAGTGACAATTTATACGTGAGTTCGAACCGTTTGCGTAATATAATTTTCCATACATTGTTAACGAACACAGCTTACGACTACAGACAGTTTAGTGTAACCACACCCTTATCTAGACAACCTATTCACTATAATTCTGCAATACGTGTAATAAATGTAAATTTGAAAAACATGAATATATATACGACGATAATAATGATGATAGGAACTTCAGAAATATTGTTATTCCCTCAAAATTGACTTTCGAACGCAACAACTCTGTGTCGCAAACATTACCTGTATGTAAAACGTATCTTTCCCCATTTATCCACATAATCCACAAAACTGAGCTCTATTCCCTTAGCTTCAAGAGCTTTAAAGCCGTAAACATAATTTGGCTGGTAAGCGCTCAAATTGTTATTTTCGGAGCTAGATGAGCGAAATTGAGCTGAATGCCTTTCGGATTTAGGGTGTTAAGAGATGTATGTTTAATTTTGTAGATGTAACCGCTTAAATTGTTCTTTTCATTCCATCATAAGCCCGTGGGAGGCTGTAATGCATCAATGCGGTTATAAGACGTGTTGATTGGGTGGTTCGAGTTTAATTTTTTTTTGAGTTTATTATTGTTATTAATTTATGGACTTGTGGGAAAACAATAGTAGATTAGTACACAGGCCGGGACGAAAGGGGTTGCCGGCCGAAGACATATAGACGGCCGAGCGAGCGAGGCCGGATAGGTCTGAGGCGGGCAATCCCATATTTCCCGCCGAGGTATGTATAGTGCATTTCTCAAACATGCAATGAAATAAACAACAAAAAGTTTTATTTTTAATACGCATACTGGCAGAATGTCATGATGCCTGTGCGACAAATTTATGTGGAATGGAAATCGAAAAAGAGGACCTTGCCGGCCTAGGCCTGCGAGATTTGTATGAAATTCCATTAACGACCTCTTGTCCTAGCCCTACCTGAAACGTCATACTTCGCAGCCTATTACAAGGAACATAACATCAATATTTCATTGCATGTTTGAGAAAAGGACAAGGATTAGGTGTGTGTAATTTGCTGTTGCTATGTCAAATATTTTCAAGGTATTGATGCTTCGTTTAAGTTATTATTTGTCCTCGACACGGAAGTGCTTCATTTCGTGGTAGCTTCACATATTCGGCCACGAAATGCTGGAATAACATCCCACCTCCCATCAAAAACGCTTCCACTTTGAACACATTCAAAAAATACTTAAAAATATATTTACTTGATAAACAAGTTAATCCAGCATAGCCTTCCAAGTCTAACTAGTGTATCAATATTTGGTAGTCTACTTTGCACTCTAGAATTTCAGTGTGATAGATACTGTATGTCATATTTAAATGTATGTAAAATTAATATTGTGTGGTAGGTTTGCTTATTTTGCATGTCAAATTGTTTGTGTGCATAGCTCTAAGTAGGTAACGCGGAGTGCGTATATCATAGCGATTTTTAGACGTGCAGTTCTGTAGTGCACCACATGTGGATCCACATAATACCAGCGTCGTTTCACCTTCTGTGGATCGACATTATGCTGAGTGGACTCCGTTTTCGCATTAAGCTCTCCTTATATATTAGTATGTATCATATAAAGTGTAAAATTGCGAAATAAAGTTATTTATTAAATGACAATAATTCTTCGAACCGAGAGATCTCCGGGAAGACAGTACGGTTGCCAGTTTAAGTTTTTTGATAATATAATGATTATTACCGATGGATCGAATTGGATTTCTCAAAAGACTCAGGAGCATTTTTTGTATGTGTAAGATAATGTAATCAATCACTTATAGATCTAAAACCGCGACCATAACCCGGATGCTGTGTCAAAAGGCACTGTTTTTAAAAAGTTGTTCATATTCTCAAATTCCTTCACTTGAAGTGTTGAAAACCACATGCAATGTAATAACACATTTTTGAGCGGTAGTCAACTTTGTATTCCACCTGAAGCTAAACCTGTAAATTCAACGGAACACTAGAATTTCAAATTTGGAAAACCGTTCAATCGCCATTATTGATATTACGAATGGCCCCTTATGCTCAGTAATGATATACGGTAGCGGGTTCGATGCCGGCGGGCGCAATTACGTATAGCAGCAAATTCCCTCTACTGACCTGTGGAGGTAGGTTTCGTGTGTTGGAGGAGGTATTGGATTATGTTTTAGAAATGTATGTTACATTTGTAGTATACAGTTGCGAGACAAAGAGCTCAAAAGCACTAAGATAGTTGATAAACTGTTAGGTAAATGTCCTAATGCTCGACACTTTGCCCAATAACTGACACTTATAGTAGACGGCGTATGAGCTCAATTCTAAAGAAAAAACCGCAAATCAATGTACAGTTTAGCCATTTGGCACACGCATACCAGAGGTCAAAACAAATTTTTTGACCAGCAGTTATTTAAAAAAATCCCTTAGGAGGGGAGCGCAGTAATTTTTTTTTGTATGAGAATTTTGTTTTCAGAAACCTATCGTGTGTGGTATTAGTATTATATGAAAGGGCTTTTTGAGGCGGTTCCAAAAATTCATCACATCATTACATTTTAGCCATACATATTGATCACCCCTGTCATTATGAAAAAGAATCAAAGTGCCATGTATTGGGTCAGTGTCGAGCACTGGGACACTTACCTTAGGTAATCTTAGTACATACATGCTTAAACTCACGCCTATTTTCCCAAAAGGGGTAGGCAGAGAGACGAAAATTAATTTTCAGTCCCACTTTTAGCTATTGTAGATGGAGAAAATGTGATATTGCAGTGACAGGTTGCCAGCCCATCGCCCACAACACACTTTAACCTGGTGTTTATTGTCGACCCTTAGGACACTAAAGGAAAAAAACCGGCCAAGTGCGTGACGGGTCACGCACAGAGAAAGGTTCCGTGCCAACACCTCATAATCTACATTTAAAACCACTATACAATACATTAAATAAAAAAGGTCGTATCTTCATAGGGAAGTCACGGCACTTACGGCCTTTTGTTTGGGCAAGACAGTTTTTCAGCAATGGGGGGGAGGGGGCACACACAGGCTTATCCATTGATACCCCACACGCCTATGTGCATTGAAAAAGCTTAGCTTTGTCAGTTTAATTGTTAGTGCTGGATAAGTCACACCTACAAGTGATTATAAAGGCGCGATTAGATTGAATTTAATTAAGTCGTATTCACAATATTCACATTCTATTTTTTTACTTAGCGTTAATCCCGGTTGCATCCGAAGCAGTTCTAGACGTCTTTGCATATGTAACTTACCTACCTAGTAAGAAATGTCTTGAACTAATCGACATTCAACTATAGGTAAAAAACTTAAGTATATGACCTGTTGTATGTAGTTGTGACGTATTCGAAAAGAGATTTTTTTTGTTTGTGTTACACATTTTAAACATGTAATGTCTATTCGAACACGCTACAACTACATACAACGGGTCCTTTACTAAAGTTTTTTACCTATACGGCGTTGATGCTTAGATACGTAACGTCCTATATGCAGCTTTAAGTTAAAGATCATCTTATATTTCGCCACAACTGTGAAAGGGTCATGTAAAAGCCCTGGAAGTGGGTTCTAAATTAAACACAAAGCGTGAGTAAAATCAAAGCTAATAAATAGAAATTTCCATTCACAACGCTACCTAGGCAGGCAAGATTACCGATCGCCCAAGGGATTTCATCTTACGCCATTACTCCAATAAAGTTGATTTCTGATAGTGTTTGCCGCCGGAATGATAATGGGGAGTGTAATTTCGAATACAATTGTCTTTTTATTACCATTCCGTTGCAGAATTTGTTTAGTATCTTAGAATAAATAAAGGATGGCTAATGAATTTGTGTCTCATATTTATGGTAATGTTTCAAAAGCATGGGTGTTATTCATAAACCCACCCATCCTCACTAGAAGTAAGTACCTTGTAATTTTCAAATCTTCATAATTTAATCAGCTATAGAGTACCTTACTAGCGAAGTACCAAAAAGCATGCCAGAGTGTCCAATCAGATCCATTCCTTTCGAACCTCTAATGTTTGACGTCCGGCTGCGCATCGCATATAACGTCCGTCAGGATTCCGACAAAATATTTGTCACCGATTGCTCTATCGAACCCCAGAACTGTAGCGACAAATCACGTTGCATCGAAAAAGGGTTTTAGTGCTCTAGTGCAGCATAGACGATAAGATTATTCATTGGAAAGCAGATTACTGGACGCAGCAACGAATTACTGGAGTTTAGGAATCCTAATTAGTGGAGAGTTATCGAAATTAATTAGGTAGACTGTTGGACTGAATGCGTGGTTGAGCTTTGTAATCGTGATTTGATGATTGTACCTATAATTACGTACATCGAAAAGCTGAATAATTCTATCATTCTAAAATTTATTGTATTAATTGATTTAATCTTCATTGCACAAGAGAAAACCTTATTTTAAAGGGCGGACATAAGGCTATAAAAATTCTCTATCAAAAAAAGAATCTAATTATAAGATTTATTTACTTGAAGCAAACATACAATGTTTCACGCATAACATTGAATACACAGACCTTTGAATATAAGACACTCTGCTTGACATCTTTCATGCTATTCATTAATATTTTGGAAATCTTTTATTTATGTACAACGAAAATATATACAAGAATACTTAACCAAAATAATATAAAGAAAATTAAAACTTAATATAAACAAAATTAATATTAAAGGTGCCTATATTGGGGTAGTGCCAGACGCTAAGCCATTTTTACCTTCCGCATAAATTATATAAAAAAAAAACACATAGAAAAGCTATATGTTAAGTCTAGTTTATATTATCTTTATTCTTCATTATCGAAACAACCAGACGAAAGCTCTTAATAAACAGACAAACAAATAACAAACGGTACCCCACTCACAATAAATACAATACTACCCTCTAAAACACCTCCAAGAAGCTTCACACCTTAGTACAACGACCCCTGTTCAATCTCATGAAACCCTATTGTTACCTACTGCCACAATAATGTCTTATGTACCTTAGAACACTACAGGAACATAAGCCTTATTCGCCAAAATGTAACATTCTCCAACGTTTGCGCAATAAGGGCGTATGTCAGCGGAATATTCTCGCCAGTTACGCCTCTTTGACATTATAAACTGCTGATGCTTGTGTCAAAACTGATTAAATAGCCAAGATAAGCTGTAATTACTAGGGGCTGCGTTATTGCTACCAAGATAGCTATTTATCTTATGTTTTTGAGAATGCATTTGTTATGCACACACATTTTAAAAGAGGGAAAATGTCAACCGCTGTCATGAAATTCAGTGTGACAATAAACTAAAACTCTAATGTAATAAATAATAATGATGTAATGTGTTGTCGGCTCGTTTAGCCTAGTTGGTAGTGACACTGCCTCCGAAACTAGAGGTCCCGGGTTAGAATCCCGGTAAGGGCATTTGTTTCTGTGGTGAGCGGTTTGTTCCTGAAGCTTTGATATTTTCTATGTATTTAAGTATACTAGTTACCCGCGCGGCCCCGCCGCGTCGACGTACTACGAAGAATGCAAGCGAAGCCGCGGGATAGAATATAGCCTATCTATATTCTATCCCGTGGCTTCGCTCTCGATTACAAAGTTGATTTAAAAACATTTGTGTCACAGTCAATCATAAAAAAACATATTTGCACCCCGATCCACCGCATAACTGGGCCTTGTACGTGGGCCATGATGGGCTAATGAGATATCAACCTACATGCATTTCTGTAGGGTTCAACTTTGTAGGGTTTGACATCCTCAGACAAACATTGAAAAAAAAATAGCAAATTAACCTTTTGAACGCCATACTTTATGAACCACAGTGACACTTACACGCCAACTCATTTTTCATAAGATATAGAATATAAACCATAGTATCACAGAATAAGTAATAGTTCATAGAGTACGAAGGTAATTTTCATATATCATAACACCTATGTTCTCGGCAATTAAAGGTTGTAATTATTTTTTTAACCTTTTAAGCGCATTATCTATAGAAATGCATGTAGGTTAATATCGCATTGGATGCCGTCGCCATGACGGATATATTCGTCGTTGTATTGAATCGATGGTGCGCATATACTTCAAATGCGTTGTTGGCGTCGTAAAGGTTAATTAGTGCAACATTGTTTCTCGTTCGTTTGATCTAAATCCACCAATAAGTAACGTCTACTCCAATGAGAACTTCTTTGCTTATGATCTCTTGATCACCCTACTGGTATGGCAATAGGTGGAAGAGAGACACTTAGACACAGCGAATCTCTTCTCTTTCAAAATGTTTTGCAGCTTATCTATGATTAACTCAGAAACAGTTCTGTAACTCACAACGTAAAGTTTAATTTGGTTTGTCATTGTTTTGGCAGGTATCAATATCAGTCAAGATATACGGAACGTATATTTGAAGCGTCATTGGTTTGTATACCAACTTCTTTGTTTAAACCATGACAATATAATATTGACATAATAGAGCACAATAAAAAAAAAGTGACACAATACGTATGTCATTTATGTAAACATTTCATTTATTTTCTGCTTTATTCGACAGAACTGAACAGGCCCTGTTCACATTATCCGATCCGATATCGGCGTTGGAGCCGACACGGTTATGTATGTATGTATGGCTTTATTGTACATAAAACACGGCAAAATGACAAACTGACAAAAAGTGGAAGTAAAAAGGCTAGCTTATCCCTATATGTATAGAAAACTGCCACAGATATCGAATCCGCTCATTTAAGTTGAACAATTTCTGAACATCTGATCTCTTCTCTCTAATGCACAAATCAGTAAGTTTGAGAGAGACAGATAAGTGATATCTGACAGGTGTTCACCTGTCAGTGCATCTGCTTTCAAATATATTTGTTTATATGCAAATTGTACTGAATTGATGTTTGTGACGTTTTGGATTATATGGGATTTGAAATTTTGGTGTGCTTTTAAGTGGAGACAATTCGTTAGCAGCCGAAAATGATTGTTGTCCCGGTCTAATTCAACTTGCTTAACCATAAGGATCCAAAGAGACAACTATAAGAAAAATCGTCTTGCTTAACACTGCGGATCTGTTAGCATTATTAATTACGAAAACTGGTCACTGTTCACATTGCACGACACGATATCGGTCACATTTCCATACATTTGTCGGAGCCGAAACCTTCATCAAATCGGATAATGTGAACAGGGTCTTAAGTTGGGAAATGAATGGGGCCCTTTACACGATTAATATAATGACGAAACTGAGATGTCAATATTATCGCGTTTTTCCAATTAGTTCGTGTTTTGGTTCAACATGCATCAATATTCACGTAAATCGTATGGTGATAGGAGTGTATCACGGGATAATAATCACCGTGTAAAAGGCCCCATCAAATTAACGGATCACTAAAATTTGTATTTTCTTTATAGACCGCAATAATATTGACACCTCAGTATTGTGAAAATAAAAATCGTGTAAAGGGCCACAATAAAAAATAAGTTAAATGTTGACACAAAACGTCTGGCATTCATGTAAACTGTAAATACTTAGACCGAATACACCGAATATTATGTATTGTCTTGTAAACAAATTAGTAATTTTACTTTCGTTTATAGTTAATAATATTGAGTATTTCTCGACTCAAAAGATTTTATTTTTTAATGCTGTACCAGATATTTCTTACAGGGACATTTTAATTCATATTTGATTTTATGTCATCCGGAATCATACAATAGCCAGTTCCCAAGTCACGTGTTAACCAAGCTAAATTTTGACACCTCGTACAATTCTACCAAGGTAAGCTGACCCGTCGCTTGTATGCGGCGTCATCGAACACGATTTTGAGGCTTATATTTGTCGGGGCATCCAGGATTTTTCGTAAATATCAATTTAATAAATTTTCCAGGATAAAAATCAAAAAACTAAGACCTTATTGCAAATCTGCATCATGGGACGAATCCTATGGTATATAATTTATTAAAATCGGTCCATAACTGTAGTTCTGATGGGCGTTGTAAGGATCGGCTTCGCGTAATATATATATAGATAGATATCTATTAAATATATTCACGTCTAGCACCCATAACACAAGCTAGTTCAATTTGTGTAAAAGATTGACCCCTTATATTTATTAATTATGTAACAAAAATGCTTAGTTTAGTAGGTAGCGTTAGAATTTTATAAATAATGTCGTCAGTACATATTCACTACATTTGTTAATCCTAACCTTAATACTGTGTTATGTACGTAAGTACATCCAGATACTCAAAATTAATGTTTCTACAAATGATCTGAAATATTAGGAATATTCGCGCCGTAATAATAGTAATTTATTAACTTGTCAAACCCCCAATGAGAAGTAAAACAATACAATCCATATCCCCATTGTTGCCAGTCTAAAAATTAATAACCTGCCCGAACAACAATCAGCCAGCCATCTTTATTAATTAATATATTTAATAATGAAATTTAATTTCGCACCTGGCTGTCTGTCTTTGACAGCCCTTTGACTTGAAATTGTGAATTTACTTTTGACGGAGATTTCATTGAATTTCGCCTAATATTAGGCACTTACGGCTTTGATGAATTACCTGCAACATAAGAAAATTGGTTATTATAAGGTTGATTATGAACGTTCTGTTGTAATTAATAAATATAAAAGCCTACATGAAACCACTATTTTAATTAAGGGTCCCCCGCACGCCCGGCTGAACTCTATTCTCCATACAAACGTAGTTTCGTTCTCATTTTAAAACGCCTTGTATACACAATGGGATGCGCCTATCTAGGCCGGAAATTAGATTCTGTTGCTTTTAATTTTAATAGAAAAAAAACAAGCGTGTTTTTGAGTTTCTTAGGTCTTGTACGAAAACCTTAATAATCGCTGTATTTTTTCTCCATTATAATTTCAAGACTCTAATTTCCGGCCTAGATATGCCGGATCCCATTGTGTATACAAAGTTTCGTGTTGTTAAAGCTTGGTGTTTTAAAATGAGAGCGAAACTACGTTTGTATGGAGAAATGAGCGTCCTGCGGACTAAAACGAGTAAAATGCCACAGGTAACTTTAATACAAAATAAGAGTGCATCTGTTTTTTGCTGTTGAGTGTTGTATAGTCGTCTAATTACAACTGCCATTGAAATTTTTTTGAGACAGTATCATGGGACACACATTAACGTCACTTTACGAACGTAGGCAAAAACATTGCTATTCCACAATTACTTACATACATTTTTTTCTCGCGTGAAATGGCAGTTTTATCCAAACTCTCAATTTATGCCTATTAGCGGGCAGGAGTTACATTGCTTTTGGCCCCGCCCGCAACGGTATCGCCAAGGCTTTCATTACGCCCGGAAATGTATGCGGAACATGAGAAAACAGAGACGTTGGGTTCTAGGGCTGAGATGCTTTGATAAAGAAATAAGTATTAGTTTAACCGTTTCACGAAAAGGGAGTAACGTAAGAAGGTAAAGTAACGTTTTCAATGTTTAAGCATAACTAGTGCATGTTCTTATAGGTTTAGAGTCAAGTAGTTTTTGTAAGATTGAATACCTTAATATTTGTATACCTTGTAGGTAGATCACAGCGTATTGTATATTATATTCTACTATCATCTATTATTGTAACCTGTGTATCACAAATAAATACTTACTTACTTACAAAAACAATATTGTCAGCTTTAGGAAATTAATTCTATGTCAAGTAATAAAACCGATCAAATGCGAGTTAAGCTTACGCGTCGAGAGTTCCGTTCCGCATTTAGTTTAAAAAGGATTTTTGACGATTTTTAGACAGTTACTAGAGATGTGGTTGTATATATACCTGAGGGTCGTATAATATTTACATAAATATTAGGCAATCATCTATACATATAATAAAGCTGAAGAGGGTCGAAAGTCTGTACATGGAAGATATTCGAAAAAAAATTGGCTGAGATACTTAAAATTGATAACAGAACACGTTCCAACAGTTTTTAGAATTTTTGTCTGTTTGTCTGTTTGTCTGTTTATATGAACGCGCATCACGTGAAAACGGCTGAACGGATTTTGATGAAAACTTTACTAATCTGTCGAGTAAATACCCGGTCAGGTTTTAGGCTATAAAAAATGTGCAAATTTGGGTTTAAAGGGGGTAAAAAGAGGAACTCCTATAATCCATGAGTTACAGGAATGAAAATTGGTAAGCATATACTTGACGACAAAGGAAAAACATCCTTATTTAAAATTTGTGAAATCTTAAGATAGAGACTGAAAAAAAAAGTAAACGAAAGCGCTGCGCCGCGGCGCTGCCCAGTGTGCGCGCCAGCCACCACGGTCTCTTCAAATTTTGAACACTATAATGATTTATTCCATTAATTAACTGTGACTCTAAACCCCAATTTCAGTACCGTTTTCTAGATTCAAAAACTACATGTATAACTTTGTAATCCCACTAATATTGTAAAATGTTTGTTACTCAATCACGCAAACACGGCTGAACAGATCAAGATGATTTTTTGTATACTAAACAGTATATAATCTGGATTCACTTATAGTATACTTTTGTCCCGATAATCACCCTCAAAGGGATGAAATCGGGGGTGCAAATATGGTCTATGAAACTGGTGATTTAAATCCTTATACGCCATTCTAAGCTTTAAGTTTCAGCCCATTGGAAGTATAACGGCGTGTCAATAAATTTAACTTAAGCCATAGCAGAATTTGATGTATTGTAAACAAGCTGACGTTTCGATATGTCAAAGCCGAAATATCATAATTCGACCTTCTGATTGATGACGCTATTTTTGAGCATAACCTTTTAGCAATTAGGTCTATTATTGCGTGTAAATCAAAATAAATTTGCGATACTTTGGAATTGTTTGTCTTCATATGCTTAAATATAAAAACAGCTGCTTCAATGCAGTCTTTGTATCGCCGGTGTACAATTTAATTTTGTCGTGTATTATTTTTTACGTAATTGGTGACCCTTCAGACTATAATAACTGTTTGATATACGAGATCACTTGGGCTGGGCAGCCCAATCGTCAACATTGACGGTTGAAGCACCTTAGATCTATGCACAAAGTACAATATATATACTGAGATGGAGATACCAGTGAAATAGTCCACATAGATCGTAGCGCCGTTGTGTATTTAGTAAGAACTAACCGCACGACCGGCTACATCCCTGTCACTTCAATATGCAATTGCGATAGAGATAGCACCAAGTGACATCTGGTACAAACAAGTTAATATAACATTTCCATAGAAAAAATCGTACTTCGAGTTGAAAGGCCCCTGGATCTATGCTTATCCGTATACATATAATGCAGCTGTAGAGGGTCGAAAATCTGTACATTGAAGATATTGGATAAATCAATGGAGCGATTGGAGGGCCCTTGGCATCGAAACAGAACTTATTTCAACAATTTTAAGAATTCGTGTCTGTTTGTCTATCGGTTTATATGTCTAGGCAGTGTGACTCTCGGCCTTCAGCCTCACGTGCATTGCTTGCCTTCGGCCCTCAGCCTTACATGAGGGGCCCGCTCTGTTGGCTATCTTGCCACTATGTGTGAATGATCGGCATGAGGAGCCCACTCTTTGTGAATGATCTGCCTTTAGACTCGCATGCCTTGCCCCTCTGCATCAGGCCTTCGGCCCTACGTAAGGAGCCCGCTCTGTTGGGACTCTCGGTCTTCGGCCTTGCTTGCATTGCCACTCTGCTTCAGGCCTTCGGCCCTACACAAGGAGCCCGCTCTGTTGGGACGCTCGGCCTTGGACCTCGCGTGCGTGTCACACGGCTCCGGGCCTTCCGCCTTATATAATGATCCCGCTCTATTTGAATGCTCGGCCTTCGGCCTCGCATGCCTTGCCACTCCATTTCGACCCGTTAGTCATCTACTTTACATGAAGAATCTACTCTGTTGGGAAGGTCGGCCTTCGGCCTCGCGTGTCGCCTCCCTGTTTCAAGTCTTCGGCCCTCAACCTTACATAAGAAGCCCGCTCTGTGTGAATTCTCGGCCTTCCGCCTTGCATGTTTTGCCAATCTGCTTCCTCCTTTCGGCCCTCATACTTACATGAAGAACCCGCTCTGCTAGGACGTTTTACGGAAGAACTGCGTAACAAGACTTTCATCATTGTACATGTAATATTTTACGGGCTTTATTCGTCTAGAATCGGTACATTTGATATTCTGAAATAAGCTTAATCATTCGTTTTGAAAGCACGAGCACGTAGCACCAACTCCCGTTACAATCGGACACTTTTAATTGAAGTTGTAGATGATTATATATTATACCTAGGACAGACTGTCCAGTTAGGTAGGTCCAACTTCGAGAAAGGGGTTAATCGTCGAATCCAACTCGGCTGGGCAGCGTTCGAGAAGCTACGGCACATCTTTTCGTCCAATATTCCGCGGTGTCTCAAGACGAGGGTCTTTGACCAGTGTGTGTTGCCAGTGATGACATATGGCACTGAAACGTGGTCGCTTACTATGGGCCTCATAAGAAGGCTCAAAGTCACCCAAAGAGCAATGGAGATGGCTACGCTGGGAGTATCATTGCGTGATCGTATCAGAAATGAGGCCATCCGCAGTAGAACCAAAGTAATCGACATAGCCTTCCGAACCGCTAAACTTAAGTGGCAGTGGGCGGGGCATATTGCACGTAGAACCGTTGGCCGTTGGGGAGGAAAGGTTCTCGAGTTGGATCGGGGATGCAAGTAAGGTCTATGAAGCGGGGTGGTTTAATCCTCACACGCCATTCTACGATTTAAGTTTCAGCCAATTGGGAGTATAACAGCGTGTCAAGAAATTGAACTTAAAGCATAGCAGAATTGTAAACAAGTTGACGATTCATTATGTCAAAACCGAAGTATCATAATTTCTTCTGATTGGTGACGCTATTTTTGAGCACAACCATTTCGCAATAAGTTCTACTTTGCGTGTACATCAAAATGAATTTGCGATACTTTGGCATTCATATGCTTAAATACAAAACAGCTGTTTCAATGCACACTTTGTATCGTCGGTGTACCATTTAGTTTTATCGTGCGTTATTTTTTACGTAATTGTTGACCCTTCACACAATAAAAACTGTTTGATATAAGAGATCACTTGAGCTGGGCAGCCCAATCGTCAGCATAGACAGTTGGAGCATCTTAGATGTACACTTAGAAGAGGGTCGAAAGTCTGTACATGGAAGATATTCGAAAAAAAAGTTGGCTTGGGATACTTAGAATCGATAACAGAAATAGTTTCAACAGTTTTAAGAATTTGTGTCTGTTTGTCTGTCTGTTTATATGTCTAGGCATCACGTGAATACGAACGAATGGAGTACAATTTACCCTCATTAATATGGCAACTGGATCTTCGGCGACGACATAGCTCGGCCTTCGGCCTCGCATGCCTTGCCACTCTCCTTCGGCTTTCCAGTCATCAGCCTTACATGAAGAATCTACTCTGTTGGGAGGCTCGGCCTTCAGCCTCGCGCGTCTCTCCTCTCCGCTTCATGCCTTCGGCCCTCATCCTTACATGAGAAGCCCGCTCTGTGTGATTATTCTCGCATGCCTTGCCGCTCTGCTTCCGGCCTTCGGTCATCATACTTACATGAAGAACTCGCTCTGTTGGGATAACGTTTTACGGCAGAACTGCGTAGCGAGACTTTTATCATTGTACAATATACATGTAATGTTTTTGACGGGATTCATTCGTCTAGAATCGGTACATTTGATATTCCGAAATAAGCACTTAATGATTCGTTTTGACAATAGGATTTCTAGGGAATGTCATATTGACTGAAATCATTTCTTAAGGGGGTGTAAAGAAGGGTGATAGATTGTATCATCAACATCATCATCTGAGGCGTTATAGCCACAGGTGGGCCCTAGACTAGCCTGGTCAAGCAAATGTCTCCAGTCCGATCTATTCGTGGCTTTCCTTCTCCAACATGTCACCCCTAAGTTCCTGGTGTCCACCTGAGCTTGAGAAAGATTGTATGGGAAAACAAATCATTCTAAGGCGAGAACGAATTATACGCGGACGAAGTCGCGGGCAAAAGCTAGTATAAAATAATTTCAGATTTAATGGTTGATACTGGCACCGCTATTTTATTTCTTTCAAACGTTTTCCTTTATAAATCTAAAATATAAAAAATGTACATAGATTGGGTGCCTATCAAGACTTAGAAATTGTACTCCCTTAATATCAGAGATTTTACATAGAAAATAAATACCCACGTTAACTATTCCAAATGTGATCACGGACTCTCTGAATCCATATTTGTCACGGACAGACGGCGGAGTCGCACCATAAGGGTTCCTTTTTTACAATCTTGGTACGGAACCCTAAAAACAGTTCAAATAAAAACGTCAGCAGGCATTTATCTATAGAGAAGCAATTTTCTAAGTCAATATTGGATACAGTTGAAATTCAGCAATTGTACATTTCAGCAACTTCCACCAGCAACCAATCATAGACTCCGCAACCAAAATATAGGCTACGTTATCATGCAATACCCTGCCAAATTAGAAAGGGCGTACCCCCTGCGATTTGTATGGGCGATGGTGCGTTTTCATTTTGTTGGGTTGCGGTAATACGGAGGTTTGTTAGATTTATGCGGTTCGCATCCTGTGAGCATTCATTAGCATGTACTCGTAAAGCTGGGTATAGTTAGGCGTGCGGGCACGCTACTTAGTGAAATGAAAATAAAGCCAGTAACGTTAAAATATGTTAAAAAGCCGATTGTTTTTGTAATCGAAATCTATACTATAAACACTTACAGGTTCTCAAGTGTACCATAGAGTGTAGATAGATAATTAATACAATATACAGGATTTGCCCACTGCCACTTAAGTTTAGCGATTCGGAGGGCTATATCGGTCACTTTGGTTCTGCTGCGGATGGCCTCATTCCTGATGCGATCACGCAGAGAAACTCCCAACATAGCTCTCTCCATTGCCCTTTCCGGTCATTGTGGAAGTCTTTGGGGGAGGCCTATGTCCAGCAGTGGACGTCTTTCGGCTGACATGATGATGTTGATGACCGGATTTGCGACAGCGCGCAGTAGGGTAAAAATGCAGGCGATTTCTATTTCTATGGGCATAGGGTGATTACTTATTTAAATACTTTAAATGGTTATTATTGTATTAATAGCAGAATAATAAAACAAAAACTATTCTTATTCTGATAGGTATAAAGAAACATATTTTTTTATTTTTTTTTGTTTTTCTTTGACACCTGCAAGACGACGAAGACATCTAAGCTCATCGTGACGGTGGATAGATAAGCAATCTGGCTTGATCTGTAAGCGTTTTTAGCATAAATCATCCGTAATAGCAATAATTCTTGTTAATTTAGTTTAGGGTTTAGGCTAGCCTCGACATGAGAATATTCGGGTACTAGGTAACTCCTAATTAATACTAGTGCCTGCACCCGCTGACAGCTCTGCAATTGGAAACAGATAAAACGAGAATTGTGTTATGATGTTAATTCAGTACCGTGTAAGCAAACCGCAAAAATAAAAATGTTCGACGTGTAAATTGTCAAAATTATTACCTTTATATTTCATCTTAAATCAGAGTATTTAGGGTTACGTACCTCAAAAGGAAAAAACGGAACCCTTATAGGATCACTTTGTTGTCCGTCCGTCAGTCTGTCCGTCAAGCCCCTTTTTATCAGGAATGCGTAGAGGTATCAAGCTGGAATTTATATCAAATACTCAGGTCTACTGTCCCTTAGAGCTGTGAAAAATTCAAACTTCTAAGCCAACGCAATCAAAAGATACAGCCGTTTACACCGCAAATTTTCGGCACTCGCAAGGGAATCAAAACCTACAGGGTACTTCCCTTGAACTCAGAATCTTGAAATTTGGTACGAAGCAACGTCTTATAGCACAGATAAAGGAAGAATTGCGAAAACCGTAAATTTTAAGTTATAGGTACATCATATAATAAAAAAAAAATTTACGGAACCCTCGATGCGCCAGTCCGTCTCGCACTTGGCCGGTTTTTTACAGTAAAGTTATAAAAAAACACATACTTATTATAAAAACATAAATAACAACCTAGGGTGCCGCCGGTACCAAAGATCCGGAACCTTACGTCTACTAAGCATTTTTTTTTAATAAATCGGTTTTTCATTTTATAAAATAAACACGACATACGCGTACGATTGACAAAGAAGTTAAGAACAAAGGTGAACTTGTCCTTTTGAAGGTTTAGTATCAAAAGGGTATACGAGTAATTACGCATAAAGCCCGAGTACCTACAATAATTCAAATATCCGCCATTTTTCCTGAACAAAGTCTGTTATTGACAGTTGCGCACAAACGGGCGGATAACCGGTTTTAAGCCCCCTATAACCGGGTATCGGTACGTCGCTTGAACCGGTAAGTTCCGGTTATCAATCATGGGCCCCGCGTAATCAACCCCCGTGTCCGGGAAAGGGAGTTTGTTAATGTTGAGTTGAAATGTTTTATGGTAATTTTAAAACCGAAAGGAGTAATAGCGGTGTTAAGTATAATCAGAAATGATGGTGGCAAACAAGCACACGACCTGTCTTGGGGTAAACAGTCACCATAACTTAGAATGATTATGAATTCAGAAGCATCATTAGCGCGTTGATTCATACATTTGTTACGATCACAGCTCCAGAAGAAATGCAGAGCTCTTTCAACACAGCTGGGATAATATTGTATCATCATTAAATCGAAGTATGACAAACCTCTAGACTCTGCCAAAGAAGCTCCTACGAATATTAAAAACTTAGACAGCAAATCTATGGAACCCGTTACATACAATCTTAAATGCAAATAGAACCTTCGTATGAGATTTCTAGTACTGCAGGGAAGAAAGGAGGGTCAACGTTCTGGCGGCTGATCACCAAAAGATGGACAGATCTAGTAAAATCCTCGACAAAATGTTCCCTAATAGAGTGTGCGCGAAGTGCTACAAATAGAGAGAGATGGAGAAATCTCGCAAAAACTGCGATTAAGACGGAAGAAGGCAACCCATAACCACGCCACTCTGACAAGAGTGCACGACTGAGAAGAAGAATGAGATGTCTGTAGAAACTTAGCTATTCGTTGCTCTTGACTGTAACCTCCACAAGAAACATTAAGTTAGGGTATTAAACTAAGTTGTACTTGGTTAAGTAAACGAGACGCGGTGACTTGTAATCGGATTGCAAAACTGCGGTTTCTGATAACTACGTGTTTTAGAACCTTGTCTTTGTAAGTAAATACAGATTCGGCGTGAGTAAATGTATCAGTACTTATCTTGAGTAATTAACTTAGCACATATTTCGAGCCTAATTTTTTTAGTTAGTTTTGTTTCGACAGACATACCTATCTTTTTACTTGATTAATTTTTTGGAGGTTAGATGGCAGTCATTTACGTTATAAATATAGAACAAAAATAAATACATATTAGAAGGGCCAGCGTGGGAAGGCCCCCGCAAGGTGGACAGTTGACCTGGTAAAGGTCGCGGGAGTCCGCTGCATGCGGGTGGCGCAGGATCGGTCATTGTGATAGTCTTTGGGGAGGCCTATGTCCAACAGTGGATGTCGTTCGGCTGATATGATGACGATGACAATCATATCGAACTAGCGCCATATTAGGCTCAAAAAGGCTTCTCTAATGGGTATTAATAATAATAATAATAATAATATTGGGGGACAATCTTACACAAATCGACCTAGTCCCAAACTAAGCAAAGCTTGTACTATGGGTACTAGACAACGATATACATACTTATATAGATAAATACATACTTAAATACATAGAAAACATCCAAGACCCAAGAACAAATATCCGTGAAAAATGCACAAATAAATGCCCTGGCCGGGATTCGAACCCGGGACCTCTAGCTTCGGAGGCAGAGTCACTACCAACTAGGCTAAACAGGTCGTATTATAGGTAGACGACGATATATTTAATATATATAAATACTTAAATGCTAATTAAATATTTACCCTGACCAGGATTCGAATCCTGGATCGTCAGCTTCGTAGGCAGAGTCACTAACCACCAGCCTAAACCATTTGTCGCATCATATCTAATGTTTACTCTATTTTGTGGGATTGGCATCGAGCTCCATCCAAGTTCCAACTGAGGATGCTACTGAAGCAAAGCAACGCCAAGATTAAGGAAGTAGAGAAGCATATATAGATAACGTCATCTTCAGAACGTATCCCGCTGTTGGGTAAAGGCTGCTTTTAGTGCTTTTAGATGAGAAGGACGAGCAGTAATCCCGACTTTGGGAAATTCCTTCACTGAAAAGCCTACCCATTGAACAGTCAACAGCAAATGTAGATGATCATTTTGGTACTTTGGTACTGTCGCATGCGTGGTGGGAAGATTTTTCCAAAACGCTTGCTATAGCGCCCGCATCCGAGGAGTACCCGTATGAGGTATATCGACGGATTTAACGACCAATGAAATTGCGCCTTACCAGTTACCATGTTTATTTTTTTAAGCTGATTTTAATCCTTAGAGATTCAAGCCTTTGGCTAACCCTTTCCAGTAATTGTCCTGAGTATAACCCGTTTATCTCCCAAGCCAGCGACGTACTTTGATTGATTATTCTGTCGCCTAAGTAATTACTATTCTAGATTGTTGAATCTTGTAATTGTTTGGGTTGAAGCCATTTTTAGTTCTTGTAACAAACAAGATTGTTTAGTACAAAACGAGTTTTTAAGAGAAGTTCTAGAGGCTGGTCAACCCACCTAAAAACAGCAGTTGACGTTCGTGGATCTTGATGATACAGCTTTCTGAAGCATTTTACAAATTATCGCTTGAAAGTAAATGAATGATGAAACTTTTGTCTGCCTCGTGGACTAACAGACCAACTTGCTATACCATTAAACTAATAGAACAACTTGTCGTATCATGTTTAATATTTTCCGAGAAAAAGGTATTCAAGGTATACTTTTTTTTGAGAAATCCAGATTACAAGTTATAAACTGTTCGTATCCAATTACTAGGTTTTTGAGATGTTGTAGGCATTCGACCTAAAAATAAGGAGGTTTTATCGAAAGAGATGGTACCTAATTTTATTTAGTACCGATAATAACTAATAAAACAAAATTGAGTATGCTCCTATTCATCGTGTCTAAATTAAGCACAAAAGAGATAAACAAAAAATAATTGGCAGTAAGAATGAATCAAAAAAAAAATATTAGGTACATAATTTTATCATGAAAAAACTTTGTTAAATGGAGAATAAATTGGTCATAATGGTATAGAATAATGACAGATAAAACTTAATTGAAGATGCAATCATGTGATAAAGAAAACGATGAATTATTATATGGATATCAAATTCCTAACACAAAGGTTTATTACGTTGCATTTTTGAGATGTACCAAGATCCTCTTAAGGGCAAGTTAGGATTTATATATGTAAATATTAAATTACATTAAGTTAGTTATGTTTTTCGTTAATAATGTAAATATTAAGGTAGTCATAGAATTTATATACTTTTCCAAAATTAGTGACACGCTTGGTGCCGTTACGCTGTGACGTGTGTAACAAGTCCCAGAGATCACGAAGAGATGGAGAAAGAGTTAAGAGTACATAATGATACAAATAACACGAACAACGAAATAACACGATACAAATTAGTAAAATTAAGATAAAGACAAGAGAAAAATAAAATAACGAATACTAACAGAAGCATCCACCAGTCTTTAACAGTAGGTACTACTATTAACTATAGTTATAGTAATAGGGCCAAAGAAAGAAATGCACCCGAATAATCGAAGACCAAAAAGACAATTGACAAACGTAAAATATACAGAAGACTATAATTCCCTATACTTCACTCTAAATGTCCCTGTGCCCTAGCATGTATGTCACCAGTATTGAGTGACAACCATTTCTACCGTTCTATTAAATATACAATATTCCATTACGGATACAAGTAAACCGTTTATTTTTATAACTAAAATATTTGTCATAGTAAGTAAAGCAGAACAAAACTGTCGTTGGCAGTATGTTCGAACGGTAACATGCAAAACCTATCATTTAATATGTGTATTGCAGAACATAACGGTTGCATGCGAGCGTTGCAATAAAAATTATGAATGAATGCTTACAATTTATTCAGAGTGTGTTCAAAATGTCCTTCTTTTTAATGGACTGTCATTAGAATTTGAACCTTATTGCTTGGACAGTAAAGTAGTTTTTGAAAGAACCAAGATATATTTCGGTCATATCAAATGATTTTAAGTAATTATGGATCTGAATGTATTGAGTTCAAAACCCGACTCCAGCAGGATTTAAAAAAAAAACTAATTTAACGAAATATCATTTATACATCTCAGAAGATATCCATTATATTGTTTTATTTTAAGGTTAACGCTTGGAGTTACTGTTAAATATCAAATTTTTGGTAGTTTCAAGCGTTTATATGTGTTTAAATTTGGTGTTTAAATTACGAAAATAATGTCTTTTCTCCATATAAACTTATATTTATAAGGATCTAATCATAAAGGATTCTTCTTGAAAGTGTCTTGGCCTTAAATTGAGTAATTTACTGCAATTAGCTAAAGAATGTGTTCATACGAATATATATTTTAACTATAATTGCAGCTTATTATAGTAATAATAGAATAAATCATTTTTCTAAAGACATGTAAGTAATTGGCGAATTATATGAGTCTTTTGTGCTCTCTATTGAAAGAACTCAACAAATGGAACAAAATTTGTAAGATAGGTAAGGTGAACGTACCAATACTTGACACATTAACGTCCAACAGATGGCAACTAGTGGTCACCTCTGTTACTATGAAATAAGATTGAAAGTGCTATAAAAATATCGTTTGAAATAAAAATACTTACAAAGAAAATGTAGATACATAATGCTATGCTTCTTATTCTCTTTTTAATTTTAATTGTTGTATTGGATGTAAAGTTATTGATTTTGTTTTACTTTTCCTATGTTAATTTTTGTTTGCTTACTACTTTAATATTTTTTCTTTTTAACCGACTTAAAAAAAAGGAGGTTCTCAATTTATCGGAAAAAAAAGTATGTTCACCGATTATTTGGAGACTAGTGAACCGACTTCAAAAAATCTTCTTTTGTTTGAAATGGTATGTTTTCTAGTTGGTCCCATTGTCACCAAGTCTGGATCTGATGACGGGATCTTGGAAAAATCAGGGGAACTCCTCAAATTATATAGCAGGAAGGGCCGAGTGTGAGTATGGAAAAGTTTTGAGTCGGTGTTTATTGTTTTGTTACGAGTATTGGTACGCTGCCTGCCGTGGTCTCACTGATGGTTCCAACGGAAGACCAGCGCGACATTTTTCTATTCTTTTGTTTTTCTGTTAGTTACCCAATTGTGTGTGTCATGAATAAATGTTTTTCTATTTCTATATATATATATATGTAAAACGAAGTCGTGCTAGTTTCACAATTTATAACTCAAGAATGGCTGGACCTATTTTTATGATCTTTGATATTTAGATTTGTCTGTGCTCTGAATAGCAGTAACTTGATAAGATACATATATTGAAATTACATTTTCATTTCATTTTTTCATTTTCATTTCAGCTCTTGCTATTCAGTGCAATGTGAACAATATTAGATTTTAATGACAATGACATTTCCAGCCTGCTTAGTCTGTTGTTTCTACTGTGTTGTATGTCATGGTCATTGTTATTACAAACTTTTTGACGCAAGAATTTCTTCCCAATAAAGCGCCAGAATAAGCATATATATGTGTATGCTTTATGGCATTAAGTCCGCCTTTTGTACTATAAGTTTTACTTTTGTGCAATAAAGATTAAATAAATAAATAAATAAGCAAGTTAGTTCTGTCTCGTTTCATTTCTATTCAGTTACGATACATGTAAGATACATCGTACCTACACAAAACACGGTTCCATTACACCCGCATATACAGGATGTCATTATTTCACCTCATATATACATTTCGTGTGAAACGACGTGCTTGTCCTTAATTTTTGTAAAGGGACGCTGTTCTGTATGGCCTTCGGTCATCTTTGTACTCCCTCAGGTCTACCCTTAGATAAATAGGAGGGTAGATGCGGAAATAACGGTTTTGCGTTGCTAAAAATACGGGGATAATCCGCAATTGTAGTATATAGCTATAGTCATACATTAAAACAAATCCATACAAACTTCCGTTGTGTCGGTTTAAAATGGAGCGCAGATCTAGAAGCTTAAGTGAACTAGGGCGACTTCCTGGCTTGGCGGGGCGGTAGCGATATGTGATATTAGGTATTTTATTATTTGACGTGAGTACACTGATGTGAGATTTCCTCACTTGACGCAATACTGTCAGTATTACGTTCCGGCACTAGTAACACCATGCACAGAAGCGGGTCAGTACTGCATTCATATAGTTTTTTCATACCGTACCGCCTCCGCATCGATAAATCAGGAAGACGCCTAAGTTGAAATAAGTACTGCTTTAACTAAAACATACGAATATATAGACAAAAAAAAAGCCACTATGTGTCCCCACGACAGTAAAAACTTGTACCCAAAAATGACATTTTAACAGAAACTTACATATTTTCCTACACACAAATGGTAGGAGTTAGTATAATAAAAATACATATATCCAAAATAAACCGACTCTATAATTTTGTGCATCGCCACACACAAGGCACATTTGAAACAGGCTAGAAAATGAAAATAACGTATACCAATTGCTTTGTATAATTTAGAATGCGACTATGTCGTCCAATATATTACGTACTCCTGTATGCCACTGACGTGTCTACCCTACATCAGCTCTAAAGTCCCTCACCAGGTGTGGTGTACAGCACATCGGCCATAATGACGCGGTCGCACTTAGTGTATTAATACTGTTCACACATCTACATATCCGTGTATACAAGTACACTCAACCTTCTTGAAACTACATACATAAAGATGGCTTACCATAGTAGTATATTAATGATTTATCACTATACTAACAGGTATCAGGAATGTGAATGGAGTATTGTATTTTTCTTACTAAGCTATAACCACGTTTATAATACCAGGGTTACTTTTCGATACCTTCATACACAATTAATTGGGGCGTTTTGACCACCATACCTTGACACCAAATGTTCATCTGTATTATTGTAACATAAGATTGACCGTGTCATTGAGTTATATATGCAAGGGTCGGAAAAACTTCCGTCATTTCAAACTGTAGCATGCAATTCCTATGTAAATAAATAAATTAACTTTATTTTGCAAGTAGGCAATGGTACTTTGACAAGTCAATATCTACTAGCGTTTCTGAAAAAGTAGACCACTGCTGAGAAGAAACGCCTAAACAAACTCGACAGTCAGACATTTTGACCCGAAAATATGCTTATTACAATGTTACAAAAAGAAATCTTTTAACAAAGTTTCCTTAAAATAGAACTCTACTCCCTAAATAGGTAGAACTCTAATACTTAACATACTTAATATAAGTAAATCTGAGGATAGATATTAAAAAAGAAAAAAATATACAATGCGTTGTTCAACAAGATATGTAACATGTCGAAACTGTATTACCAAGTTGGCGATAGGCAATAATGGAAATAAGAGATACAATCACGGAAATTACTTCCACTAGACAATCAATTAAATCGTTTGATATGCTTTCTAGCAAGAACTGTGTTAATTTATTTCCTAGACGTGATACAATGAAAAAATGTATATATGAATATTAATGCTATTTAAGTCTCTGGTTTGGGCCATGTATTCACTGGGACTTTTACCTGAATATTGGTATAAATCATCTCGACTTTTACATGAAATCCCAACACGCGAAATTACCCGAGCCTCGCAATCGTAACCGACACCTACACTAATATTACCTTCCTGTCAAGCGTAATTACCCTCAATCCTAAGCAATTTATAGACGAATACATCGAAGGGTACGGTTACACGTAACCCGAATCTAAAAGCCACAAGAACGCATGCGTTTCATATAGTTATACTGCGTTTTTGATTTAGTCGGCTAGCGGGGTCAATATTGTGCATTACCGTTATGGCTACCGGCTTGCCTAGATTCTGGTTAACTGTATGGATGCATGAATAAAATGTACTTTATCTAGACATGACCTGGTACGTGACGGTATGGGCTGTATTCAAGAGGTTTTTATGGGGGCTTGTGATATGGGCACCATACTGCCGATAATGAACTTACAAGAAACTACATATGTATATGGCCAATTCCCATATTTTATTAAATAACCAAACGCTGGCCTACAAGCATATGTACAACCTGATAAATAGACATTGTCTAAACGTTAGGGTGAAGTTTGTAGCTTATTAGATTGGCAAACTATCGAACGCTTGTTTCTGTAAATTGTATAAGGCTTACGTGCTGTTTTTATTAACCGACTTCAAAATAGGAGGAGGTTCTCAATTCGTCGGATTTTTTTTTGTATGTTCACCGATTACTCGGCGACTAGTGGACCGATTTCAAAAAAACTTTTTTGTTTGAAAGGGTGTGTTTTCTAGTTGGTCCCATTGTCACCAAGTCTGGATCTGATGACGGGATCTTGGAAAAATAGAGGGAACTCCTCAAATTATATACAAGAGGATGGGGTATGTAAGGCTACATCGAAGGAACTCCTCAAATTATATAGCAGGTTGGGGTCTGGCAAAGTTTGGAGTCGGTGTTTTTTTGTTAAAAATTTACTTGTTTTTATGATAATTGCTGTGGAGGAATTAAACATTCACCAGATTATTATTAATATCGGTGTATTAGTCCTGTTCCCTCAAAACCTTAGTGCGTAATCTTACAGACGCCTTAGCCTACTGAGTCTCTGGAAGAGTAACAAAGCCCACTGCCAGTCCTTTATCGATTTGAGTATTCATTATGTTGACAGGTATAGATAAATGTGAGTCCCTCGTCTCGCTCTCAATATTACGCATTCTCGGGACCTCTGGCGGTTTACTCATCAACAAGAACACCACATCAATACCTACACAGTAATTATTCTGCTTAGGACTTCGTGAAATTTGAATAGAATAATTTCAACCAAACGTCAATTAGAACTCGATATTCAAAAATTAATAGATAAAAGGACGACTCATTTTCTCTAAAACTTCGATAAGTCATATCTGATGATAAAACATAGGAAGTTTGTATTTAGGGGATGATCCCAACATTCCCAACCCTCCAGCATGTTTGTGAAGAACTAACAAAACTCCTTTTGTACGTCAAACGGTGGTTAGAGATCAATAATAAAAAGGTTATCAACCGCCTTTACTTATATACCTACAAATTATCATCAAGAAGGCGGTAAAAAAGTCACTCAGTACAATAAAATATCATATTTGAGTTCCAGCTCTCAACTCTTTCTACCTCAAAACTGGTTCCGTTAAATAGGTTAAACTTGGGAAGACGAAACAGTTGAAAGGCTAACCTCGAATTGTCCCTTTTCGGGTGGACCGCGCGAACCGTTTATCATCCTCTTTGGTAAGTACACTTTATTCGGAGCCAAACCAACACGCACTTAGTAAATTGGCTAGACTCCGTATGTATTTCGAGACTGGAAAGATGCTAGGTTCTGAATTCTGTAAAACATAGTATACGCTACATATGTAGAGCAGCCACATCAAGTAAATACATCCAGTACACAAGCTGTAACATTTAGATCGGTCAGTATGGGTAAGTCTAAAACTATAAGACATACGAATATCTGGTCTTAGGAACCTTGCCATCGATTTTAGTTACAAGGAATACTGCATTCATACACTAAAAATTCTGATCGATTCCCGAGCTGAGTACAAGTTTTTTTTAATGTATGAATGCAGTTTTCCTTCTTACTAAAATCGATGACATGGTTCCTAAGAACATATCTTCTTATGTCTTATAGTCAGACTTTCCCATACTGACCGAACTCAATGTTACGCCCTGTATAGTGATTGTCATTCTCCTTGATTCTTCACCTCTGATCTACGTTCCTGACAGTATAGTACGAATAACATCTCGCCCCTGCTCATAAGATGAGGCTAAATCCTTATTTATACACGTACGAGAACGTGTGCGAGTTTCACTACACTGCGCGGTTTAACAGATCGATTGAACTCATTATAGCACGGTAACCCGCAATGTAATGGAACTTGAACGTGTATACAGAGGCCTTGTCGCAAAGAAGAAATGTACTTATGAAAAAACTTTCTTTACGGTTGAATCTACAGTTGAGCTTGAGGAGTGCTGATTGTATTCTAAAGTACATACTAAATTTGACTTCACAACACAAAGGGGAAAGTAAACATACTAAGCTAGGTTTGGTTAAATAAATATACGTCCCTAATAATATGTATAGCAAATGCAGTTATCCGCATCAGAACCAAGGTGACCGATATAGCCCTTCGACTCGCTAAACTTAAGTGGCAGTGGGCGTAGAACCGATGGCCGTTGGGGCCGAAAGGTTCTCGAGTGGCGACCACGTACTGCACCCCCACACGGTGGACTGATGATCTGGTAAGGGTCGCGGGTGTCCGCTGGATGCGGGTGGCGCAGGACCGGTCATTGTGGAAGTCTTTAGGGGAGGCCTATGTCCAGCAGTTGACGTCTTTCGGCTGACATGATGATGATACCATACCACCACCATATCAGCCCTAGGACGTCCACTGCTGGACATAGGCCTCCCCCAATTTCATGGGGGGTGAATGCCATAATGATGATGATGATGATGATGAATAATATGTATATACGTCCAAAATTTTGGATGATGTTCTGAAGTTCAAGTCTTATATAGCACTTCAAACGATCAGATATATAAATAATTAACAGTAGATTTACTCTGTAATTCTCTTTAATTCACAGTGCAACAAGGTGCGATTTTCTAGAGATTTCATTACACTTAAAATCAAACAAACACTCCAAACCAAAATCCAATTCCAACACCTCAAACCAAAAAGCCGCATTCTTCATTAAATCACCAAAGCCCAAACTTAAGACTAAGAATAAGAAGCTGTTTAATATAAGCTTATGAGGTCGAGTTCTAAAAGTTCGATTCAAAAGCTCCGTCAAAATATCGCACAATGCGCTCAACTTTTATTGCGAAAATTTAAACACCCATCTGAAGTAATAGCCGAAGTTTTGGTTTATAAAGTTGATTCATCATTTGTGTAAGCTTTTACACGTGGGGTGTGGGGGAAAACAGAGAAGCTTTTCTTATGTCGGGCAGTATTTTCATCAGTGATGGTCATCATCATTTCAGTATGTAATTACTAACTGCTGAGGTCTCTCACATACGAGAATCGCAGGCGAGTTTCATTACATTGCGGGTTAACTTGGTATACTGAGTTCGATCGATCTGTCAAACCGCGCAATGTAGTGAAACTCGCATACGAGTGTCGTACGTGCTTCTTCATACATACCTCATTTAAACTAGTCATGCCATAATCACCTGCATAAATCCCACGTTACCAACATAACTCCTCGAAAATATCAACCATGAAATTAGTTCCCAAACTAAATTTTAAAATGAAGCCATCCATCTCGGGGCTAGTAAAATTTTTAAACTACAAGCTCAAGATAATGCTCCCAACTTTAAATGTTCACAGTTTCTTTGTTACGTGGAAAAAGTTTCCTAGAGCGGGACAGAGGAGGGATAGCATTCCTGGTGGTGTGGGAGGGAATGAGAGGGGACGTGTCTGGGCAAAGTTTTAGATTTACGTGCTGACGGTCAGTTTTTGAATCGTTGCTAGTTGAGACAGATACAGCAGTTTGGAGAGTAAACCTTTTAAAAGATGCTATCGCCTTTTAAACTGATCTTACTGTGCTATTTTTTTGGTTGCACAGGCAAATAATATTATAATAAAGAAAAGCAAATGTAGGCGGTAAACATTTCAGTACTACATTAGTACTGGCCCGCTTCCAAGCGTGTCGCTCTAATAGGCGGTTTAAATGAATGCTTGATTTAAAATGTAGCGACGCTTTAAGAATCTGTACTGACTTGACCGACAGTTGACACCTAAATACGTAATACTCCTTATTTCTCATGTACTATAAAAAGTACAGATATATGCGCCACTTTGAACCCAGCCCGTTATATAAAATGCCACGTAACATAAAAGTTACTTAACACGAATTAGCCCCTATGATAAATGAAACATTATAAAACGAAACTTAGGCTATTCCAAGAGGGAGTTGAAATTTATACTTTCTACTGCTATTTTAACGACATTATATTGAATGAAAAGTAAAGTTAATATTAATACGAATCGATTTGAATCGTTACTTTATCAACGAATATTTAATTTCGCCTGTGTTTCAAAAACAATCGCCGAACTTTTATTTAAATTATGGGCCAACTGTAAAGACGACGAAATGACTACAATGTTATGATGACAAAATGTGAAAAATTCCTGACATTAAGTTCGCCATTTTGAATTTTTTCTGCATTGTGTAAATAAGTAAAAAGTGGGATGAGAACAAATCTCCAAGTTAACAAGATGGCCTGAACCCGTTCTAAGAAAATATCCAATATGCAAGAACAGGAAACTCGGGGAAAACGCTTGCAAAGTTAAACGGGAGGAATCGCGCTGTCACCTGAGACTGCGCGGGGGACGGTTTAACTTGTCCGGCTCGAAGGACTTTTGTCTTATTTATTATCAATTCACAAATTTCAGTTATAAGTATAGATATGTTACATTCAAACCAGAGAATTGCTTACATGTTGTGTCAGTTTTCACATAAAAGTGAACACAAGTTTAGTTTATATGCTCAGAATCATGATAGATTTAGAAAAAATATACACATTTTATCATACACATATTCAGTTTCCATTTTGTGACGGTATTATTTTTGTAACAATCAAAAGAGAGATCTTAATTCGGAGTAACATAGACCCCAATTCGCAAACATTGAAACTCCTACGTCCTCCTTTTACTAATTAAATTAAAATACTAAGTCATATTGTACGGCGCGCTATGCGAATTTTTGTCGGTACGTGTGGACGTCCTACAAAAATCTCAATATACCGCGCAGATTTAAACTTCACGTCCACACGACAAAAATTTGCGCAAAACGTCAAGCAATGTCCAAAATCGCTATCGTCCGTTACTCTAACAAGCCATCCAAAATTTTAAACACTAATAGCACTCACAATTTAAAAATTCCGTCCCTAGGGCGGAAACTTCCACAATTTGGCAACTTGTCTCGTTCACATAACGTATTTACTGGGACGAAATATTAATCTAGCCCGTAACGAAGCGGCGATAGTTTGCCGGACAGCTGTCATGGACTAGGGAGGCAGACGCGACAGTTGGATATGGATGAATTTAGCTTTAGTTGACGTGTGATTAGAAATGACGTTTCAAACGTCAAAGCTTAACTCCCTTAGGCACAAAAGGAATTCGTTGTCTTCTAAGGCGACTTCCTGACTTGGCGGGGCGGTAGCGATATGTGATTGGTATTTTGTTCTTTGACTGATGTGAGATTTCGTCACTTTTTTGACGAAATACTGTCAGTATTAGATTCAGATTTAGATTTAATTATTTGTTATAATTTTGGTAAAAAAGCGTACGAGCGGGGTGATGGTAAAGCCGAAGTAACTAATTGTTAGTTCAACCGATTCATCATCCCGCAATAAAGCTAAACTTGCTATCGATTCTTGCACGTGTGTAACAGGGACTTTAAAGGACAGCGTATAGTTAAATACAGTGTTTAAATTGCAAGAATGTCATAAACATTCTTGTTTTCGAACCTCTAAACTTAGGTAGATGAGGAATTTTAACGTCAGCTGCTTAAGGTGAAAATTCAGGGGCCAAAATCGAGATTTAAAATGCGTACCCGGAATGTCACAAGAATAATCCATTTTTAGGTCTCTGTTTTGTACCAATCAATTAAACATTTGTCTTTTAAAACCAGAATGACAGAAACAGTGCTATCCCAGGCACGACCTTATTTGTGAACCGATGCCCAGTTTTATCGATGACAAAGTACACACGGTCGGGTCAAAAATGCTGACAGGATCTACAACTATTTATAAGTGCCTTTATAAGTGACATATCCACAACAGTTCCTCGCAGAAGCCCCCTCGTTTTAGGCACCAATAGTCACCAAATAAACAGAATACAGTTACTACTCACTGTTGCAATATTTAAGTGGTCAGCGCATTCATTGCAAAACTTAATTTATGTCGCGTCCAACGCTGTATCGCACCGCTTTACATCGGATAGTGTATGCTATAAAACTTTTAGTTGCGTCATTCATATATAAAATGAGGAAGTTACGTATTAATCATATGAACAACTCAACATACGATTATGTCGTGTCTAGTAAATATTTTACTAATTAGGACGACCCAATGTTTATCACCTTTTAATAGCCAATTAAAATTTATTAATACAAAAGATTAAGTGTCCACTATTTAGTCAGTGTCGTTTACCTTACTCGTATTTTTTCTTACTATTAGTAATTGAAAACTGAGGAACAAGCTACGTTATATACGTAATATAGAACGATTTGGACATCTTGGCCTACATTTCAATAAAAAAGAAGTTTTTTATTTCTTTTTTTCTAAAATTATACGGTTATGTACACGTTATTTTAAGTAGTGTAGGGCGCCCTGTAGCCCCTGTAGGTAGCGGACCTCGGGCATCCTTCAGTATGCAACTGTACTGTGATAACGCTTGGATGATGATGATGATTATTTAGGGCGCCCTGTAAATATGTATATAAAAAACTATTTATCATATATATTATAGGTGGGGCGATGACATTCGTAAAGCATTGGGCAGGGATTGGAGGAGAACAGCTGAAGACCGAGCTCAGTGGCTGTCGTCTGGCACGCATTTTGTCCCGAATAATTTTTTAACTTCCCATTGACCTGTGAAATTTGGTGATAATGTATATTATTACGTATATTTCACCAACAAATATCGATATATAGATAAATCACATTTGTTTTTTTAGTTGTACGGAACCCTCGGCGCACGAGTCCGACTCGCACCTGGCCGATTTTATTTATTTATTGCGGATCGCTAACAGGTATAATACTATAGAAAATAAACTTAAACGCTAATCATATATGTCTAGATGGAGTATCAACCCAATTATAGGCAAACACAAATTGCTTTGAAATAATATGGACAGTTGATGAAGCTTTGGCATTTTGCTAAGGTAACCTAGCTACCACACGTCGCTGGATGGAATTAAGTGGTAGTTAAAAGATCCAAATGAAAGAAAAAATTGCAACGATGATGATGATGATGATGATGATATGATGTTATTTTTTAATTCAATATAATAATATCGTTGTCTTGCATCCATATCAGAAACTTATTAGGCTTAGGTACTTTTCAGGCAAACTATTTTTGGTGAACAACAAAAGGTAAAGGTATTGTAAAATACAGATGCCCTTTACACTACAAAGCTTAATTATTATTCCAAACAGTTTTGCTCCATGAATTCATGTAAATCAATACCCCATTCAACTCCCGGCAACTCTAATACTCGGTCTGTAAGACAATCTAAGTTGCGACAACAATTATAAGTTTAGTCACCCCCTTTAACTTAAGTCTTAATGTGTTATTATAAGTTATTCGAGTCTCCTTCGGCTGTGACGGTATTCCTTGTTTTAACAGTTTTGTATCTAATAATACATCGACGGTGTTCATGGAGTGTGACAAAATCACGCATCAGCCTAAATTTGGTTTAATCACATTAGCATAATTATTACTTATATATAGGTTAGCGAAAGGGGAACGGGCGGCAGATACCTGGCCCGCTCCCCCAACCGCTCATCTTTGAGGGGATGCCTCTGCGCCGCGCGCCCCTTAGGAACCAACTGAGTTTAACGCTAGGACTATAAATTGCATTTCAATGTACGCGTACGTTAGCTCCAGTAATGTGAAGCGATGAACTACAATAGACCTCCTAAAGCCTCCAACAATACAATAGGGTTATACTATGTGCAGTTAAATCGCTAACGTGCGTCATCCAGAGATATCTGCGTGCGTTGCGCAGCGCGCTGTGCGGACTTACCATATTTAACCGAGACAACACATATTTAAACGAGAAAAAACTAAACGTGCGACTAAAATACTAACTCTCCGAATTATTCGCTCATTAGCATTCGCACAGTTAGTATTTCAGTCAGTACGTTTTATTTTTTTGTAGGTTAGTTTATGTTCGAAGCTTTTATTACTACCCTATTTAAACCAGCTATTAAAATAGCAAATAGAACACCTTCATCACAAAAATTGTAAAGAAATAATCTAGATAAAGCTAATTCGGCGAGTATTCAAGAAGACTTTAAACATTTGTACAATCTGGGTCTCTTCAAGACAAGAGTGAATAGGCTATTACTGAATCAGTGAGCAACATCTTAGGCCTTGTCATCGCTCTCCATCAGGTGAGACTAAGGCCAATCGCTGGTCAGTCTATCATAAAAAAAAATAAAAAAATTGTTGTTGTCTTCGCATATTCTTAATAGATATTCATTCTCATACTTTTTTCTCTGCAGCTTCTATAAATTTCTGTCTAGCCCAAAGGCTGACTGGTAGAGAATGCAATTAGGCATTAAACCCGCCATCTGTACATTTCTGTTCTGTGCAATAAAGTTTAAATAAAGAAATAAATACTTCGAAAATGAATTAAGCAATTAAACTTTGCCAGGATCGTCACAACATCTCTATCTACTCCTACGGGAAACAGGCATGAGCATATGTTTGTGTCTATGAGCTTAATTTTTTTTGTATTGTATCGGAGACATAACCGTAAATTATATTATATTACATATTTTATTTATTTTCGTCACTAGACAGAATAACCATCAATGTAAAAAAACCAAAATAATAGTATTACGTATTTATACTTTGCGACCACGTACTGGAAGGCGCAGCGTGGGCAGGCCTCCACAAGGTGGACTGATGACCTGGTAAAGGTCGCGGGAGTCCGCGGGTGGCGCAGGACTGGTCATTGTGAAACTCTTCGGGGGAGGCCTATGTCCAGCAGTGGACGTCCTTCGGCTGATATTGAAGAAGATGATGATGATTTGGCTGATAATCACCGATACCATCACTTTTATTTTAGCGCCATCTGGCGTAAGTAACGGAACTAAAATTTTAAAACGTTGAGTGTAGAGCAGCTAACTCCTAAAAGCTTACTATGAACCGTTAAAATATTGTTAGAATATGATTATAGTATTGGTAAGGGTACAATAAATAAGGTAGCTGTCGTGATCTAGGAGTAATATATGATGAAAAGGTTGCTTTTCAATGACCATATTGATAACATAATCTCCAAAGCTATGCGCATGTTAGACTTTGTAATACGCTCAGCTAAGCCGATTAAAACTGCAACGTCATATTTACTACTCTATAAGTCACTTGTAAGACCACTCCTCGAGTATGCTTCAGTGATATGAAATCCTAAGTATATTAAAAATACCAAGGCCGTGGAAATTATACAAAAAAGGTCCCTGAGATCAATGCACCGAAGATTAACGGGCCAAAAATATCTTACATTGATCTCCTTAAAAAATACAATCTTCCCTCGCTTGAAGCCTGACGTAAAACCGATGCAACAGCCTTATTTAATATTTGTAGTGGCAATTATAAAAGCTCCAAACTTCTTGGGCAACTCCGCTTTAGAGTCCCCGCGCGCAGCGCGCGCTCCCTGCACTCCCGCGCCTCTTACGCCGTGCCGCTCTCCTCGACCCACGCCGGGGCTCGCGCAGCTTTGCACCGTATTTACGACGCATATAATAAGTCCTGGGTTTCAGTTGACATATTTAATGTTAGTAAACAGCAATTTAAAAAAAGTACTGGATTTGACAATGGATAATGTGTAATTTAATGTATTTACGATAGACCAACTACAGCTGTTATTTAGTATCTCTTATGTTGTCTCCGTACTTTTACTGTACTTTTTACTTCTTATTAAGTATTATGACCCTCTATCATTATTCATCATACATCAGGCATAGGTATTTACTCAACATTCTATGGTTGTAAACTTTAGTAAATTAGTTAAGTGTAGTATTACAACTCTTTCATATGTTTTAGTGAGAGCTGGTAAGGGAATAAGTGAATGTTTAATTATGTGTTTCAGAAAACTTATTTCCTTCTCACTTATATCTGTTTGCTTTCCAAATAAATAAATAAACAAAGAGGTACCCAAGGTTGTCTAGAAGAGATCGCTCTTTAGCGATAAGACCGCCTGTCCGTTAATTGAGGTAGTAAAGAGTTATTGTATTGTACCTATCGACTTCAAGACAGACACGGAAATCCCATAATTAAGTTGTTACAGTTATAACAATATTAAATACTTACAAAAATATCGACACGCAATCGAAAAACAAGCCAAACATTTAACCAACAATTTCACCACAAAGTAATAAACAAACAAAAAGACTTGAATATAAAACGCCGCCCTAATAACGAAGACTTGAACATGACACGTAACATGTTGTTGATACCGAATTAATTTACAGGTAAATCGCCACCTACGAATATCCGACAGCGGCATGTATGAAATTTAATTAATAAACATTGATCGAGCACAGCGAATGGAACGGCAGAGAGCTCCCATTATTTATGTCACATTTGTTTTTTTGTATTCTACAGAATTTGGCCTATCTATTATAAGCCACATCCTGTAGAATACTATTTAATGGTAAAAAACTAAACGGTACATTATTGAGCTAAGCAATTAGTTGTATGTACAAACTTTACTTCTCTTATTGACTGAGCAAGCGCGAAGCGTGTCCGTTTCAGCTTGGGCAACATTGATTTCGTATGTCTGTATGGCGGATGTTCTCCTCTACAAGGCAAAGGAGGTTCGATAATTACGTATATGAAACTTTTTAGTCGATTAAGTTTGTGGATTTTTTAGATAATTTTTTCCAAAAAATAACCGACTCCAATTTTGTACTTCGCTATGCCACAATTTGTGGTTTCCGTGAGCCAATGCTTGGTTACCTACAGACAATACCGAAATTGGCATATGCGTGCCGATCAAATTCGAGGAGTTCCCTCGATTCCTCCTAGATCCCATCATCAGACCTTCACCAAATTTACATGGGACCAACTTGAGGGTATCTGCTTAGAAACAAAAAATGAATTATCATAATCGACCAACATGGTTAAGAGTTATCGGGGAACATACATACATAAAAAAACATGCAGACGAACTGATAACCTCCTTCCTTATATTCAAGTCGGTTAATAAAAATCATAGTCATGGGGGCTAAAAACGTAAAAATATCACTCGCGAAGTTTACAAGCTCACGGATCCACTAGTCATATTAGAATAATTAAAATTGACATACTCTTAATAATTTCTCATGCCAGACAAAGCAGTTCAAAGTGATCAAAATTGACTTGAAATAATAAGAAAATTTTAAGTGACCACGCTGTTTTAAGGGCTGTTACATACCTATATGGTGGAAAATTTTAGGTCGAGTACACATGTAAACCTGACACTGGATGAGATTAAAAACATTTATTATGCCCAATAATGTTGTAAAACGTGAAACTTTGAGATTTTGGAATGTTACAAGTAGCTGGTGAATAATTCCAACAATTTTAAACAACGTTTTAATAATATTAAAATTATTTGCTGAGTAATAATGATTTTTCTATATTGCGTGTGGGAGTTTAAAACCATAGGGTATTTTGGTGTTATGCTATAGTTGTTTAGGCTACAAGTGCGGAAAGTTTGTGATTTTTGACGAGTGTCATTCATTTACACGAGCGAGTGTAGCGAGCGAGTTTATAATGCGACACGAGTCAAATCATATTTACGCGCGTGTATCATAAAACGTTGTACTATGCATTGTGCGAGGAAATAAATTAATACTATCGTAAAGTTACTTCAAAATATTTAGGTTATAATTTACCTTACTCCATACGTACGAGTCCGAGAGTTTCCTTTGAATATACAACCTCTTTTGATTAAATGTATTGTATAGTAATTTTTTAATTGTGGACTAAACGCGTGATCCGACACGCACTTGGCCGGTTTTTATTTGTAGTCCCACACCGCATGAACTAGACAGTACCCGGTGAGTTCCTAACATCACATTGTAATTTACTAACGCATGCTCTAGGTACTGAAATACCAGTTTATCGGCGTTCTATTGATATCAGTAATCCACGTTAACATGTCTGGGTATTGGTAAAACAGTGGCAAGTCAAGTGCAGGCCTCGTTGATGAGGGGCATGGGAGAGAGCAGCCAAGTTCTAAGAGATTCACCACATTAGAGTAATTGGTTCCACATAAGAAGTTAGTTGTGCCGGGCTTGAATCCCAGTAATGACATTTATTTGTGTGATATGCAGTGATCGTAACTTGTATAGCATTTTCGGTGCAGCGTAGTGGTGTTAACGGAATTGGGATAAATGATTTTAATTCTTATGATTCATTAGCGTTAATAACGTTAGTATTAAACTTTATTAACCGTTTACATTGTATTTGTCCATACCAATTCCGTTAACAGTTGAATCCCATTCAAGGAATTTATTTGTGTGAGGAGCACGTAAGTTGTTCCTAAGTATTTGATTTTCTTTGTATTTAAGTATTTTTTTCTCTATATTAGTATGAATATCGTTGTCTAGTAGCTGTGTGATTTGCCTAATTTTTAAATACCTGCGTAAATATTAATGGACTTCCTTTGGCTGATATGGTGGTGGTGGTGGTGGATGTAGATATAAATTTGTGTAGGCTTGTCATTTATAACTTTGTAATTAGCAGTACAACAAACGTTTATACGAGTACAGTTAATGTAAACAACTTTAACTGCATATATTTTAATGTTCGTCTGTTTTCAAGGTATCGGTGTATGCAAGTATATCTTATTTATATGCTTACTCTTTATATACATACATACATACATACATACATATAACCACGCCTGTTTCCCAGAGGGGTAGGCAGAGATCACGGATTTCCACTTGCTACGATCCTGACATACAACTTTGGCTTCATGAACTTTCATAACATAATAAATTTAGGGTACTCCTGACCTGGCCTTTCTGCAGAATGTCTCCGATTTGGTCGGAGTACGTTCGCCGAGGTCTTCCCCTTCCAACTTTTCCATCCACTCTTCCTTTATACACTCGTTTTGTCAATCTTCTTTCATCCATCCTCTCTACATGTCCACTTTATATGGAGAAAAAAACCAAACATGGAATTGACAAAATGACAGCTTTTAAATGAATTGTTTGTTTAAAACGTTGCCACGAAACGTAAAGCTAACAATAAAAACGTTAGTTAATAAAAGATCTATATGTCAGGAACTTGGTCACAGCTTTACACGTACGCTGTTCCAGGATTAATAAACCCCCCGGCAATACCGATTTACTAAAACAAATACATAAGGCCTTGAATTACATATGAGTGTATGTAACAATTTATTACATCTAATAATAGTAACTAATAATCGCCAAACATCACACAATAAGGATGTATGTTCATTTGATGTTTCGTCACTTACGTCTTTTTTGTTAAAATTATTTTGACGCATAACACAAAGGTAAATCGCAATTTGATTCATGCCACAAGTACCCTATTGGTTATCCGTATTTTAATGAAATGTTTAATTAAACTACGTATTTGGGTTGAGTTGCACTAAACTATCAGTAATCGTAAGCGATGTTGGTTAAAATGTAATTGTATGTAATGTTTCACAAGTTTCTATGAGATGACCTTAGATTAATTAATCCGTAGTGTTAAGTCAGATGGTCTTCCATATAGTTATGTCTTTGAATCCTTAAGGTTAACCAAGATGAGTTAGAACGGGACAGATAGTACGATCATTTTCAGCTGCTAACGAATTGTCTCCATTCAAAATCACGCCTAAATGTAAAATCCCATATAATTCAAAACGTCACAAACTTCAGTTCAGTACAATTTGCAGTTTTGAAAGCGGAGACACTGACAGGTGTCGACCTGTCAGATATCACTTATCTCTCTCTCTCTCAAACTTACTGATTTGTGCATTAGTGAGTTTGAGAGAGAGATAGAGAGATCAGATATACAGAAATCGTTCAACTTAAATGCGACAACAATTATAAGCACTATCTAGCAATTATCTGCTTTACTCTGATATCTGTGCGTATAATAGGCACAGTGGGGTTTTTAAGGCACGAGTGAATAGGCATCTTCTGGGTGAGCTCGCTTCATCGTCGGCCTCATCTTTGCCCCCTGGCTAGATGCTGGCCAAGAGCAATCCCATTTTTAATAAAAAAAAAAGTGGGGTAGGTAACTATTTTACCAAAAATTTCCACGACTTCGTCACCTATGTTTACAGTATCAGGAAGGCGTATGCTGAATCTTACCTGAAAAAGAAAACATTACATCGTTAGTAGGGCTACATTATAAAATAACTCAGAACGAAGTTAACAACACACACACACATTTGAATCATTGTTTAAATGTATTTAATAGCTGACTACAAGAGATATTGTAATAAGTAACTTAATAGTACCTACAAAACATCATCACCGTGATCATATCATGGACATAGGTAGGGCTGCCATCTCTAAATTCGCCAAACCCGGACAAAGACTTAAAAAATCCCGGACATTTGGCGTAAATCGCATTTTTTCTCCGGACGTGACCGAAAATAATATTATTAAAAAAAAATTGAGAGTTAAAAAAACTCGATAAATGGTGAGTAGTTACGCACTTTACCCATTAAGTAAAAGTGTCCGGGTTTTCCACACTTTTTGAAAACCCCCCCGGACGGCCCCCGGACGCCCTCCAAACTAGGACAAATCCGGGGAAACGCGGACGGATGGCAGCCCTAGACATAGGCCTCCCCCAAAGAGTGCCACTATGACCACTTTAACCTACTACGACTAGGTACTTAAATACATATTTAATACTATGAACTTCCTATGAACTTCTACATAAAACGTTGTAATGCTGCAACTCACTTACGCCCGATTTGTTATGGTGTGTGTATGTTAAAACAATTCTTTTATCAGCGTTTAGCATTACGTTTTATTGTGTGTGGTCTTATGTTAAATCAGATTACAAAATGAGATTGCGAAACTGTACTCCTGCCACTGGGTGATTCAATATAATTGTTCTTAGAATGCAAATTCCTTATTAACAATTACCTTTACCAAAGATCGTAAGTGACAGTTTTTATGAGTCACATACGTCCTTTTGTAAAAAAGAGAGTAGGATTCTAGTTAATCGTTGGTATCGTTTTTCATTGTTCGTTTGTTATGGTGTTTATGATTAGCAGGCTAAATGTTGTTCTGAAGCTGGCTGTACTAAGCGAAATTTGAATATCCGACAATTACATAAAAAACTAAAGTGAGTACCTATATACGTCACATGGACCGTCAAAATTTTCCGGGGTGCTGGTAGGGTCACAAAAATGCGCAGAAAAAGGTGTAGTAAAGTCAACAGCAACATCACTTTAGTACCATTTCACTTTCACTCTTTTGACGCATATCAACTGTCGCAGTATTGATACGTTAGTGCGACAAAGTACTAAAATGATCATCTACATTTGCTGAGAACTGTACATAGAATCCTCTTAAACGTATAAGTGAAATGAAGATAAATAGGTTGAACTACTAGGAAAAGGTGTCGCTCTTCCGTTTTCAATATTCACAATCACAATCATAAACATCCTTTAATCTCTTTAAAAAGTCTAGCTCATGCCGCCATTGCGTTTATAAGTAGTATTTGTCGGCCTGTTTAGCCTAGTTCGTTGGTAGTCAATCACACTGCCTACTAAGCTGGAGGTTCCGGGTTCGAATCCCAGTAAGGACATTTATTTATGTGGTGAGCATTTGTTCCTTAGAGTTGGATATTTTATACGTACTTAAGTATTTATCTATTAAATATATTATCCTCTAGTACCCATAACACAAGCCTTATTGAGATAATTATGTAACTACTTCGATTTGTGTAAAAAATGGTTCCGTAATATTTATATATTTAATTTTTAGTTATTATTTATTCGATATTTGTAAAAAAGCCGAGTTCGCTTGGACATTATATGTGTCATGTCATAAGCAATTTTCTGTAATACACCAACATGTATTCTTTAATAATTTAACACATACTAGTTACCCGCGCGGCTCCGCCGCGTCGACGTACTACGAAGAATGCAAGCGAAGCCGCGGCGCGGGATAGAATATAGCCTATCTATATTCTATCCCGTGGCTTCGCTCTCGATTACAAAGTTGATTTAAAAACATTTGTGTCACAGTCAATCATAAAAAAACATATTTGCACCCCGATCCACCGCATAACTGGGCCTTGTACGTGGGCCATGATGGGCTAATGAGATATCAACCTACATACATTTCTGTAGGGTTCAACTTTGTAGGGTTTGACATCCTCAGACAAACATTGAAAAAAAAATAGCAAATTAACCTTTTGAACGCCATACTTTATGAACCACAGTGACACTTACACGCCAACTCATTTTTCATAAGAGACGGATATATTCGTCGTTGTATTGAATCGATGGTGCGCATATACTTCAAATGCGTTGTTGGCGTCGTAAAGGTTAATTAGTGCAATATTGTTTTCTCGTTCGTTTGATCTAAATCCACCAATAAGTAACGTCTACTCCAATGAGAACTTCTTTGCTTATGATCTCTTGATCACCCTACTGGTATGGCAATAGGTGGAAGAGAGACACACTTAGATACAGCGAATCACTTCTCTTTCAAAATGTTTTGAAGCTTATCTATGATTAACTCAGAAACAGTTCTGTAACTCACAACGTAAAGTTTAATTTGGTTTGTCATTGTTTTGGCAGGTATCAATATCAGTCAAGATATACGGAACGTATATTTGAAGCGTCATTGGTTTGTATACCAACTTCTTTGTTTAAACCATGACAATATAATATTGACATAATAGAGCACAATAAAAAAAAGTGACACAATACGTATGTCATTTATGTAAACATTTCATTTATTTTCTGCTTTATTCGACAGAACTGAACAGGCCCTGTTCACATTATCCGATCCGGTATCGGCGTTGGAGCCGACACGGTTATGTATGTATGTATGTATGGCTTTATTGTACATAAAACACGGCAAAATGACAAACAGACAAAAAGTGGAAGTAAAAAGGCTAGCTTATCCCTATATGTATAGAAAACTGCCACAGATATCGAATCCGCTCATTTAAGTTGAACAATTTTTGAACATCTGATCTCTTCTCTCTAATGCACAAATCAGTAAGTTTGAGAGAGACAGATAAGTGATATCTGACAGGTGTTCACCTGTCAGTGCATCTGCTTTCAAATATATTTGTTTATATGCAAATTGTACTGAACTGACGTTTGTGACGTTTTGCATTATATGGGATTTGAAATTTTTGTGTGCTTTTAAGTGGAGACAATTCGTTAGCAGCCGAAAATGATCGTTCTATCTGTCCCGGTCTAATTCAACTTGCTTAACCATAAGGATCCAAACAGACAACTATAAGAAAAATAGTCTTGCTTAACACTGCGGATCTGTTAGTATTATTAATTACGAAAACTGGTCACTGTTCACATTGCACGACACGATATCGGTCACATTTCCATACATTAGTCGGAGCCGAAACCTTCATCAAATCGGATAATGTGAACAGGGTCTTAAGTTGGGAAATGAATGGGGCCCTTTACACGATTAATATAATGACAAAACTGAGATGTCAATATTATTGCGTTTTTCCAAATAGTTCGTGTTTTGGTTGCATCAATATTCACGTAAATCGTATGGTGATATGAGTGTATCACGGGATAATAATCACCGTATAAAAGGCCCCTTCAAATTAACGGATCACTAAAATTTGTATTTTCTTTATAGACCGCAATAATATTGACACCTCAGTATTGTAAAAATAAAAATCGTGTAAAGGGCCACAATAAAAAATAAGTTAAATGTTGACACAAAACGTCTGGCATTCATGTAAACTGTAAATACTTAGACCGAATACACCGAATATTATGTATTGTCTTGTAAACAAATTAGTAATTTTACTTTCGTTTATAGTTAATAATATTGAGTATTTCTCGACTCAAAAGATTTTATTTTGTAATGCTGTACCAGATATTTCTTACAGGAACATTTTAATTCATATTTGATTTTATGTCATCCGGAATCATACAATAGCCAGTTCCCTAGTCACGTGTTAACCAAGCTAAATTTTGACACCTCGTACAATTCTACCAAGGTAAGCTGACCCGTCGCTTGTATGTGGCGTCATCGAACACGATTTTGATGCTTATATTTGTCGGGGCATCCAGGATTTTTCGTAAATATCAATTTAATAAATTTTCCAGGATAAAAATCAAAAAACTAAGACCTTATTGCAAATCTGCAGCATGGGACGAATCCTATGGTATATAATTTATCAAAATCGGTCCATAACTGTAGATCTGATGGGCGTTGTAAGGATCGGCTTCGCGTAATATATATATAGAAGATAGATGTATATCGGAATTTATACACATGACATGGAGGTGTGAGACATTTCGCATGTCCTTTACGGTTCAAATTAAATGTTTCAATATAATGCTCATTCAAAGATATTATGCCATTGAAACCGCTCAACACGCTCCAACGTAAACTTGAATGCATAAACGTTCAGAACACACTTAAATCAAACACCTTTAAGGTGCGGGTTTATGTCGTAATTCACCATTTGCAAACGGCGTACAAGTCTGGGGGTATAATGTGTATACGTCCTTTTATGTACGTAGTATACGCAGTGGAGTGTAACTTGTACAACGCGAATGTACGGAAGTGGGGTAGGGATGGGATGTTCCACGTTCGCATCCGTGCCTAAATGTCGGGGAAATGTAAAGTAGAGGTAGAGGTTAAGGTGAATTGTGGGACAGGGCTGGGAAAATTTCCTGCTTCGCATCCGTTGTGAAAATTCATTTGTTTTAAGTATTACCTTTCGTACGCAGCTTTGATTACGGAGAGTTTATTGAATCTGGTAGAATGACATTTGGTTTGGTTTTGTCAACGTATATCATACTGTGAAACATGATTCAACATTTTACTGATGTTATGTATTTTAAGCTGTATTTGAGTCTAATAAATTGCTGAATAGACTTACATATACATCAAGATAAGTTAAACTACGAAAGATTGGATTATGTTTAACTACGTTACAAATAAAAGAGAAAATAGTTATTCAACTTTAGGCTTTTTTGTACAAATAATTTATTCAAATATCCAACACGTCAACATGCACTTTTCCTCTCCCTAGTTACCTCGCTCAACGTATATTTACTTACAGAGCCTCCTGAACAATGCGAGACTAGGGTAATATTTTTTTCTAACACGCAGCATCCACAGATTTAAACATACAACTGCAGACTAGCATCTATTTTCCCCTCTTTAGTTCACTGCCTCGACTTCGACTGAATACGGCCTGCGTTTCTCAAACACATCATCTGGCCTATCCTTCATTATCTGCTGATTCAAGCCGCGACCTGCGAGTATGAAATGGAAAACTTTTGGCGAATAGAATAATCCGAACATCCAACTGCACATTCGCATCCACTTTTCCCCTCCCTAGCTACCTGGCTCGACTTACATTAACGATAAAATTATGAAATATAGCCTCAGTTGCAAGGGCTGTCTGACACTACACAATGAATCACTGCGTTTCTCGGATTAGTGTGGTGCCGTTAAAAGAAATTTATATTACGCTTTTGTTTTCAGAACGCTAAATATGGGTTAGTGGTTAGCTTTGAGGCAGAGCAGAAATGTTATAACCCGCTTTTGAGAGGAAACTAACTAAAATGATATAATGAAATTAATGTTTTCATGGTATAAATTGTAGGAATGTCAGGATTATTCGTGAACAATGTCTAGGTATATTGTTTTGTTTATAAACCAGGCTTTGACATTTAAAAAATATTAATATTGGAAATTATTCCTTTGTCGTTCAATCTATGTAGATATTCTATTATTATTGTGGGCATCGGGATGCAAAATTCTACACTACTCGGACAATTTAGCTTATCGGCATTTCTTGCGATCAAGCAACGATGTGATAAAAGCACTACGGCTACACAACACGGACAGAGGCGATACCGCGAACCGAAAACGAATTATCTCCCTGTCTGTCGCTAGAATAAACAAGTGCGACAGAGGCGAAATATCTGCCATATTTAGTTTTCGCTTCGCGGTAGCGCCTCTGATCTGTCCCACTCCTAAACTCGGCTCTTGCGCTCCTTCGAGGTGGCGATACACCCGATCGCGATATAACCAGAGGGTATGTGCTAGAGAAAGGGCGGGATAGCATGATTTGAGTTTTCAGCTATCAAAATACATATGTTTTGTTAGATAGAGCGATAGAGGACTTCCGTACGTAGGTTAGTGTATTTTTATTAAATAGGATTGCTCTTGGCCAGCGTCTAGCCAGGGGGCAAAGATGAGGCCGACGATAAAGCGAGCTCACCCAGAAGATGCCTATTCACTCGTGCCTTAAAAAGGTCTAGGTTATATGAACTCGGAAATACAAACGCCGGCAGAGAATTCCAAACCTTAGAAGTGCGCATTATAAAATTTACTATTCTGTGCTACAGAAAAACATGCGATAGTTACGGTGTGCTACGGCTGTTCGCTGCTGAGTTAAAGCTAGGTGAAGATGAAGACCACCCGATCTTGTCTGCATCCTGTGTCCTGGACCCTGGTATACAGGGATACTACACAAATTAATCCATTACCTATATAATGCTTTTGAGAGTATTTTTTAAACGAATGGCATTTATTTACGAACCGCGAGATCTTCGAGAAGACAAGTACGGTTGCCAGTTTTTGTTGCACTTTTAGCATCACCCAGGGGTCACGTGTAGGGTGGGTACTCCCTACGGACGTGGTGCAACTTCGACCCCCCTTTGTCAAGTGAGTGGGCAACTTGACTGTTAGAAGTTTTCAAGCCGCCCGAAGGCCTCTAACTTGGCTTAACGACTGCTATCGTAGACAGCAGCCGGGATTAACGGCTTAACGTGCCTTCCAAAGCACGGGAGCGCTCAGTTAGTAACCACTCAAAGCGGTCACTCATCCAAGAACTGACATGCGCCCACATTGCTTAACTTCGCATACCGCACGCGGTACGCGGGCGCCGCTGGGCCACGAACGCTCCTAGCTCCTCTTAGCTGCTGTTAAATATCACCAACTTCTAACTACTATAAGTATAGTGTTTAGAAAATAAACAATACGTGCTTCAACTCTTACCTCTAACCGGACCGATTTAATTACGGTTTTATGTGATCGACGTTTTATCGCTCCTCATTTGCGCCTACGCACGGTATAGTGGAATAATTGATTTTGCGATCAACTTACTTCAAAAACGCCGTATCGTACTTGCAACTCCATGTGAGTTACATCCTTTCCAAGTATAGCTTAGCTATTAAAAAAGGAAGCATTGCACTTGGAGCTTTATGCGACTTACGTTCTTTTGAAGACTGTATACTTATAATAAAGGACGTAAAGTGCATGTGCACCTTATGGCGCTTAGGTCTTTTTGGAAAGAGATGATATTGTGAAGTTTCCTCGATTTATTATCGCGGCGATAATTTGCTACGGTTGTGAAATGGGAACATATTGGCAATTATGTGTGGTACAGTCGGGAATAATATCCAGGCCATTTTATGTCACATATAATAAGCGATACAATTATGTTCTTAATAGCTATCTCCTGTCATCCTGTGCATGTGGGACACCAAAATAACTTACTGCCAAATTGCATCGAGTGCTATTCATCGATTCCTGTCTTAAATTCCATTTACATACACACGGGAAGCACTCATTTAAATGTTCGGGGCCGTCCACATATTACGTCATGCTAAATTTCAAATTTTTAACCCCTCCTATGTCACGCTTTTTCCGATACCTCTAGCATGTCCTTCACGTTCTGTATGACCCCCTCCCTCCTATCGCTGTGATGTAATATGTGGATGGGCCCCTTTTTTTACGTTGAGGAAATGATTTTATGCTCCCACCCGGAGGCGCGCAAGTGATATACATAAATAAATAATTTATACCAAAATAAACCGACTCCAATTTAGTACTTGCTATGCCACAATTTGTGGTTTCCGTGAGCCAATGGTTGGTTACCTTCCTACAGAAAATACCGAAAATTCGAGGAGTTCCCTCGATTACTCCTAGATCCCATCATAAGACCTTCACCAAATTTATATGGGACCAATGTCGGGGTACCTGCATCGAAACAAAAAATGAATTATCAATATCGGCCAACGTGGTCAAGAGTGACCACGTTGGTGAATGAGAGTGGGGAACATGCATACATAAAAAATAAAATAAAGAACAAGCAAACATGCAGACGAACTGAGTAGTTGAGTACCTCCTTCCTTTTATTGAAGTCGGTAAAAAAATAGTCTTGAATAATGGTTGCTGCTACTGAAACCCAGAATTGACGTAAAATAACCTAAAATTAGTACTTTACTTTAAATTACTGAAAAAGAAGATTAGATATAGGTACTTTAGATTGGACCCCGAGGATAACTTTTTCCCTTCTCTCTTTAATTTAAGATTAAATATCACTTTGACCAAAATCCTTTTAATCACTCAAAAGCGCATCAGTTCAAAGAAAAAACCATTCGAAATTAAACCTTAAAATCCCTTTATCTCAAAGATCTAAGTCGGTTAAAACTATTTAATCATCGAAAAGCGCAGTCGACTATCGATTTTCGAACGCAACTCTAACAATGGTCTTCACACAATAAAGTGAAATGACAAATGAAAAAGTACCAAAATGTGAGGGATCATAAAAGATTATCTATCTGGAAACAAATACGGGGGAGGACAATAGTCTCTTTATTAAGGGTCCGAATGGTACAGTAGAGTTAGACACAGAAGGACAACATGGTGAAGTTAGGATAAACAACTGGGAATCACTTTAATTTGTAAGATCCTCGAATTAAGGTTCACACTTTAGTTCAGAGGTCTGCAATTTAAACCAGAGGCACTATCGACACGTAAAAAAGGATTAAATAAAACGTGACATAGCAAAAAAAATAGCGATTCTTGTCGCGGAACCGAACTTCATCGGAGTAACGAAAGCGCATCAACTTCGCTGGCTTGGTCATCTAGAACGAATAGGTGACGACCGTGCCGTCAAGAGCCTACCGGGATGAACCGATTGGGAGACGCCCGGTCGGCCGCCGCCCTAGATACCGTTGGGCAGATGCTGTGGAGGTCGATCTACACTTGTATTGGAGGCCAAGACACACTTTGGGTCGCTGCGCCAGAGGAGTAAGTAAGTGATGGCAAAAAAAATAGCATGGGAGTTGTCAGGAAGCCTCGCCCTTGAAGCGTTGGCGTAGAATGATAGCCATCTTAATAACACACGTAAAGTTCTTGAAAAGGTACCTAGGTAGGCTAAAACCAGGTTTAAAATAATCTCCTCTCTCCTACTAGACATTGTTGCAATGAGTGAGTTTTTTAGTATTTTACCTATATGCTTACGTCAGAACTTACAACATAAGCAGAAAGACAAGCGAGTGGCGTTCAGTTTAAGATTAGTTAGACTGAAATAAGCTACTAATTTAACGTACGAATAACATATTTGTTTAACTTTTCATCGTAAATGACGTTCATTTATTTATTTATTAGGAGATAAAAACAGAAACAGTCAAGAGAGTACAGCGTATTGGTATGTTGGTAAATTTACTTATACATATCTGACTGTGAACACAAACATTTAAACATAAAACAAACTCATGGTTTTGACGATTATTTATCTAAAAAGCTGGACTAAGGCTGGGTTGCACCGACTTACGATAACAGACTGATCAACGTTAAATATGGCGCCGGCAGCTGTCATCCCATAGACACTTGTCAATCTTTCCATACATTCAAATTTTAACGAACATAGCTTACGATTACAGACGGTTTGGTACAACCCAGCCTAATACTGAAAATTACAACAGCGTTATCAACATAATAACCTAAACTGAATGTACTACTGAACTAATCTACTGTCTTCAACTCTTCTGTGACCACATTTGTGTCTAACGTGCGTCCCCCATGGAAATTACTTCAATAAGATTCATTTTACCATCCCACGCTGATTCGCTTAGAGAAGAAATACATACGTAGACGGTTAATCAGTGTCAAGCAATTTTGATCACTAACGAAGTGGGGGTGTAAGTATGTGGCTGTCTAAATCACAACTCCTAACACGCAGTGAGAAAAAGGTCGTATTCCAATGAAAATAGAGTTGATAATTGTTGCCAAGTCATTTAGGATGATTTAGGATTTTATAGGAAATAATGACATGTGGCTACTGATCGTGCGAATCATTGCTGATCTTTATGGGCATCGCATTTAATTCGATTTTACATCTGGTTATAACATTTGGCATCTGTATTTGATCCCATTTTCGATACCACACGCGTTAGTGACCCAGATAAAATGGTAGTATTTAGAATCATATTACATATATGATTGTTTTCCGAATGTAAACAGAATATTTTAAATACCTAATAAAGAATATATAACACGACATCAACAAGGGTACATAAGGTAAGATTACATTTGTCTTTGGCATGAAAGTGTGTATTAGGGGGCTTCAGACTTATACCTCAATTACAGGTCAACACATCCTTTTACAACATAAGAAGATTGTTACTAAGAGAATTTTGTATTATTATGTGTGAAACACAAACATACTCACTTACGTATAAAAAACATACATACAAGCAAATGAAGGGCGGAAAACATTTTATTTAACCGTCAATTTCTGTCATAGACAGGCGCTAGAATATGCTAGGGCACTAGAAAACCATTACTCTCAGTGCAAGGACCACACATTAATTTAAATTACAAAGCAGACATTAAGCGTTCCAACCGACACATACAACTCTCACTAAGCCATTTTCAATTTTAAACTCAAAAGAATAGAGCTGAAATCCCATTGCATCGAGTGAAAAAAAAGGAATACGGGTTAGTAAAATTTGAATAGTATTTTAAAGGGGATATGGTTCGAATTGCATTGGCATGTCTTTTTTTAATGTTAATGGCCAGCACGCGACTACCACTCATAATCGTCTCCCCTCCGATTTTATAATCGGGAATAAAAATGTTTTATCGATTGGGTGGGGCGCCTTTAACGCGTGCCATTCACACGATAGCGAATTTATTAAAGCCCCGTACACGTATTTTGTTCGGTTGATTGAAGCGTCCTATTTGTAGTTTCCAGGAAAGGGATATGGGTTGAGTTATTTTGATGCTAAATCAACGTATACTTTCAATAGTCAAGGCCAGTGGTACTGCATCCAGTGTGACGGAACATTCCGCTTTGCGAACTATATACGACATTATACGTGCTCATCAGAGAATGTAAGGTTCGCCATCGGATACGATAAGGAGGGCTATGTAATGTAACGAACCGAAAACAAAATTAAAACATCGCCCATTAAAAACCCACACAATCATATTACCAACTAAATAATAAAACACATTCCAATGTCGCAACCAAAATCAATATTTACCTGCGCCATAAACATTAATCCATATTAGCTTAAATACGGTCTTAAAAGTGGTCTTAAAATGGTAATAAACTTGCACCATCCTTGGTGATTAAATGTATTAATACGTGAAAAATATGGGACGCCGTAAATATTATATTAACGGAATAAGGTTTTATCTTTTTTTCGCTACCAAAAGGTCGTATTTTCATGAGCCTCACGTAGTGAAATCCGCCATGTTTCCGCTCGGCGAAACATCTATCACTTCTTTCTTCGCCGATTTCGCTGAAGTTAACGCTACGGCCGTTTATGACGCGTATTTTCATGGTGATAATAATTATAGCTTCACGAGCGCTGATTGGATGTTATTGTTTTTCGTTTACTCGTATTCTAGATATAGACGGTAAATGTTTTAATGTAGCACGAATAAGCTTGAGCTTACTTGTGAGTAATTACACCATACTTTGAGATCCTCTTGTGGAATGGTTCACATAGTAAAAAACATTTTCATTGTTGTAGAACGGTGTGCATTTATTTAACAACTTAACCACATACAATGACATCTTATTATTCAGATTCAGATTCAGAATATTTGTTTGCTTTCCGTACAAGTATATGCAAATACATTCATAGGTTCAATTAATACATGTTTTTTAATATTTAACTTATTCTTAGCCTATTAAATAGAAATATCATTTCTTATATTATAACATTTTTGGCATCATTTATCATTGGTCATACGTTTATAAATCAAATGCATTGGCAAAAAAATCTTTAATTGTGTAGAATGGTCTATTAATTAAATATTCCTTTACTTTTTTGTGAAAAGTTCTAAAGTCATTACACTGTTTTACATCTCGATCTAATTTATTAAAAATTTTGATTGCAATAATATTAAAGCTATTATTAAAGTGTATAAAGTTAGAATTTGTTCGTGTCAATTTATTTTTATATCGAAGATTATAATTATGCATTTCTCCACTTGTAGGGTACTAATTCCTATTTAGATAGACATAAATACAAATGCGATATAGAAACATTGAAGTAATAGTGAGAATTCTGTGTTTCACGAACATATTTCGATGCGAATCAGGTATGCATTTGGATCTAGTGATTAATCGAATTGCCTTTTTTTGTAGGAGTAACACAGAATTAATATTTGAACCATTACCCCACACTTCTATGCAATAACTAATTATACTCTCAAAATAGGAGAAGTAAACAGTTTTTAATATATTCGTATCAGCTACTTTTGAGAGACTTTTTAATGAGTAGCACGCACTTGCCAATTTTTTACAAACTGTGTCTATGTGGCTATGCCACCTTAGATATGGGTCAAGTTCTACTCCAAGAAATCGGATACATTCTGATTTTTGTATAGGTATATCACAAATAAAATCAGCACTTTTTGAACTACGACGAAAAATTGTATAAAAGCTTTTTCCACAGTTAATTTTTAGCCCATTGTATTTAAACCAGCTATCTAGTTTATTCCAACATTCCTTGATTATTATATTAAATTCAGTGACAGTAGTCGCACTCAGGATGATGCTAGTGTCATCCGCGTAGAGATACGGTGTGCCATGGGTTAGATATTCAGGCAGATCGTTGATGAAGATGAGAAACAGCAAAGGGCCGAGCACTGAACCTTGAGGTACACCGTATCTCGAGCACTGAACCTTGAGGTACACCGTATCTTATTGTACCCTCTTCAGAGTGAGTCAATCGGCCATGATCACTACAAGTGATTTCAACGTATTGAGAGCGATCAGTAAGGTAAGATTCGAAAAGCTTGAGAGCTATGCCACGTATACCGTAATATTCAAGTTTGTTGAGGAGTATTTTGTGGCTTACACAGTCGAATGCTTTGGTCAAGTCACAGAACACTCCCCCACACATGTGTCCATTATTCAGGTTAAGCATAACTTCAGTGACAAAATTTATTACGGCTTTTGATGTGTTTCTCCCTTTTCTAAAACCGTACTGATGCGAAGTGAATAGACTTTGTCTTTCAAAGTGAGTTTCTACTCTGATAGCCAAGCATTTCTCTAATATTTTTGAAATAACTGATAAAAGAGATATTGGCCTGTAGTTATTCAATTCAAAACGGCTTCCTTTTTTAAATATTGTTATAACTTTAGCCTTTTTCAGCAGGCTAGGAAATAACCTTCTTCTAAGCAACAGTTGAAGACCATGCATAGCGGTGTGCATAGTAAATTCACATTTTGTTTTATAAACTTAGTGCTCAGATTATCTGGTCCACTAGAGTTACTGTTTTTAAGGTTTCTTGTTATTCTAATTATTTCTGCGTCAGATATAGGATGTAGAAATATAGAGCTGTATTTTCTTATCTGTAACTTATGCATAATTTTCATGTGCTGCCGTCCAGGTGAATTACATGTTGACTTTCCAACATTTAAAAAATAATTATTGAAAGCATTAGCTATTGTCCTTATGTCCCCAGTTCGGCCATTTTCAAGTTCCAAGGTTAATTTGGGGTAGGGTCTGTTACTTTTGCCTGTAGTATCCTTAACTAAACTCCATATGGTTTTGACCTTATTCCTTGCTTTGGATATAGTTCGATGTATATGCATTTTCTTAGCATGGGTTAGGACCACTTTAAATGTGTTCCTATATTGTAGGAAATATTTATTAAAATTTTCGTCAGTCACATTTCGGGATTTAATTAGTAGTTGACGTTTGATAGTGCTGGATTTTTTAATGCCCTTCGTGAGCCATCCGTTTGTTTTGTTTCGAGACTGTATTTTTTTGAGTGGGAAATGTTTTTCAATTAGTGGAAATAGAATTGTGTAAAATTTATTCAATTTACCTTCGCAATCTTCATTAGCGAATACCGATTGCCAATCAATGAATTTAAGACTCTCTTGAAATTTAGAAGTGGCTTTTTGGCTGTAGATACGTTTTTTAGTAAATTTCTGTAATTTGTTTTTTTTATTAGACGATAATGGCAGTTCAAGTATTTGCACATCATGATCCGAGAAACTACAGGGTATTACATAGGCAGCTACATATTCATTGAAGTTGGTCATTATGTTATCTAATGCTGTTGACGTACTTGCCGTCACTCGGGTACAACTCATTATTGTGGGCCTAATATTATGTTCCAATAAAATTTGCAAAAACATTTTTGTCCTAGTTTCATTTGTAGCTGCGAGATTGACATTAAAGTCTCCTGCAATAACGATGTTGTGTGACTTAAAGTCGGTTAAAAGATTGCCTAGTCGGTTAAGGAAAAAATCAAAATTGGAGCTTGGAGATCTGTAGACTACGAGTAAGTAGAAGCAAGTATTTTTGTCCAGTTCCAAGCAAATTTCACACACTTCAAAGGCCTTTTCTATATAGTAATCAGAGACATCAATCACTCTATGCTAGCTATTATGATACAGTATAGTGTTGCGGTTTTATACTTTTCCCGTCTTGTCTATGGACTGTCGGTGGTCTTGATTCTACTCAAAATCGCATGTATACATACTATTGACTACCATATAGAAAAAGTGGCTTCGATTTTCTTTTTTTAGGTTTCCACTGTGCGATAGTCTAATACAAAATCTGTAAGAAAACGTAGTATTTGGGAATAAAAATAAGTGACAGATTTTTTTTCTATAGTAAAAAAATTGATAAAATTAATCAATAAAATGAATGATTCTGAGCCATACAGACAGAGAAAATATCAAACTTACAACAATAGGTTACATTTTGAAGAAACATTCGTGAACCCATGTTTGGGTTTTTCTTGGGTTCTTTTTGTGTTATGGTCCTAGCGACCTCGTTTTGCATCTTCATAAATGTACAGATTTACTGCACTGAAGTGGAAAGAGATTAAATATTTAATAATCTAGAACACAGAGCTATTATTCTCGTTCTTAATATTGTAAGCAATTAGTGCAAAAGCTTTGCGGGTAAACTTTAATGTGTTAATTTTATTTATGAATTAATCCTTTGTGACACGGTAATAGGTCACGGCTACGTTTAAATAAAGTGCGACTTTTATTTTATACAAGTTTAAGAGGGACTCTCAAGAAAACAAACATTATAGCAAATAGGAGTATTTCTTATTCTGCTGAGCAGAGTAAGAAATTAAGAATCCAGCACAGAAAATAAGCTAATATTTTTTCACCTGCTGTAATGAACTTTAAAACCTCTTGACCGCCACAGTTATCCAGTCGCGACAGCCAATAAAAATGCTTACACGCCATCGTCTTCAATACATGCCCATTATGTACTAGTAACTAGATTGCCAGCTCGGTGGCGTACAGAGCACGTAACTTCATTTGTAGTGTGGCGGTCAGAAGGTTAAGTAAGCAAAAACTGCATAACATAACATTGGTATTAACCGTGATGTCGCCTAGAGTATAAGTATGGTTGACAAAATGAAATGAGACGTGTCCTCGTTAATCTAATTTCTAAAGACAGACATGAAATGCAACCTCATATAAACAAAACCATAACAACCTTGTCATTTGACTTTACCTCAGTTTTTATCCGAACATAACTCAGTAATAAACAGACAGGGTAAATGCACTGTTTACGGCGCTGAAAGGCAAAATGCACAGCCCACTCCATCAAAACGTATATTATTCCAGCCGGCATTACTCGCGATATTACCTAGTTCCACAGATAATAGCACATCGGAGTACGCAGGTGTTGACCTAGTTAGCAACAGTTTCATTGTGGGACGTCAGTCGGGTACGAACCGACCGTATGGTGTAAAACCGGATTCGTTCTAATCTGTTATGATGCACTCTGACGCCCGGTATGAGTCGTCACATCAGAGCTTCTCAGATGAATGTTAATCTAACCGTACTAAATGTTATATAGAAAGCTTACATGCGTTTCAGATATTAAAATATACAGCAAAACACACACTACGCAGACTACACTACTTGCTCCTTAGGTAGGTATGTGGTGTTTTGTTCCTGGTTGTGCGCTGTGTTGAGACTGAGGGACCAGAAAATGTCTCAAGTCAATAAAGGATCGTTAACGCACTTGTGCTTCTACTGGAGTCACAAGTGACCATGGGCTACGGCGTCTTATTTTATTATTATAAGCTTGTTAGCCACTGTCGTTGCATAAAAAATAAATAAAACGGGTCACTCACGTTTTAAGGTTTCATATTAAATGTATGAGACCGAAATGTGTAAGATGGCCTGTTGTTACCATTTACTACATATGTATTTATAAGTTTTGTGAAAATCTATGTTGTGGTGCAATAAAGACTTTATTTTATTACTATTATCGTTCTCACATCATGATACGTCTGATAAATACGAGTATCTCTGTCTTAGAGACTAGTAAAAGTTAATATTATTTGCCATAATGTAAAAAAAAAGAAATGAATATACAATAAATTATTATTTTAGTTATATAGACTGCCAAATTTCCAATGTCTACGCATTACGGCGTACCTTTAAAATAATGGGCCTGCTGTACTCGCTTGTTTTACTATGGAGATGTCTAGCATTCATTTTAAAATAACTGAAAATTGACAAGATCAAACAACATACTTACATGGCTTTTTTTGAAATAAAGCGCTGAATAAAAATATTAATATTAGATAACTAGAAAAATATTATGTACCTGAAGAGGTCAAAAACAACTCATGATCGTGTTTATGCTAAATTCTAAAACATCAAAAAACGGCAGGGCTCAGATGGAGCACATCTTCAGCACAAATAAGAAATCTATGGAAAAAGCTCGTCTTGCAGTAACTGCTGTGATATAATAATTGGAAAGTACCTCAATGGCAAGAATATTTTTTCACATCTTAAGTCGTATTCTCTGATTGGCGGGAGCATACAAGCAATAGGGCCGAGTGGAGGAAAAGCGGGGAGGCCTTTGCCCAGCAGTGGGACATCTAAATTGGCTATTAAAAAAAAAAAAAAAAAAAAGTCGTATTGTCTCATGCATCATCCATCCGGTTGGTGTATACCCTCCCACACTCATATTCCTAGTGGAAGTGCGGTGCGCCTCGAGTTTTTGTTTTGAAGGAAAAATGTGCGGTGTTATGGCTTTTTAGTTGACATGTTTTAATTGTGAAAGGTTGACGATGTCTGAATAGGCGCGGTTTTTTTAGCCCAGCTTGTTAGCGCGCAGGGGTTGTATCCAGAGGTTTGGTTTTTATTTGAGTTAAAGTTCTAGTTAATTGGCCTGGTTTTGAAAGTGAGATATGTGCGGCAAATTGTTGCCTAACAAATTTTTGAACATTGTTTCTTATACGACAGACACATATAAATTAGTGTAATGTTAACCAAATTTTAACATTGAACAAACAATCATCTAACACTGGATCCACTGCACATTAATGTTTAATTTCAAGACAAATCTTTGTAGGATAAAATCTAAATGAATTTGTAAGTATATAATTAAGAACTTCATGCCTCAAAATTTAAAATTTAAAGTAAAATAACCTACTTTAACCAGATCAAGAAGTCGAGTACTTCAAGCAAAGTAGTGAAACTAAATATCAGAAACGCAGAGTCAATACCGACATTATTTCGAGTCCTGGTCGTACTCATGCAAGATAAAACTAGCAAAGATTCTATTAAAATAAGTTTTTGGACAGAAAATTAATTTTTGGTACAAGCTTTTATTGCCGACTGTACTTTTTTCCACAATCATAAATTATTTGTTGAGTCGGTTCGAATGAGCCCAAACACGATGGGTTTATCGTGTAACTGTCTCCATCTTCAAAATTTGAAGTCCACCCGCCACCTGTTGGTCAAGTATGCAGAAAGAGATCCAGCAAGAGAATCTGAGTACACAGACAAGCCAGAACAAAGCTCTCTGGCGCAAACGTACAAGGAGACCCGACCCCAGTTAAACTGGGAAGAGGGTTGGACAAAGAAGAAGATCTGAATTATACATGCATGCAAAATTTCAGCTCAATCGGATCCGGGAAGTGGATCAAATATAACTTGCAAGATTTGATTAAAGACCGACAGGCAACAAACGGGACAGGTGAAACTAAATGAAAGCTTGTAATAACATACGCAAGGTCACGTTCCTACGCAGGCATGAAAAAAATAAAAAAACTGCCTGTGATGTGACAGACAGAAAGTACTAGTTTCCATTTGGACCAATGGTTGACTTGCAATGCCTAAAGCGATTACAACACTAACGTTTCTTCCCGAAACTTCGATGTTTTCTATTTATTTAAGTTTGATATATATCTCGAAGATGGTGAGCTTTGAAGTAACTATGGGATGCTATTTCGGGATGGGATGCTAAACCTCGTTGTTGTTAATACAACAAGAAATTTTTAAACAAATAACACCGACTCCAAACTTTTCCAGATCCCTTCCTCCTGCTGTATAATTTGAGGAGTTCCCTCGATTTTTCCAAGATCCCGTCATCAGATCCAGACTTGGTGACAATGGGACCAACTAGTAAAATAAACCATAAAAAAAAATTTTTTTTTTGAAGTCGGTCCGCTACTTTCCGAGTAATCGGTGAACATTGTATTTCCGAGTTCATATAACCTGGACCTTTTTAAGGCACGAGTGAATAGGCATCTTCTGGGTGAGCTCGCTTCATTGTCGGCCTCCTTTGCCCCCTGGCTAGATGCTGGCCAAGAGCAATCCCATTATTAATAAAGAAAATACATAGAAATATATATATTCCGACGAATTGAGAACCTCCTCCTTTTTATGAAGTCGGTTAAAAAGCCATAAAAAACCGAGAAAATGGAGAGTTACAGATAGAAAGTCATTGCCTAGGAGCTAGGAGCCCCTTAGGGTGGGTTGCACCAAACCGTCTGTAATCGTAAGCTGTGATCGTTAAAATTTGAATGTATGGAAAATTTTACAAGTTTCTATGGGATGACAGCTGCCAGCGCCATATTTAACGTTGACCAGTCTATGATCGTAAGTCGGTGCAACCCAGCCTTAATCTAATTTGTGCTATGGTTGTATCCACGAATTTAACCCGCTGGTTTTTTTAATTAAAAACTGACCAATGATTGATCACAGTCCTACCTAATGGTAAGTGTTTTTTTTATATATTTAAAATGGGATTGCTCTTGGCCAGCATCTAGCCAGGGGGCAAAGATGAGGCCGACGATAAAGCGAGCTCACCCAGAAGATACCTATTCACTCGTACCTTAAAAAGGTTCAGAGGGCCTATTTCGAACTTCGAAAATCGATCTTCGTATCGTGCCGTCCCTTTCCGTCATTAAGTATATAACACGAGAGTGAAAGGGACGGCACGACACGAAGTTCGATTTTCGAAGTTCGGAGTAGGCCTTCTGGTTATATGAACTCGGAAATACAGACGGCAGAGAATTCCAAACCATAGAAGTGCGCATTATGAAAGATGAAGCAAAGCGCTTGGTTCGAATTAGAGGAATTTCGACCAGGTAAGGATTTCAGCCAGCCGTACATCTAGATGTCCGATGGAAGAAGGGGGAAGGCGGTATAAGTAGTGATGACGTGACCTCATACATGTAGCTGCACTTTAAACGTCTCTTACGCCATATCATACGTTTCACATAGCCATAACTAACCTAACAACTCGGAACATAAATAATGGCACTTATGCAACTATAAGCACTAAATTTACGCCTAGAGTTCAAACTAGTAACCTAAGCAGAAAGACCTACCTATAAATTCCACTAAGTCATTACAACAGAAAATCTAACACTAACACCGGTTGACTTTTAGTAAATGATAGCCTGAAGTTATCTAGATTTGCACTAGTGCAGTAAATATTGCATTGTATTATCATACCATCTATTATTATGTTAAATGTGACAGTAATATTTTATACATAGAATAGTAGCAGTTGGCAACAGGTACGAGTATTATATTTAAACGAAAGAAAATATTTAACTATTTAGTATTATATTTTGAGATTTTGGGCTATGCGTTTATTACGCTTTATTTAGTACGTAGTTCATTAAGTACTTAAGTGTCAAGGCATAATATATATGTATGAGAGACCCCCCCACGTTTCACTGGACTCGATTCTTTATACAAATGTAGTTTGGTTCTTATTTTAAAACGCCATGCTAAAATAACATGAAACATATACCTATATACAAAATGGGATCCGGCATATAGGTATCTAGGTCAGAATATAGTTTCTGTTTAGCTTGGAATTGCAATAAACAGAAACTAAATTCCGACGAAAACTCAAAAACTCGCTGTATTTTTTTCTGTGTCTTAGAAAAAAAATACAGCGAGTTTTTGAGTTTTTTAGGTATTGTATTAAAAACTTTATGACCGCTGTATCTTTTCTCCATTATAATTTCAAGCAACAGAAACTATGTTGTGAGATGAGAACCAAACTACGTTTGTATGAAGCACCGACCGTGCTGGCGACATTTAAGAATTCAGATGATTCATGCAACTTTATCTTTTATAATGGTCGCGTACGGTACGGTTTCAGAAGAATTTCCTCCCTCGGACGCTCCGATTGTGGAATGAGATCCCTGCCTAGATTTTTCCAAAAGACTATACGTAGGTACGGGGTTCTTCAAGGAGTGCATACATTTTTAAAGGGTCGGCGTATATGACACCCTTGCAGTTGCAGGCGTTCATAAACTGCTGTGAACCATCAGGTGGGCCCTAACGCTTGCTTGCCACCGACGTGGTATAAAAAAACTGTAACTGTCCCTACATAAACCCTAATTCATACCACAGAGAACCAAGCGTAAAGCATTGCATAAATTAGGCTACTGCACCCATCTCGCATACCGCCGTCACCTGAAGAGATTGCATCTACTCAATATTCCTTAGCACTGTGTCTAATACAATGGTCACGTCGTCACCTGCCAAACTGGAATGGACCTTAAATTCAACAATTGAAGATTAAATTTCAATTGACGCATCATGATATGAACCGAATGTCCTGAGTGATACCTGTAAGTTCGAATTGTGAAAGTTAATTTGAACTGTACGATATGGTATTATGATTGATTTTCGAATATTACTTACCAGATTATGTTTCTAATAATACAAACGTTTATATTTAGGATGGTATTGCTTAATAATGTAGGGAAATATACTATTGTTAGGGTTATATTCATGCTTGAATAGACTGGGCTCACACATAGGTATTTAGAACCTCATATGACGCCAGAGAAGTACGAGTAAAAGAAAGAGAAGGAATACTGAAGGAATATTGAATTTTATATGCATAAAATTCAATATTTGTTCCTTCTCTTTCTTTTCTTTTTAATTCCAATGTGGTATACAAAGTTTGTACATTGTAATCTTTTGATTGGTTATGTACTAAATACAGAACAATCATTTAACAGTTTTTATGCAATCACTTTTTGTATCGTCGTAGCAGTAACTGCCACTGTAAGACTGTACTAGTAACAGTATGTACCTATTCTTATTTGATACAGAGACTAAATAAACGCGAATAAAAATTAACATAATAATTTGATTCGTAAAAAAGCGTACATAGGTACGTAGTACGCTTACAAGTTTAATGACAATCTTTCATAATAATTATACATTACATCGAAAGTCCTTTATAAAGTGCATGCCACCTTTTGTACCAAAATCTTTTGTATCAAGCACAATTCCTACTATCTATACTAATAGCAAACTATAAACATATATATCACTATCGATTAAAACGCACCATTGAACGTGAACAGCGACCCTAATATAAAGCCAACCATTAATCAACCTGTCATACTACGCCGCGGTGTAAAGTTTTAAAATGTATTTTAAGTTTTAACCAACGTGTGGCAATAACGTCTTAATTTTGTTTTGGTAAACTAAACCATGCAATTCGTTAACCTAGCTAATATTAAGTTAAAACATACCATTTTTAGGGTTCCGTACCCAAAGGGTAGAAACGGAACCCTATTACTAAGACACCGCTGTCCGTCCGTCTGTCTGTCTGTCTATCTGTCTGTCACCAGGCTGTATCTCATGAACCGTGATAGTAAGACAGTTGAAATTTTCACAGATGATATATTTCTGTTGCCGCTATAACAACAAAAACTAAAAACAACTTAAAAAATAAATATTTAGGAAGCTCCCATATAAAAAAAAAAACTTTTCAAAAGTTGCTCGTTGTGTTCATCAAGCGCTGGGTCTCAAAATGTATGGAAAACTAAAATCCAACTCCCACATGAACAAAATTCTACTTGATATTATTTAACATTCTTATTACTGATGAAAATTAATAAAATAGTATTATTAAAATTATATTAAAAAAGGTTATAATAAAGTATCTAATATTGTATAGATAATAGTATGGAACCCTTCGTGCGCGAGTCTGACTCGCACTTGGCCGGTTTTTAGAGTTCCGTACCCGAAGGGTCTAAGTCCTATTGCTGTTGCCCGCGTGTCTGTCTGTCGTCTGCCACACATTTTTGTGAAATTATGAACTTGAAATGTGGTGGTCAAGTTTATTATTACATATATTTTACCAACAAATACCAGTGTTGATAAACCACATTTGTGTTTTAGTTGTACGGAACCCTCGGTGCGCGAGTCCGACGCGCGTCTGCCTCGCACTTGGCCGGTTTTTTCATACATAGACAATAGGATTATTAGGACAAAGCATACTTTATTGTTAAGGGTTGAAATGAGGAGTGTAAATTCTGCATCGGAACACAATTAATACGGTCTATGTAAACAAACTTGGACACAAAAGCTAGTTAGACATAAATTGACATCACAGAATCACACGCTGCCGTTTTTATGAAAATGCAGTCCCGAACAGCCAGGCCACAACGGTATTTCTATCATTTTTCCAGACTTACACAAACTTGCCGAAACTAAAACTAACATACGTCTCATTCCTAAAGGTCAAATGTCACAACGGAATCAGTATAAAGATACGACTTTGTCAAAGGAAGCGAGCATCACGCCATCCGGCTGGAAGGACCAAGTTGCAAACTACCTACCGAGAGATGGCGACGTCTTCAAGTTTTCTTTGTGGCAATTGTGAAATTTACTGCATGGAAGTTAGGTTTGTTGATTACTTCCCTTGAAGGAATGTACCTGGAAAAACAAAGATATTTGTGAGTATTTTTAGGAAAAAAAAGTTGATCAGAATAATGGTCTACCTACACTCATGTTATAATTAACTCTTTCTCTAAATTTTGGTTATAATTAATACAATGTTCAATTCAGATGTTACTAGCACTATATGTATATCAGCTGGATATGTTTTTAATCGTTACTTTCATGTCTATTTGTGTATGAAACATAAACAGTATTAGCACTACATTATTGGTAAAGGAAAACATTTTAAATATATTTAAAGTTGTATGTGAAGTGAATTAAGGAGGCATATTCTTTCGCCCACATGATCTTAATGATCATTCCCGGTAGAAAGTAATGTAGATTAAACTCGATAAACAGATAAGCTTATAGGGTAACTCCCTTAACATAATTTATTCACTTTCCAAAAGTTATCATCTTTTTCTAATAACCACTGCAGCAATATAACAGAAAGAGACAACATAGTGAATGTCAAACTTCTGCGAAGGGTGTCACTATACCTACTTAATAAACGTCAACTGAATTATTCATACATGAGGGTAGATCGCAATAACTTGAAGTACTCGTGTTGCCAAGCAAATGTCGACTTTACTGCGTTAGATTAAAGCTTACGTTAAACAAGTATTTAGAAGGTTTTAAGTTACAATGTCTTAGGCGATGTGATTTGGAAATCAAAGGAGTTAATGTGAAATGAAAGATTTGATGAGTGTTTCCATTGTTGGTGGCTGAAGTTTCTAAATGATGGACAAATACCTACGCAAAAAGGTCTAAAGACGGTTTAAGGTAGGTAAGTAATATGGTTTTAGATTGGAAGTTCGACTCGATATTGGCAGAATCATCAAGGCTTTGATGGAGTCTTCGTATCACGCAAAAAATTAATGAGTTTATTGAAGGTAAGTGATTTGCTTGAAATTCAACCCCAATCATAGTGGTAAAATGACTGTCTAAAAAAGGAATAAAAATTAACAGTGAAAGTCAACATGTACATTAAAATCACTCTTCAAAAGGTGTCCAGAGTGAAAACGAAATACGTAGAATAGTTTTTAAAAAGCAATACAGACATAATATTGATTTCTTTACGAAAATAATAATACACAGTGATATAAATAATTAGCAATCGATCCGTAATATGTTTCGCTATGTCCAATTTTCTATATTAAACGAGTAGTTTACTGAGTTGATAGATTCGATCGACGGCTTGAGCCAGTTCATCCGTCATCAAAAAAACGGGAGTATCATGGAAACGAGCCCCGAAAGGTAACTATTGACTTTACGCGCCAAATCTGGGTGGAATACATTTTCCCTTTTTGTCACAAATCCGTCCGGAGTAATGTTAGAGGAGGCTTTATTAAGTTTTTGTTAACATTTGCCAAATCCAGGTAGATCTAAAGGTTTCAGGTTATTTAAATGTTCATTTCTATTACTTCAGTGCGTATTTCTTTGTTAAGTGTTTTGATTAAACTACTGTCAATATCATCACTGCGTTTTTCCGTTAGGAATATAGCATGAACAACTAGTATCAATGCAATTCCTGTTGGGAACATAATAACAATAATAATCGTTTATTTCGAACCTACAGTCCATATCTACAAACATAAAAATTAAATCAAATAAAATTAAACAGAGTTACAAATAAACACATAATTAGATTACATTAAAATTAAATTAAATTGGATTGGATTACAACGTTTCTTTTTTTTACATTAATACCATGCACTTCCGTGAGTCAACATGGGTAGAGTTCCAGTGCTTCACAATTGGGCACTCCAATCGTTCAATAATGGTGTTCAGGAGGCTGTTGGTACTACCATGAGATAAGATGATATCGTGTACGTGTCAATGTCCAGGTAATTTTTGCTACAGTAGAAGAAAAACACAACATACGAATTATGCCGTGCATACGCTGCGTATCTTAGTGATGGAAGGGTTTCCTGAATGTTAACTAATAACCAATGTGACATATGGTTACCTTTCACATCCTTTTACTCAACATTTGCTCGATTTTTTTATTCACAGATGAATACGTTTTTCTTTAAAAACACATCTTTTATTTTATTACTACGATAAAATGTACCACAAAGCGGGTACTTTTGTCATTTGATAATCACAGGGCCTATTTAAACCCCTATTTATATTCTATTCTCAATTTGCGTGTCTTACATCTCCATAATTCAGCTAAAACAGAGCACAAAAACAGTACACTCAAGTTCTAAAACGCTTAACAACGGTCAAACTTCAAGCCCTTAGACACAAGACAAAAAATATTAACAAAATTTAACTAAAAGAGCAAAGAACAAAGTAATTACGGTTAACGTCATAACTCAAGTTAGAAAAGATTCCGCCCAAAGAATTAGGGACAAAGGAGGTACTTATGTATAAAACAATGAAAGTGGCTTTACGAAGGACGTAGGTTACGTAACTTGTGTATAATAAATTGAAGCCAAGCCTCATGAAAGCGGTATGTATATGTACTTATGCGGAAAACTCTGTTGACATAAATTTAATGATGAAATTATGCGATATTTTTACAGATTATTTAGACAAATTAAAGTACATGTAAACGATCCTTTCCAGCGGTTAGAGATACTTTACATATTTGAGGAACTCTGCTCAAAAATAAGTAGAGAGAAAGAATTTTCATTCACTAGTTTTGTAGCAAACTCAAACACGAAGTAAAAAGTTCTAAAGCGGAAAAGAAAGATTAACATCTTTGTAGCATACTCATAGATCTCCGTGTAAGCGAAAATCCCTATTCGTTAGAAATTGTCGCACCAGATACTCGTGCACTCTGTATAATCATTTCACACGACCCTGAATTGCTTTAAGCGACTTGGAGCGCAAAATTTTAATAATGAATTTAAGACCACCCTTCGAAATTTTAATCTTTAATTAGGATGCGGATTCTGGGTTAGCAGGTTTTTAAATGTTGGCGCTTTCACAATTAATTTCAATTCAGTGCATTAGAAGTTATGAAACCGTAACGCTAATAAAAGATGACACTGTAAAAGTGCCTTTAGAAAGGACACGTTAAGAGAGTCTCTTATATCGTAAAATCGTTTAGTAACATTCTGAAATATTAGAGAGTAGCCTGGAAATGGCCATTCGGAAAGGAGACCCAATTATTTTTCTAAAATTATGAATCTTAAAATAGTTTTCTTATCTTTCTATGATTCCGTAAGTAAACTGTCAAATAAGGAACACTTATCATATTATCTGGCGTTACTCGGGTAACTTATCGCATATTATAATTTAAAAATAAATTAGCGATGACAGCTATCATAATGAAAATGTCAAACATAATATTTCATAAAAACCAATATAATAATTTGAAAACGTAAACAAAGGAAATCCTTTTAAAAAGACATCGTCTCAAAAGCCGCTGACAAAAACGTGTCAACGAACAAAAGCGCTTTCCCAAACAACTTATAGGTAAAATGGAGGCGAATCATAACCTACAGCATCCCTTTGTCTGTGAGTTTCTGCAGACAATCGATTTCGTTTAATAATATTTCTGTAAGAATCAACCCTTTTGAAGACGCTTTAACCCCTTTTGTTCTTTTTAAAGGAGCATTCGAACAAAAGTTTTGGCAATTATTTTTTCCTTTTAATGAATTTAGAATAATCGAGTTAAACGTATCGCTGATTTCTAAATTTGGATTAAAGGATTGATTACTTGTTCGTTATTTTTTTTACCTTAATTGATATTTTTTCCTCATTTTTAAATTGAAATTGGGGGCATAAGCAGCGGTAAAATTATGGAAAGGAATATTTAAGTTTCTATACAATTATATTTTTGTTTAAAAAAAATTTTTTTTTGTCCTAATTCAGTTTGCATACCACACTATGCAACACCACATTAAGAAATTAAAATAAATATATGGTAAATTCACTGCAACGAATAAAAGCTTGAATATTTAAGAGTTAAAAATACAGAATAACTTTAATTGTAGAATAGATTGATCATTGGCTAAGCCCGATACTAATGTTCAATTCGCTAAATTAAATTCCTAGCGATGTTTGTCGTCTACGGTTTTAATAAATGGTCCAAATAAAATGTGTCGAGAATCAAGCCCATTAATTTAATTCGATAGAAACTCGACATTCTACAAATGGGTTTAAAAATTGACCACGTTTATAAGACTGTCATCAATTTTATCAAATTTTATAGCGAATTAATTTAACTATTTTAATGAGATGTGAACATTAATCAATTTGGGACACAAATCATTATGTGTCAATGATAACTTTTTCAATTTCGGTGCCTTTACGGTTAAATACCAGTTTGAGTATGGCCGGTTTATCCATTTTAGGTATAAGCGTAACATTAATCTTATAGATGTCAACAATAATTTATGTATGAGTTTATCGTACATTAAAGGTTATAAACATTTGTTTAGTAAAGATTGTGAAGACGGTGCTTTAAATTATGACACATTGATAAAAACACGCAACTATGACTATGATTATTATTTACGTAAATAAAAAAATATTAGGGACAATTTTACACAAATCGGTACTAGCCGACGATAAATTTAATACGTTTATATACTTAAATATACAGAAAATATCTAAGTCTCAGGAACAAATGTTTTTGTTCACGACAGAAACAGATGCCCTTACCGGCAATCGAACTCGGGATCTCCAGCTTCGTAGGCAGTGTCACTACCAACTAGGCTAGACAGGCCTACAAAATTATTGTGTATTCTTTGGCTCTTAGATTTTAGTAAAGAAATATGCCTTTCGCATCAAAGCACGATAAAGAAATAAGGCAGGCAAGCCAACGCATTGATAGCGATAGCAAAAAAGAAATGACTAGAGTATTTTAATCAAGCGGCTCTGTTAGTAGGCGCGCTACTGAAATAAAATAGACCAATGATCCAGTTCATTTATAACATCAATGTAGTTAGGAGGTCAAAGTTAGTTACTAGCCCGCTGACAACAATGGATGTCTTTAGGCATATCTCCAAGACATACCCAAGTCCTTCCTGCAGGACGTGAGACCCTTTATTAACTTTATCACAATGTACACACAAATAACTTTTAATTATTAAAAAACCGCAAACTTGGCGAGATAAAGCGCTGGATACACCGAGCGTAAATATATTATTTGAACACTTAAACCCGTCGACTTTGTAGCAAACTTCATTAAATATTGCAGATTTATGCTAAACGTTACGGTGGACTTCCCTTTTTTATTGCCGCATAAAACCTTAATTCAAATTAACTCTTGTTGTAACTCGAGTTTAGTTTCTTCATCGTCGAATTTTAATTTTAATATGATAAATCTTTGGGTTGTTTGAAATCTTTTGTTATGTTAAAGGAATGCTTTATTTTAAGTAAAAATAAGGTATTTTGTTTCTTTCTGAGATATAAACATCGAAGGTTTAAAAAATAAGGTTTTAATGCAATCGACATTAAAATTATATTCGATACTAAATGTAACTGAGCAAACGAGGACAAAAATAACTAACCACCACTATGGTGCGTGTTCAGATAATTATGAGCACCGTTATGTTTTATGGGTGTAATGGCGAATATACGCATTACTTACAATTTGCATGGTAATAACGATGCGTTATCTTTTTTAATATGACTGATGCGTATACATACACAGGCGGCAAAATATGGGCCATTTTTTGTTGTTGGTGCATACTATATACGAGTATGATATACCTATACTTATATTAAACATTGTAATGTCGTTTCAAAAAATGTTGTACTAGCTTTTGCCCTCGACTCCGTCCGCGTGCAGCTCGTTATATTATAGAAATAATTGCTATTAAATTGTTGTAGGCGCAGGCTTAAATATCGCTCGCCCATACAAACTTCTACCCCCCTTGTCACCCCCTAACGAATGATTTCCGGAATAAAACCCATCCTATGTCCTTTCCTAACTGTCTCTATACTAAATTTCATAGTTCAGTGGTTTAAGCGAGAAGAGGTAACAGATAGACAGACAGACAGAGTTACTTTCGCATTTATAACATTAAGTAATATATGGATTCTAGTTCTCGGCAATGTAAACAATTGTCATTGAGCTGAGCGAAGCGAAGCTCATTCTTATAGGCGACAGATGTATTTCGTTTGAGTTCGTACTCCTCCTAGACGCTTCAACCGAACACGCTTACAATTTGAATGTTTATAGGTGACATCATGGCGATGGTATGATTTTTTTTTTTAAATCGGACATACCACGAAAGAATAATCACCGAAGAACTGAATTTCCGTATATTTCAATGCTAAGCGAGTGTCAAGGAGTTTGAGACCGGGTAGACGCGCTCAACATAACATTTGCAACCAGCAAACAAACTGCATTGCATACCTAGTATTATAAATATCAGTACTAGGCAGTGTAAGGAATAGATCTATACATACATATATTTATCAGTATTTTTTTCAACTTGACACAGAAAAAAAAAACATTTATTTCAGACCTTAGATGATCCATAGGTACATTTTTGTTAGCATACATCTTACGAACTATGTTAGTTAAATATAGAAGAAATAGAAATGAAAAAAAAAAAAATGAAAAATGTGTGCTATTGAGAAAGCGAAGAAAGTTAGTATTGTCTATTTCGCTCTCCCAATAGCCACTCAACCCAAGACTTAGTAATAGGGCAGTCCAACCTCTCGGCCACCACCCTGAGAAGACCGTTGCTACTGCCGCGCACTCGCCTCAGCATGGACGCGACTCTTTTACGCCTTATGGCAAAAAAGTCATCCAGTCGCGCTTCCGCGAACACGCTAGAAGCACTGCAGTACTTCGGCAGCCGCAACAGCATCCTCAGGATGTTGTTGTACTGCACGCGTATATAGCGCATTATATGCCCTCTGTGTAAACCTCACCCACAGGCTGCACGTGTAGAAAAAAACGACAATATTATACAAAGTGTTAATTATGAAACGTCACTTCCATACTTTAGTCCCAATTCATCCCAAAAACTTTGTAAGTATGACCATGTTTTTATACTGCTAACGACATACCCGGTCACGATTTCCGGTTTACGGAACCCTACGGGGGGTTCCGAAGGTACGGCCCCCTTCCGGCGCCCGAAGCTACGCCCTAGCGTTGAATAAAGAATTACAGACATTACAAAATTACAATTTATTGGTGCTAATGTAAGAGGAATTTCGTTGAGAACAATTACGACCCTTATTAGCTGTTAGGGTAACTTCAGTGAGATTTTTTTCAGTTAATCTATTATTAAATAGAAATAGAAATAGAAAAGCTTTATTCATGGCAAACAAACAGACAAAATTTTACGAAGTTTTACAATTTTTAAAGTTTACCATACTACTCAGGAGTCAGCGCTGGTCTTCCGGGAGGACCATTGATGGGTCACGATCTGTGCGGCACAGCCAAGTTCACACACACGTACACACTCCATAAACAAAAAGATTAACAAAAAGACAAAGATTATTTTGATAAATCTTAACAGAAAAAAAAGACAAGTTTTATGAATGAAAGAAAATTTGAGTTAAAAAAGAGTTCACGGTCAATGACAGATCAAATAGTGATAAACGTGGATAATTGGATATTTTATTGTTTTATCATCTAACCTAACATGATAAAAGGCATATTTTGAAGATATCTTGGTACCTATTTAGAAGCTGTTACAGTTATATACCATTTTTATACTACTATGGTGGCAAAAGGGTATACGACCTGGGGTGATACCGCGAACTTCGAAAATCGTACCGTCCCTTTCCGTCATATAGTATAGAGTATAACGCGAGAGTAAATGGGACGGCACGACACGAAGTTCGATTTTCGAAGTTCGCGGTAGCACAGCTGCCTGATGGTAAGCAGACATCGTAGCATATGAACACTTGCGATTGCTCAAGCGCGGTGACGTCACTTTCTTGATATGAGGAATCGCTAACTAATAGAGCATGTCAATTTCCAGGGAATTCCCATGAAATTTCATACAAACCGGGACCGGGACAGCAAACCCTAACGCTAACTAATTGCAAAGCGCGAGGTAAGACAACTTTACAGAAATATAAGCAACAACGAAAAACACGTCGTCGTTTCTACTAACATTTTAATTGTAATGTGCTGTTCTTTTGTGGTTTGCAATAAATTGGTTTCTATTTTATTCTATTCTATTCTAAAAAAATGAATTGCAGACTAAAAAAACTTACACAACGAAACCTTTTCTACTTTATCGCTGTAGATTGCAATCTATGAATAGCAGTTCACTGACTGCAAGATATCTATCGGAGGATGAATTTAAAAAGAAAGTAATAGCGAGTAATTTCAGGATAACCCCCTATAGCTATATCGGCGAATTTAATATTGAAATGAGGAGGGCGGGTATTATGAAACCATTCGAAATTCGTAGGAAGATTGTTCACGATTCCAGGTATGATTTTGGTTAAGGAGGGTTGAATCTGAGGAATATTTGCGAGCAATGCAATATATTCACAGGGATCTGAGATTATCTTTTTTGTTTAAATGCCATAATATGTGAATTTAAACTGCGGTACAAAGAAGATCGCTCATGGTGAACCTTTTAGGTTTTAAGAATCAAAAAATCAAACACAATTGTATTCAGTTTGTAGATAACTACTGAGATGGTCAATTCTTCATAAGACGAAATAGGTATATGTAAGTAATGAGCCACTTTTATTTAGGTTTTTTCCTAGGAATACCTCAACCATACCTCTAGTAGCTTTATTGATATTTTTAATTATACTATTTAATAATTGGTTATTAAAGAACATTTTTCAATGCAATTTTTTTCGACTGTTTCCTACATGGTTATTGACCTTAGATTAATATATTTTATTTCAAATCCGACCTTAGGTATACCTAAAGAAAGTAAGAATATAAATAAAAAACACAGACAGACACAGATATATAATCTGTGTCTGTCTGTGTTTTTTATTTATATTTTTACTTTTATTAATTCTAGGTTACTTCAAAAATTAGAGCGTGCCAATGAAATAGGCCGCAAACTTAAAAACAAATCCGTCAACAAAAAAAGCAAATATTTTAAAAATCTGACATTGAATATTTCCTTCCTAATCGATTCCTAAATTTTTATTACATAGTAGAATGAAATCTAGATATTAGATTTTTTTACTTAACTATTTTAGTCAGAGGTGGAGATATCTATCGCACTGATTTTCGATCCCGCCTACGTCAATGTGACATTACTATAAGGGTCAGCTAATGTTATCTCTTATTAAAAGAAAAGCGATCTCATTTTTGCCAGTACTTCCGTACACCCTGTATAATCTTCAGAGACGCAGGGCGATTCTGAAATGGCTGCAGCGGCTCGCCCCCCACTTGTTAGGGATTAAGGTATCCTTTTGTGGAAAATATTGCAGAATGTGCGTTTAATCTCGAGCGCCGTACGCTTCGGTTGCGTTTTTGTAACGAGCTCGCCTGTACTGTTGCATTTAGGAATTGAGGCTTGATTAGTAAGGAAAAAGGCTCGGTTTTATACAGAAATTGTCGTTGGAGAAAAATGACTCAAAGAGCATGCTGCTGGGCATGCTGGTGGGTAATGTTCAAGAAATTATTTTTTATTGGAAATATGGATATTTATTATTTTATTTCCTCTGTTCCCCTCGAGAATGACTGCTGAAACCAGGAAAATGTGCGAACATATTCTATTGTCAGTTGTTTATTATGATATTGTCTGTTGGTTTTATATAAAGGATATTTTAATAACACTATTACACATAATCGCAAATATTTTTCTGTGACACTATTGCTATGAGCAGTCACCGAAAAGAAACTATGAAAAGAGAAAATTTAAACTCTTCAGAAATACTATGTAGACCATTAAGAATACGTCGAACAAACAATTTTGTCAGATGTTTAACTATCTCAAAAATATTCAAAACGACACATTAAATCTTACAAAATTCAGTGGGAGTAACAGAAAGGCAATTCAATTTCTCGTCAACTATTAATCTTATACAAAATCAAATCTAAAAGCATTTGGAAACCATTGAACCTAACACAGAACTCCACTAAGCTTCACACCTACGTAACAAAAACAATATGGCTGAATGTAAATAGGTGATCTGTCACGGTAATCTGCTTTAAGCAACCAATCGTGCGCAATCCTTTATTATAAATGATCTTATATACTGACTGGATGACTTACGGTTTGGAAGAAGGACGATCAAAGAGTCGAGCATTTGTAAATTAGGAACTATATTAACTTAATTCTAAGAAGAAAATGTTGAATGCAGTCTAGTCATTCTCTTCAGTGTCTTGTGTAGCTTAGTTGGTAGGTAGGAGATATCACACATGCACGAGAAAAACCGTCTTGTTCTCCCTTTTAACCATAATTTGATCTGCTATACAATAACGTATGTAGTGTATTAATGAATACACTGTGATCCGTCAATTTTCTATCAAATCCGATGTTTGTTTGTTTGTGATTTTATTTGTTATACATATGTTCATTGTTTGAAGGATTAAAAACTGCATGTTATAGTTGTGATATACATAATATTATTTAAGAATAATAATCATCTGTTGTTACCCCTGAAGTTTTAGGTAATTTTTTAGTTAAAATTTCATACTGTCTGTCAGCTTCGGTATGTTTATTTTCGTATAATGTATTACCATTACATCTACAAAGGTGGCATGTGAATGTAAAGGTTCCTGAACAATTATTAGTAGTGTCCGCAACGCGACTTTTATTACTAAATCTTTAGAAAGAGCATTTGGATATTATCTTCGACATTTTTGAGAACATGCTTAAGACCGTGAGTACCACCTGGGCCTGGTCTTTAGGCGTGAATTACACTGAGACGGCGTAAGGCGACGGCGAGGCGCAGGCGCGGCACAGATACGGCGCCGCGCCGCTTCAGTGTAATTTACCGGCACGTCGCCTTCCTACATTTTGTATGAAAACCTTTGAAGCGGCATCGTACCTGCACCCGTACCTTCGCCACGCCTGTACCGCGCCTTCGCCACGCCGTTTCCGCGTCGCTAGCAGACACGATTTCAGCGCCGCGCCAGGAGGACGTCGCCTGTTATACAGTATGAGCCGTATAAAATTATCGACATCAAAAATGCGTGACGATATTGAATATAATATAGAATTCTGTGAGATAGTTGAAGAATATCCAACTCTTTACGACTATACCAGACCGGAGTATAGTAATAGAAATGTTCAGGATAAAATATGGAGAGACTCGTTCTCTCAAATTTTTATGCTGCTTATGAAGACCGTGTTTTACTTTCTATAATATAATTTGGAAACATTCTTGTGACATTTTATACACTGTACGAAAACGATCAGGATATTCATGTAATTTTTTCATTATTATGTAGAGAAGCACAGAACATATACACACACATATGTTCTGTGTTTCTCTACATTAATGAGTTGCAGCAACGCAAGCGCATCTTCGTCTTCTGAAAAGGAAGACATGCTATCGCAACAAAGTCAGCCTGTATAATGACGCCTCGTACCGTATCTTCGTCGCTTCTGTATAACTTTTATCGCGTCCGTGCCGTATCTGTGCCACGCCTGCGCTGCGCCTTATGCCTTATGCCGTCTCAGTGTAATTCACGCCTTAGACGGCTCGGCCACAATATCACTGTAGACCTCTGCAGTAATGTACTGTTCCAATCGATTATACATTTTCACCGTCCTTCATAGCTGTGTGTCCCAACATTGAGATGAGCGATTCATTTGTACGATTCATCCGAAACGCAACCGTACATCACGTAGCTGCCTCCTTAATCACCAGCTGCAGCCAGAAACTGGATAAACAACGGTATTTACTGAGGGAAATATGAGGTAAAAGGATTTTCGGGCTGCTACTTCGTTATTAATGTTCGTTTTTGTAGAAAATCTTCAGACAAGCCTAATTTGAAAAGGACCAAAATGCGGTCTATCAGGAAGACGTCATAAGCTTGAAACATGCAATGCACAGAGCGTGGCGCAGGCGGTTTTGCGTTAAAGCGAACGTAGTCCGGGGCACGTCGCACCAAAAAAAAATACTCGGTATTCGGTAGCGGTAGAGCGGAGGCAGTGTGGGTGACATATAAAGCAGTAATCGACAGTTTCGGAAAAATCATAAATGCAATGCATTCGCATCGCACCGCGCCGCGACCGCTCTGTGCGTTCGAGCTTTAGGGTTCCTGTTTTAACTTTTTGGTACGGAACCCTAAAAATGAAAACAGTAATAAACATGGATCATGCTATCCAAAGTTTCCACACTACATATGTTCCATCGTTACTAAGCCAGTACATTTGCTAATGAGTTCTGTACTGTATCGGATTTCAATTTCGATAATTAGTTGCCAGGTATTATGTTCCAACAACGGCATTGTAATTAATGTTCTGATAGTCGTATGTCACGAGCTTTTTAATATAGAGCAGGGGTCGGCAACCTTTTAGCGGCCAAGTACCAATATAGTAGCTAAAGAAATTGACGCGGGTCGCACTTGTTAATAATTTCTGGCTTTATCAGACAAAAGGTCACGAAAATATGGTATTTTCGTGACATATGTACAAAACAGCCAGGAGGTGTGCGGGCCGCAAGAAAGGTCCGCGAGTTGCCGACCGCTGATTAAGAGGAACATAACTATTTTTGTCCTAAGCCACCAGTCGAGCGGAAAGACATGTAACTTTCAATACGGAGGACGTGGGTTACATCCCTGGCTCGTACCAATGGGTAGTATATACGGACTTATATATATAGAAGGTTATATATTATATAAACTTACCGTGAAATAAAATTGAACTGACGCTGAAAACCGCATCAAAATGCATTGCGCGGTTTGAAAGGAGTTAACGGATAAACAGACAAACAGACGCAGAAAGCGACTTTGTTTTACTTATCGATACCAAATCCCTAGAACGTGTCCCCCATTAGCACACGTATATTTTCACGTAATCTCAAATCTGACTTTAACTAACACCTCCTGTGACTACAAACGCTTTGATTGCCCGCTCTAAGAAAAAGAATTATAGAATATCATTGGCACAGAGTTTAACAGTGATACAAAATGTTATCCCCTGTACCAGAAATTAAGCATTTAATACGTGATTTCACCAGAATTCTGGAGTAAGGTTATCCTTAGTGATTCAGCCAGGCGGTTGTTGAATAGCGGTTTTGGGTTCTTATCTCTCCTCATACTAATAAGTTCTTCGGATCTTATGTGCGAAATAATTGATCAAAATGAAAAATAAAAATATTGGTGGACAATCTTACACAAATCGACCTAGTCCCAAACTAAGCAAAGCATGCACTATGGGTGCTAGACGACGATATAGATACTTCTATAGATAAATACATACTTAATAGAAAACATCCAAGACTCAGGAAGAATATTCCTGATAAATGCACACATAATGCCCTGACCAGGATTCGAACCCGGGACCTCCGGCTTCGTAGGCAGGGTCACTACCAACTAAGCCAAAGTAGTCGTCAAAAGATATCTAATAGAAATTGTTTGAAGGAAATCATCGCAAAGAAACCTGCATCTATCTGCGAAATAAATCTAAAGCGTATGTGAAGTCCCCAGTCTTTTGAAGGAAGACTCCTTAATTACAATAGACTGGAGACATAAAAGTAAAATAGAAATTAATTTTAACATTTTTAACCATAACCACCATTTTTTTTCGGAAGCTTGTCTTACATGTCCCATTGAAATATGTCTAAGATGAATATCAACCCGCGTAGTAAACTTTTACTACCAAACAAAATAATAAAACTTATCATCAGTATCATCACACATATATATATGGGCATAAACACCCCCAATAGGGATAACACAAAATATCATGTCAACAGAAAAAAGAAATCAATTTAGCAAAAAAATCTCCAAGATTTCTATAGCGAGACGGATTCGCACACTATGGTATGTGTGTGTGTGTTGTGTTGTGTATACAGACGCGGCCTATCCGGGCCTATTGACGTAGTTCTGTCAAGCGTGCATCATGGTAGGGTTGCCATTTAAAACATACTGAATTTTATTTGTGTGTGAACTTTCGTTTTTGGAGGAAAGGAAGACTAGCGCTAGCTTAAGGTAGGTTAATTTCACCAGCTGTTTTATTTAAAATCTGATCGTATGGAAAGTTTGACAAGTTTCTATAGGATTCAGCTAATGGCGCCATCTTTACAGTTAGGTACGTTATTGCAACCCGCCATAACATTTTCATTAAATCGATGGTTTATGGTTCATTTTTTACGTTTCTGTCCGTTTTTCTGATTTTTTAGGATAGTTGTTAAACGAAGCTTTATCATTTTTCCCTAGATTAGTTTTGTAATTCTGCGAAATAATCATTCCATCCATGCAATGTTTCCTATGCAAATAAAAAATGGAGTTTTTGACGTATATATTCTGGTTAAACCAACGGACCCAATAACTTTTGACTTGGAATGGAATATAAATATAACAACCAATGTAACTCAACAAGTCCATCAGTCCATGAAAAATAAACCACTTCATAAAAAGGTATCCGCTCATAACTGACAAATGGAATGTAACGTGCTTTAAAAAAAAGTCCCTTAATATTATATCAATATATTAAAGTGGAAATTTGAAATTCAGACAGGTAAAATTCTACACTTTCGGAATAATGCGTGAATTTGGCCCAATAATGCCTGATTTTTTGGATTCAACATGTTTTATTATTATCAATTAATGCACTTTACATTTCCAATACATACCTAACGGGTCCTAATTAATGTTTTCCACGTATTTGTCACTCTTAGGTACCATTTACTGGACCTTTACCTAATGGAAATCGCCGTTAAATATAATAATTTCACAGCGAGAGCCAGCCCTAACTCGCAATCTGTGCGACTAAGCAGGAACCCCGAGACTCCGTATTTAAGCGCAATACGTACAAACGTACAAACATACAGCCACGATAATACATAAAAATATATTTCCTGGAATCTCAACTATGATTATGTAAACTTATGATATAATAACATTGACGTTCGTCAGAATTCGAATGTTTTGACTCATCATACTCATCATCAAATGTCATCGCACCAACGATCTTGGTCTTCCTGTGGATCTGACATTGTATTCCTCAAAATCATCATCAATGAGGTCCTTATTACGCACTTACATCATGTAGGTTATCTCATTCAAGTTATTTACCTGTAACAGAGAACATTAATTACAATAACTATTTAGTACCTATAATAAGAGTGAGTAAAGGTGCATCGCCATGGGCGAGCATGGCAGTCCGCCGCATATTTCCGGCCCGCCTTGACAGTCACAGGATGAATGGCGTCCAGCAAAACCAAGGTCACACTACTGGGTCGCAGGATCCATCCCTCTGACATTCGTTAGCAGTCCTTTATGCTCGCCCGTGAGAATGGGCCGCCACTTACTATTGAAGGCTGTTTCAAGTCGAATTGAATTTAAGTAAAATCTAAACAAGCATTTTTTTTTTAATAATAATAGATATAGGTAAGGGTATTAAAAATTCAGTTTACTGCCCCAATTTATAAACTATTTAGCTGTGTTAGTCACAAATCTTCATAACCTCTTTAACTAAACTGCATTTTTTATTTTATACCTTTCTTACAAAGGGCGTTTTGTCGTCAACTGTGCTGCGGTAACCGCTAACCATCAGGGGGCCATACGCTTGTTTGTCACCAACGTGATATAAAAAACATAACAGCTTATCCTAATCTGAGGTCAAACTTATTTAGATCCACTCTCGATCGTAACAAATCAACGTCACATTTATTTAGATCCATTCTCGATTGTAACGGATCGACGTCAGCGACACCGTTTCACAATTACGCTGTGATGGGCAGAAAAATCAGCAGGAAGCGAGTAACAAGGCGGTCATTAGAGTCCTGTCCTTTGTCAGCCTACTATTTCCTGCTTGTTAGTGAATTGGGACTAGTTGGGAATGTTGGGATCTCTTTGATTTCCTATCGATTTCAAAATGGCGGAGATTTGACTGTATTTTTTTGTTGTAATCACTGTAGCCGAGTAAGGCACCGACTTCTTATCTGTAGGAAGTGGGTTCAAACTCCGGTTTGTACAGTCGATGGCATATATGTATTTATTGTTTGACCTTATTTATTTCAATGGAATAAGGAAAAATTTATACATATTGGTGCCCTTGATTGTACGTACCACTGGGCTTACCAAAAAATACCTCATCATCATCATCATCATCATCATCGTCATCCTAGCGATATCGCAGAAGGTACTACAGTTGCATCCTGAATGTCCGTGGTCCACTACCTATTCCCAAGAATTGGCGTAACCAAAAACTAGTTTTTACGGAACCAACTGCCATCCTGATCTTCCATCCCTTGGGAAAAACTAGACCTTTGTGGAATAAGGCTTGTCAAGTGAGTGTAAAGTGAAGTTGACTGCTAGAAGTTCTCAAGCCGCCCGAAGGCTTCTAACTTGGCTTAGTAACTGCTGTCATAGACAGCAGTCGGTATCAAAGGCTTAACCTGCCTTTGCATGAAATATCATCTGATATTTAATTTAAGAAAAGATTATCAGTGAAAGAAATCATACTGAAGAAACCTATTTAAGAATAGGTAAGTTTGTATATTCATATTGTTTATAAACGTAGTCTAACCACCTGTTCTATGATTGATTTTCAAGTTTTTAAGCAAAATTTCTATTATTGAGTAGCGCTAATGTTTGATTATTTATCAAACTTTACGGCATTAGTCATAAAGGCGTAAATTCCATAATTTTCTTAAAGAGTTACGTCCTTTTTAAGTAAATACACCTTTCCCCTAAAATCACCTGGAGGGTAGCGAAGACGCGGTAGAGAAGCGAATTTGCACTATCGATAAAGTGCCGTTTAGCAAAAAATACATAAAAATATTTTTTAAATGAAGTATTGTTTGGTGTATTTACTACGTTGCTACAACTAGAGAACCAATGTTTTTTTTTTAATATAGGACATATAGCAACTTTTCAAGATTGAAATTTAGTTCAAATAAGCCTTAAACACTACTCTGTCTAAAATATGTACTGCAATAAAAAGTAACGGCAAGGCCCCATAAATAACTCAACTAATCTTTTATAATTAAGATTAGCAGTTAAGTTTTGTAAAATATACATAATTATTATAAAATAAACACTTTAATTTTTTATCGATATCGTTTTCGTCACGTCACAGGAATTTCCTCCGTCGGACGCTCCGGTTGTGGAATGGGAGCTCATTGCACGATTTTCTCGAGGGACCACAGTATGAATTTCTTCAAGAAAGAAGTGATAAAAAATTTAAGGGCATGTCACACCATTGGAGTTGCAGGCGCCGATAGGCTGCGGCGATCGCTTACTACCACAGACGTGGTAAAAAAAACTTATTTATCGATATCGAACATGCACATCCCTTATGCAACATTATTGACGTAAATGATTTCCGCCGAGATCTAGCACGTAGATTGTTATTATAGCTATATTATTTGTTGCACCGCATAAACCCGTAAGGGTGTCGTACGTAATAAGGGAGTTTTATGAGCGCGGTACTGAAATATACGATTATAGCTGCGTTTTTTATTAGCGGAATATTAAATGTGTTATTGAAATGTTTTTAAAGTTATTTTTAAACAATACTTAGTTGTTTTATAAACTCAATTTTAATACAAGCCTTAATTAATTCTGGCAACTTCGTGACTTAACTACTACTGCATACATGCAGGGGTGTTATTCACGAGCCTAATCGCACAAAGTACACTATATATACTGAGATAGAGATGCCAGTGAAATACTCCACATAGATCGTAGCGCCGTTGTGTATTTAGTAAGAACTAACCGCACGACCGCTCGCGCTTCATCTCTGTCACTTCAATGTGCAAGTGCGATAGAGATAGCACCCAGTGACATCTGGTACAGACAAGTTAAACTAACATTTCCATAGAAAAATTCGTACTTCGAGCTGAAAGGCCCCTGCCTAATCGTCTCTAACCCGTCACCGTGGTTTTTATATGGAAACTGTCTAAATTTGACAAATGACATTTGACAGTTTGTATATAAACGGGGGAGGTTTGAGGTGACAGGTAAGGACGAGTCGGTTCACGAATAAGAGGGCAATAGGTATTTTCTCCTTTTCCGACGGCACATTGACATCGCCCAGATTTCCTTACATATCGGTACACGGTATACCATTATTCCATTTGCACGCAGTACTGCATCGGTTCCGCCCAATCAGGAAGCATTCAATTAAATGTAGGCGCGCAGTAGAATGTAGGTATATGCCGACTCGGCTGACAGTTGAAATTAACAGCTGACAGCTTATTGATATCGCACCAACGCCGCAGCACCAATGCGGAAATAGCTTTACAGTTGTAAAAAGAATACTTTGTAGCATTAGTTTTATTTAATCGTATGGCATTTATTTACGAACCGTGAGATCTTCGAGAAGACAAGTACGGTTGTCAGTTTTTGTTGCACTTTTAGCACCACCCAGGGGTCACGTGTAGGGTAACGGTGGGTACTTCCTACGGACGTGGTGCAACTTCGACCCCCCTTTGTCAAGTGAGTGGGCAACTTGACTGTTAGAAGTTCTCAAGCCGCCCGAAGGCCTCTAACTTGGCTTAACGACTGCTGTCGTTGACAGTAGCCGGGATCAACGGCTTAACGTGCCTTCCAAAGCACGAGAGCGCTCAGTTAGTAACCACTCACCGCGGTCATCCATCCAAGAACTGACGTGCGCCGGCATTGCTTAACCTCGCATACCGCATGCGGTACGCGGGCGCCGCTGGGCCACGAGCGCTCTAATTGCTCTAATTCACAGACCACTTAACCTATAGACCCCGCTTACAAGGGCGCCCGCGTAAGCCAAGCCTAAGCTCAAAAAACGTCAAGTGGTCACCACGCCCCCAAATATGCTCTTAGTATGCGGCCGATCGTTGACGAAGTAACGTGCAATATTCGACGCATTACTTGGCTTATAAAGTGCTCTAAATATGCCTTTTTGTATGGTTAAATTGTGTGGAAAGTGTAGCAAGACATCTAGTCTTCAAAAAGATGGGATTTCATTCCACAGGTAAGCTATTTTTTACTTTTTTACCACGATAAAACAATAATAATTAAAAATTCAAGGTTATCAAGTGAAGGTTGTAAACCTGGCGACGCGTTGATGTCTTTCAATGTCTGTCTCTTTCTTTCGCTTACTATTTTTTGTAATTCTGTCTTTGTCTAACCATTGCAGTCTCAAGTAGTGATGTGACTGATTGATTATTTAAACTTACGTACTTAACTGATACTCGTGAAACAATATTAAATTATGGTGGAATATACGTAGGATACAGAACAAACTTATATTTTTGAATTAAATAATGGAAATCTATGTTACATGCATATGTACAATTATAAAAACATAAAAGTGTGTTCAAATCAAATTTATATCCTAACTATAATACTACAAATATGAAAGTCACTCTGTCTGTATATCTGTCTCTGCGCGTCTAAACTGCTAAACCGCAGATGAAGTGTCTTTGCCTCCGAAGCTAATGTCCCGGGTTCGATTCCCGGTAAGGGCATTTGTTTCTGTGGTGAGCAGAGACATTTGTTTCTGAGACTTGGACGATTTGTGTAATAATAATCCCCTAATATTTATTTATTTATTTGTATTTGCATTCATTTTATGTGTTAATTATGATCACGATGTGTTAATGGACCCGGGTATGTCCTTCAACTACGACCAAGACCACCGGGGAATGGGCAGCAGCATTCCTAGAGTGGCGGTGGAGATACTGCGATCGCCAACCCGCATGCCAAGCGTGGCGATTATGGCATTTACCCCCCATGAAATTGGGGGAGGCCTATGTCCAGCAGTGGACGTCCTAGGGCTGATATGGATGGATGGATGGATTATGATTATTGTTCTTATACATTTATTCCTATTACCATACCAATAGGATACATAGGAATAACATATGAACTGTCTCAAGTCACCTTACTGTATACTCTACAGACTGTACAGGCGAGAAATCTGGGCCACTTCGTACTTTGTCACAGTGAAAATCTATGTGAAAGCTGCTAGAAATCTCATATGACTTGACACTGTGACAAGGTACGAAGTGGCCCAGAAATCAAATTCCTCCACTGTACATTAAGACGACGAATTGAAAATATTGGCGACAGGGATTATAATTTTTCTCCGCAACCAAGAAACATACGAACCCGATTATTTTTTATATGATCCATAGTATATTTGGCTTTACTTTTGTAAAAGCTTTACATGATTGGATAACTTTCATAACACAGAAATAATTCTCTTTTAAACCTCTTTAAAAACAGAGATTTGCATTTTACAGATCAACGGCACTTGTTAAAGTCTCTTAGTTTTCCATTTAAATTTGTCTAAACAAACACTTCAATATTGTAAAAGGATTTTATGAAATTACCAATGGTTTTTATTTAAACTGAAAAAGACTGTTTTGTCGCATACGCCCTTACGGTATAAGCTAGCCGCCCGCGTGTTTTCTATGCAATCAGTGCCCCCTCAGTCCGCTACCGACTATTGTCAGCGTTGGGCCTGTGCTAGGCGAGCTCCCACGCGTTATGGATACTGTTTGATTTAAAGTGGTATTTTATTCATTTAAAAATAATGAAATAATTGGTGAAGATCTCAAAAAAAAAGGAAGGCTTGTTCAATTGAGCAATGTAATTTTTTTAAAGTAATTTTCCCAAAATAACTTTATTTGCCAAACTAAATAATGTTCCAATTATAAAATAAATCGTTTTTTTAAACTCGTGTATACTAAACCGAGATGTTTCTACTGACAAAATATTCTTTTAAATTTATAAGTAAAGCAAAAATAAATTTTATTTGCCTATTTTAGAAAACAATAATTAGAACAAGGCAAAGCCATGGAGTCGTCTCCGGATTTAGGCGAAATCGAAACTATGTCAGATAAGTCCTTAGAAAGGTTAGTATTTGGGAGATAGGTAGGTACTTATAAACTAATTTAAAGGTATTATAGTACCTACTTATATTACAAGCTTTTATTTAACTTGCAATGTATGTATGTATGTTGGACCCGGGTATGTCCTAAAACTACGACCAAGACCATCGGGGGATGGGCAGCAGCATCCCTGGAGTGCGGTGGAGATACTGCGATCGCCAACCCGCATGCCAAGCGTGGCGATTATGGCATATACCCCTCGTGAATTTGGGGGAGGCCCATGTCCAGCAGTGGACGTGTTTTGGCTGATATGGTGGTGGTGGTGGTATGTATGTTGGTCGGTCGGTGTTGTTGGACCCGGGTATGTCCTAAACCTACAACCAAGACCACCGGAAGATGGGCAGCACCGCAGCAGCATCCCTGGAGTGCGGTGGAAATACTGCGATCGCCAACCCGCATGCCAAGCGTGGAAATTACAATACAATACAATACAATATGCTTTATTGCTCACCTCAAAAAAGAATTACAGATAGAAACAGCATAAAGATACCAGCAGAGGTAAACAACAGGCGGTCTTATCGCTAAATGAGCGATTTCTTCCAGGCAACCTTAGGGTAGCGGAGAAAAAAAAAGTAAACAAACATGATAAGTGGGTGGTGCAAACAAAAGGAATAACTAGTAGAAATAAAAATAAATATAATAATAATAATAATAAAAACCACATAAAGCACTATATTTAAATATATATACAATAAACATACATAAATAAGTAAATAAATAAACATAAATATATACCATAAACTTAAGTGAGACCCAAAAGTAAACTACAGACCAGTATCGAAAAATATTATGGAAGAGACAAATAGTGCTCTTTCAGACTAGATTTAAAAGACGCACTAGATTTAGCCCGTCTTACATCAAGGGGCAGAGAGTTCCAAAGTCGGACTGCTTGAAAAGTAAATGAACTGTTATAAAATTTAGAGGAGGACGAAGGCACAGCAAGAAGAAATTTATTAGAGGATCTAATTGAACGCAGATAGTTAAATCGTTCCTTGAGGTAGCGAGGGGTTGCCGGATAAAAAATTATATTAAAGAGAAGAGAAAGAATGTGAGAGTTACGACGAAGACGGATTGGGAGCCACTTGAGTTTTAAACGGAAACTAGAGACATGGTCATACTTGCGTAACCCAAAAACTTGAGCGTATTCAAATGTATGCATACGGTTCATGTATGCATACATTTGAATACGCTCAAGTTTATTGAGTTGCTCCTCAGTGATATCAAGATATGAGATGTCCGCGTAATCGAGAATAGGGAGAAGAAGGGTTTGGGCAAGTGCAATTTAAGTGGCGATGGGAAGGAAGCTACGAAGGCGGCTTAGAGAAGCTACTGCAGCAAACATCTTCCTGCTGACCTCGCTCACTTGCGGCACCCAGGATAGAGTGCGATCCATAATAAAAATAATCCCTAGATTTTTCACCTGGGTTGAGAAAGGAATCTGAATACCATCGAAATATACAGAAGGGAGATTGGCGAAGTCGATTCTGGAAATCATATTACTACTGCCGATAATAATAACTTGGGTCTTTGTTGGGATTAACTTTCAGCCCAAAACTCTCGCTCCACTTTAGAATGCGTAGTAGATCCTCATTAGTCGACTTAATTACAACAGGTAGATCCCTAAGCACGAACGCTAAGAACGAACACTATTGCATATATCTCCCGTGAATTTGGGGGAGGCCTATGAGCAGCAGTGGACAACCTTCGGCTGATACGGTGGTATGTATGTTTGTTCGGGTGGAATCTTGTAACTCGATTTTGAAATAGATATCTTAAACCGATTGTGCTGAAATTTGGCGTACTTATGTAAGCACCACCACTAGGTATATCAGCCCAAGGACGTCCACTGCTGGACAGGCCTCCCCCAGTTACATGGGGGGTAAATGTAATAATCACCACGATTGGCATGCGGGTTGGCGATCGCAGTATTTTCACCGCACTCCAGGGATGCTACAACTCATCCCACGGTGGGCATACTTATGTAAGGTGACAATACATACAATATTATGGTACCATCGAGCTGATCTGATGATGGAAACAGAAGGTCGCCATAGCAACTCCTAAACTATAGAAGATAAACCCGTATTTGGGCTCATTCGTCAAACCGTCTCAACAAGTAGTTGATGATTATGGAAAAACTAGCCAAGTGCTTGTCAGACCACGCACAAAGAAGGGTTTTGTACCGACACCTCCTAATCTACGTTTAAAACCACTATACAATACATTCAACCAAAAAAGATCGTATCTTCATAGGAAACTCGCGGCACTTGCGCCCTTTTGTTTGGGCAAGACAGATTTTCGGCAATAACTCAAACACAGTTACACGACTCTTGTTCAAACTAAAAATCATTCAATGGATTTATTAATGTACATCACCTTGATTATTTCTGAATTTTAAACTTCCAATTCAATACAAACCGTATAGAAAAGGGCCATCGAGCAAAATAAGGGCTCTAAAGTTTTCTCAAGAGATCTGTGTTTTGGGCAGAGCCAGCTCGCTAGATTAAAAACCGAGGATGGTAGAATAGTTTCGTCCAAACCTGGGCTTCTGAGTGAGATAGAGTGCTTTTACGGACAGCTATACACGTCAACTAGCAGACCCGCAGTTGGTCTGGTGGAAGACCCTAGAGCTAGATTAACCGGGCACTATACCGAAGATATCCCGGACATCAACCTGTACGAGATTAGAATGGCTCTTAAACAGCTGAGGAACAACAAGGCACCCGGTGAAGACGGAATTACAGCTGAACTCCTGAAGGCGGGTGGAAAACCGGTCCTTAGGGCCCTTCAGAAGTTGTTTGACTCCGTCTTACTGGAAGGGAAAACTCCAAAGGCATGGAAAAGAGGTGTGGTGGTGATGTTCTTCAAAAAGGGTAACAACGTCTTACTGAAGAACTACCGACCAATCTCACTTCTGAGCCATGTCTATAAGCTGTTTTCAAGAGTCATTACGAACCGTTCGCACGCAGGCTAGATGACTTCTAGCCTCCCGAACAAGCCGGTTTCCGAAGAGGCTTTAGCACCGTAGACCACATCCACACGCTCCGTCAGGTTATACAGAAGACTGAGGAGTATAACCTGCCCCTCGGTTCAGCGTTCGTGGACTACGAAAAAGCCTTCGATTCGATTGAAACCCGGGCTGTACTACAATTTCTCCAGCGGTGCCAAGTGGACTACCGCTATATCGAAGTGCTGAAGTGTTTGTACGAGAACGCCACATTGCAGCGGGGAGTTAGGCAAGGAGATGTTTTTTCTCCTAAACTGTTCTCCGCTGCACTGGAGGATGTTTTCAAGACTCTAAACTGGATAAGGCTAGGCATCAGCATAAAGAGTACCTCACTCACCTTCGGTTTGCTGACGATATAGTAGTGTTGGCTGAGACCATGGAGGATTTAAGTTGGTCTAAAGATGAACATGGACAAGACGAAGATCATGTCAAATGCCCATGTCGCACCAACTCCCGTAACAATCGGACACTTTACGCTCGAAGTTGTAGACGATTACATATACCAAGGACAGACTATCCAGTTAGGTAGGTCCAACTTCGAGAAAGAGCAGGTTAATCGTCGAATCCGACTCGGCTGGGCAGCGTTCGGGAAGCTATGGCACATCTTTTCGTCCAATATTCCGCAGTGTCTCAAGACGAAAGTCTTTGACCAGTGTTTGTTGCCAGTGATGACATATGGCACTGAAACGTGGTCGCTTACTATGGGCCTCATAAGAAGGCTCAAAGTCACCCAAAGAGCAATGGAGAGAGCTATGTTGGGAGTTTCTCTGCGTGATCGCATCAGGAATGAGGCCATCCGCAGCAGAACCAAAGTGACCGATATAGCCCTCCACATCGCTAAACTTAAGTGGCAGTGGGCCGGGGCACATAGCACGTAGAATCGATGGCCGTTGGGGCGGAAACACTACTACACGAAAAGACTACTTGGGCACGAATTCGCTTGTTTACAAGAAAAAAGAAAACAGCAATAAAATCATCAAATTTGTTTAGTTACAGTGGTGACGGCACATTCAAAACAGCTCCACGTCCTTTTAGTCAGCTTTATATTATTCATCTAGACATATATTCGGACCAAACAACAGTAAACATATTCCCTGTTATATACGCATTTCTGCCAAATAAAACACAAAAAACGTACATGAGATTATTTAAATTAATAAAAGAAAAACTGCCTGTCGTCATGAAGTCCTTTAAGTGTGATTACGAGGTTGCCCAGATCAATGCCGTCAAATCGACTTTTCCAAACGTTAAATTATCTGGATGTTATTATTTAAATTATCAACACTTTAATAAAGCCATCTGGAGGAAGGCAAAGTGCTGAAAATAGCAAGGGACTGAAAACCTTCTAGTGATGATAGGAGTACAAGAAACATTGGAAGAATTTGCTCTAATTTTGTTTTACTTCCACACACTTTTATGTCACAAGCTTGAAAGGCTATTAAAAATGTTGCTCCTGCCACGAAGAAAATGAAATTATTTTTTGATTACTTCCATGAAACATGGTATAACAGGAACCACAATTTGATAAGTTGTGCGGGAGACACTCATCGCACTACTAACAGTTGTGAGGGTTACCACAGTCAAATTAATTCGAGATTATCCTCTGAACCCAAACTGGTATTTGGTGTTCAGTATACTTTTGATAGAAATACAACATTACGACAGAAAAATGGAAAAGTATATGCTGTTCGTGCCATTTAAAAAGAACAGGCGGACAAGAGACATCCTTTTCGGTAAACAACATTCAGCCTTATTGAAGGAGCTGAAAATAAAAACAATATCGCCGCTAAGTTTCCTTAAAAAGATTAATTTTCTTAGATTGAAACTGGGTTTTAAAAAAGGGAAGGGAAATAAGGTTCGAATATAAATAAAAGTGTATGCATATTTATGTAGCTGACCGTAAGATCATTTAATTTGTTATTATAAGTTATTGTTTATTATTATAAGTTACCCCTAAAGAGTAAGGATGTTTTTTGTTGCACTTTACCCTACCGCAAATTATATCAACTTTTGGATTCGACAATCAAAAAAATATCAATTAGACTTATACAACCTAATCCGTACCAGCATTGTAAATTCCAAAAAGTAATGTATAGTTAAAAAATATTTAAATAAATGTGAAAGCATAGAATCTCCTTGGACGTCTATGTTCCAGCGCGCGGCCGCGCAGCGCACGAGTCGAACGACCGGGCTCTGTCCGGCCGGCGCTCCGCGAACGCAAGCCGCGTAAAAATACAGGGGTAGATGCGGGGAAAGGGTAAGAGGGCTCTATTCGAGTTTAATTGTTTATCAATGCGTCGCCTTAAACAATAAGCATTTATATTTAGTTAGTATCTTTGAATTAAAAACAATTTAAATTGCTTTTCGTATTTTTATTGATTCCAATTTAAAACTTAAATTTACACTTATATTCTGTAGTATCTTTTTCGAGTGTGTCCCATCACTACACAAAATGGCGCGCATCACGCACCGTACACGTGATTGCTCGTTGACCTTGTACTAGCCAATCACAGTGCACTTGTCGCCCTCCGCGCCCCGCCAATTTGGCAGTTTGAGATTCATGACAAAGTTCTATGAAGCGGTGTCTATAGGGTTAAGTGGTCAGTGCTCTAATTGTTATTAATTAGGTAAGGAGTTGATTTTTTTTAACCCCCGACGCAAAAAGAGGGGTGTTATAAGTTTAACGTCTCTGTCTGTCTGTGAATCTGTCTGTGGTATCGTAGCTCTCAAGCGGATAAACCGTTTTCGTTTAGTTTTTTTTTGTCATAGATAAAAGATTCGAGCTGATTCGAAATTTCGAAAATTCGTAAAAAGTGTGGAATGTTTCCTTTCAATTATTTATCGAGATAAAATGACACTGCGGTTATCTTGAAAGTACACCTACGTATCTACTGTTAATTGGAAACACGCCTAATGTAAATCTAAAAACAGCAAAGAGAATTAAGTATTCGCTCACTTTCTTAATTTCCTTATTGTAATTATACTTTTTTTATTCCAATCAACATCATCGTAATTTTCAGCCTGTGATTGCCCACTGAGTACATAGGTATAGGTAGTGTTGGTAAAGACTTGAGTCTTTGGAGTCTTCATTCCGAGCACTCGACTTAGTTTTTTAGACTAATCGAAGCTTGTGTTCTGTAGAGGTGCGAGTCCTCTAAAAAGACTCGAGTCTTCTATAGAGACTTGAGAGTTTTGTTTACTAAGTGTAAACAAAAGGCTTTTAACTCATTATGATTAAAACTCAACTGTACTTGTGTTGTTGTTGTTGTTGTAGAAAGACGTAAGGGTTACGCGGCCCACTCAGTGAAGTAGGTACTGTAGACATCAGTTCTTTGGATAGAAACTTCAAAAGTGAGTCTTCGAGATTCAAGTATTTTGAGGCACGGCTAAAGTAAAAAAAAAAACCTTAAAAAACACGATCGTTCGAGTCTTTTCTAAGGCTCGAGTTGTAACTACAGGACTCGATAAGGCTCGAAAAAGGACTCGACTCATGACTCAAAATAATAATAATAATAATAATATTGGGGGACAATCTTACACAAATCGACCTAGTCCCAAACTAAGTAAAGCTTGTACTATGGGTACTGGACGACGATATACATACTTATATAGATAAATACATACTTAAATACATAGAAAACATCCAAGACCCAAGTTCCTAACATTTATTTCTATTTACACCAATTTCATGGTAGATGGCGGTGTAACGTGCGATGAATCACGCTAACGAAGGTTTCCCAAGGATTATATAAAGCTCCCGTCGATGAATTAAATATAATAGAATATTATTTATTTCAATATAAGTACACAGTGGGTATACAAAAACAAAGAAAGAAAACAATGGTAGAACTCACTTACTAAATTGTACACCGATACTGAAAAAGGTGAACACTCAGCATAATCGAGGCATAATAGTCGGCTTCATCTTTGCCCCCCGGCTAGATGCTGGCCAAGAGCAATCCCATATTTAATATAAAAAAAACTGCCAGGTGCTACTAGAGTACCCGACGCTGGTCTTCCGTGAACACCTGTACGGAGCGAGCGCAGTTGCGAGAATAAGTAAATGAATTCGTCCTCACCTCACCCCTTTTTATACGAAAACTGTCAAATGTGTTTGTCAAATTTGACAGTTTCCATATAAAAACGGGTGAGGTGATAGCTGAGGATAATGTGAATAACACCCCTAGTTCTAAGCTAGTATTATTCAGGAGTGATTCCATGTAGGTAAACTATGTAGATAAAGGTGTAATAAAATGTTTTCAGTAACAAAATATTGTAACTTTTTTAAAGCAATATTCCCGGTAGAAAGCCGCACATTTTTATCATGCGGTTGAAACCAGACACTATCAAATAGCACATCGTTGAAACTAAAACAAATTGCGTACACGTTTTTCACACAAAAACTCTGAAGAATGCACTGTACTGTACAGTCGCTGTGAACAAATAGTTAAGTAAGAATTTCGTGTGCATTTGGCTGGTTCCCCACCAGAACTGAACTACGTAGCCATACAAGTTTTCCGTTTGTAGCTTAACTTAGTCAATTTGTATAAAAATATTAAAGCAGACTAACATATTTTTATCAAAATGTTAAACAAAACAATTGGAATATGAGCTCGCAAAATTGCCTCTTTGTAGTGTTCCGTATTAAAATTGTCCTACGGAACTGAGCACATACGATCAGTCTGTGTTAGTTCGTCTGTCTCAGATATTTTCGTGCGCACTGATAAGGCATGGATTTTACTCTGTTCGTCTTAAGTTCCCTATAAAATATGATCTAGGTTTCTTCAAGGAACGTGTCAATAAGTCCATTATCATCATCCTAGCGTTAAACCAGTAGAGTTGCATCCTGAAGGATGCCTGGGACCTAATCCCAAAAATTCTAAACGTGTCAACAAGTTATTTTTTTATGAATTAGGAGGCAAACGAGCAAAAGAATCGCCTGATGGTAAGCGATTACCGCCGCCCGTGGACACTCGCAACACCAGGGGAGTTGTAAGTGCGTTGCCGGCCTTTAAGAAGGGAGTACGCCCTTTTCTTAAAGATTTGAAGGTCGTATCGGTTCATTGACTGAACCAGTAAGCTTCATCTTTGGCTTTGTTGTGACAAAGGCTTGGCTTTGTGCTATCAGGTGAGACTATGACCAAAACTCATTGGTTCATATAAATACACGCCACACAACATACTAAAATTTCCAATCCCTTTTAAGAGTACACAATACGCTGTTCCAACAGCGAAGCGGTAGTCAACTAAAACAATGAATCCATTATAGCTTAACTAAACAGCACTGTCTACTTTACAAAAAGCATACAGACATCGGAAATTCAACTTTGACGCCATTTCAGCACAAGAATGCCAGTCAATACCCACGTAGCTTCGTTGGCCGTATGTCCATTGGACGTATGTGACGTTACGTCCTTTCTGAATAGGGTTGTCAGTCAATCACTGCGTGGTAAAGCGCCGCGCAAATCCGAGAGCGCAATAATTGGCATCCAACGAGTCTATGGTCAGTGTAGACTTTTTGTTGCCAACCCTAATAATCTGAGTTGTCACGCCGTTCGACTGCGTTCGGTTTTTGAATTTAAAATCGGGCGCGTTCAAAATTTAATTTAGTTTATACAGTAGTTTGAGTGCAATAAGGGTTGTTTTGATTGTTAAAAAGTTAAAAACTGATTGATAGCTATCATCTACAGCCATCTAAGTTGGGCAATTACGCCTGTAAAGGTAACGTCCCCGAATTTGAATCTAGGTCATCATCATCATCATTTGGTGTGGTCCATCCATGGATGTGAGGGGAACGAATGAAGTTTTCAAACACTCACACACACTAGCTTAGTCAGAAACTAAGTTAATTTGTATATGATTTCCTCTTCCACATAACATATGTATTACAAACGCATTTGGATGAAAGCATATGTTACATTTGGTGCCGGGACCAGGATGTTAGGCTTGGGCTACTTCCATATTTGGCGATGCGGGGTCGGTTAGATATCGGTAAGCGCTCAGCAAGTCAGTCAAATTGGTACAAAATCTTTATTGCGCGCCTAGCCTGCATTTAAACGAGTGCGACCCCCTTACCCGACCGGTGCGGGTTGTGCGGATGCGGGGCGGTATAAGTCGCTCCTGTGCAAAAGTAACACTATCAGTCGACAACATCACTGAAACTGGCAACCGTACTTGTCTTCTCGAAGATCTCACGGTTCGAAAATAAATGCCATACGATTATTATTATTATCACTGAAGATCTTAATCTCTGGTAGATAAGAAAATACCGAATATAGAGCCCGCCCTGCCAAGTCAGGAAGTCGCCTTTCGAATAAGAAATATATATACACCGAATATACCTCTAGCTGTTAACACACCGAATCTTCAAGTTAATAAAGTGTAGAAAACGGGCTTATGATTCTTCTGGAATCGTCCATAGGTGACGGTGTCTGCTTACCATCACGCCGTAAGCTTGTTTGCCACTGTCGTAGTATATATAAAAGAAAGGAACGTATTCTACGATGTCCCAACCCCCAACGCAACGAAACCGAAGTTTAATTTTCCCTAATCACTCTCCACATGCGCCCCCACTGGTATGAATCGTACTTTACATGCACAGGTTGGCTCTAATCTCTTCTTCAAGAAAAAGGTCGTATGTGGTCGGATTTTCCACCAAAGATGTGACTTTTTTAAATTTAATGTGCGAAGTTTTGGCTTGATTCTCGATCGATAGCAATTAGAGCTAGACACGGTAATTAGTTTACCTAACTCCTGTGCATTTCAAATGATAAGTTTTGTAACAAGTATTTAGGCAAATGAACGTGTAAAGCAACCAGGGAGACCGGATATAACTCCACCCTTGTCTGATACATCATTTACAGATTCTCGCTCCTTTTCTCTCTCAAGCCATAATCTTTCATCTTGTTTCGTTTTGGTCTTAAATTACCTGTTATAATCGCTATAGTGCCTTCCAAGTTGCTCGGGTGACATATACCATTTAGCTGTCACCTTTTTGCATTTCGAAATCACTCTCTCACTGTCACCATTTCATTTCGAAAATAACTACCTTATTTATACAAAGTACATAATGTATGTATGTAGTATCACTCTAAAAGAAAACATTTAAATCCTGTCATTCTTGACACACACTTTTTTCGCTCTTCATTAGACTGCTGTTTTGATGAATAACTTAGGTACATCACCTAAAACACACTCGTAGACATTGTTTGATTACTAATTTTATGTTCTATATGTAGAGGTAAATCGATACCACATTAGTGGTCAAGATAATTAGTTTACCTAACTTACACGCCTAATTACTAAAATTAATAACGCCTTAATAGACTGGCTGGGAACCTGACATGTTTGTGCGCTTAGCTATAATTGCATATGGGAATGGCATGTAGGAATATAGTAATGTAATCGTAAATGTATAAAATGTGAAAGATTTTTAAAAACATGTGTATTGCCCTCTATGGGTGCGAGAGCATGACTCAAAGGGACAGAGAGAAGGTTGAGGCGTTTGAGATATGGTGCTGGCGGACAATGGAGGGTATACGCTGGACGGAAGGAATAACCAACGAAGAAGTGTTGGAAAGGGTAAAAAAAGGTATATTATGGATGCTATAGAATGCAGAAGAGGGAATATGTTGGGACACGATGAACTAATTCAAAAGATAATAGAGGGGAAGATTGAGGGAAGAAGAGGCAGAGGATGGCCACGAATCAGTTACTTGGACCAGATCAAGGATAAGATAGATGTCGTGTCGTATCGAGAGGTGAAAAAACTTGCTGGGAGAAGAGCGGACTGGAGAGAACTGCACCGACAAGAGTCATAACAGTTTAGGTTTCAAATATCGTAAAAAATAAACGAGTGACGTGGCCGCCGTAGTTCGATTTATAAATTGAGCCGTTACGTTTTTCTGCGCTCGAAAAAGGGCAGAAATTGCCTGAAATTCGTGTAGTGTCACTCGCAAGCTATGTACATGTCAATCGTTGTCAATATCGCCTTCCTTTGATGTTATCCTGTGAATACAGTTTTTTTACTTTACTTTGTGATGTAGCGTAGGTACATTCAGCAATTTATATTGGAATTGATTATAGATTTTATGTGGCCCGGAATATGTAAATGATTGTTAAAACAAAAAGCAATGTAATCTGTACAAAAGAATTAGATTTGAGAGAGGTAAGGGCACAGCGGAACGTCATCTCGCTCATATTTGCAGCAACTAGAGAAGTACCATCACCTTACAGAATACCGCAGCCATAATAACACCACTACTTACTTGCTCTTTATAGGTAGGTCTCTTTACGCTACTAGGTGTTCCTGGAAGTGACTAAAATCAACAGAGCTCCCGAGTATACGCTGTGTTTGGAGTATCGTAGTCGGACTCTATGTTCCTAGCTGTCAACACAGGGAATCCTCAAGTCAATAAAGAATAAGCAACGCACTTGTAAGGGTCGCGGGTGTCCGCTGAATGCGGGTGGCGCGGTCCGGTCATTGTGGAATTCTTTGAGAGAGGCCTATGTCGAGCAGTGGACATCTTTCGGTTGACATGATGATGATGAACGCACTTGTAATGCTTCTAGAGTCCCAGGCATCCATAGGTTGCGGTGTCTGCTTGCCATCAGGCAGGCCGTAGGCTTGTTTGCCATTGTCGTATAAAAAATAGGTCATCATTCTCTTAACGTTTTCTTCGTTGTATTTGTATCTTCATGTAGACCGGGGTCCACTTTGACGCTTGAAGCCGAAGACATTTATTTACCTTATGTACAAATAACTTTCCGTTCCCCGCTTCTAACCCCCAAAATTGATACCAATTGGGAAAGTAATAAAACAACCCGAAATCACCAAACTGAAGAGTGCTAACGAATGAGCTAATAACCAATTACACTTGACCCCTCACACCCCAAACGGCGAGGCCGGACCATTCATGTATTCACAGAAGGGACCAAAATCAGGGGTCTAGACATTTTGGACAACGTTTAATGAAATAAACACGGCATGAGCTTTGTAAATATCGATAGTATTGGTAATTTATTGAGGGTATGATGAGTGATGGTAATGAAAAATAAGTGTAGTCAACAGCTATGAAAACGTAGGTACAGTCAGCATTAAAAGCATCCATCCATATAATTATAGTATGTATTTAATATGAAGTAGTATATCTATTCTTGTATGTATGTAACTTATATAAATATATTGTATTTATGTATGTTTATTTACAGTGTTTATATTGATTTTGTCTTCGCATTTTCTTAGTAGAATTATCAAACTTTTTTCTTTGCACCCTTCATAAATCTCTGTTTAGCCCATCATAAATCTCTGGTTGGCTGGTAGAGAATGCCATTTGGCATTAAGCCCGCCATTTGTACGATTATATTTTGTGCAATAAAGTTTAAATAAATAAATAAAAGTAGCTATGCATTTGAAAAGGTCAAAAGTCTTTATTACTTACTTTTGATGCTGACTGTACAGTTTGTATAGGATTTATGTGAAAAGTGTATGCTCTTGAGTGTCTATTGTAGAACGATGTTACTATGGCAACTTTTTATGTATGTGTGTAAGCACTTTATTGTATACAATTAAATTAAAGTACAAAGGTGAGCTTATCCCTATAAGGGATTTCCTCCAGTTAGCCATAACCTGACTATCGAGGGAATTTGCACTGGTGCCAGAAGAGAGTTGAGCCGTAATGGGTCACCAATTGCACACCTTGCGATGCATACACACGATCGGTTGCAGTACCCGGATGGGAGTTATTTATAACTACGTAACACTACCTCCAAACACAATTAAATCACTCACACTGTAACAACAATTTTATAATAGTTCTTTTTTCTTTCCAATGTGTCATACAATTAGCTCGTAAGTAAGCTTATTAACAATATTGTTCACGATTTCGGTGTCGATACAAACCCGATAGGGTTTAACGACACTTTTCCGTTATAACAATGTATCAATTATCTATTGTAAATAAATAAATAAATAAAAAAATCCGAATAGAGAACGACAAATTTAAAATATACACACAAAATATTAACCTTGTTTTGTTGATTTTTATTTTGTCAATATGAATCTGGTTTGGTTAATTGACCGAGCGAGTGAAACAAACGAAGCGTCTCCGTTTCAGTTTTTGACAAAAATTCTTTCGTATGGCTGTTTGTCTGTCTGTCCGGATGTTCTCCTCTTCAGGTCGCATTTCTCAACCGATTCTCATGAAATTTTGTGAGCAGGTTCGATAATTATATATAATTTTTTTGTGTAGTCAATTTTTGGAAATAGTGATATTTGAAAAACAAATTTTTGCGAGGTGTACAGCTCACTGAGCCACTAGTAAGTATTTTTATAAGATATTATACTGTTAAAAATAAATAAAATAACTTATAAGTTCAAGACATAACTTGTATACATAGTATACATATAATGTTGTGTTACCTATGTGAGGTGTGTAAAAAGATTATGCGTTTAAGAGTCATGAATCATCATTTTCATAGGTTTTTAACGGTTATATCTGAAGTACCACAAGGTTCGCTTTGGCACCTAACCCCAAGATTTGGCGTAGGCACTAGTTTTACAAAAGCAACCATCTGACCTTCCAACCCAGGGGGAAAACTAGACCTTGTTGGGATTATACCGGTTTCCTTACGATGTTTTCCTCCACCATTAAGCTACCGTCAAATAAATAAATTAATATTGGGGGGGTAAATTTACACAAATCGACCTAGTCCCAAACTAAGAAAATCTGTACTTTCTATTGGTACTAGACGGCGATATACATACTTATATAAATAAATATATACATATTAGAAAATATTCAAGACTCGAAGTTAATTTATTTGTTTTAAAATGAGTAGAAGTACATAAACCCAACACATAGGAACAAGTATTCGTGTTCGTCACACAGATAAATGCCCTGACCGGGATGCGAACCCTCCTCCGGCTTCGTAGGCAGGGCAACTAAAGTTAAAACTCGCAACTAAAGTTTAAAACTCGAAAAAAATTACATCTGATAATACAGTACTTTTTAGAAACCCAGCAATATAAGCTGGGATCCAAACCCACGACCTCCGGATTTAAAGTCATGTGCCGTACCACTCCGCTACAGTGGCTTTAACATCATGAATATCCAGATTAACCAAGATCCTTGAAACAGTGACATTTTAAAGCAATGTCTCTTATTCTAAACTGTAGAAAAAGCGCGGAGAAGTCGTATAAATAACCCGGAGATCTAATTAACGTTTCATTTCCTACGTTTCACCCTTATAATTGAAATGGCAAACAAAAGTTTATTCTAACAAAGTTGTTCTATATAAAGGACATTTAAAAGTAAGAGTAAACGAATAAAACGATTATAAAGTACCTTTTTTAGAATAAAATTTTAATAAAGGTACTTCATAATCGTTTTGTATTAAATACGGATAGAAACAGACCAAAGTTAAAGACTCTGTATTCAAATAGGTTGATTGTTATGTACTTACCTACTCGTTTCTTCCAACTTTATTCCAAACCCTTACAAATAAAAGTTAAAAATGTTCAAATTTATATTTACTTTATCTATAACGGTTGACCTCTGTTACCAACTGCTATTACCTAATTATATGATAGCAAAAACAATTAAAACATGCGATTCGGTGATAAAATAGTTGATACATCACCAAAAAAATGCTAAAATATCACACTCCCAACAAAAATTAACCTTTAACATTTGTAATGAACATTTAATCCAACAAGCAAAAAAGGCAAAACTTGAACGTAATTCACGAAAAGTGTCACGATCTTTATGCAAACAATGACAGTTAACGTACACATGCGACATCAAAAGGGCTCCGTATTTGCACAGGGCGTTGTATTTGTTTTCCGTCCTTCACACAGTACATTGCGGTCGGGAGCGAGGGGGAAGATTGCGGTGAGCTTTGGAGGGAAAGAGATGGAAGTTGTGAAAATGTTTTTCTTGCTCGAAATTTGATGCATTAAACGCTGGTCCCAGCTCCCTAATTGTGCAACCGTGAGAACAATAACATTTAAACAATGTGAATGGCTGTTTAAACTGGAACAATGTTGGTTCACAAGTATTATTTAATTACACATAAACTATTTCTATCATTTTGAATATTCTTTGAAAGAAGTTTTCAAATTATAACATTATACGTATTTTAATTACTTCATTCTTCGAACCTGAACAGATGACAAAAATACAAAATAAAAATTGAAATAGACTACAATGTCTCCAATACACTGTCTCTTGTAATTACGACGTCGTTAACTAATTACATATTTGAAGTTTTAATAATTATAGTTTACAAGTCTACATTGCTTCTTTAGTATTCAGATAGAGAACCCGAGAAAATGAATAGAGAGGGATAAAAATAACATATCTCTTCTTAAATAATAGATTGTAATTTCTTAACTGTCACTTTCAATTCACAAGCAGTTTAGTAACTTGTGAAAGAGGGCGACTATCGAATGTACTACATCAAATAAAGACTCATTAACTCTAAATCCGCCCTCTATTTTGAAACGTTTAAACAGGTAAAAATAATTTCAAAATTCCACGTAATCCTTTCAAGTGAAACCTTTCCTCTCTCATCCGAGTAAAAAGAAATTAAGTTTCTATAAAACTCGTAGTGTTGTGACTTTTTTCCTTTATAAAGTACAGAGGACATCATTACCCGCCGGAAGGGACTGAATCTAATATACCTTCAGTGGAAATGACATTACAAATTTACAAATTGTCTCCGAGCTCTCTCTATTGGCTTTTTGTCAGTCTGCAATTACTGGATATCTGTAAAACTGGAATTTGTTATATTGCGAATGGCCGAAACAAATTGAGGAAATGAGGTTTGAAAACATGATTGAGGCAAATTAGTCCTGATTTATAATAATTAAGAGCAGTGCTTTTCTAAGTAGTTTATTAACTCCGTGTTGGTCTAGACATATACATATTTTATTGGTAATAAGGTTTACAAGTCAATTTACCGTTGGCTGTACACATCATTCCGCACGTTATACAGACATTTATCTGTATTTTTCTATACTTCGTTAGGCTGATTCTTAATTTAATCACTCATACTCAAGGTATCTACGTTAGCTCTTGTCTATAATATATTTTGTCTACAACTATTCCAAATTTTAAATCGATACCATAAGTAGTTCTTGAGATATTCAGCGCTGTGACAGACAGAGTGGTACTATAAGGGTTCCCTTTTTACTTTTTGGTACGGAAACCTAAATATCATCTGCTTTTGAGGAGGACATAACAAGTAATGAAATGGACGAGTTGATTGACTAACTTTTTCTACTCCAGCATTGTAATGTCAATTAAATGACTGACACCGCTGTACTAATACCGCTGTATTAGAGCAACCAATGCAAGTCTATACCATAAACAATTCATGATATATTATGACTGGTGGGAGAATCATAATGGATTTCCATAGTTTGAGCATAATTTTTCTTTTTTTAGTTTTTAAAGAAGCACGCGTTAATGCCCGTATTCCGCCAACATTTCGATTTTTAATTGTAATCAATTTATTTAGCTGTCTTTGAAAGAATATTGTATGCAACATTACATAATTAGGTCTTAAAATTCTCTCTTAGTTACAGCAAATCTCGAATTTTTTAGATCCCTTATTATGTAACCATTGCATGAAATACTATTAACTCATTGAAAGTAAGTATGATAAAAATATAATTAATTGAAAAATGTTATTTTTTTCAATTTAAATATTTCTGTATTTGATGTGGATTTTTTACAAAAAAGGCAAGCGTGAACACTTATGATTAACAAAAAATATTTATTTACACTCTCACAAAAACAATTGAAGTAAAAATATACTTCACTAAATAGGTTTCGTTTGTCCTACACGAAGGACACAGTTTAAGGCAATAAGTAAAGAAAACCTAGAGAAGGACGGAAAGCCGTGGGAAAACGCCACCCCAAATATTAATAAGCATTCAGATATTTCTTGCATCTATAGCGAGATTCAACTTAATGTGAACTTATGTTATGACTCAGCTAACCCCACCCAGCGACCTAATAATTTCATCTTTACTTTGAAATCTATTTCCCTCGGCTACATATCGTGGAGCGCCCGATGCCAGTCGCTAGGTTTGTGCAGATAGTACATTTTAATGTCATATTTTTCTTTAGTGTTTTTGTTCAGAGTCCGCTTGCTTTTCTCCACAATGCAAGACCATGGGCATTGTATTTCCTTTAAAAAAATCTAAATGTTTTCCTCGTCACGTCAAAGTAAGGCCGATTTAGGAAAAACAATGATAGGCTAGTTTCCCAATGGGTCGAATAGCTTACTTTTGATAAACCACTTGTGATAGGAAAAAAAAAACAACAAAGTGTGACGTTACAATGAACAATGTTAAAAGTCGAACTTATTGAAATTTTTCTTATTTAAAATATTAGTCTAAATTAGCTACTCAAATATGTTTGTAGAACATTTTTCAGTGTATCTACATAAATCTGACTTGCAATGGAAAAATAAAAAATAAACAGGACCCGAACCAATTTTAAATAGTACCAAGATCTTTAATAACATATCATGTGGTAATGGAGCGCTCGTGGCCCAGTGGCACTCGCGTACTGCGTGCGGTATGCGAGGTTAAGCAATGTCGGGCGAGGTCAGTCCTTGGATGGGTGACCGCTTTGAGTGGTTACTAACTGAGCGCTCCCGTGCTTTGGAAGGCACGTTAAGCCGTTGATCCCGGTTGCTGTCTTTGCAGTCGTTAAGCCAAGTTAGAGGCCTCCGGGCGGCTTGAGAACTTCTAACAGTCAAGTTGCCCACTCACTTGACAAGCCTATTCCCAATAAGGTCGGTTTCCCCCTCGTGTTGGAAGGTCAGATGGCAGTCGCTTCCGTAAAAACTAGTGCCTACGCCAATTCTTGGGATTAGGTAGCGGACCCCAGGCATTCTTCAGGATGCAACTGTACTGGGAATAACGCTAGGAGGATGATGATCTTTAATAACATATCATATCAAATAGATAGGATTCCTGAGGTGTAAAACTCTTTTATTTTCATGAAAAAATACTATTTAGAATCTACTGCACTTTCTGTACACATTTAGTATGAGCGAACCTTATATAGAGGTGATTTAGCCTTTGACAAATATTGGTTGGATTGAACATTGACGCAAACGTAATATCAGCGGTAGGCGGGGTCTTAGCATTTTATTGGAATTCGAATCTTGAATTTCGAATGTATCAACGGCTGTGTCAATTTATATGTGGCCAGGTTCATTCAAATAAATGAACGATGAAGTTTTATTCAGTAGACTTTTTGAATTGTAATAGTAGACTTTTTGTTTTAATAGTCCCTTACTTAAAATATGTACTTTTAAAGAAAATAAAATAATTTTGAATTTATTTTGAATAGTCGAATTGTGAGTTAATCAGATAAATACTTTGAAAAATAAACAACGTTATATTTTACTACAAGCATTAGATTCCATTGCTAACTGGATGTACTTACATCAAAGGATCGTGAAAGTCAATTTTCATTCACTTCTAGTAGTCGAAATTACGAATGTACTTATAAATATGGGTATTACGTATCAGAAAAGCCTAATAGAAGACACAGAAAAAGCTTATTTGGTGAATGTTTTATCAATCACATACAGGTAATTACAGTATCGAAGAGAAGTTGCGGGACCTACCCCGGTTCGGCTATGGTGTTATCAAACGTGACCAATGCATCACGTAGTATCAACACGTAACATGTTATGTAAGTACATACTTGGCTAGTGACAAGATCAGGCTGCCGTCTCACTTAAAGTTTGAACAGAACGCAGTGAAATCGTATAGACGCACAACTTTTACTTTTGAGAAGAAAAATCAGTCATATTGTATGTTTATATTCTGAAAATTTAAAGTAATATTATAATGAAATGCTTGAGGAGCGTTCGTAGCCCAGCGGCGCCCGCGTGTCGCGTGCGGTATGCGAGGTTAAGCAATGTCGGACGGGGTCAGTCGTTGGATGGGTGACCGCTTTGAATACTTACTAAATGAGCGCTACGTTAAGTCGTTGATACCGGCTGCTGTCTATGAAAGCAGTCGTTACGCCAAATTAGAGGCCTTCGGGCGGCTTAAGAACTTATAACAGTCAAGTTGCCCACTCACTTGACAATGCCTAGTCCCAATAAGGTCTAGTTTCCGCCTTGGGTTGGAAGGTCAGATGGCAGTCGCTTCCATAAAACTAGTGCCTACGTAGTAGCGGACCCCAGGCATTCTTCAGGATGCAACTGTACTGGGAATAACGCTAGGATGATGATGATGATTATAATGAAATGCTTGATTCCCGTTCGACACTAAAGAAAATAAATGAAGTTCCGGGGGTAAGCGGGCGAGCGGGTAAAGTTCGTAGGGTTATCTAACTTTTAACCTCGAGATTTTTCTGGAATCTTGCAAACCTCACTTTAGGGAACTTCGAATACTCACTCTCCCATCGATGTATATCCTAGAATCATGTTAATTTTTAAGAAACCATCCAAACTTATTTAAACTGTCTACAGAAAAAAATCAAAAGAAATAATCGGAACTTAAACAATCTTGTATTACCGCTCTCGAAATTAAAATTAGGCACATGTACTAAAGTTACTGTAGTTACATGGTAATAAAAATATATAACCACCTACCGAATTCCATAAAAAATATAGAAACATTATCTCTCTTCAAAAAACATCTAAAAACATTCATAATTAACAAAAGCTTTTACAATTTAAATGAGTATTTTAACGATAAACACGAGTAATATTTTGAAAACTCTCTCCCTTACTTCCAAAGACGTTAAATCTTAAGTATGTTAGTTTTAATTATGTTGCTGTGCCCTTGCAGGGCGTCACATTTATACCTAGTTATTTGTTGTTCCATCTAATTATTATATTTAATGTGATTTATGCAATAAACAATTTGAATTTAAATTTATTTATTTTGTAAACCTCTAAAAATAGTGATTGTTAGTACAGAGTTACTACATGTAAACCATTAATTGTTGAGTATGCCACACTGCGCCTTTTATAGTTGATTATAAATTTATATACCAAGCGGAATACTTCATACTTCAGTTAATATTTTCCCAATGTTTTTGTAAGAACGACGATAAGGACGACATATCTACATAAAAATTGGCAACATTTTTCGATTCACATCAAACGTGATCTTCGTTTAAAAAACAAATGACTCTTTTTGTCAAAGGGCAAAGCGGTGAAGTAGAATAAGACTCATTTTGTGTCGGTGAGGCGAGGGGGCATATTATCACGCAACAAATTGGTTACAGTTAGCTTTTGTTCGATATCTTTCAGTCCTTTTAGGTAGCGTCAGCAAGGAAGGTAACGAAATACATGTTATATCGACTTAGCTACATTCAATCACGGATTATTATTATACACAGACCACTTAATAAGTGGTCAGTGTTATTATATAACTGGCAAGCAGTTGAAACAAGTGAATGAAGTGATGTTGATTTTTATGTACAATATAGTTGTTGAGCTGAAATTGAATGTGAGCCGAAAACACATCATCTGGCTGTCTATTCCAAGCCTTCTCCACTGTTTCTTAGAAAATATCTATAGGGGCTGCTGTGTGACCTGCGAGCGACCAGCTTCAAGAGATGGGCTTGACTCTGGGTCGGGTGTTTTTGTTTCATTAAAATATTTTGTGGAAATCTTTAAGATCATAGGTAATGCCTATTAGTATTTTGTAAATCTCAATGTACCTACGCTGCTTAGACATTACTCCTGGAAGTTCTGGATAATACTAGTACAGAAATGGAATGAATAGTGCACTCGAAAAGAGGCCCTATTCTTAGCACCAAGATGTCACAAGTTGACAATTATGATGAGGATATTGATGATAGAGTAGATTAAATTGTTCGCCAGCGCTATTACAGACTTTAAATAGATATTAGAGTCGATTTTTAAGCACAAAAATGCTTATGTTTACATTAATCTGCATAAATACACACATATACTCACGCCCGTTTCCCAGAGGGGTAGCCAGAGATCACAGGATTTTCATTTGCTACGATCTTGACATACAACTTTCGCTTCATGAAGTCTCATAACATTCTTCATCCAAATTCATGTATTTTTTAATAATCTAAATATTTGGATACCACTTCCCAGTCTTCCCACTCCTGACTTGGCTCTTATTTTTCATTAGCAACAGCATCCCAAATCTCAGCCAACATTTTAATTCCAGTCTGGAGTCTCCAGTCCTCTCTCTCTCTCTCTCTCTCTTGGAGTGGGGCAGACTGGAATATGACACAGAGGTCTTAGCTTGGATTTTGATTATGTAAATCAGCTTGGCATAGAGTACCATATTTGACTTACCGTCAAGAGATCCTAATTAATCTAATTTAATAATTTCCAAAAGATTCGTCAGCAACATACCTGCAACAGAAAAAAAAACATTCTTACTAACATATTTTATATTTGCGAATGCCTATCTACCAAACAAGATAAACATTTATATTTTTTTAAACGATTTTGTAGACTGTACCCGAGCAAAAACCGTCGTCTACTTAACATGACGGAGAAAGAATCTTTTGTGTTCGACTCGAGTAAAACCTACCGGGTATTTATTTTTTTGTACACCGTATGACCTCGTAAGAAGGGCGTAACTGCGCAGTTGGGGTAATAATATACGACCTTTTCAAATAATTATTGGAAATTACTAAGGCCGTTTCAGTGTTAGAGATACAGTTTAGATGAAGAAGGACGTATGTGTGTTAACAGTAGTGGAGTTATGTCATTTTGAGTTACATGGGTGATGGTTCCTAACCACCTTTCATAGCGCTGTGTGGAAGAAAACTGAATGGTTGAACACGAGACTTAATAAAATAGGTACATTCATTGTGTACTGGATTGTTAAAATATTTCATTTAAGGACTTATATTAAAGTAATAACAATATAAGTATAATAACACACCAAGCGAAAACAATAAATTATTAAAATTCTATTCGTCGCAGTCAAAAAGTAAGTGAATGGATAAAACTTACATTTAGGCCTTTACAAAATGGGACAATTGTCTTTGACTTATTTACTGTCAGCTGCATTATACATTGTTAACGCTCTGCAATGAAATCAAGGTATCAGAAATGATTTCTTAGTCACTATTACTTACAAGTAGTTACTACTGTAGTATCTGAACTGAACTGTTTATCCCAGTGAACGCAAATGCATAATTGGCTAAATTGCAGCCTGCCAAACTGTCATGTTTTATATCGCTAAGTAGCGGTGTAATGACGGGGTGCCGTAAACGCAATTTAATAAACCTGTGCAGAATAAAGACGTATGTGTTTCCAAATTTTACGTAATCTTATACAGGCAACCGGTAACAGTCGAATTGTATTATGTATAGGGTTTTACTCATCGTCATCAGCAGGGCTAGTATGATCGCTTATATGTCGGACATATAGCATTCGTCCCGTACTGTCCAGTATGTAAGTGCGAGAGGGACGAATGCTATATGTCCGACATATAAGCGATCATACTAGCCCCACAGGCCTCATACATCTTGACAGATGATTTAAACAGCTTCAGTACGCGAGGGACAACACCTCAAGCCATTCCAGGGTCGATTCCATCATTTGCGTCCACATTTGTGGCACGCGAATTGATAGACCGTAACATCGGCATCCTCTTGACGGTCATGCCGTTTAACACGTTTGTGGAACCAGGTGTTATCGTGGACTTCGCGGCCCTTTGCTGTAGTAGTAATGCTTGGCAAAAAAACATACCGCCTAAAGGATGATTCACAGTAGGCCGTTCCGTGTCCGGGCCGGCCCGTTTACTTCTAGAGAAATACGCCGGCCGTTGCGTTTGCTGTCATAGAAAACTTGCCGGCCCGGACACGGAACGGTCTACTGTGAATCATCCCTAAGTTATATCTCATTATTTCTGTACTTAACCGTAAATCTTGCACGATTGTTATAAAACTAACCTAACGTAATAAGCATGTATAAAAAGGTTTTCTCAAAAGTCCAGCTAATTAATTATGTAACGTGACAGAGTTACGTCAGGTTTTTTTTAATACCACGTCGGTGGCAAACAAGCGTACGGCCCGCCTGATGGTAAGCAGTCACCGCAGCCTATGGACGCCTGCAATTCCTAGGGGTGTCAAATGTCCGTTGCCGACCCTTTAAGAATTTATACACTCCTTAGGTAGTTATGACAGTAAGTTTTTGTAAGGAAAATGTAATTTTGATCTGCCTTAAGCATGATCGAAAGCGTTACGTACATTTTCTTTGTCAATAAATGAAAATATGACAAAAACAGGTCGCACGTATGAACTGCCCACTAAAATAGTGCCCACATATGTATGTATATACTAATTAAGAATATCGATACATCCTACGGTGGCATAATGATTTCCTTATTCATTTAGGGCCGTCTTCAAGTATTCCTGAATTTTTATGTGTCAGTGTAGACTTAAATACAGTCCTTTACAAAACAAATTAAAGAATACTGCCGGTCCATCCGTTAACTGAAGTTTTATTTTAATTAAAACTTCTCGTTGTAAACTATGCTCGTACATTTGAAAAATGGCGTCACTGATACAATGTTATACAAAGATACGACCTTTTTACGCTAAAAGCCTTTTGTTTCCCGTTTCATCTCATTAGGTGCTTCAGTTTTCGACTTTTATTTATCTGTATCCTCAACAAACAATTCAAGGAAAACAGATATTCGTTGAATGTTAAGATAGAGCAGCCTATTGTGAAAGAGGTTCTCGGGTAGGTTCTCAAAAGTATAATTTGGTACCTTTGTAATTTTCGAATTAACCACCCACTTTTACCAATTCCAAGCAGACTTTTACTAGCATTTCACCGCTTGAGATAATTTATTTATTTATTAATTTAAAACTTTATTGCACAAAATGTAATCGTACAAATAGCGGGCTTAATGCCAAATAATACTCCTAAGATAAAAATGAAACTAAAGTATAACAAACAGACGGAAAGATAGACAAGTTTCACAAAATCCGCTAAAAATGTGACAACGACGAATTAACATACGCAACGACAATTCGTTTGGTTAACTGTCAAACGTTGCCTTCTAAAAATTCATTCAGCATTTCGTCATTGACAATTTAATCACCAATCCAATAAAAACCAACCGACAAACACTGATGCGTCGCGTTCAGCACAATTCCCAGTCAGCCTCGACTCGATAATAATCTTTAAGTGAAGTGGATAACAATAGGGTATTTCACAACTCATTTTTTTATTTACGTTACAATTAACCAAACCATACGAAAAAACATCAGAAAAATCAAATATCAGTTTATTTATGTAATTTTACGAATGTCTTTGACCAGTGTGTGTTGCCAGTGATGACATACGGTTCTGAAACGTGGTCGCTTACTATCATAAGAAGGCTCAGGCTCTGTTGGGAATTTCTCTGCGAGATCGCAACAGGAATGTGGCCATCCGCAGCAGAACTAAAGTGACCGATATAGCCCTTCGAATCGCTAAACTTAAGTGGCAGTGGGCGGGGCACATAGCACGTAGAACCGATGGCCGTTGGGGCGGAAGGGTTTTTGAGTGGCGACCACGTATCGGAAGGCGTAGCGTGGGCAGGTCCCCCACACGGTGGACTGATGACCTGGTAAGGGTCGCGGAAGTCCGCTGGATACGGGTGGCGCAGGACCGGTCACCGTGGAAGTCTTTTGGGGAGGCCTATGTCCAGCAGTGGACGTCATTCGGCTGACATGATGATGGTGAAAGATTTTCAAATGCATGAAAAAAAAAACAAATTACGTATACTTACTCCAATTTGTCCCCGTTGTAGTTGTCACGATGTTACAGTTGAAAGCGGTGGGTTCCTTGGTCGAGCGCGAGTCTTCGTTTTTCTCTTAGTAGGGAGCGTGTTTTCAGTAGGGTGACTAGGGCGGCGTGTTTCAGCCGGACGCGGAATATTACTTGATCGGCATTTGTCAATGGTCGTTTATTCACTCCCAGGGAGCCAGGCTTCTTTTCTGGCATTCTCTTCAGGCGAGTCACCACTCTGCCCGCGGTGGCCCTTGTTTGTCTGGCTGACATAATTGTTGAAGTGTGGCAAAATCAAGTACAGCGAGAGAACTTTGTCGGTAGCACTCGACCAATAAGTATTGAGAATTGCTGACACTTACTCCAAGTGTCGCTAATCACGTGCGCTTGCATGTTCTTCCAGCTTCAGTCGGGTTCCTCGGGTACGTGTTCTTCTGGCGGGGTCACTAGACCAGCGGCGTCCCAGGATCACCTCGGGCTTCCTTGGCTGCGTGTTCCTCTGGCGGCTGTTCAGTCGGGGTCACCACTTTGCCAGGCCGTGATTGGTGGTTGAGGATAGTGTCCACTTGCCTGGCAATATTGGATGTTGATGGGGGAGCAGGTAGGGGGGAGTGTGGACTACACCCCAGAGGGGCTTATGGAAGTCCACACTCAGTGAGAGACAGAACTACCACAGACTACTGATTATTTATTCCACATTCCATTTCCTTATATATTTGTATCTACATAGCACAGATATACTTAATCATCCATACATCTCGCACGCTATTAATCTCTCACTAATGTAAATCACGTTGTAGAGATAATCTAATCTAATTAACATTATGTGCCTCACCGGCACATAGCTGATTTGACTATCAGTGAAATACCGTAAAAGGGCATCCGGCCCAGCCAAGTTAGGAAGTCGTCCTGCACGTGGTGTTTTGTTCTTTCTTCTTCTTACTGGGATAGTGTCAGTATTTCATTCGGCAGTGGTAATACTGGTTATATTATGTGTGGAAGCGGGGCTGTTCTGCTTGCGTATCGCCAAGCACATCCCGTTCCAGTCAGAAATAGCGTGGGCAGGCCCTTCACACGGTGGACTGATGACCTGGTAAGGGTCGCAGGTGTCCGCTAGATGCGGGTGGCGCAGGACCGGTCATTGTGGAAGTCTATGGGGGAGGCCTATGTCCAGCAGTGGACGACTTTCGGTTGACATGATGATGATGATAATGAATCGGTACTGACTCAACTGACAGCTGATAACTGTAACATATCGTGCTGCATCCGCACCGACTAGTTGCGAAAGGAGATCGCCGTAACTGTCATCCAGATTACTTACAGGTTATGAAACTGGGAGTCAAAGTCGCCGAAGTTTAATCCAACGTCACGTTTATCGTAGTTCAATATAGGTGTTCTGCTGCCCATAAGAATTGGGGGACTTTTCTATTTTAAAGAAGATTGAGTGAAAATAGGCTCTTGCACTGTCTATAGGGAATATTATGGGGAAATAGTACAGATGCTAAAGACTTGTTTATACGTCAAAAAAAATGTGTACGCATACTTGCTAACATAAGAAGCCCTGAAACATGTACAACTTACTTTAAAAAGTTCAAAATCCTAACCATGGCCTTTATTTATATACTTGAAATGTGCAAATTCATAAGAAAACATCCACAACTATATAAGTCCATTAAAGATCAACAACTACGGTACGAATCTAGGTTAAAAATAATCTAGTTATGGTGTCAGGATCCAAACTAAAATTACATAGTTCAAGTCCACATGCAATGTCAATCAAAATCTATAATAAAATTGTTGACAGCATAAAGGAGGAAAGCAGTGAGAAAAAATTTACCATTCGATTAAAAACATTTCTAACTGAAAAATGTTACTATATTTTGGAAGAATTTTTCTTAGACAAACTTAACTAGTCAAGTTTGTCTAAGAAAAATTCTTCCAAAATATAGTAACATTTTTCAGTTAGAAATGTTCTACCTTGTGATGTTGTAACTTAATTAATATTTTTAAGCTTTAGTGTAAGACTGCTGCGCCCCATCGGGGTATCATGTATTTTTTATATGTACTTGATGGCATGATTAAATGAATAAATGAAGAGGTGATGTTGAGTTCCTTTTAGTCTCCATTTGTATGGCATCAAATCTGTGACCCTACTGAAAAAGGGTATAAGTGCCGTACGATTGTATATGACTTGTACCCCTTTTCACTAGAGCCACAGAAATAGTTACCACCAAAGCCCGCTAGAAGCGCTGTTGGCGATGCCATTGCGCGCAAACGCTGTTCGCGATGCGACAAATTGAGACTAAACGTAAACGAGTTCGTTTATGTTTATGTTTCGAAAAAAATATACTAGAGATACAGTACACGCTGTGTTGAGACTAAAGGATCTGGGCCTATCTCTTTCAATCATAGCAATAAAGGGACGGCAATAGACATGGATAACCTTCGTTTATACCCTTCTCCTTTGTTACTCCAAAGAGTTCTATATACTTACACGTGTATACAATGTTTTCTATGTATTTAAGTACATATTTATTAAATATATCGTCGCCTGGTACCCATAACACAAGCCTTATTGAGCTTACTAGTTCGATTTAAGTAAAAAATAATGTATTTATTTATTTATACATGTCCATGTATAGTTGATTACCACCTTCTAGTCTTTCCCGGTCGTGTCCTAGTTGAGCCCGGAGTTCACTATGGCATCTAATCCCAAGATGTGGCTACGCCATATCTTGGGATTAGAGATCAGACAAGGCAAAACTTTTTCGTTACAGTGCAGTTACGGTTAGTCGCAGTGATGGTAGAATTTGTGTAATAAATGTACTTAGTCATGATCTACCTGTAAACAACTGTGTAGAATGTTAGTAGTACCAATAGTAGATATGACAAGAGTTGAATGTTAAAAGAGGCCTCAGTACCAAAAAATGTTCGAACTAATTTATGACAAAAGTATTAGTAATTAAAAAAAAACTGATACAAGGATATACTGATACGATGCTTTCATTTAGAGAGTAACGGAACCATTTTTTTGCTTTTGTGTGCATCTTGATATTTTTAGATTCGGATTCATGTTTGAAATGATTTTACTAACCGGAATAACGCGACTCTATATAAACCACGGTATATTTTTGTTCCAAAAATTGTTTTTTTTTATTATGTACGAATACTCTATCAGTGCTCTTGACTTGGATAAATTTTACTTTCATTTGTTACTCTTTAAGCACAGTCAACGTTAAAGATACTTTTACACTTTAGTACCTTATGCTTTTGTCTTATTATAAGGCCAAAAATTCGTTCTTTTTATATACCACGTCGGTGGCAACAAGCGCATAACCCGCCCGGTCAAAATTTGGAACCAATCGTCTTTGTCTCTGTCGGCATAGCAAAGTGCCTAAAGAATTATAAGAAAATCCGAATAGTACTTTTACTATTTATTTTTCTAATTAATTATTTTTCTATCTACACATCTACTTTGGATAATAACGCTATAATCTTATTACCTACTTACGTAAAAATAAAAGATTAACTTTTGAAGACCCAAATAAACAAGTGCCTGCGAATGAGCAAAATCAATACAAAAAGACATCGCACGTAATCCCCATTCGACCGCACTTCTACCCGGTCAGTTCCACCGAGGCGTGTGGAATCATTCACCCGGTCACCGTTCACAGTTCACCCATTCGTTTCATTCACTTTGATGTTCGCCACGCACTTTCCGACGACCGCACAATGTTATACCTCGTCGAAGATTGATTAGCTGGCCAGGTTTTAAAATAGCTTTGTAATTATGGGTTTTAAAGGGGACAATGCATGGTCGGGTTGAAGTAACCGGAGTCAAAGGGATGTGGGGTAACAACGGGTGCTGTTCTTTTGTAAAAAAAATTACAAAGTATTTTTAAAACAGGTTAAACATGATGTGATTCCTTGCGCTTTTAATACCTTTTAACTTAGTTGTTATTACTTAGCTTAGACGACACAGTTATCCGCGACCACTGTGTATGAAACCTGCGTCGAAATGGTGGAAATAAATGTGAATAAAAATGTCGAGCAGAAATAACAATTTTTAAATATCCAAATTTTATATAGAAAACTTGCGTGAGTTTCAGATACATTAAAATATAATGAAACGGGTCACTCACATCTTAAGGTCAAATATCGCTCGATATGTTTCAGATCGGTTCACGATCCTTAATCATGAGTGCTAAAACAACCGTCCCGCGATTAGTACTCATGATTAAGGACCGCGAACTGGTCTGAAATATGTAGAGCGATATTCGACCTTAAAGATGTGAGTGACCCGTTTCATTATATTTTAATAAAATCTAAGTTATTTATAAGTTCGGTTTGAAAATCAAAGTTAAAATATGGAAATAAAATAAACCCACAAAATTCACGTAAGTCTTTACTATTTGACGTAAACGAAATTAAGATGTCCGTATGTAAGAAGTAAGTATTTAAAGGGAAAATTATTACATCTAAGTAGACACTAGTTAACGAGTAATAGCCGAACTTAAAAAAATGTACTTGGAAAAGTAATCCTTCAGTTTGTGACATTTTAGGGCCTATGGCGCGGATTACACGTAGCGGGCGCACGCCTATCGAAAAATAGTAAGAGTGATGCTAACTGACCCGCGGCGGGTTGCATAGAGCGCATTAACGACCCTTAGGCTGGGTTGCACCAAACCGTCTATAATCGTAAGCTGTGTTCGTTAAAATTAGAATGTATGGAAAGTTTGAGAAGTTTCTATGGGATGACAGCTGGCGGCGCCATATTTAACGTTGATCAGTCTGTGATCGTAAGTCGGTGCAACCCAGCCTTAGTCCGCATAAATGACACGGGTTGACAACTACGAAACCCTATATTGCGCACGGCCGCTTTTTTTACCGACTTTAATAGAAGGAAGGAGGTACTCAGTTCGGCTGCATGCTTGCTTTTTTTATGTATGTATGTTCCCAGATAACTCTTGACCACGTTGGCCGATTATGATAATTATCTTTTTGTTTCAAAGCAGGTACCCCGACATTGGTTCCATATAAATTTGGTGAAGGTCTGATGATGGAATCTAGGAGGAATCGAGGGAAATCCTCGAATTTGAGAGGCACGCATATATATGGCGATTTAGGTATTTTCTGTAGGTAACCAAGCATTGGCTCACGGAAACCACAAATTGTGGCATAGCAAGTACAAAATTTGAGTCGGTTTTTTTGGTATATAAATTATTTAAATATCAGACATGCTTAGCATGAAAAATCAAAAAATAAAGAAACAAAAGCAAAAGGTAATGTTAAAACGCCTCCTTACACTTACCTCATATGTATTTCAAAATATAGGCTAGTATAGCGTGTAAAGAATTTTACAAATATCGCAGATTCGAAATAAAAAAGCCTTATCCCTAAGAGCCTATTAGTCACATACGTCCTTATAGCTTAAAACGAGCAGTATAACGTAGTACACGAATTTAATGTGAGCCCATAGCGTGATATTAATAGCATGTCGTACTAATTACTAATGGATTTGTGGCTCTCTTGACATTTGTTTTTATAAATGAACCGGCAGGGCGATAAGCCTTTCTGCGATTGCTTTAGGGAATTAATTGTATTCCAGCTGTGAGCCGTGTCGGGAATGCAATGCAAGCCATTTCGACTAAATGTGACGTTCCACGTATAAAGGTACTTACGTTATGGCTATAAAGCTTGAAACTTGAGCACATAGACGCAAAGTAGCATGTCTGTGCGTCTTCTACAATTTTGTACTTCGGTGAGTGTGCTCAGGAGCTCCATGAGCTCATACCGCCTTTCCCCTTCTTCCATCGGACATCCAGACGTACGGCTGGCTACCATCCTTACCTGGTCAAAATTCCTTCAATTCGAACCAAGCGCTTTGCTTCATCGTTTGTAATGCGCACTTCTAAGGTTTGGAATTCTCTGCCGATGTCTGTATTTCCGAGTTCATATAACCTGGACCTTTTTAAGGCACGAGTGAGAGCATCTTCTGGGTGAGCTCGCTTCATCGACGGCGTCATCTTTGCCCCCTGGCTAGAGCAATCCCATTTTTAATAATAATAAAAAAACGCACAGCGCGCGGCGCAGCGTCGTTGCGGTACGAAGTCAGTTTTTCGGTAAAGCAAATGCGATCCGAGGCACGTCGCACCAAAAAACCACGCGGTATTCGGTAGCGCTGTAGATCTGAGGCGGCGTGTGTGACATACAAAGAAGTAATCGACAGTCAATAGTTTCGGAAAGATCAAAAATGCAAAACCGCCTCGGCACCGCGCCGCGCCCGCTCAGTGCATTTATATATACGGATAGGTCTGAGGCGGGCAACCCCATGTTTCCCGCCGAAGTATGTATAGTGCTTTTCTCGTGTGTGTGTGTGTGTGTGTGTGTGTGTGTGTGTGTGTGTGTGTGTGTGTGTGTGTGTGTGTGTGTGTGCGTGTGCGTGCGTGCGTGCGTGCGTGCGTGCGTGTGTGTGGGAATGTTATGTATTATGGTATGAATCGTGTTCGAAATAAATGCTTATTATTATTATTAACGTGCCTTCCAAAACAAGCGGTTATTTAGTTAGTAACCAGTACCCACTTAAAGCGCGCATCCATCCAAGAGTCGACCCCAGCTGACGTTGCTTAACCTCGTATACCGCACGTGGTAAACGGGCGCCGCTAGGCCACGAGTATCTTTTAAAATACATTAATACACTAGAATACTTGGTTATTCTAAGATTATTTTTTATCTCTAGAATAATTGTTACGTTTTAAGGGCGCTTTTACAGGTCCCATTATAATCTGATAGATTCCATTTTGCACAAGAGGGTAAACGGCTTAGAATCAGAACTGGCCGCGGCCCAAACAATATAATTTGACCCAAATTCAATAAATTCCTAAACTGAGATAATAGTACCGCAGTTAAAATACCGCGTAAAACAATGGCTCTTATCAGGCTATAACAATAAATATTAAAATACCTTTGGTAACGATGCAAATCATTGCGTAGGATTGTTTTACAAGCGACGTTACGGAGTCGAAACGATCGAATATTAGACTGGCTATTAACGAAATAGTTTAGAAAGGTTCAAATAGGTGACTTTAGAGGTCCCGGGTTCGATTCCCGGTAAGGGCATTTGTTTCTGTGGTGAGCAGAGACATTTGTTCCTGAGACTTGGATATTTTGTATGTATTTAAGGCGCAGGGTAGGGCAAGCCATTCTCCATACAAAGGTTGCAAATTGCAAGTTTTTTGCGTAAGTTTTGGCGCTACAGCATTTAATTTTATTTTTTGTTGTTACATATTGGATATACGCCGAACTTGATGTTGAAATTTTGCATTGTTTAAAAAAATATACAAAAAATAATTAAAATTAAAAAAGAAAAACATCAAGACATAGCTAACAAAAAAATAAGCATATGGACCAAAAATAGTAACTGGAGTGCAAACAAAAACGAAGAAAAAAGTGTAATTTACTTACTACACTGGCTCAGCGACCCAAAGTAGATCTTGGCCTCCGAGAATCCTGTTCTCTGCCCTGGACAGCTTGTCGTCTATCAAAGTCGGCTGTTTGAAGCTGGCAGAGGTCTTTTTGGGCTTCGTCTATCCAGCGATACCTTGGTTTGAAAGTGTTACGTAGTATTTTTAATAGTTAAAATTTTGTGAAAACAGACAGATAATATCCTTTTTCCTGCACTGACTCTATTGCTGCGTCCTGGGCATTCTGTGGCCAATCAAAGTCGGGTGTTTGAAGCTAGCAGAGGTCTTTTTGGTCTTTGTCTATCCAACGATACCTTGGTTTGAAAGTGTTACGTAGTATTAAGAGTTAAAATTTTGAGAAAACAGACTTAGAGATTCAATCGTTTTTTTGGAGTGACACTCTTTTATTTGGTTAAACGTGAAAGTGGTTTAAGAAATAATTTTGAAAGAAAAATCACCTAAGTAAAATAAAAAAGGCCAAGAAAGCCTACTCTTGAAATAGAATCTAAATGAGGAGTGCAATGAGGAGTGGGGCGTGTCAACTTAATATTGATACCAATTACAAAATATATCTGCCAGTAGATAAAACAAAGTAACTACAAATCAGCCGCCAACTGTAAATACCTTCACAGCTCGTACAAATCATACATTCACCAGAATCTGTCATAAATAGCCACGGACGGAATTACAAGGCATAAATACCAAAGCTGCCGTAGCCGGTAAAAAATGTTTACAATAGCTCGTAAATATAGTTCGGGTAATTATAATGAAAAATTGCCGTAACAGATAGACTAGGTGGAGACAATAACAGTAGGTTAAGCGCCCACGCGCTATCATCGATCGATTACGAGTTTTGAGTTGGTATTTTCTCCATCAAAACTATAGTTATATTTATAGCACAGTTATCAGTTCTTCAATCCTTATCTACAGAATCTCAGAATCCTTATCTTATTGTCAGATTTGAGAAAAAAATCAATACTTATAAAAATGTTTACAATAGCTCGTGAAAGTCGTGAATATAGTTCGGGTAATTATAATGAAAAATTGCCGTAACAGACAGATTAGGTGGAGACAATAACAGTAGTATGGGTTTAAGGCGCTACACGCGCTATCATCGATATTTGAGTTGATATCCCTTCGTCAAAACTATATTTGGTTGAAACATCAATCGGTTCTTCAAATATTTATCTACATCTGCACGAGCCGAATTCGTAATTTTTTATTTTTATTTTTATATGATTTATTTAACACGGTCAAAAAAGCTCTTTTTTCGATTTAAATATGCCGTTTTTGCACTTTTATGTATGAAATCTTCATATAAACTGTTCTTTTTTGACATCTATAAGTAACTAATAAAATAACGTAAGGGATATTTTTATTTATAACTCATTTCCGCAAAAGTTACGCCCAAAAAATTAGTTTTTGGCCTAAAATTGCCAAAGTTTGAAGCAATATATCGCGAAGACAGTGAGTTTTGAAGTAAACATGGGATAATATTTCGGTAAATCTCGTTTTTGTTAATGCGATAAGCCATAAAAACACGAGACAGCGGAGAGTTACAGATCCAAGGTCATTGGGAGCTAGAAGCCCCTAAATTATTCGAGTCTACTGAAACACAAGCCTAATAGGCGTTAGTATGTATTATTTATTCGTTCGACAAGTGTCGACAAGTCAAGTATCGGAACTACATGAAAGGTAGCCCAATTAGGCTAATTCCCGATTTGTCTTCGTGGAGGCGGTATGATATGAGAAAACTATCAGCTGTCTGTGTCAATTTGCAGTCGTGTCAGTACCGCTTTTTACTGCTCCCCTACATTTAAATGACTGCTTCCTCACTAGCGCAGGAGCGCGGAAGCGGGCGACACGAATGCAGTATACTGTCCCGCTTTTGTGCAAACGCAATACTGAGTCTCTCGACAACTGAGGAAATTACTGCGACATTAGTAAGCTCACGTCCAAGAACAAAATACTACATATCGATCCCGCATCGCCATTGATTCGCTTCAAGGAGACAATTTTTTTATGTAGGAGCATGATCTATTTCACATGATGTGACATAAGAGGGTTGTAATCATTATGTTGAAAACATGGTTTCTCTAAACACTACTAGATGGCGGTGGCCGGTCCACTAGTCCTATATAAAAAAAAGAAAAAAAATGGGGGAAAATCTCACACAAATTGACCTAGTCCCAAACTAAGCAAAGCTTGTACTATGGGTACGAGTACCTACTAGACAACGATATACATAAATACAATACATACTTAAATACATAGAAAACATCCAAGACTCAGGAACAATATTCGTGATAAATGCACAAATAATGCCCTGACTGGGATTCGAACCCGGGACCTCCGGCTTCGTAGGCAAGGCCACTACCAACTAAGCCAACGTGGTCACCAATATATATCATATTAATTTCAATACACAGAAACAAGTTCCTTAATATGCCCCCTGCCGTTTCTTTCTCCATTTTGCTTAAACGTTTCCGGATGAGGTTAGAATATAAATTAAACAATTACGTTGTAAGGGAAATCAATTCGTAATTGACTATTATTTCACATGTTCAAGCCCAGCCGTGTCATTAATATGTAGACATTTTAGAACGTATGTCCATCGGGTAAGATTCAAAGTCGTTTACATTTTTTTGGACGTCAACTTACCGGCCGTTAAGCGTCCGGTTGATTTTGTAAATTAATGTCCCGTTACAAATAATAGTAAAATTATTGTTATGGTATAGAGGTGTGTTTCGAGAACTTCACACACACCTTTGAACTTCATCACAGATGTAAAAGGTCCGTATGATTGAGACTTGAATTAAATCTGCCAAATAATAAAAAAGAAGTGTCAAAGTCACCAAAGGCTGCCGCGTACCTCGCTCAGCGCATCGATGCGGCTGTTACGCAAGGGTAGGGCAAGGCATTCTCCATACAAATGTTGTGCAAGTTTTTTGCTTGTACATATTGGATACACGCAGAACATAATGTTGAAATTTTTCTTTATTAAAAAAAAAATTAAAGTTAAAATGGGATACAGGTAAAAAACTTAAGAAGATGAGATTAAGAAGTTGTATGTAGTTGTAGCGTGTTCGAATAGGCATTTGTTTTGTTTGTGTTGCACATTTTAAATATGTTATGTTTATTCGAATACGTCACAATAACATACAGCAGGACATCTTCTTAAGTTTTTTACCTATACCCTATACTAACTAAAAATATATACTTTTTTTAAGCGGAGTCGTCCACGTAGCGAAATTATAATTTCCAATCGGAGTAAAAAAATGATCACCCCGGTGAGATTTAATCCGTGCTCTCTGTAATGACACAGAATAACTAATGTAATGATGAATGAATGAAGTCTTGATGTTTGATTCAAGCTTTTAACCACATTTTCTTAATTAACTTCACATTGCGCATTTTACCGCTATTTTAACATTAAAACTCACTTAAACCTCTGATGTCACGGAGTCTAGTGTGAATAATCAGTTGTGGTGAATTGCAAAACTGAACAAAAAGGTCGTATTTTTGTGACAAACTCGTTGGAGTTACGTCGTTTTTAATCTGCGACGTAAACGAATTTTATTACTATATCTAATCGGACATTACCGTTGTATGAGAAATTGCGATAGAAAACGGCTTCGTACGCAGTTAAGTCTGAGTAAATGAAGAAATTACAACGTTAGTCTATTTATAAGGGAAAAATTATCTTTAACTCTCCGTCGTTGTATAAAAATCATCATTTCATCATTATCTTGACAAATGAAATATGTCTTCCAAGTATTAACTACATAATTCCATATTTTGGTTAAAATATTACTAGTCTAGAATACATTCAAATGTAATCAAACGGAGTATTGACGTCCTTAAAGTCGAATATCGTTTAACATGTTTCGAACCGATATGCGAGCAGCAGGCAGGGCAGCGGGCAGAACGAGCTAGCAAGCGTTCATGATTAAGAACCGCAAATCGGTTCGGAAAATGTCAAGCGATATTCGACCTTACAAGTTTCATTATATTTTAATATTATAAATCTCTCCTAATGTACGAAAGATGAAATAATATGTAAGAAGTTGATTAAAGAACAAATTTAAACTAAAGATGCCTACCCAATACAGTGGAAATTCGCCCTCCACTCTCATATTTATTTATCTACGTTCATTTAAAAATGTAATTAGTAACTCCGTATGAAATAAATCCGTTGCTCACATTAATTAAAAAAGGAATTTACGTACTAGTAAATGAAAACACGGCCAGTGCCTAAAAATGTTTAAAAAAGTAAAATTGTTTATTTTTAAAATTAAATTCACTTGCAATAACACATCGATAGTCTAATTACATGATTTTGTCAGTACAAAGCATCCTCAAATCAATGAAAGGTCGACAACGGGCTTGTTACTTTCAAGTTCCTAACGGCCATTAGTGTCATACTTTTTTTCTTTTTCAAGGTTACAAAGAATATATATACAAGAATACTTAACCAAATAATATAAATAAAATTAAAACTAACTTAAATCAAAAACAGGCCATTGAGGCATACAATTGATGGCAATGCTGATACGCTGAGCGACGAAGTCGCCAACTCTTCGGTCACTAGTTTGGTCAACCAGACGCTTCGCAATTTCACTAATGTCATGCTTATAAGAGTACGGAAATCATCCAATACTAGGGAACATAGTCGCGCTAATTGCACAAATATGTGCCTTTACCGAGATTTCAACCTAGGATCGTCAGCTTTGCAGGCAAGGTCTAGCAACTATGCCAAAACAGACATATATATTTATACAAATATAGCTAAACAATCACACAGCGGAAGCGGAAGCGCCACCGTTAAAAACATTAGAAGGGCGAAGGTTTTTAATTTAAAAATCTCCCAGCGAAGAGTCCTCCACATGCGCTCACGTTGCCCCATAACGACTAAATGACTGACTTTAAGACTTCACTTAAGTTAATTAAACGTCTAAGAGTTTTAAACCTACAAATGCTTGGAGTGGCCGCGCTGGATATTCATATGCTGTATTTTTGGGTTTTGTCTTTTATTTTGGGTTTTATGGGCGTTTGAATATTGTGTAGAATTTATTAACGGAATATTTATAAATGGTCTTGATTTTATTCATTCTTCGACTTTGCATTGGCACATTTTTTACCGAACTGCACGACTAGTACAAGTCAGCTCGCGAGCTATATCGAGCGATCCATCTCTATCTAATGGGTACACACGTCTTGTGCTAGCCGTGCTGAAGACCTTAAGAGGCTGACAAACGCCCAATGACCTTGACTGTCTGTGAAAGAGAAACTGAAGAAATGTACCTGCTATAGAAACTGAATAAATATAGGTACCTGCTATACAAGCAGATAACCAAAAGTGTAATTATTTAAAAAAAGACCGCGCGCTAGTTAAAATCTTAAACGGCAATATTTTATATTGAAACGTAACACAATTGTGTTCTTAACCTATTGTTAAAAATAAAATTGATAGGACTGTTGGAAGACCTAAAGTATTTTTTTTCTATCGACCCGATTAAATGTTTTATAATAATGAATATATAATATAATATAATTAAATGTTTTACATAATATATTTATTACGTGTTTTTTTAACTGTTTTTAAAAATCTATTTAAAGAACGCATTATTTCCAACAACATTTCCCCACTACCCATCGCACAGTGGTGCTATTAAAAATTCGAAATTCTACGTTTTTTTTTATCCGCCAATAAAATAAAATAAAATTGTAAGAAGCTATGTACCTAAACGCAGTATTTCACGTGCATAACAGCAATTTACTTATTTTCCCATAGAACGGTACCTAGGTTCTAATATTACAATGTGACGTCACAATATAATATTCAGTTGTAGGAACCGTTTGCAAGGCCGCTGGCGGCGAACTAAGTTTGTCCCAGTGGCTTTTGTAGTGCTCTAATTGTAGCTGGTCTCATATAGATTTTTTATCCCCTCTAAAAACTGGTTCGAATAGCACCATACATTTTTTTAGTAAAGTAGCCAATTTTTCATCTCATGCCATTTTTAGCACAGATCCCCGCTTACCCAGTGGATATCCGCTGGGCATCGGTCACGTATCTCGTAAAACTCTGGACAACAAAACGCTCCACTAATTAAGCCTGTAATTGTGCTATTACGGTTTAATGCTCGGATTTTACGATGCCGGGGTGCGTAAGACGGTTTGGGGTATAGATTTTTTTTAAGTTTCGTTTATTTTTAGCTGTGGTTTGGTTTTTGATTAAATCTATGAAGTGCTTTACTACGGTCACCGTAACTTAAATGTTACGATTAGCTAAGAAAAGTTTATTGGAAATCAAGGTTTTTTGGAATCATAGGGTATTTCACAACACATTTTTTTTACGTTTCCAATAAACGAATCATACGAAAATACTCGGAAAAAAATCGTACTTAAACAAGAGAAAAAGGACGCTGTTCAACAATAGAAAATTGTGACGTTATTAGGCACATTTCCCTAAAAACTTCATACTAACCGAGTGTTTTCGACGTTACGTAAAAAGTTGCTGATTTGACTATCAGCGAAATACCGTGTTGTCATGTATGCAGTATCTACAAACAATACGATCAGCTCATAACTGTTAGATGATAAAGGATGATTCACAGTAGACCGTTCCGTGTCCAGGCCGGCCCGTTTTCTATGACAGCAAACGCAACGGCCGGCGTAATTCTCTAGAAGAAAACGGGCCGGCCCGGACACGGAACGGCCTGCTGTGAATCATCCTTTATTCTAATACAAAACCTGTAGGATATTGGAGGCATAGATAATTTTTTGGTGAGTTGTAAAAAAATTATACATAATGGACATATTAATAAACAGTTGATACCTAAGGAATAGTGGATTTTCGGCAGTTTACCATAAATAGGTAAGGTTTCTCGTGTAATATGGCGATCCTAACTGCTTTTCCCAACAATTCTCTCAGGTTTTCCCGAGGGACTACACTATGGGTTTATTCAAGACAGGAGTGTATACATTTTTAAAGGGTCAGCAACGCGCATGTGGCACCCCTGGAGTTGCAGGCGTCCATAAGCTGCGGTGACCGCTTACCATCAAGCGAGCCGTACGCTTGTTTGCTACTGACGAGGTATAAAAAAAGCTTACATTATACCAACACGCTTACACGGTAAATATAACACGAACAGAACACAAGCTACTACATAACAGATGCCGCACGAGGCGAAGCGGCGCGGTGATATATATGTTTCTAACGCTCTCAAAGGCAGGACGTCATCCGACGCTGCCCTAGCGCACTAATACACCAGTGGGACTTGCTCAAACACGGCGGTCGGCCGTTCGCGGGCTTCGTGCAAGTTACCTGCTCCAGTGGAAAAACACCTTAAACAACGTGAGAAGTTTTGTACCACCGCGTCCGCGATGACGTAGTGATTCTCATAACTCATAATCCTCCTCCTCTCGGCCACTATAAAATTGTACATATTATTATAATATCGTTTTATTATCGCCAGACAGACCCTCATTAAATTCTTTTGTGTTAATAACAGGCTATGTGAATAAAAATGCCGCAGTTACGGCCAGCTGCGGCAATTATTTCTGCACTTTCGACGACGCTAAAAGTCAATTTACGTCAAATTAAAGATTGTGAGCATCGCGACGTAAATGTTTAATTAATGTCGTTTTTTTAAATAAGTTTATGACCGGCAAACATGGTTTTTCGACCCACTGTGAGTGCTCAGATAGCGCCATTTCATTTAAAACTCAATTTGCTCTATATGAACCGAGTAAAAATTGCGCGTCTAATGGAGATTTTACTGTCGAATTAAAAGATCACAACGCAACATAAAATGTTTAATTAAGTTTTTTTACCAAAAAAACTCTAAACAAGTTTTTTATGACCACAGAACATGGTTTTTCGGCCCACTGTGCACGGGATACTTTACTGCCCTCTTGTATACATTCGTTTGTTTGCCCCGGTGTCGCGTTACACGAATTTTTAAAACTTGATGGCGCGTAATAAATATTTTTGGCTGCATCTTGCGGCCCAGTGGGCCATGAAGAGGGCCATCTCTGTCTTACTTTCGTTGAATTCCTGTGGGTGAGGGGGATGTGTGTAGTTTCACCATTATGTCTTGAATTAATACCCGTGTCGATATGTAGGTATTGTACAATAAAAAGAGTAATAAAATACCGTTTGAATACAATGTATTTGGCGCAGTGCTGCGGTTGGGGCGGGAATGGTTTTATTTCAAGTGGCTGTCAACGATTGTTTCCATTCCTCTCGATTTGATGATATGTTTGACCAATATTTGGGTTAACGGCCTTCGATTATTCCCGTTGCGGGGAAAGATAAATATAACAAAATGGTGTACATTTTTTTGGGGTTTAAGTGTCAGTTGCTATCTGATTATCTCTGCAATCACACGCACTAAGTTATAAGCTTATGATGGGAGCTTCTGAAATAAAATTATTTGCTTTTTTTTCCAGAAAAAGTATGTTATAGTAAACATTAATAACCGTTTCGCCAAACGTGAAGTTTATCATAAATACACAATCATCTTACTATTCGTACCTATAACGCGAGATTCTTAACAGCTACGTTGAATCAAAGATCAGACGCAGACTGTTGCGGCTAAGGAGAGATGTCAGATATCAATTGCTTTAGAGTGATAAGAAATGTAATTGAGGTTGAATTTTTAATTTAAAGCTTAATCATAGACCTCAAAGACAATTAGCGTAAAATTATGCAAATATGGATCCAATGAATGTCTAAAAGAAAAATACATACATTTTTACCGTTTCCGCTTAAATTTTGTAACTAATTAGGTAATTGAGGCTCCTCTTAGCTTTGAGTTCGCATTTGACCGACTTTCGTCAAAGGCAGGGATGGTTTTTTTGGCTCCCAAAATATGTTGAAATCGTTATAAATGACATATTATCCTTGAAAATGAGAAAATATGCATTTTATGTTCAGTAAAATACTTTAAATTGTAAACCAATAAAGTGAAGATTTAATAATAAAAAGGCGTATTTACATACTTATGAAATCTTTGCATGATTGATAAAAAGAGCGTGACAAAGAAATAGACCAACATTTATCAAGACATGATTCTCGAACTCTGGTCAAGAGCAAATATAATGGGTACACTTCATATCGAATCTCCTCACCAATTGACAATTTTTCATTGGTCTTGAGTGTGTACGTATATACAACTCAATTACCTTATTGGCAACGTGTAAAACTCGTGTGTAGTTTTTTTTTCTTTAAATGGGCGGGACACAGTCTTATATAATATGAGCAAAATGGCTTGTTTTGTCCCCTCATTCCACAAACGATATAGATTCTACAAATGCATTTTACCACTATTCACTAAACTTCCACTACAAAATTCCCAGTACGTTATTATTGATGCACGCAATGCACGAGTAAAACACTCGAGGAAACTCACAGTAATTCCGTCTTTCATTACAGTGAGGCCCTCTATGAGTCTTTGTCTAAGACTGGAAGCTGTCTAGATGTTTCTAGAATTTGCCTTTGTTCAAAAATACTTAAACTGTGGAATACCGCGAAATACTTTCAACACACAACAAAATATTTTGCCGCGTCGTTGTTTATTTTTAGTCGTTAGTGTATTCTGTGTTGTGTGAAGGTATGGAAAAGTGTATGGATTTTTGTACCTTTTGTCGCACCGATTTTGTAATACAGTTTTTAGTTGCGTTCATTCTCTGTGTATTTGTATTTTTTTGCGACATTAATTTTATTTTTATTTATTTGTATTTTTTAATCATGTTTTCCATTCGTTAATTTTTTTAAACATATTACGACCGTAGGCAATCATTATTTTAATGATACCGGTTGTAAGCTTAGTATTATAAATGTGATTTAAAATTTTCTAGCAAATTGTCATGTAAATTAGTAGTCTAATCATGTATCATGTAACTTAAAAAAAGGCATCCGAATAACAATCATGGGAAATAAAGATATAAAGTAGCCACATTCCATGCAAAATACCCTTAAAGCTAAACAACATTTGAATTCTTTGCACAGTGGGCCAAGATTACAGCAATGTCCGACATAATGTAGCATCTCATGAATTAATAAAAGAACAAAACAATGGTTTCCGCATGGCAACGTGCGTAGGATTTGAATGTTCTTACAATAGGATTAAAGCCAAACGTAAGTACAGGGAGGCGGTAGTTGTGGCGGTAACTTGGTAATATTTGAACCTTTATGAAAGAGGTCGCATACATAATCATACAACCATCCTGGCTAGGTCTAAGCGACATCATTCATATGAGTTTGATAAAACAAATACGCGCCTCTTTCGCAATCGTGCATCAGTGTGTTTACAGCTTTACGTGGCATCTAGCCACGTAAAGCTGCAAACACGATGAACTTGGGATTTCGAGCTTAAATTTAACCTGACCTCATAAGACGAGTAAAAAAAGTAAGCAAAAATTTTTTTTAATGATTGAACAAAAATCTAAATTAGCATTGTGAATTAATAACAAGGGTGGGTTTTTCGAGATATTTTTAATTAAGTTTTATTCTAGCTCAATGGTTTAACTTTTTTGGCGATATTCAATATCTTTATTCCAAAAATCTAAATCAGTTTAGCCTTTTATGCGTGATCGAGTATTTGACACCCAAACGTTTACGTTAATATTTTACATATACGTGTATATCATTAGGAATGTATGTGATGGCGACTGTTTCTAACGATAATTCAAGTATGGGTCGAAGCGTTAAAAATGAAAAAAGGTGCAAAAACTTTTCACACTGTACGAGTATTCATCTCAGATCCAAGCTGCGCGTGATTCGCTAAAGACGCCCGGTGCGACGAACTTCTGTTGAGATGCAACGATACGCCGTCCCGCTTTGTTCCTGCCGGAATGTTACTTGTGAGGTTTTAATTGTGTACCATTTCCACGGTTATACAATAACTTAGGTTTCTTTATACTGGTACCAATTAAGATGGGTGGGTCTTTTAGAATTATATCAGCCCATATAAACTTATCATGACTAAATAAGAATTTAAATTTGCTCCTTCGTTATTACACGAATAATAAACATTTTAAGAAAATCTTACACAAATCGACCTGGTCCCAAACTAAGCAAAGCTTGTACTACATACTCGTAAATACATGCTTAAATAGATAAATAAATACTTAATACATAGAAAACATCGAAGGCTCAGAAACAAATCATCTTGTTCATCACACAATTTAAAAGCTCTGACCGGGATTCGAACACGGAACCACGAGCTTCATAAGCAGGGTCACTACCAACTAGGTTAAATTGGTGGTACAGTAGGGCTTCGATAATCCGAACTTCAAAAAAACAACCCCTGTTCGGACTCAGGGAGCGTTCGGATTATAGTATGTTAGAAATAAAACATAAGTTTGTAATCGTAAGTTGGTGCAACCCAGCCTAAGACGAAGGTCGTTTCAGCTTCGGCATAAATGCTTTCATATGTCTTCTCCACAGGTTGCATTTCTCAGCCGATTCTCATGAAATTTGTGAGCAGTTTTTTTTTTGATTGATTCAGCTTTTGGAAGTTTTGAAATTTGAAATAAAAATGGCAGAGCCACTAGTTGTAAGGTGGTGCAACCCACCTTGAATGTACAGTCGAGTTTCTTTACTGCATAGACATATGTGGACCGTATTGCTGTTGTATTAGGGTTGAAACGTCCATGCACTTTTCAACCCCACTGTACAGTACTTACATCAAAGTCATTGATTATATTCACTTGTACAACATCAATTAGTTTAGTTTCCTCTAACGCAATTTTCCTCAACCCTGGATAAGGAAAATAGGAATACGCAAGGGTGAATCAATAAAAGATCATCAAAGTGGATGGGAAAGAAAAAATGAAACATGTCGAGCGACATTTAACTTTAATGTTGACCGTGTGACCAGTTTCATTATAATTTAATACGTTTTCTCCATAAATAAGTTTCCGTTCAAAATTTAATTTATGGTACAATTTTTTTTGCCGACTGTACCTTTTTCATCAAGTACTCGTTGAGACGGTTCCAATGAGCCCAAACGACGGATTGAGCCGGCGGCAGCCGACCGGAGCTTCTAATGTAAAATCTAACTTCTGTATGGAGGGTTCCAATTCCTTTGACTCTAGTGGGTTGCGCGCCGACTCCAGTATGGGGTTCTTCAAGAAAGGAGTGTATAAATTCTTAAAGGGTCGGCAACGCGCATGTGACACCCCTAGGAGTTGCATGCGTCCATAGGCTGCGGTGACCGCTTACCATCAGGCGGGCCGTTCGCTTGTTTGCCACCGACGTGGTATTAAAAAAAAAAGTCGTTCGGTGAGAATCGTCCATAAGGCATTACATACACACACTGTCGTAGAAAATTGGTACAGTCAGCGTCATATAAGTGGTCAAATAGTTCGGTACACCATACAAGCACTGACGTTTGTAAGGTCGCGTTCAAGAACCCATGCCACAGCCTATGCAAAACTGGTTTCTTTAAAATGTTTGTTATTGCTTTTTGTATTTCTTTATTTTAATGCGTGTTAATTAAGAGTTTAGTTTTATTTTTAAGTGTGTTATACGCCGTGATCTCACTAGTTGGCCCCGACGGAAGACCAGCGTTGACCGTAAGGTTGGCACTATGCTGAGTCGGGACCAATTCGTGGCGCTTTCTTATTTTTATTGTTTTATTTTATTTTTTTATCGTCTATGTTTTATGTGCTACGAATAAATGTATTTCTATTTCTATTTCAAAATAAATATATATATATATATAGTGTACCGAACTATTTGGCCACTTTGACCGCTTCGTAATATATGACGCTGACTGTAAGTACATTTGGTCGGAGACTATATTTAAGTAAACTTAACTAGTACATACAGATTTTATACATGGAATTGCATATTCGAAAAGGCAACCCACTGGGGGCCTACTCCGAAATACGAAACCCGAACTTCGTATGGTGCCCTTTCAGTCTCATGTCATACACTATATGAGTGAAGACCTCCTGTTTAATTTGACCCTTATTGTCTAGATATCATTAACACAAACACAAAGCTCAGTTGTAATGTAGGACTTGTTAAAAGGATGAAACGTGATGTCATCGCACCAGTTAATGCGATTAAAGCAAATTGTATTACGACGGAAGCAACAGCCATTATGAGTCGCGGTCTCAATAGGCGGTGACTAGACAAAACTTGCGAAACTAAACTTGAAGAGGGAAAAAATACCTAGTAAATACATAGCAAAAAGAAGCCAGACTTTTAAATCCCTGGACACACAAGAAATTAGTTTTACGACTTCTACGTGATAAACAATAGCTAAAAATGGAACTTCTTACGGTTTTCACGCAAACGATAGTTGCTAATGACAAAGAATTTCTACGGAAATCATGAATTTAACATTCATTGTTTATAATGTAAAAAAGACTTTTCTTATGTTTGAGTTTAACGGGTTTTGAAAATAAACTTTTTATACATGCTTTTTTCCATGTAATAAAAAAAAGCAAGGTTTTTTAATTTTGTACTAAGCAGTAACGCTGCTAACGAAAATTCCAAATTTGGAACAAGGTTTTTTATTGCGAAGAGATAAATAACACCAATCTCATGACCAAAATAACAGAAGTTGATAGATGTGATTATAATATCTAGGTATATATTTTTCTAAAAGAAAACAAAATGACAGTTTGCTCTGATTAAGTTAGAGTAGATAACTGTGCTCGCAGATACAAGATAAAATATCCAAACGCTCGTTTTTAATGCTCAAAGCACCACGATAAAGTAAATTTATTCATTAACCGAGGCGAAGCATTTTAGCCTTTAATCTTACTAAAAACAGCTGTTTAAAGCGCAATCAAAATAAAACCAACATAAATATTTGTATCATGTATAAAAACGGAGAACATTTATCTTTCTTTTAAGGCACCAAAATTGCGGGACGACAAGCATTAATGGATTTAATGTCACTGATTCTGATAACGTTATTTAATAAAACTCTCAATATAAATAACCCCATCTGTCGGTCGTAAAACTTCTGAATGTTGCCGTTTGCGTGTTCGGAGGGTTTAAAACCACTGGCCGAACACGATCTGCCTCCGTGTCTTCAGAAAAAAAAGACATTCGATTTGTTTTCAATGAGTTCGTTTTGTCGAAAAAAAAAGCCACAATTTCAACTGATGGTTGCGAGTACAAGGGAATAAATATTCACATTCTATCTTGATATTTACAACATGCAACGCCTGACGGGCAGGTGTGGGGAACTTTTTCAACCGATTTCCACTTTGAGCTTAGTTGTAACTTTTAGCAGTCGCTTTCTGTGCAAACTCACATTGAATTTTCTCTGCAATATTAAAGGCGCATTGGTTCGTAAATCGAGCGATCCCAAGATACGGAGGACCAACTCTGTACATCTAGTTTGCAACTCGGATGCCACACAAATCACAATAACCGCTCTTCATTATCCGCATTTCACTCGGCTTGGGCCGTATCTATCGGAATGCGCCCACAAAGGAGTATACCAAGTTACTAAGTCGCTACACTTTGTCCAACCGGCTCTGGCTTCAAACCAGTCCGCCCCAGGCCGGTCGCGCCATTTACGTCCAAAACGCACTATCCACCAGTTGACTGACACCTAAATGCCACTTAAGCGTTGTTCTCTCGAAATTTTTATTAGTATTAAGTAGCTTGTTGAAGTTTTTGTCCGTATACGCTACTAGAAGACCCACTGTGACTCTTGACCTTTCGAAAAGCATTCATAGATAAGAGTTGAGTGTTGATGTTTTTCGTTAGATCACATTTTATTATTAATATTTATTGTTGCAAGAATAATGCAGTTCGTTAAGGTGATGTATGGTCGATAATCGTTCGCTGCAGCGGGTAATTTACGTTCAAATGGCACGGGCAAGATTCCGAGTAAAACGGCGATATATTTTAAGTCCTATACGCTATATAGTAATTACAGACGTACGAGTGGTAAATAGCCCGGCCGCTCTCTCGGTCTAAGATCGGTAATTCTGTCATTTGCTCTTTGAACAACAACTTATACGCGTAAATATTGAGCGGTATTTACAGCCGATCCTTTACGAGATTACTTAGTCGCTAATAACTTACCTTTATGCTAATAGCTCATAACAACACTTTTATGTTCACCTTTATGTTTAGCCATCGAGATATTTTATCACTCAATCGTCCAAGCCGAAGTTATGTAAATTAAAATCTTACCAATCTCAAACCGCCACTAAATTAGCATTAACGTACCTGTAACACGAGAAACAGTAATTAGTTGAACAGAACGATAAAGCCAAGTTTATCAATCAGATCTTTATTTCAGTTTGATTAGTAAGTCGGTAACATACGACGCACGATTTGTTACAAAAGTGGCCCAACGATATCTATGGCGAAGATTTAAAAGGGCCCACAAAGAGCCGGTGCCTCACGTATATTCCATTTTCCTGAAAAATATATCCTGAAAAGGCACCCGTAGGAAAATAGTAATTACAAGTTCTTTCTAGCACCGTGTGCCATTGTGCCGCCTCACAATGCGGAGGAATCTTTTTGTCCGCCCTATCGGCTGTTTGCACCACTGTGCCCCGTTGGAGCTCGGAAACATATTTAGATGTAGACTTCCACTCGTCCTTTATTGACAACTTTTGTGCATTTTTGCTCGAACGATCTGGTTTGACCCGATAGCACGTTGGCCTCCTTGGGAATTTTATTCAACATAATTTTGAAATATTTAACACTGAAAAGTGTTTACACTCTTTCTTTTTCTAGTTAAGCATTTTTGAGGCGACTTTAATTCACAAACATTATTCATTCGGGACTTCAAATTTTAAACAATGTATCTGTTTGATGGACAAAAATCGTAAGAAATTGCAAAAAATCTCAGATACCCTAAAAAAATAACTTTCGTTTTTTTTATCAAGGCATTACAGGCGTGGATATCGAACTTATCTGAAGTTTGAAAAAAATCTTTAAACACATTTTTGTGTTAATCAACATCTGTCAGTGGACTGTGGATGATAAGTGTTTTTTTACTCTTGTGTAACATTAGTCCTGACTTTTCTATCAGTCGATAAAACATAAGGGCAACAAGTAAATCAAATCAAGGTTTTATCTAAGGCATGGTATGGATGCCTTTGCCTAGCAGTGCACATACAGGATAACAAAAAAAGAAAATAGAAGTTAAAACATGGTTTAACTTTAAATTAACATTGATATTTGTATTGAACTAATGCGGAGTACCTATAACTGAAAAAGTGACTTATTGTAAAGGAACACGGGTATCCGTAAAAGCAATATTAGCAGTGCATACTTACATAAGTAAGTCACTCAATTAATTATAGTGTAAACAGCATATAAACAAATGAGCTCGACCAAATCAAAGCAACAACATCCAGAATCGATTACCACATTTTCACCTCAATACCCAGCAATCTAGCCGGATCAAATGCCAGGTTTAACCAACCAGTAAATGACCCACTGTGCAGCACAAGCTCATTACTAATTTGAGCAAAAGACGGACCAATAGAACCATCATCATGCGACTAAGCAAACAAATTACCTCTATACCATCAAAGACTATAAAATTGGAGTACAGTTTACAACTCAAACTAATAAGCTTCCAAACATAATTTTGAAAGGGAATTTCTTATCAAATATTGAAGTTGTCTATTTGAATAATTGAATTTGCAGACAATGTTTTATCTTATAATTCGCGTGAAATTTTCCACTTCTTTTGTAGTGGATAGATATTTGCCTGGTAACATTGGTTCTTACATAATAATGGTTTTATAAAGATATTTCATTTATATTATGCTCATGATTTAATTAAGCATTCACTTTATAACATGGAATCAAGAGCTGGTACTTTGCCCGCATAACATTTTTAATTTGTGATGTAATTTTAAAATGACGATCTAGTATTAGAAAATAGTGGTCGTCATTAGTTATCATACAATTAGAAACGATACTACATAAACAGTAGTTTGTATAACTATAAAGCATTGACGTCACAAAGGCCACTTAGGTGCGATAAAAAAAATGGTTGCACAATAGAATCCATTTCCAATAATGACTGTTGAAACCTAACAGCATGCATTAAGCTCCTAAAATTATCTCACAATATGGCAATTTTGTCCCTTGTAGTGTAAGTATAGCATTGTCCTACTGTGCAGTCGATAGGCGTACAAAGACGCCATTGTGAGTGTATCGGTGGGTAGCGATTCCGAGCGATAGACTTCAGATAACAAAGGTTGAATTTTGGAGGTGAAGCTAAATGACCAGAACTTTGCAACAATTGGGCAATAAGGACGTAATATTTATATAGGCATCTATACTTAGGTAAGAATACCATGATACTGATAACGAGAGTCATGAAAAGTGATCGTGATAAAGTTCAAGAAATAATTCAATCAAATATTGTAAAAAGTAGGTAGGCAAGTAACATTTCAGAAAAAAACAGGCTAAATATAATAAATACCTAATGGGTAAAATGAAGGCTGCTACCAATATGTAGCAGTAACATTAATAACATAATCATACCAAACTAACTTAATACATAATCATAACTTAATACTTTTTAGGTTTTATACCAGAAAACCTACAAAGGAATAAAATAGTTAATGAATCAGTAAAAGGGCCACCAAATTGTTTTACAGACAACTACAAAACTCCTAAATTTATTATGCATTCCACTAATCTCGGAGGCTACCCTAGGAAATTGAGCAACTTCTCTCTAAACAAGATTATTATGCGACCTAAACAAAGAGTATCGCTAAATTATTGAAAGCCTACGGGCGGACGACCATCCAACTTGGGGGCGTTATAAATAAGAATGGGGATCTTTCCATTTACATCGCCGTCGATACTCTGCCAAAAAGCGGTTAGGAATAATGGCTTGGGCTTTTTCTATTGCTTTTTTACGGAACTTATTTTTCCTATACAAATATTCTGCTCAGCAGGTCTACGAAATATCTCTGATGACTTTTGGATTAGAGAGGGAATATTCGTCTATAATTTGGTACGATATTTTTAGACAGTCAGCATATCTGGGGGCATGGCACGGCCGTACGATCCTTTTCTCGAAGCCATTCACGCCATTTTCAACATCCTGTAATTGTGTGCTAGCAAAAGCAAGAACCCTGAATTTTCAGTATTACATAGGCCATCATATGACTTAGATATATTCTCAATAACATTCAATTTGAACTCGTAGCCCGTCAAAGTTCCTTAAGTTTTGTCACTGATATTGTATTTTTGATCAAAATTTAATTATATCCCAATTATTTTGAGTTTATGTTAACATCGTCGACTCGAATACTCCTATAGATCGAACATAACGCTAAAATTCGCCGTTGAAACATTAATTTCGTTCAACAGCACTTTAGTAAATTCGCTTAAACACCCCGAAGCGTAATTTACATCTTATCAGTTCAGACAGGAGGGGCGGTTTTTTCGCCGGTTCGAACATACCTTGATAGGAAGGTATTTTTTTTCCAAGGCCCAAATAGCTTGATAGGGCGGTGATAGATTTAGTGGAGGTGCCATTGATGGTAAGCATTGATCAGAGGTTTTGTGCTACCAATCATTTTAGGCTAGTTAGCATAAGACGACAAGGCTTGGTCGCGATAAAATGGCTGAAACTTGACAGTTTAAGATTGCCTTTGTAGGTCCTTTTACTGACGTGCAAACTTTCTTAGATAAACAAACTGTCTAGGGCTTTAAATATTTATAGTTTTGACAGATACGAACGTGTACGAGTAGATTTAAACTGTTGTTGTTGGCTTGTGAGTGGTATTGAATTAAATCCCGGTAAGATATAACATTTGTCTAATTTGCAGTAATATTTGTCAGTGAGTCTTGAATATTACCCATATATTTTTGTACGTATCATCTCAGTACATGTTCAACATCGATTCGTATGTGATGGGTCCCTCTTTAGTGATAAGATCTTATTTAGTTGCAAAATGTCTAATATTATATGCGCGGTGGCTCTCTATTAGTTTATAGTTTTTTTTTTATAGTCTTGCTCTGCATTCATTTCCTCGTGTTATTTCATGTTACTCGCTTAATTTCACTATACTTCATGTTTCAAATTAAGCATTGTAACTTACCGAAACGCCGAAAGGCAAAACATGAGTACCCATGTAATCGTTGACAGCTTTATGCAAAACTCATGTTTTACATATAAATCATTTTATCATAAAATGCACGTGGGATTCACAGAAGTAAAATTACCACTCCGTTTGACATTAAGCTATTTTCACAATACGTAAACACAGTGGTTCAGCAAAATCCTCGCCTCACAAAAACCAGCGCCGCTTTTTGTATCATCTCTCCCTGAATCTTTCTCGGACATTAGGTCTCGGCTCGAACTTAATGTGATGTATGTAGATGACATTATTATGATTCAGAAACACGCCCCGTCCGTGCACGCGCTTACCTGTCGACTCATTTGGTTATGTTAATCGCCATCTTGTTCTTTCGGCACATTTTATTACAATTTTACCGCCATAGATTTTATTTATAAACATTTCGTTTTGCATCTCTTGTGTTTTAAATTTACGGGTTTAAGTTACAACTTCATTTTAAGCTACGATGTCATGTTTTTGAAGACGTATGTGTATTATTTACATTCATAGCACAGCGCTTTATTGCTGTTTTAAAGAAGACGACAAATTATAGATTTATCCTCATGAATATCATTATTTCCTATAGAAAGAGGACTTTCATAGTGAAGTCAATTAGGTATTATTGAGGCAAAGAATGGAACTTTACAGAACGCTTCAGTTATAAAAACCAAATTACGCATGACTGTGACTGGCCTTGCAAAAAAAGAACCGCTACCCGTTTAAAAGCTACTTTGATAAGAGCTTAAACGCTATTTAAAACACGATATCCGTTCAGTTTTAGACAATCCTAATTCGATGTTGGGGATATTTCTAGAATCACAAACCTAAAGCAACTAAGGTGAAGACACAGTGGTTCAAGATCCAATCTCTGGACAAAATGAGAAACAAAAATCCTCCAGAGACGGAGCCATTTTGACACATATTAATGGTAGCCACACAGACGACACGAACAGATAAATAGTCTTCAGCCATTTAATGAGATAAAAACGTGACTAAGATTATTTCCGTTATATGTATGGTATTTAAACTATGGCAGTATTTGGGGCGGTCGTGATTTGGAAACGATTTGAAATTCATTAATGGCGATGTTTTTGTTAACGGTTTTGGGGCTAATACCTAACTTGTCTTTGGACACTTAGGCTGGGTTGCACCGACTTACGATTACAGACTGATCAACGTTAAATATGGCGCCAGCAGCTGTCATCCCATATAGACTTGTCAAACTTTCCATACATTGAAATTTTAACGAACACCGCTTACGATTACAGGCGGTTTGGTGCAACCCAGCCTTAATCTATTATAAACGAGCATTTTTATACCATGATGGTGACGAACTGCCCAGCTAGCACGACAGCTTATACCGTCACGTTATCTGGCCGCAAAATGCATATGATATAAAACATGACGGTAGAACTGGGCAGATGGGTGGAAAAGATGTGTGTAGATGCTCTGGGAGCTGTAGATCTCGGGAATTTTGTCTTGTTCCAAAATTTCCAAAAACTGGCTCGACAAAAAAACTTTAAAATTGCACACAATATTTAACGAGAATCGTTTGAAAAATGCGACCTGTAGAGGAGAACAGTCGGCAAGAAGCCAGACAAACACGAAATCAATTTCGCAAAACGGAGACCTTCGATCGCTTCGCCTGACTCGGTCAAAAAACATTTATATAATGTTCTTACGAAATAAAAATATGTGTTACGCGCCTATGCCTGGATTTGAACAATAGGCATATATCTCTTTATTAAAGTAAAATTAATAGCTTTATTTGAGCACACTTTCATTATTTTAATACTCATAAGCAGATAAAGGAGACGATCCAAATGAAACGTATGTATATTGCTACTCAAGTCTCAAATAAGTATATCGTAAGTTGATTCAAATTACTCATAACTTGAAATAGAAAGTCATTTATGTAGTCTTTATGTTGTTGAACCTATCAATCCTAGTCAAAAGAACGTAACTTGGTACAAAAGTATTGTTACTTAAGTTTCGAACTAAGGGCAAGCAAGGTCACGAGAAATCTCTAGAAAAACAACTTTCAATAGAGAAATCCTACGATTCAGTTTTTCAATATCGGTAAAAAGTTGAGAAACATTTGCGATTTACTTTTTGTTAAACGTAGGTCTAAATCCAGAATACATTGTTGGGCTTTAATATCGATAAAATATAAGCAACAGATGGACGCACAAGTAATCCGAAATTTACATCCAAATTATATAACATACTGTGACCGCAAATATACTCCAGTGATGTTTGAGTTGCACTTAAAATGCGAGCAAAAAGTCTGACATCCGGCGGTTCAAGCCAAAACCACATGCAGCCAAAATGCAGGCAAAGACCAAAACCAAACAGCCCGGCAAGCATGTAAACACTACGGATCCAACGCCTGCAGGGCGAATAAAAAAAAACCATATCAACAACCAGAGTCCCCTCGAATTTATCCATTCGGATTTTAAAATTAGAACAAAAAATTGTCTCTGCCCCAAGATTCGAAAACTAACAGGTGGTTCGTGACGTTAGAAAAAAACACTGGCCGGTTTTTTGTTCAAATTAAACGTAGAATTAGAGAAAATCGTTCGGTCGACCGCGAATGTCTTTTGTATTTTTTGTTTCCTAAACATGGATGGCCAGTTATGAGCCAATGTTATCATTTCACAACGTACCAACACTGACCAACACCGGATTCCTACTTATCAATAACCATTTGCGTCAATGCAGTTATGGCTTTTATATTTAAGGATATAAACACCTCAAAGAGAAATTTAATCGAGACCGAATGGCTAACGGCTAGAGAAGAGAACTTTTTTTCGTTTAAGAAACGATTCATTAAAGAGCTGTTGAAACCCTTGTTATCGTCAGGTCCTTAGAGTCTTTCATAAAAACAAAACGAGTTGAACAGTAAGACAGAGATTTATCTAGCGATATATCTACATTAACGCGATACTCGTAATAACGGTACGTACTTAGTTACATTTCACAATTTTGCAACTAACAATTTAATTTCGATCCCATCTCGATATCAGTGTAGGTAAGGTATTTCAGACACCTAAGAAGACTGTTCACATATCATTTCGATACATCAAAACCCGTTTCAGAATTGGGCCACTTTACATGTAACTGTCATCGCCAGTTTTTTACTCGCAATTTTGACATGTATCTTTCTTAATTAAGTAGATTGCTTTATGATAGCTTACAATAAGTCAGTAGCCGTGTTAAACTTGTTAACATTACGAAAAAGAGACAAGAACGTTGCAGTACCTATGTTTTTTTTATTTGGTGAACAAGTTATTGCTACCTGCATGAGAAGTCCTAACAATGTCTCGGTTTTTAATTACTTGCGTAAGGTACCATGACTATTTTTATTTTATGTTTACTGGCTGTTAGAGACCTTTTAACAAATTCCACCCCCATTTCACCCTTTTAGAGGATGACTTTCAGGATACAAGTACTACCTTTATTATATTTACATAGTAGACTACTACTACTACTACTAGTTTGGGGCTGACGGATATCCTTATCTGTATTTTCAATATTGCATGATCATATTCATTTAGTTAAAATAATGTATTGATGTAACATGTTGTTGTGGTAAATAAATTATTATTATTCCTTATTCCTTATACATCTCAAAATCGGTCCAGTAATATATGTGTGAAGATGACAAAACAAGGAGATGTTTTCTATATCTACCCATTTCTCATTAAAAAGCTCTTTCGTTTATGACAGTAAATACGACAAATTGATTCGATGTTCATCGAATTATTCCTTAACATAATTACCGAACCCTAGTGGGGGTCCTGATGGTAAATCACTTGCGTCATTACATCGAATAAGATGCGTAATTTAATTACAACATCAACTCGAAGGCACTTGACTACGGGAATACGTAGTCTCGAGTGTCTCGAACTTCGGAGCATTAATCAAGGCAAAAATTACACGGTTCCTCAAGTTATTTTGACACCCCTAATACGCATATTTAACACATGAGTGTGAATCTGTATCCGCACGAAAAGAATTGCGAATGTGTGCATGTCAAAAACTCGGTACTCGTAGGGTTGACACTTAAGTTTTATGGCTACGTAATCGCAATCTGAAACGTCGAAATTTGCGTAGCAAAGCTTAAAGGCTCGAAAATATTAAATAAGTAATTTACAGGGTGGCAACAGGACGCGCTCCAGACTACAAGACCTAAAAGTGCCTGTGGGACCGCTAACATAAATAATGAGCTTATACAAATCCTATTACAGTAGGCTCTGCTTACACGGGGATTTTTGCATGCTTGCAGTACACAGGTAAAGTCGCTTTTTATGATATGTTACTTCGCTGTTTATGCAGAAACATTTCTGTTCAAGGTATTTATAGCACACCCAACGGTACGGAGAGTAGGTAAGTTTATATGAGAAGTTACGTATCTGATATTGTGAGATACGTAGGTAATTTCACTGATGCGATATCTTCACTACGAAAAAGCTAAGTAAAATAGTATTATTACGAGGCGATAGTTAGTATATAGTTACTCCGCAATCACATGGGCAATACATAAGAAGTACGTGCTTAAGTACTTATGTTTTACGGCTAATATAAAAGCAATCATGCTGTAGCATGAAACTTTTTACGTTTTTCTAAATCCGTGAGTATATAAGTATTTAGAGCAATGGCGTTGTTTTATAACTATTTTAATACTGAAACTAAACACTCACGCATACTCAGCGTGTGTCCATTAACTTGCATCAGCTCTGGGTATTTAGAAACATTGCGTCATTTCTGAACTCAATTTTGAGTTAGATGCGGTATAATAAATATAATATATTCGTGTGTCTGTGTGTGAGGGCCCTCACATGTAATAGGAACCGTTATCCAAAAGTTGTCCGATTTAATATAACCAGGAGACGTTCAGATTGAACCACGTGGATTGGAACGCGTTTTAGTAATGGTGTTATTATGGCTGCGGCATTCTGTAAGGTGGAGGTACTTCCCCAGTTGGGCTGCTCCAAACATGGGCGAAATGACTGTGCCCTACCTCTTCTAACATCTTGATATATACATATAAAAGTAATTAAATAATTAGATGGGTTAGTTTTAATTTAATTTTAGTTTATAAATTGACATTACTGTCATATTATTCCTTATTTAATATCTTATAAAACATACGTATTACGTATTAACAAAAACAGATTGATAATGACAAAATAAAAATAAAGTATTTAACTAACTTAGAATACATTTATAAAAAAAACTAATATTCGAATTCTAAAGTGGTGACTGGCATGGTTAAAAGGATGCTGGCAGAGTTTCCACGCTGAATCAATGCTTATGTGAGCGAGGAAGCTGCCAGTTCTCCTGTTCCCGGTTACGTCGACCAAACGTTTGGCCAAAAAGCGATACAAATGATGTGTGACATTTTATTTTAAATATGAACTGCCGTATTGTAGTGTTACCAATGTGTTACTTTTTGTGTAAAAAAAAATACTGTCGCAACAAAAGCAACAAAAAAATACAAATACACAGAGGAGGAACGCAACTAAATTAAAATTCTATTCAATTCGGTGCGAGAATAGGTTCGGGCTCAGCGTTTGCTGCGAGCTTGGTCGGCTGTACAGTGCTGATTTTCAGCCCGCACCTACTTCCCAGCTCAAAAAAGAAGTGAATAGCTGGCTGGAAGGGGAGCATTCGCTTGACTACTCGACCAAACAGGAACTTTATACTACTTTATACTTGAGTGTGAAATTGATAATCGTATTTCGTTAAGCAAAAGAGCACTAAACGGAAACCATAACCATATGTATCACATTTTGCGTTTTTAAATTAAATGTATAAAGGATGAGAATGAAACTAAAACCGTGACACATTAATTTGGTACGACACGACATTGTGCTGGGACGTGATCAGGTTTCGGTTTCAGTATCCATATTTAGAGATCGATATCCGAACTATGCTGCGTTTTGGTTTTGCTCTTGCGATACTTTAGGCAATTAAGTATTTGCTGAACTTTAGTTGGCAATTAAGTGTAAATGTGGTAACAAAGTAAGTATGACGGCTGGATTGGTATTCTGAGAATGCGTATCGATTCCATTGTTGGCTTTAAAAACCATGACACTCTGAATTCTGAGGTGCAAGAAATATAAGTGAAATGTTTGACCATATTTGTACTTATCGTAGTCTTAATTATTTAGTCTATAGCGCACAAATGGAGTTATTGTAGAAAAGGCGGACTTTATATATTTTTGCGGCTCATTTATTCTGCAATTATCTATCCCTCTATATTTTTTCTACGATAACAGTTACTTCATCATATTTTGTTCATATAATTGGCGTTTGGACATATTAAAATTATACTATACATATTAAACAGCTGTGTGCACGAAAATAAGAATTGGTTCAAAACATAAGACAACCTATGTATCATGAAATCGAAAATCTGACAAAGAAAATAGGCTTAGTACAAGGTTGAAACTAGAAGCCTAACTCGGCACACGTTTTGGACATCGACGTTCGATGCAACTTCCACATCACTAGGGGCGGTTCCACACGGGGTGTTTCATCAAGTTCTCCCAAGCGGTTAGTTGTAGAATTCGGAGCTAACCAGCTTTTCGCGTAGGGTGGTTTAGCCCAATTATTGTCGAATGATAATTGGTATCATTAGTCTTATCAGAAGAAGCTAAGTTTGCGGACTCGGAGTCTGAATGAGTCCTTCAAGTATTTATTCCGAGGCTCCAATAATATTAATATTACAACGACGTACCAGAGAGATCATAATCGCTCTCTCAAAATATTGTATTTTATTAAGTTGTAGTTCTTTCTGAAGACAGAATTACGACGTCTATTATTTCTAACAAAAACAATACTTTAGTATTTAGGCTTGATTTGCGAAGAGTAATATAATTGTATATCTTTTAAAATGAGCTTTCCTCCTTGGCCAGATAACTGTCACTTTTACCTTCAAGGTGAAACTTTTAAAGGTTTTTTTATATCATGTCGGTGGCAAACAAGCGTACGGCCCGCCTGATGGTAAGCGGACTCTGCAGCCTATGGACCTCTGCAACTCCAGGGGTGTTACATGCGCGTTGCCGACCCTTTTAAAACCTGTACGCTAATTTCTTCAAGAACTCCAAGGTGACATATTTGTTCAAAATGTTGATAGATAGATAGATAGATAAGTCATTTATTTGTTTGCCACATAAGTAGACATAAGTTATAAAAAAAAAATAGTTATAACACAACAAACTCAAAACTTAAAAATAATTCACAAAAATAAAGAAATAAATATTTTTTTCACAGTTAAGTCTTAAAAATGTGTGTTGCGATACGTTAGGTATACTGTTGTAGTCAATTGTCAAAATTGTATGAACTAATTGTAGGTAAGTTAAGCTCTGTTCGCATTTGGTGATTTTGGAATCTTGGCAAAAGATAAACCTTAAAGCTTCCAGTTACTGTGATTATTTCACTTCTCAGACAAATTTTTAGTCAAGTGTTCAATGTTTTTGACAATTACAAGGTCATCATCATCATCATATCAGCCGAAGGACGTCCACTGCTCGACATAGGCCTCCCCTAAAGAGTGCAGCAATAACCGATCCTGCGCCAACCGCATCCAGCGTACTCCTTCGACCTTTAGCAGGTCATCAGTCCACCACCACCTTGTAGGAGGCCTACCACGCTGCGCCTTCCGGTACGTGGTCAAGGTATATTTAGCAAAATAAGCAGGCCACCAAGCGTACGGGTCAGCGGTTACCATGGGTTATAGTCTGCAACTCCAGGCATACACATGCGCGTGCGCGTGGCTGACCCTTTGAAAACCTGTACGCTAATTTTTTAAAGAACTCCATGTTATATATATTTCTTATTATCCACTTTGTAATTATTCTGTATATATATGTGTGTGACATCGTTTGTAATTAGATATAAGTAGGTACAAATTAGTGGTTTATGGAAGTAAATATGACTTTGACATTGTTATTTGAATGATCATTCCTCCTTTTTTATTGCTATTATTATTATTGTTTTATTATTTGAATTCCATTTCTCTTTTTCACTTTTGCATGCCAGTTGCTGGTAAAATGTGCGGTTTTATATTTAAATAATATTGCCATCTAATGTACCACATTTTATGCAGAATAAAGATATTTGTATTTGTCCCTCGGAAAACTTCAGCAGGAAGCTCATTCCTTATCGGGAGCATAAAGTACTTAATTTTTTTCAGTCTCATGTTAAACGAAACGTAAACTGTTCATTTTTTATTTCCGTATAGTTTCATTTTATTCCACTCCTGTGCTACATCACTTCTCAGGGTCCGTAGGGTCCAAGGTTTATGGAACCTTTTATGGGATCTCCGGGCAATCGTTTATTGCACTAGTTGTTGTTTATAGCGAAATAAATGGTCCAGGGTCGTTTTGTTTTTATGAGAAATTTGGTTTTATTCACGCTAAATTTGGAAGAGTACTGAAGATTGTAAGCAGTAACCTAATTTGGTCTCAAGAACACGAAATAGCGCATCTTTGTGCAAATATGTAATCAGTTACGTCTCTTATTGTTCTAGGGTTGAAAGTAGCGGTTGCGAAGGACCTTGGTAACTGAAGCTAGTAAATTTGATGATTGTTTAAGTGCGGACTGAAACAGTATCACGAAATGCTTGAGTTCTCTAATAATCTAATATTGTATTCATGATTCTTTTCATAGCTCTTCTACAGGCCGTTTTATTATCTAGAGATAAGTACGTTAAATATTTAATGTCATTAATTCCATCCATAAAATCCCCTTAAGTACCGGCAAAGTTTATTATAGGGATGTTGAGAATTACACACATTAAGGGTGTTTCCTGGAAGATACGTTTATTATATTAAAGCGGTGAACTAAAGAATTACTCAACAATGTGAAATTTTTATTAAGAATAAGTTAGTGAGTTAAAATTCGCTTCAGTCAGTGAATCTCTAGCGAGCAAATCTTCCAAGATCATACTTTTATCTTCAGTCCGTAAATTTCATTGATTTAATTTGAAGATGTTTGGAGTTAGAAAATAATAGAATAATTGTTAATTCACCAATGGCTTAATTAAAGCTAGCGTTAAATTATGATCATGTTTATTTTGATTTGTGAAACTAAGATCACTACGGAGCGAAGCAATAAAACCTAGCATAGGGCCTAATTTCGAAACCTGTTTTTGTGTTTGCATATATATAGTCAAGCGTGGGTAGACCAAAAGGTGGACTGATAACCTGGTAAAGGTCGTGGGAGTCCGCTGGATACGGGTTGTGCCGGACAGATCATTGCGACAATCTATGGGCTATATCCAGCAGTTGACGTTCCTAGGCAGATATGATAATGATAATGATGCCGATATAGTCAAGTGTGCATGAGCGCAACGTACTCATAATCAAGTGGGCTAGCACAATAAGTTGCCGAATCATCGCGCATGACTCAGCGACTCGTTTCTACCTCGCACCTTTTTATTTGCACAACTATAAAGAAGAGGGTAGAATATCTTGTCTCTCGTCGCGTTGCGTGTAGTCTCTAGATTGAACGAGATGCAAAACTTACCTTCTGGCTCTCTCAAACGAAACCTATCATTAACCTCCTAAAGCGTAGCTAATCCGAATTCTCAAGGAAAACCCAAGGAAACTGTGGAAGTAAATGACCGAAACACAACCCCAGGGAAATAGTTCGGGGAAACTTCGGTCGCTATTAGAAGGGAACGGAGCCCATCCGTCTTGGAGCCAGCAACTTGTAAATAGATTGTTTGCTTCCGTTAATTCTTTGTGCAATTAAGTTGCGCGAGGTTTTTTAAACTCAGATTTGGGTTACGCCACCTTAAATCTCAAAACTTGGTGTGGAAGACAAATAAACATTGAAAACGCTGCAGGAACCGTTCCAAATTGAAGTAACAGTCAAACATAAAAAAATGCAAAAGCAATTGGAATTGATGTAGGATGTTATATAAATATCCCCACTTACGAGTACATGTCTCTCTTTCCAAATGTGAATGACAGAGACATGAAAGAAAAGCGACATCATTGAGACAAATTCTGTCATTAAAATACAACTGACAATGCGGAGCAGGGATTAAATGGCAGAATGCGTTTTTACCAACTTATTACTCGTACATGTCATCCAACAGTCCCTTTGCGTTATTTGATAACCAAGTGTGTGTGAACCCGACGCACTGATAGTAATTTGGAACGCTCGTGGCCCAGCGACGCCCGCGAACCGCGTGCGGTATGCGAGGTTAAGCAATGTGGGCGCAGGTCAGTTCTTGGATGGGTGACCGCTTTGAGTGGTTACTAACTGAGCGCTCCCGTGGTTTGGAAGGCACATTAAGCCGTTGATCCCGGCTGTTGTCTATGACAGCAGTCGTTAAGCCACGTTAGAGGCCTCCGGGCGGCTTGAGAACTTCTAACAGTCAAGTTGCCCACTCACTTGGCAAAGGGGGGTCGAAGTTGCACCACGTCCGTAGGGAGTACCCACTGTTACCCTACACGTGACCCCTGGGTGGTGCTAAAAGTGCAACAAAACTGGCAACCGTACTTGTCTTGTCTTCTCGAAGATCTCACGGTTCGAAAACAAATGCCATAAGATTAATAATAAACTGATAGTAAAATGCGATTGATGATAAGGATAAATTTTTAGTTGTTTACCAATGCATTTGAACAGTTGCACGTTGTTAATGCTGCTGACCAAATTATGTTAAGGATTTTGGTGCTAACAGACCATATCTACAGATTTAAGACACCATAACCTAACCAGGCCGGTGCTTGTTCGTGCAAGCAAGCAAGAAAATGCTTTTAAAGACAATGTTACGTTCACTTTACCTAAAGAGCTAATGCAGCTCGGTAAATCATAACGAGTAATTTCGAAGTTGGTAGAAGTTCAATTTGGGAACACCAACCGTTGCCAAGTAGTGTTTGGAAAGATTTTAGTTTTAAGTGGTGAAAATTGGTGTTTTACAGGACATTATTCTGACGCTTTGTTTTAAGGAGTTACACGTGAATAATGGTTGGTAGCCATTTTACTTTAATACACAGCGGCGTTCGTGGCCCAGCGGCACCCACGTACCGTATGTGAAGTTAAGCAACGTCGGCTGAGGTCAATTCTGGGATGGGTGACCGCGATGAGTGGATACTAACAGAGCGCTCCCGTGCTTTAGGAGACACACTAAGCCGTTGATCACGGCTGCTGTCTATTATGACAGCAGTCGTTAAGCCAAGTAAGAGGCGAACTTCTAAGACTCAAGTTGCCCACTCACTTGACAAGCCCAAGCTGGTGTTGCGAGTGTCCATGTCCATGGGTGTCGTTAATCGCGTACCATCAGGCTATTGCAGACAAATAGCCTGATGGCAAGCGATTAACGTTTGCCTCCTATATCATAAAAAAGCCGAATAATACGTACTTACACGTAAGTTCTAGTTTCGCTCGCTTTCGTAAAAACTAGCGCCTAGTAGCGGACCCCGGGCATCCTTTAGGATGTAACAGTACTGGGTTATGGATGATGAGATGACACAGGTAGCCCATTACACGCTGACACGTCAGAGTAAAGTGGAGAAAAAAGATTAGGAAGGCATAATAATAAACGAGGAGAGACAGTTATTCTAATTACTGCCCATCCCTTGTCATTCATGAGACGAGGCCTGTGCCTGGGGTGATGACGTAACATTTTCGAGCGTGCGTAAAGTAGATTTTAATGTCATTTTCAAGACTAAAAATGACTATCTACCTGTCCTAAGTTTGACACGCTACGTAATCTACTAGCAGGACAGGATAAATTCCTTCCACATCCACGCACTGTATACAGTCAATAATTTGATTTCTGAGCCACTTGGTACCTTGTGGCAGTGGCAATAGTATGAGATCTCTAGCAGCTTTCATATTGTTTTTCTCTGTGACAAGGTACGAGGTGGCCCAGAAATCAAATTGGTTACGACTACGTACGAGTATGTAGGACGATAAAAGCAGCCTACTTTGCTTAGTTGATCAGTTTATGATGGATAGAATCTGAGATTCTTAGGGATATTCAAGAGCCTAATATAACCTTGTCATGACGTGGTTTTCTTCTGATGTGTCCCACATTAACCTCTTCACTTATCACTTTCAGACTCATAAGAATGTAAAATAGATATAGGTATAATGTGACTATGGTCATAAAACTCAGTCATTCATCCAGCTTTACTACCAAACCAATAGTAAAAAGCATTACTTTTCCATAGAAACTGGCCGTAAAACTAGTCCGGTCAACCGTAAAGTTACAGAGTTGCAAATAGAATTGCGAAAAACAATCAACACGGTTCGAATTCACACTTCGGACAGTTTTTGTGAGGCATTACATCGATTGGTACCATGCTGTGCTTTATATTCACAAAACTACTTCCACCAGCCAGCTCTGACCTCTATGTTCACAACAACAATGCGTATGCAAAGTGGTCAGCTATACTGGACGTTGAAAGCTGGGTGTGAATTGGCCTGTAAGTTAAGACTTGGTTAAACCACAGACTGGTTAATGGTGTCAAGTTGTCAACTGACAATTACAAGGCTGTTCCTGCTTGATGTAACTGGTTGATACTAGTTTTTACTGCATTTAGCAAAGTGTTGGGAAATTGTAAGATTGAACGGTGCGAAGAAAATTTGTTTAGTAGGAGTCTCACGGTACCGTGAAGTGAAAAACTTCCATATGCAACAAAGTGATTAGTTATGAGGTATATGAACATATATACATATTGAATACCAGCTATGCATTCAGAAGTTAATGCAATGGTGAATCACTACAAAATGTAGAACTGCCACAGTTGACGATATTGGTATAATGTAGACAGAATATCTCTCCTTAGTACGTGATATTGAAGACAGTTTCAAAGAAAACCAACCAACGGAACAGGAAAAGAATGAAAACAGAGTAACTATAATAAATTAAATGCAAACAAGCAAAGTGTACTAAGAACTGGTAAACTGTGTAAAGTCACAAAGGTATCCAACGAAGAAAATATCATAATGATATTTTCCGAAGTCGGTATCAAACACGACAATAGGACACATTATGAAACGAAATGATTTCCCCAGAGACCGGGAATATTAAATGTCGATTAAATAAGTACCCGGTTTAACAATAATTGGCATCGAATAGGGAAATTAAATGACAAATTACGGTACATCATTATTATAGATTTTTATGTTTTTTACATTACCTTCCAATTCAAATGATTACAAAATAATGGAGGAAAGCTGGATAGAAAGATAGAAGAAAGAGAGAGCTGGCTTTTAATCGGCTCTATTGAAAATAATGTATAGTCGAGTTTTAATTACATAAAATCTCACTAGATGGCGTTGTATCTACTGTGGTTTTACAACGTGTTATCGCGATTTTGCTTAGAAAAGGAAGCTTATTTTCGAAACTAGACTTCCAATTATAAGGATCTGAATCAAAACGACAGACATCAATTACATTTTCGTTTCTGTGACGAACCATTTTCTTTCACGCTCTCCAGGGTTGGTCAATTATCACCATACCATATCAGCCAAAGGACGTCCACTGCTGGACATAGGCCTCCCCCAAATTCACGGGGGGTATATGCCATAATCGCCACGCTTGGCATGCGGGTTGGCGATCGCAGTATCTCCACCGCACTCCAGGGATGCTGCTGCCCATCCACCGGTGGTCTTGGTCGTAGTTTTAGGACATACCCGGGTCCAATTCCGAAGATTGTCAATTATCACCCGCATCACTAAAATTATGATTGACATTATTTGACAAATTTGTCTAGAAGTTAAACAAGCACGACAAGTTTTTTAACTAGACCTAATTTAAAGTGGTCGTAATATATTTGTTTTTTCCTCCCACATTGCAGATTGTACCCAGAGCCCTGTTTCATGGTTCATGAAGCTGGAATTTTACACGTCTCAACTGGTAACACTGACTACACTGAGGCGCTGGGCCAAAAGCGAGTGACCAGTGTTGCCAGTTGAGTAAGTCGTAACTGTAGCTTCGTAAAATGGGCCATAGCCTAACGATATCTCAAGGAGAACGTAAAAATTCTCTATGTAAGTAATAGGCCATTAAATGCGTAATAAAACAAGTGACGAATCCCAGAAGAATCGTCCTTGAAACACCCTAGCGTCAAGTGGTGGGTGGGAATAATGACGTCATAAGGAAATTAGTATTCACACGAGACAGAGAGTAAAACAAGACACAACAAATGAGGTAAAAGCACCTTTACAAAATAAGGACAGAATTATTTATATATTTAATTAACGAAAAGCTTTCGTAAGACTCGCTACAATTTCTTGGCTTCAAAACAACGCAAGCACAAAAGGAGAAACAGTGTGAGGCACTAGTTGCAAAGAGGTGGGGTGCCACTAACAGAGTCGAAAAAAACCTACTTTCTTTGAATAACTGAGATCTCGAATAGAAATGGAAGATTATGTTAGTTTTTTATAAATTATTTTTGCTTGACTGGCATTACAACTGAATGCTTTACCCTTTTTTATTCCTAAATGAGTTTTTTTGAAATTGAGGGGAACTGCTTAAGTAAGTGCGATTAATGAGTTCAATGAGAACGGAATAGCGAGCATAATCATATTATGTCAATGAGAGTTGAAGCCAATGTACTTATATCCGCATAAAATGTTTCATATATATATTTTTAACAACATCGTTATAATAATAACATTATACTGGGTATCTTCTGTAGGTACTACCGTTACCATTTTGATCTGGATTCATAATCCTTCTTATTTTTAACCTATGACATTTATTAACATCGTGAAGCTTTAGAGTTCAGACATTTATTTCACAGCTTCGAAAACAAAAGCTCAGGTCATTGACTGGTGTTCGTAATTTAGCATGTCTATTTTGCACAGTGACCAAAAAACAGGTGTTCAAATGATGGAGATGCTGGGATTAACATGGACACTTTCGAAAAAGGATTACTTTTATTTTATCTCACACAACACTAATCAATTACAAAATCAACACCAAAGACTTTAAACAGGACTGGGTAGAATGGTACAGCAAGCCAGGACGCGTTTTTGGTGGAGCCCTAAGACATTTCTTTGGGAAGCAGTATGTGCCCAACAGTGGGATTCTAGATTCAGAACTGATGACGATAACTGCAAAACCGATAAAAACCTGTTAATCAGCCAAGGGAATACAGAGTCTGACGACTGAGTTGCGCAACAAGCATGATGAGGTAAATTGTAAAATCGCAAACTAGTCTAGTAATCCAAAAGTTACAGCGACATGATAGGTACTATCGCCCAACGCTACGGGTTCTAGGATTATGTTCGAATGCACTTCACAGCGTTCTCTATTTAAATTATCTACCAATAGAAACGGCCAGCCTGCAGACGATTTAGTTGAGAAAGTGTGAACCCGTAGCGTTGGCCGATAGTACATACAATTGCTAGTTTATGTGATGTGATAGAGACAGGATGCCATTTAAAGAATTATAAAAAAACCTTGCAGCACCACTCTCTAGTCAGACTCTATGCTTACAAATAAATAATAAACAATACCCTGTCTCGTAAATGTGAATGCAAATTATGTTGATCCTGTTAATCGACATTTAATGTCCTCGGTCTCCGGGGAAATCATTTTGTTTCATTCCGCCCCATTGTCCTGTTCGAATTAAGATAGTAAATGAAAAAAGCGTAAGCAACAACAGAATAGGAGAATCTGGTTTGTAAATGCTAGTTCATTATGTGAACGATTTAATAGTTTTAGTTACGTTACAATACATTTCGATCAACAAAACCACGAAGCACAAATTAGGATAAAGCGTTTACCTCCATTTGCTCCCTAGCTCAATCACTTATAATTTTGGTAAAGTTATTTAACTGCGATTAGACTTAAACAAGACATACGCATAGCCTTAAAGGCATTTTCAAAACTATTCGTGGAATTTAGTTTTCGCACAAGGGAGCGAAATACACTGTGTACCACAACATAGCAGGAGTTTATTGAAAAACGTTATACTTAGTTTTCTTTTCTTTATGATTGCAAACAAGCACACGGCCTACCTGATGATAAGTAGATACTTCAGAAGAATCAGAAGCACGTAAGAGCTCATGTCATAAGAGTGAATAATAAAACATAATTTTTAAGAAAAAAAAACCGACTTCAATGGGGGAATCCGGTGAAAGATTATTAATCTTAGATGGTGCACTCTTAGATTCCATACAATAAAATACAAAAATGGCTATAAGTATGTTTATAATGGTAGAAGACTAAGTACCCTCAATTCCTCATGAAATCATGGAAAAACCTTGCTTGCTTGACAAACAAAACGAAGAGAACAAATCGCCAAACGTGAACTACGCGTCGTTGAAGAGTTCCGTTCTGATCATCATCAGCAGTTCACTTCATCCACTTTTATGAATGAAAATGCTTGATTAGTTCATGAAAATACTAAAATCACTATTTGTGTGCCTTTCACATTTGAGGAGTTTCCTCGATTCCTAATGGATCCCATCATCAGAACTCGAGCATGACAAAAATCAATCGTGAAAATAGAACTTGCTTAACAAACACAGCTAGAAGGACAAATCGCCAAACGTGAACTTTTCGTCGTTGAAGAGTTCTGTTCTGATCATCATCAGCAGTTCCACTTCATCAAATGTCACATTTTTGTATGATAATGCTCGATTTGTTGATAAAAACCCAAAAATCACTATATGTTTGCCTTTAAGATTTGAGGAGTTCCCTCAATTTCTCATGGATCCCATCATCAGAACTCGAGCATGACAAAAATTAATCGTGAAAATAGAACTTGCTTAACAAACACAGCTAGGAGGACAAATCGCCAAACGTGAACTTTTCGTCGTTGAAGAGTTCTGTTCTGATCATCATCAGCAGTTTCACTTCATCCAATGTCACATTTTTGGATGCAAATGCTTGACTTGTTGATAAAAAAAATAAAAAATGTTCCCTAACATTTATCCCATCATTAGAACTGCCTTTTGACAAAAACGGGACCAACAAGGATATATATACATACAATCAAAAAAAGAATTTTTCAAATCGGTTAAGAAATGACGGAGTTATGGAGTAACAAACATTAAAAAAAAAAAAAAAAAATAACCTCCTCCTTTGAAATTTTGAAGTCGGTTAAAAAAGTGTGAAGAAACGTTTTGTTTCGGAATCGGACATAAAGTCCTTCGAATTGAATTTTATGAGTAAAGTTAGTAGAAGAAATACTTCGCTCCTTCGCTGATATTCGAAAGTGCCATAAAATTCCTCTCCGCTCATACTTTAACAGATTAAAGCCAGGCTATGTTGTTTTACAATACTGTATGCGATTAAGATTTTTTTGGGACATTCCTATACATATAAAGACGACTGTATCTTACTGAGAATGGCGTCCAGGAACATTTCATTATAATCCACCCAGCGAAGTAGTCAACTGACTTGGGCGACAAGCAAGACATATCGTTTGTCTTTAGCTTGGTCGGTTAATTGTCGCTCTCACTGAGACCTCGGCGAGCAAAAATTTTAAGTGTTCCGACTAAAACGGGAAACCAGTAAGTGTTCCCATAAATCCGCGTTGGAAAAACATCGGTGGCGTTACGTTAATTTGACTTACGGACCAGCTTTTAAAAGGAAATTATGTTGCACTCAATGAAATTATGAACGTTTCTGCAGTTCTTGAGAATGGAGAGTTTTTTAAGTTTTTGCGAAAATGTTTGAGCCCTAAAAACCACATTAAAAGTTGATTATTGATAACTGTTGTGCGTAAGCACGTCATAGAAACGAAAACCATTTGCGCAAGATATTGTACAATAACAACACAAGTTATTGTACAATACAATAACATATATGAATAATTTGCTTTATTGTTTCGCTTTTAAAAGGAAACCGTGTTCTATTTGAGAAAAAATCATGCTTGGAGAGTTTTCTAAAATTTTTTCGGTATTTTGAGGGATTGCAATTACCAAAAAGTTTTGCTTTGGTAGTATATAGCACAGAAACAACAACATCTTTATGTTTTTTTTTACTTACAGACTTTATTAAGAAAACTGAGACATTTATGAAGTTCACCCACTCAATGAAATTATGAACGTTTTTACAGAGTCCATTAAAAAATCTTTGCATTTTATTATACTTATGATTTTTCTTTTGATGTTCTTATCAGAAAACATTCAGAAACTAACACGTGACTTAGGCGACTTCCTGACTTGGCGGGGCGGAAGCGATATGTCATAGGTATCTTACCATGAGGTTACCGATGTGAGATTTCCTCACTTGACGAAATACTGACAGTAAAACGTTTGCGCAGTAGTAATACCATGCGCAGAAGTGGGGCAGTATTGCATTAGTATCGGTTGACACTGACAGCTGACAGTTTTTTTCATATCGTACCGCTTCCGCATCGACAAATCAGGAAGGCGCCTTAGGAGGTAGGAACCTATGTAACACTCTTCATTTAGATTAATTTCTATTTTTCGTTTTTTTATGGGAAAATTACGTTTCTTATGGTCATTTAAATGTGACGGCAACAAGCTATAAGAGTAAGATATCCAAAATATATACTTTACTTTACTTTACTTTAATAAGCAATCACCGGTAAGCTATCCGATTTACATTCAACCATGAATAAACAATTTCCACATATCAATAGACAAAAATTAACATCCAAATGGCAAAATAAAAGCTCTCAAGGCGTTATTTACAATTTCACATAAATATAACTCATCGAGTAACCTATACATTTGAATATTACCTTAATGAATACCAGCAAAGCAATCAAAAATAATAAACGACAAAGAACAAAAGAGTCTCTTTGTTACAGCCTCTTCAACATAAAACAAGATGTCATTTTTTTCATGTCATAACTTGAAGAGAATAAAAAGCAATACCGAACGCCTAAAGATAATTGAATTTCAATTTACGACACCCTTATCGACACACGTTAAATTATACGATAATGAATAATCTAGAATCGATTCTCACCTTTTGATAAAGTGGAGGCATAAAGAACCTAATACCTTCATGTTAAAAGGACTGGCTGAAAAGTCAAGATAACAGAAGTGAAACATTTGTACAGTCTTTTGTTTATCGTGCGATTCGAAATTTGAATTAAAATATTTGAAATTGTGTTCCAGGTTATCAAGATTCGTTATTAGGGTAACGAAACAGAAATATATGTGATAATACTGATAATGTCGACTAAGAAGTTTTAACGAAGAAAGTTATTTATTTTTAATTGTTTTGTGCACGAATTAATGATAACGATAGATAAATTTAATGAGAAAAAGCAAGCAAATTACGTAACTTTTGAAACAGATGTGCGTGAGCTTTGTCACGTCACGTCACACGTTTAAAGTCGAAATTTATGTAAGATTAAATTAAAACGTGGCAGTTTCAGCGCACCGACCTCCTGTTCAAAGTTACTAACTGGGGCTTACCAATGGTATGATAAAAAAAGGTTTCACGGAACCCCCATGACGAGACCGACTCGAGCTTGCCCAGTTGCGTGACTTATCGGGGACAAAAATACAAGTAGCGCGTTGCTGCTAAATATTTATAAATAGTTTTTACGTGGGCTTATGCGCAAGGGATTTATTTGTAGATGATGCAAAGCGTATGAAATATAAAGAAAGATAAATACTAAGCAGAAGGAATAGTGGTGTTTACATACATGTATACTATGGGAGCGTACCGGGTGCGTGTGCGAGGTTACGCAATGCCGGGCGGGGCCAGTCCTTGGATGGGTGACCGCTTTAAGTGGTTACTAACTGAGCGCTCCCGTGGTTTGGAAGGCACGTTACGCCGTTGAGCCCGGCTGCTGTCTATTATAGCATTCGTTAAGACAAGTTAGACGCCTTCGGGCGGCTTGAGAACTAAGTCAAGTTGCCCACTCACTTGACAAGCCTAATCCCAATAAGGTCTAGTTTCCCCTATGGGTTGGAAGGTCAGATGGCAGTTTGCTTCCGTAAAAACTAGTGCCTACGCCAATTCTTGGGATTAGGTAGCGGACCCCAGGCATCCTTCAGGATGCAACCTGTACTGGGAATAAAGGATGACTTTATTCCCAGTACACAGTATACAGGTGGAATTGGAACGACAAAACTGGGTCCTGTAACACAGGGTTTCCTAGCTCAGGTCACAGGGTCGTGTTTCATATTGTAATGTTGCCCTTATACAGTAAACATTTTTCTTTTTTTTTTTCATTCACTGTAGACCGTTCCGTGTCGTTGTGTTCCGGCCCGTTTTTTATGACAGCAAACGCAACGGCCGGCGCATTTCTCTAGAAGAAAACGATGACATGGGTGTAATCAATTAATCATCCTAGATTGTACAGACAACCTGATAAACGACGAACTTCACGAGTCCATAATTTACGCCTCAAACTTGGCGGGTATGTGCAAAATTAATTCCCACGCAATATTTAAATTGTTCCCCGTACATTATGAAGTTCGTCCATGCATAAAATTAGAGGTGGATTTACGCGATATCGAACGAAGTTAGTTTACGCTGAGTTTTATTAATTAACCGATTATGATGCACCTGCGGAACTAATTAACAAGGAAGGATACATAAATAGTTACACGAGGTAACGTAATAAAGCTAGAACATCAACGTCACCTGTCATCATACAGGATGATTTCAGTGTCGTGATCATGAATCAGTTCTTCGATTTAGTATGTGTTAATAAAATAAAAAAAATACAAAAATCGAAAAAAAAATGCAGTGACACAGAACAAATTAAATTAATTTGTAATTTATTTCGATGACACAAATACTAGTAAGTATTCTTTCCCATGAAAATCGGAAAAACAAAAAGAGAATTATTTTAGTTATAAACCTTCATATAAATATATAAACGTCCAAATAAATGTTAATCTACATAAAAACCATCTCACAAGCGACAAAGCTAAATAAAAACATTGTAACATCGAAACTCATATCTAAAGCACCAACCCACTCGCTTTCAACTTACTATTACAAGTCAGCCTTATCAAAATGACATTTATATCGGCTTTATATGGCAAAAAATATTTACCACCTTAAAACTGGTCGTAAGACCAGCTATGTGCACAACGCGTCTTGAAATACCTCATCTCTCGAGTCCAGTATAACTTGAACCTCTTTTCTTGGGAAACATGCGTGATCTCTCATCAGAGTTCCACTGGTTAGCTTGGAAGAGGGTTGTAGGTAGGTGTGAATAACTCAGGTTAAGAATACGTTCGTTCTGTATATGGCATCATATTAAATGACAGGGTTCTGTAGAATAACTAGTCGCTTCCCGTGGCGTTGCGTGTGTGTAATTAGTTTTAAGACTTGTGTTTCCGGTTTTTGTATTAGTTACCTATAGTGTCACACAGTGAGAAAGAAGGTTCGTTGGTGTCGGGGCAATAAGTATAGTAATCAAATATAAAAATAATTTTCATAGTTGTTCTTCAACACCTTATTGCAATAGACCAACACGCGTAGTAATTATTTTAAGTCAACTTTTGTAACAAAGTATACGACGACCACTTTGGCCTTGTTGGTATTGGTAGTGACCCTGCCTACGAACCCGGAGGCGGGTTCAAACCCCGGTCAGGGCATTATTTGTGTATAATTACCACGAACATTTGTTCCTGAGTCTTGGATGTTATCTATGTATTTAAGTATGTATTTATATAATATAATACAAGCTTTGCTTAGTTTGGAACTAGGTTGATTTGTGTAAGATTGTCCTGCAATATTTATTTTTAATTTATTCTTCCATTCAAATGTCGATTTGAAACTTATTCTCCGTCGAAAAATACAGTTAGGAACGATATATACATATGTACAATAAACTATGAATCAATAACCCCCTAATGGTCGCGAATTACCAAACCTGACAAAAACCCTAAAAAGGCGATGAATAAATTTCACAAACATGAACCCAGAATTACCATTTGCGCTCTTATCTGGCTAAAAGCGTATTACTCAATGTCGGCACTACCACTTAAAACGAAGTTTATTGTAAAACTCGTTTTATCAGCAAAAATATATCTTTTAACAATGCGAGTGGTTTATCAATGTGTAAACAGCTGCTTTTAGACTTTTTCTGTCTGTCCGTCCGTGTGTCACAGCCGATTTACTCGGAGACTATGAGCACTACAATTATGAAATTTGGTAGGAAGGTGTACCTATGCTATAAACCGCTATAGAAATATGATGTGAAATTACGAAAAAAATATTAAACTGGGGGGGCACCTCATATATGTATGTAACAGGGGGTTCAAAAGAGGTGTCGGTACGGAACCCTTCTTTGTGCGTGGTCCGACACGCACTTGGCCGCTTTTTCAAAATGTTTTTGAATTGAAGTTCCGTTACCCATTAAGGCAAAGCGTTACTTTCAATTCAACCCTTAGTTAGTTTTGATTTTTGGGCATTAGGCGTGGCTTTCAAATGTCATTCAATGTCAATTAAAGCGTGTCACTTTCCAAAACTTCTCAAATTGCGGAGCGTAGATTAAACTGCAGAATAATTAATAAAACAGTCGACTACGATTTGCACCTTATTACAAACTAATACCTAAGATGCAAAAATGTGTACATCTCTTTGTAGTCGACTGTACCAACTTTTTTTTTTATAAAATAGGAGGCAAACGAGCAGACGGTTATTGCCATCCATGGACACCCGCAACACCAGAGGGGTTGTAAGTGCGTTGCCGGCCTTTAAGATGGAAGTACCTACGCTCTGTTCTTGAACGTTTCTTTTCTGTAACTTACGTACAGAACACTGTCTAACAAAACAAAATGTTTGACAGAGAAATTCAAAACATGGCATCCCGCTCCGCGCTCGTTGCATAAGGCGAAAGGTAAGGCAAGCTGTTTCCATACAAACTTTTTGCACGTTTTTCGTCGTTTGTTTTTGCGCTACACTTATTAATTTTGGTCAATATGCTATTTTTTTTGTTAGCTATGACATGATGTTTTATTCTTTTTAGTTTTTTTTTATTATAATTTTATTGAAATTAAGCAAGATTACAACATTAAGTTCTGCGTATATCGATTATGTTCAATCAAAACATAAAATTAAATGCTGTAGTGCCAAAACTAACGAATAAAACTTGCACAACGTTTTTATGGAGAAAGTCTTGCACTACCCTTCCCTTCGCCTATCATCTATATCGGCACCCCGGGCTTGAGAGCTGACTAGTCGAGGTTAGCCGAAAGTAACACGAGGAACAGGCCTACCTAGAGATCTCCAAATAACAGCGCAGAGTGCGGTCGAAGTGTTTTTTTTAATACCATATAACCCAAACATGTTTAACGCCAACACAGATAACTGATCATTCGTGACCCTTATTAAAATGAGCATAAAGTGCACAATGGTCAGTCAGTTAAGGAGGCCACACAAGCGTAATTTTTAGCGTTATTTGAGCGACATTAGTCGACGTTGTGACTATCACCGAAATTTTCGGTAGTATGGCGACAATCGAAATAACGCACGCCACTCGGCGTAAGTCGGCTAGAAAATTCTTGAAAATATATAGGGTAAATTATATTAATAATGCATTCGGGGAATATTTTATTGATTTTTACACACTTAATTTGGCGAAAACTTTTTATTTTTGTTTGGTAATAAATGCGAAACCCTAATTTTTAAATCATAATTACAGTGTTTTTCTTTTTTAGATAAGTATATTTACATAATTTTCTTAGAAGTGTTCACTAAAAAAACATTGTGCGTAACAAAAATGTTTATTAAGTTACACTTATAACTTATGTATTAGGTATTGTAAGTAAACATGAACAATATCAACATGCACGATATTAAAACAGTTATATTACCATCTTATATCAAATAATGTGTCTAATAAAGTTAGTACAGTAAGGAACAAAAATAAGTTAACACTTTTAAATCGTATTCCATTGTGAAAAGGTGAGGTGGTTGCCCGTGCGGTGCAGGGTTAGAATAGCACCACCCCCTTTCTTCCGTTGGGTGTCGTAAGTCGACTATGGGAACCAGATTGAAGTGTGTTGTGGGCGATGTGCTAGCAACCTGTCAATGCAATATCACATTTTCTCCATCTATAAACCTACAATTGATAGGATTGTCACTGAAAATATATTTTCATGTGTTCTGCCTACCCCTTTTGGGAACATAGGCGTAAGTTTATGTATGTCTATATGCTAAGGTGGAAAGTGTTAACTTACTTTTGCTCTTGACTATACATAGTAACATTTTTATTCCCAGGCATAAAGTTATCAAAAATACAACAATATTTTATGTAAAAATAACTAACCAACTAAAAAAAGTTGTAAAACCCCTGTCATTTTTTACGTTTATTCTATATCACAAAAACAGCTTAACCGATTTTGATCAAACACACAAATCATCGCTAGAAAACCTGCTTTCAAATAAAATAAACCGCACTCAAATTGGTTCATCCGTTAAATAGCTACGGTGCAACAGACAAGACACACAAATACACAGAAACACAGAATACACACGTTAAACATGTAACACGCCGCTTTTGCGTTGCGTCGGGGGCTTAAAAATAGAGAGCAAGCTTTCCCTTAAAAATTAAAATACAATTAGTAGACACCATATCTCTTAATAACACAAGTATTTGGCCTTATGTTAATGTGACCACGCTTTTAAGATACCGGAGCCACTCTCCACATGTCCAACATGTCATACATTATGCCAGTCTATATATTATGCAAATACTGGGAGATAAATTCAAAATTCATGGACACTATACATTAAGGTCAGTCAGGGAACCTTTTACGTTGGCATATTATATAAGCGTCATATATACTTAATATATTTTAACATACATAATCATGCCCATATTCCTAAAAGGGGTGGGCACAGCACACGAAATTTAACTTAGGTACGGTGACGCTTCGAGCTATTTTAGATGTATAGGTAAAATTGGACAAAATGTGATATTACTGTGATAGGTAAGGTTGACTGGTAAAGAATTCTTAATGGCATTAAGTCAGCCTTTTGTACTATAAGGTTTTCTTTTATCCAATAACGATTAAATAAATAGGTTTAGGTATGTTATCGCCTTCATCACTTTCCTATTCTTATAATTGACTTTTACGATACCCATGAAAATAATAGTGGCTGGCTGACTATACAAGCCTACCAACGGAGGCAGCGTCACTAGTAGTGACCGAAGCTAGGGGTCCAGGGTTCGAATCCCGGCCAGGGCATTATATGTGCATTTAGCACGGATTTTGTTCTTGGGTCTTGGATGTTCTCTATGTATTTATCTATATACGTATGTATATCTCGTCCTCTAGTACCCATAGTACTTATTTTGGGACTAGGTCGATTTGTCTAAGATTGTCCCTCAATATTATTATTATTATTATTTTAATTCGAGGTTTTATTTATTTGAGGATTTGTTGTATTGACACCTAGAGACAAATGTAGGACCTGCACTCATTTTGTTATTACGAAACCTTTTAGTCCATGAATGACTTAATCGTTAACAGAATGAGTTGAAATCGCCTCTACGATAACCTAATTCTTATATTTATATGTATATCTTAGGCATTCACATCTAAAAGAAACATAATGATATTTACATAATTCGATTCGCGACTTACGATTTTCAGGAGGCAGATAGTCACATTTCTTGGTCAAAGTACTCAGCCGCTTAAATCAGCTTGAAATGGTTTTTTATTGATTTGTATTTCTATTTTAGTCATGAGACTCATGAGTCTACTCAATTATCTGTTAGTAGGTTGCTCAAATATATTATAATATTATTATGTATGTACCTAGTTTAGTGTAGTTTTAGTTTTACGCTCGCTGTTACTTTTAATCATGCTCTGAATACATATTTTGGATAGCATTGAAATCAATACCTTCGAACTATTCTTTATTATTATTATTTTTCTGTCAATGAATGTTGTCTGTTTTGTGTGCCTATTAAATAAATAAATAAAAACACTGTACTTCCGAACTTTTGTGCATTGCACAAAATTCAAAATCGCATACATATTAACGCGCTGACCGTACCTAGGTCCTAGATCCAATTTACCCCATCCCCGGCTGCGCCCCTGAATATATACGAGCCACTTGACAAGATCTTACGACACCTTACATTGTAATGCCGCTGACGTGTTTTGAATTTATCCAGGTTATTTTCATTATGACAGTGAATTTGTAGAGCAGATTGCGTGAGCTGTGTTGCGGTTTATATGTATTTATGTTTTTGTACAAGAAAATCCTGGCTATCCGCGTGTGATTTGGTCCGCGTAGCGTAGAAACATATGTTCACTACTATTTGATTATATTGATATTGACAACATAAAAATAAACTATATCCACCACCACCACCATATCAGCCCTAGGACGTCAACTGCTGGACATAGGCCTCCCCCAATTTCATGGGGGGCAAATGCCATAATCGCCACGCTTGGCATGCGGGTTGGCGATCGCAGTATCTCCACCGCACTCTAGGAATGCTGCTGTCCATTCCCCGGTGGTCTTGGTCGTAGTTTTAGGACACACCCGGGTCCTAATAAACTATATAATTAACTGAAAATTAACTGAGTATACAATTATAAATATTAGAAATAAAAAAACTAATAATAGAATTAATTAGAAAATTAAATTAAAAAAAAAAAAAAAAAAATTATTGGCGGACAATCTTACATAAATTGACCTAAGCTTTGCTTAGCTTGGGACTAGGTAGATACTATGCTATGGAAGCTAGTACCATGGATTTTAGGGAAAGATATACATATGTAGTTATATATATACATATAGATAAATAACGATATGATTACTTAAACACATAAAAAATCCACGACTCAGGAGCTCATCACACAAATAAATGCCCTGACCGGGATTCGAACTTGGGACCTCCAGCTTCGCAGGCAGGGACACTACCAACTATGCCGAAGTGGTCGTCAATTTCAAATATAACATGAAATTCTCATCCACTTTGCTGACGTTGAATTAGGATGCGGTCTTAACGTCAGCGACCAGCGGGGATGCGAGCGGGCGCTCATACATTCGAGAGGGTTCAGTGTCCAGTCCGCGGCCTTAATGATAACCACAGATGGCCTTTGGAACTCCTCAATTATGTGGGTGCTTCACAGATTCCGATGAGATTTCGCTGACGTTAACAAGTTGACAGGTCACAAAATCGGCTATATCGCAAGCTATCATTAAAACACCTTAATTGAACATAACCTTGGTTAGTTACTGCAACATTGACGTCATAATAACACCAATCTCGCGTATTGTAAAACAAAATTGTTACGTCAAAGTTTTTCCAGCTTATTCTTTCACAACCCTTATAAAATTAAAGTGTTCAAAGTACAATCAACGTTATAACCTGCGGTGTAAGGTTCTATTTAAAATTAACGATGCAATGATCATAAAAAAGTGACCAAATTAGTCGAGCTAATATAAAATTTTACCTTATTATGGAGTTCTGAATAGATTTACGATGGTTAGGGAACAGGGAACTGTGTAATTGGCAGAACGGCATGCCAAGCGAAACGGGTTCGAGTCCGATTGGGGCAATTTTGTAATACGACAGTGGTAAACAGGCACACAGACCGCTGATTAGCGCCGTAGCCTATGGACACTGGTAGCTGCCAAGGAGTCAAATTTCTCTTTTTTTATCGAATCAATCACGTTTTCCATCAATATTAATCCTCCATAATATATTTCTGCAAAGTACTGTAATCCTTAACAAGCACCATAGCGTAGCGTCATACTAATAATACTATGAAAAAAGCGCGGTCCATTATACATGTAATTAAATAAATTTGAACCCTATATGTAAACAAAGAGGATTGATTTTTAATAAATTCACAATCTAACAACGGTCCAAAAAGGTCCACGTCCTTTGTATCCAAAATCGAAACTGAAACAAAACACGACCAGTTTTGAATGGCTCTTTAAAAACCTGTATTGCAGGGATCACTTCCTGCACCCTTATCCATTTAAAATCCATCCTTATTTTTCTACACTAAGACTCAATTTTGAACACACTACCCTTAAAATTTATTGTATAAGAGCTACTTGTTCAATAAGCAACCTTAATTCGTCGTAACAAGACACCAGTTAGAACAAACTACACTTCAAACTCATAATGCAGGTGCTCTTACACCCATAGTTTTAAGGTTGATTATCGTGTACACTAGTGCATTGTTCCGTGCGGGTGGTAAGGTGTTAGTGTAATATGTTTCTGATGCGTTTTTAATTTGGGCCTCGTGTGAACTCCTGCGCACTGATAGATACATTACTGAGCCATTAGATCCAAAACGACTTATGTTCATGGGGAATAGATATGACACAACATCCTTTTTGGCAACGCTAGGCCGTAATCGGAGTTTAAGTTTATCAACGTTGTGTCTATTTGTATAAGGTAGATATTTGTTTACATTTTTATGAACTATGAAAAAGTTTATATTTTTGTTGGTTTACATGCATCCGTGCAAATGTGTAAAATTAGGCTGTGTGCTTTTTGTCAAAACACTTCAGCTGAAAGTGTTTACTTTTTAAGGCTGAATTTGATATAACAGGAATAAGGACCCTAATCTGACGTTAATTCTAAAAAAATATGGCCTAATGTTGCTATAAACTTTATTTTCCGTATAATCGCGGCCAATGATGTTATGACACATCCGAAACGTCGAGGGAGCACAAATATGTAATGTTAATTTAACAGTACATGATTAAATGCCATTTACTAACTTTGGCGTAAAACAAGACTTTGTCCTGATTTTTTTACCATTTATAAACATACCTATAATACATAACTATACTTAAAAAACTCATTGGTACATACGTGCCAGGATTCCAACCTACAACAGTCGTTAAAAACCCCACGCCTGAACCACTCATCTACCAATTCTTAATTCGAATTGGGAGCTGAGTGATTCAGGGATATATAAAAAAAACACTTAAAAATCTCGACAATAGTCCACACTGAAACCTTTAAACAAACTCCTAAACGAAGTAGACAAATGGCACGTTTCACAACACAATACCCTCGCAAAAGACTCCAACTATTCTAAGTTGCTTGCTTTTAATTAAACTCCCAACATTTCCACTCTAAAACATACCTTCTCTTTAAAACACAAAGTTCTTTTTCGCTAGATCCGTGTATCCGAAAAGCCACTGCATACCTGCAAAAGAAAAGCAATTATGTACTAACAGCCAATGTAGTTGGAAGCATTCGGTTTAATGAAATAGTAACTAGATTTAAAGTTTACGAGTCCCTCATCCGTTACAATTTGGAATTACTTGGGGACACACGGTTATAAAGGGCGGGGAACAAGATAATATAATATCTGAAACCCATCCTCATCGCCTGCTACTGAACTGATCGCCCAACTGGTTCCTGTACAGCATAATGTATTGGTATCTAATCACAAAATGTTTCCACGTGACCACGGTCTTATTTTTATCTACTTGATCCTAAGCTTTACGAGGATTAGTGCAATTGATATTCCATGAGTTAACAAAAAAAACAGATTCCTCAGTTCCAAGACAACTCGTCTTTGCATCGTCTTTGTTGAAGCTGCAGAATATATATTGAAGCTGCAGATTTGTTCTATTCGCTGTGCTCGTGTGCCGTGCCAAGGATCATTGTATTGTATAATAATTCGGAGATGACAATAATGGTAACCAAGGCTCGGTTAATAATTTTCCTCGTAATCAAACATATCTCTTAAAATCATCGTCGGTGTTGAACAGCAACAATGCAAACCATGGACGCGAATTATTAAGGACGATAAATTATAATCTCAGATCATAGAAAGAAATGTTCTTTTTTTATGTTCTGAGATTATAATATAACACTTATAACGCAACAACACCATCGTTACGAAACTTATAAAAATCAGGATAGATAGTCACGCCACATCTTATCATGAATAAGACCTACGCCCATGTTACATAACAACTTGACAAAGAAAGGGCGTGTTGACATATGTCGGACAAGACATGGTATACGAGAGAGTATGTAATCCGACAAATCGTGTGACATAGAAAAGTAACATCATTTATGTTGAGGGAACGCGTGTAGCGTGATACTCGTAATCAGAGAATTCGTAGATTTACATTTGTATAGAATTGCAGAGCGAGTGAGTTTTTATTAAGTTTAATAAGATATACCTCCCAGTGCTTGACGCTGGTCTAATACTTGACATATTCAGTCTAAAAGCATTTTTTTTTTTACAAATATAATTGTTGCCTTTCAAAATCGCTAAACAGGGGAAGTACCAATTTGGCTTTTCACTACATATAATTTTAATACAGGCCAAAACTACGTCGTTAAGACAAATCTACATGAATTATATAAAGACGAAATTGTTGAACCACGGGTCCTCCACACATCGTAGCTGTATGTTCCCCGCACGGGGTCAATTCGACCAATCAGCTGGAAGAGCTAGTGTTAATTGCGGCCCCGCTCGTAACTGCAGGACGTTTTGTTTAAGACAACTATGTCGGCATTTGAAGGGTTAGGGTAGATTTATGTCGCGTTCTTGCTGTAATGTTGATGTTGGAGCAAAAACAACCCTTTACAGTAAAAATTGTTTACCAATTAGCGACATGGTCACTCGCACTGTGCAAATTAGAAAGTGTAGAGTAGATTTGTTTGACACAGACACGGCAGTTGTGTCGGCACAAGTGGATTATTCCCATATTGTCGACATAATTAAGTCTAGTTGTGAGTACATTGAGAGATCCACGACAGTATCTCATCATCAGATCCGTACTCTTCACGTCGAATTTAAGAAGAGAACCTTACATGCCGATCAGATCATGGGATCTTAAAGGAGTCAAAGTATAGACGTAAGTTTAGCAAATTAGCAATATATGTTATCTGTAATAGTACTCGTATTATATACGGTAGTAAATATTATCTACAGTAAATCATGGACATATGTAAGATCGAACTCACAAGGGGCTTATCAATTTTGTATCGTATCACTTTAACGTAATGTTTAAACTGTCATACTAGAATTCCAACGGGTGGAAGCTACACAGTTCCAAAGCGTTCAGCTACTTATGCGTTCGACTGTACATTTAGAATTAAAAAGTAGAAATGAGGATTTAATTAACTCTTTTTATTTATAGGCACTATAAAAACTATCAATAGCTTTGAATAACCTATATTAAGTCATTCCGGGGAAAGAAAACCCGGGAAACTCACGAAGCACCCCCGTGGCGGGTAAACAGCGGTGTTTGCTCACTAAATTGGAGGATTATAGCTTGTTCGGAGTGTTTTCTATCAAAATTCAACGTGTTTTGTTACTTTTTAAAACTTTGAGTGCTGGGTTTTGTGTGGGATTATTCAAATTCACGGTTTTACGAACGGTTTGTGGATGCAGTAGTTGTTATTGGTAAAAAAGCGTAGTTACGTTTTGCGATTCAGTTATTTGTTTAATTTTTATAGTCGTATGTCATTTAATACAAACTCAAATATTTTTCCAGTCAATTTTAAACAGAGGTGTACCTTAAGGTACACTACTAGGTCCTCAACTTATCTTCTATAGGTTTCGCATGAACGTAGACAACATATACTCTATTCATAAATATGCAGGTTACATTTCTTTCATAGGACGCCATTTATAAGAGCAACAAAAACAGGTAAATTACCTATTACAGTCAATATAATGCTTTGTGCAGACCCAAAATAAAATTCACATAACACAAAACGTATTACCATTATTTCTCCATACATCGAAGCTCGCAAAATCACAACCCATATCTGTCATGGCATAATAGACTTTGACCCTTCTCAAAGTGGATTTAAAAAATAACATTACGCACCATCACGGCCATTGGAACCGGAACTCGGCGCTTCATACCCTATTATTGTCTAAATAGGATTAATGTGGCAACACTCATTTTGTCTCGAAGCGTGGCAGCATTGCGACGGAAATGAGGTTGGACGTTATTTTTAAACGGCCTAAACATTCGAAATGTCGATCATCAAGTAACATTAAATATTTGGGATTAAAAGGGATAGGCTTTTAGCCACGACTTTATCCTCATTAAACTGCAGTATCAACTTCCACTCCATTTCTAAAGGTTCCAGAAAAAATCAAACAGACACATTAAACAGACCAATGACTGGGGTATCTAAAATTTTAAGCACTCTCGATTACGATATAGGGTACTTAACAGATGTATACACTTTTGAAACTTACACCTTCCTAAGGCATTTTGCATCGACTTCATCAATAATAATGACATTATAGTTCCTCCGAAGTTGCATATGTCTAGACTCATTTCATTTCCATTGTCTAAGTCTGCTCCTATGGCTCAACCCATCGCTATATTGCTACAAAACAAACTGACCAAAGATAAAACAGATGTGCCTATTGAAGTGGGCGGGACCACTTTAGAAAATTACATTGTCACCGTACTCTTTTGTTGGAAGATTCTATATTTTCTGAACAATACCTCCGATATTTCAGCACACCTATTCTTCTGTACAGTTGGAGATAGTCCTATAAACCGTGACACATATAGTCATTTCACTTTTTAGATTTTAGCCATATATATTGGAAGGAAGTAAATTGATACTAGTAGTTGACTAAGGGCTTTCTAAGTAATTTTACTTTTCACCCTCAACCCTCAATATGTTATGCTTTTGGTAGGTACTTGGACATGTTATTATACTCTAGATATCTTTTAGTTCTAATAACATGATAATAATAGTATAGTATTTATTTTTCGAACCGTGAGATCTTCAAGAAGACAGTACGTTTGCCAACTTTGTTGCACTTTTAGCACCACCAAAACAATAACAATAACATAAAGAGAGAGGGTGATGTAAACCGCATTTTTAATAATATGAAAATAATCTTTTGATCGTAAACAATAATGATTTTTTTTATATTTCAGTTACACAATAGGTTAACGAATTGAGATATAATAATTGTTTTTAACCTGAACATTGACAACGTTAGCGAAATATTAATACCGGTTTTCTATAAAGCTAAACTATGCCATACAAGTTCTAGGTATGAGCGTGCCTTATATTTTACACTTAGTACATTATACATAAAACAACCGAGTATAGTCTACCGCTAGTAAATATGGAAATCTTACTCACAGATGAATCAACTAATACAATGCTAAAAATGACGAATTTCAAACAATATGAAAGTGTCACCTATTTAGTAAATAAGCAATGCAATTACGAAATAACAAAAGCAAGTATTATTTATTGTCCTTCTTTAACAATAAAAGGCCAGCAATGCGAATGTGACATCAACCCGTAGATTAAAACCAATTTTCAAAGTAGTAAAAAAAATAGTAGAGATAAACTACGAAAACATGCTTGCACCTCTAAATTACTATTTCAATGTGTGTCACATCCTTACGAAAGAGTGTGTTTGTTTGTTTGACGGCTGTCTCAGCACGCACACATGCGTTGGGAGTCTTGATGGTGCTTAATAAATACTCTCACAAATACATTGAAGCATTTTGAATTTTGGAGGGGCGGGCCATGTTATTGTAGTTTATCTCTAGTAGAGTATAAATCATTCGCAGGTGAGCGGAAACCTACTCGTACTGTAAAAAAGGGACTAGATCTACTAGTGTTATCTGATCCACAGCGCCATGTTAAATTATAATATTCTAAATACAGTAACTCATAGCATAGAAAGCGATACATTTTATATCAAAATCGGTTCTATGTATACCAACCGCGTAAGCAACGTCAGCTGGGGTCAGTCTTTGGATGGGTGACCGGTTTGAGTGGTAACTAACTGAGCGCTCCTTTGCTTTGGAAGGCACGCTAAGCCGTTGGGCCCGGCTGCTCCGTATGACAGCAGTCGTTACGCCAAGTTAGAGGCCTTTGGGCGGCTTGAGAACTTGTAACAGTCAAGTTGCCCACTCACTTGACAAGCATAATCCCAATAATTTTCCCTCTTGGGTTGGAAGATCAGATGGCAGTCGCTTGCGTAAAAATTAGTGCCTACGCCAATTCTAAGGATTAGGTAGCGGACCCCAGGCATCCTTCAGGATGCAACTGTACTGGGATAACGCAGGGATGATGATGATTCTATGCATACCAACTATGTCACAAGGTACCATAGGTATTATATAAAAACCGCTACTCGTACCAGCTGTCTCAGAAAATGTACCATAGCAAACTTAGCAGACTATGTCGACAAACAAAATATTTAGCTTTCTTTCCTAACAATCATCAATTTAGCCGGTCGATAGGTACAAATAAGAACACACTTAGGTTAGAGCATTGCAATAAATACGAGTGGCTAGTCTGTTCATTTCCAATCTTTAGCTCTCAACTTGATGCGAAACGCATGGGCGCACATCGCAAAACAAAAGAACATCGCCGTACGTCATAACATAAAACACAGCCAAACCTGGCAACCCCATAAGTTTCCCTTAAAACGGTTCGAGCTGGCAACATTCTGTACTCAGGCACGCGCAGGGGGAAGGGGGGGCGTAAGCGATTTGTAAGAGCCGATGAAAGCTCTCGAGATATTGAACGCCAGGGTTGTCAACACCCTTAATGGAAAATAACGGTACACGCCGCATTTTTACTAAGACCTTTAAGTAGGTTACTTAAATATGGCGGCTTAGTTCGTTAAGTGGGTGGATTAGGTCTTTTTTCGCGTACGTGGGTAGTAGGGTTTGTGTTGGATTAAATGGGATAATTGGTCCGATTGGCTGTTGATTGTTTCGTGATCTCGTGTGATTTAATCGACAAACGGTGACTCCTTTGACCTGGATCGTGATAAAATTATCGTCTGTGACTGGTCGGACCCACTTTCTTGAAATGAATTGATAAAGAGACATTTATATGAATTTATTTCTTAGAGTGTTAGTTATGAGGTGCAGTTGTTATCTTTATAGTTAGTTGTTTATGTGCGTGTTCTTAATAAGTGTATTCGATTGTGGTCACAGTCATTTGATTGTAGTGGGACATTATGTAAGCAGTTTATGATGACGATGGGTACGGACTGTGGGGAGTCACGAACGTCCATAGTCTACAGTATCTGCTTAGTATCAAGCAGACCGTGTGCTCATTTGCCATCCACCTTACTACCAAAATACTTCTAACTCATCTGCAGTCGCAAGCATCCATAGGCTTCGGTTCCAGAAGCAGACATGTTTTAGGCGGGTCGTACGTTTATTTGTAACGACGTAGTATAAAAAGGGTTTTAAAAATGCGTACTTAAAGAGAGTCAACCCTAGAATGACTAAAGACAAGAGTGCTAGGCGACCGCGGTTGCAAAATTCTCTCCAAAGGTCATTCGCCTCGCTCATTAAGCCATAATTCTATTTACGTGACCTGCCACGGGTGTACACGCACCTTTATATAACAATTCGTATGGAGGTGGTGTTAGGGCTGGTGGACACTGGATTTTTTGAACATTTGTAAAATTTTGGTTAAAAATCTGCAAAACAACACTAGTAAAATATATATTTGAATAAAAACTTCGAACTATTTGTTCAAATATTTTCAATTTGTTGCCACTTTATATGAACTCCTTGGGTAAAAATGTCTTGATGCTTATACATCTGCCGCATACCGGATGACTTGTGGGCTAAAACTACCACCAATTGGGTCCCACGGAACCGAACCCGGCGTCGCGGTAGACCCCGACACTCCCGACAGCTATCGAGATAAACTCGATGAAAAAAGGAGTGAACTGATTGAAAGATTCGTCGCCTCGAGCAAACGCTGTAGCTCAGTTGGAAAGAGCGATGGACGGATTCCAGAGGTCGTGGGTTCAAATCCCGACCGGGGTGATCATTTTTTAATTTTGGGTGGAAATTATAATTCCGCTAAGCGAACGATTCCGCTTGTAATAGTTATTTGTTGAACAAGAGAGCAAAGTAGATTTTTGCTACGAGTGTTGATGTTGAGTCCCGAGCAAGCGAAAGATTCTATAATTTAGAATCTTGAGCGTAGCGAGTGACTCAAAGACACGAGATGCAAATATCTTTGCTCTCGTGTGATACATACAACTTTTCACCTCAGCGGCGAGAACATATAACGTCAAGGAATAGTGACAGAAAGAATGAAGTAATAAGACACGACCTTTACCTTCTACTTTATCTGTTCAAACCACCAGGCACACAATCAAGAATACATTAAAGACCAGAAAATTGAAAAAAAAAACTTAATGCGCCAAAACGATTCTCAAGAGCACAATTTTGCCATGCGGGCAAGCCCGCGGGGGCGAGCTAGCAATGACAAAACAAATGCCGCCGCCCATGAATAGTACAAATTAAGGACGCTTGTCAATGGGAACACATGTGGCGCCCTTAGACAATTCCACCAATCAAGGGTTCGACGACCTTTAGGATAGGGACAATTCGGGCGAATGTTGGTGTGCCTGTGCCAGTGCCAAATCATTCATTATCATTAAAACGCAGTGCCATTTAATTTCATACGGAAAATTTTCGACGACGTCAACATATAAAATAAAAAAATCGGCCATAAGCAAATTGGGCCATGCTCAGTGTAGGGTTCCGTAGTTGCCCATTTAACAAACTCTAAAAAATCAATAACAAGCAAAAGGGAATACTTACGTCGCGTTTCATACGTCTTTGACTAAGTAGCGAAGACTTAGTACGATAACTCAAAAACAACTTAACTGCCCACGTCTGATATAGTTTTCATGGAAAGTTTTTGTTAAGCTTCACTTTCATTATTTTTTTCATATTTTTTTAGACCCATAGTTAAGTTAGAGGGATGGGGGGGGCACACATTTTTATCCTTTTGGAGTAAAAAAATTCCGGAAATTTTCAGTTTATCAAAAAATTTTTGAAGAAGACCTTTATTTATTTTGAAAGACCTATCTAACAAAACCCCACACCATAGGGTTGAAGCAAAAAAAAAAATTCATGCCCACTCGTGTAGGGGAGGTACCCCAAACTTTTTTTACATTTTATTTTTGTCAGTTTTATTGATTTATATATCAATAACAAATTGCAGCTTTCTAGCACTAACAATCACAGAGCAAAGCCTCGGACAGACAGACGGATATGGCGAAACTAAAAAGATAGTCCTAGTTGACTACGGAACCCTAAAAAAGAAACTGGTCACTCACTCAATTAAGAGGCGAATAGGTTCGAAACATGTCACCCAGTTTTAACCTTTTTTATACCACATCGGCGGTGGCAAACAAACGTATAGGCCAGTCTGATGGTAAGCGGCCACAGCAGCCTATGGACATCTGAAACTTCAGGGGTGGTGCATGCACGTTGCCGACTCTTTGAAAATGTATACACCCTTTCCTTGAAGGGCCCTACTGTAGTCGGTAAAACCTCTGCAGGGATTCCACGACCGAAGCGTGTGAGGGAGGAAATTCCTTTGAAACCGTACCGAACCCGACCATTTACATGGGTCCAATAGCAACCTTATTGCAAGAACAAGACAAAAGGGGACATTTCACCACTTTCATGTCTGTCTTTCAAAACCAAAAACATAGAGACATCAAGGTCTATTATGTATAAATATAGCGAATGAACCAATGTTACGAAACTGATGACGATACCGAGATATAGAGAATTTAGGTCTTTCTGAACACTTAAATTCTCTATATATATATATATATATATATTTATTCCTTTCAAGATCTTTCTCCCTCCGTCTCTTCTTTTGTCGAATTAGAAAGATACTGACAGTTTGTAAGGCGAGAGCTTGTACGTCTTTACTTAAGCTGTATGTATTGCGGGGTAATAACGTAACGTTTCAAACGTACGATAGGTGGTAGATCTGTCATTTGTACTTTGGATAATGACATTTTGTAATTTTTACTTTGGATAATGACATTTAGACATTTATTACGCACGCTCCAAAACGGTGCGTAATTACTCTGAAGTGTCTGTTTCCAAAATCATATTCATACATACATACGTACATAAACTCTCGCCCATATTCCCAAAAGGGGTAGGCAAACACGAAAATTAATTTCAGTGCCACTTTTAGCAATTGTAAGTTTATAGATGGAAAAAATGCGATATTGCAGTGACAGGTTGCTAGCCCATCGCCCACAACACACTTCAACTTGGTTCCCATAGTCGACTCTTACGACACCCAAGGGAAGAAAGTGGGTGGTGCTATTCTAACCTGGCACCACACGGGGGATAAAATCATATTCATATAAAAATAACTAAACCGAAATAAACTAAAACATCTTTATAAACGCCACATATTAACTAAAACTAAATCAAAACAAATACTAACTGTCACAGTTAATATTAGTCAGTGTGTTCCAACGAATATGAACGGAAGCGAGAATTAGCCGGTCGTAAAAACGTTTTATGTGACATGCGTGTTAGGTTAAAGAAGTTATAGCAGTTTATTAGTTAGAAAAGTAAGTTGAACGTCGCAATGCTCAAGACTGACCCTATATTTGACACTGTCAATCTCAAATGAATAAGAATAGTAAGTTGTCAAACGATCCTAGATAAATGCTTTAATAGTGTAAAAAAATATCTGGATCATGTTTGACATTGTTATTTAAATGAATTATTCCTGTTTGTATCAATTAATTAGTGTAGCGAGGGTGCGTGCGGGGCGAAAGGCAAAGACGGTGATGAAGTCGTGAAGAGGTGTATTTTAACAATTATAATTCTACAAGATAGATCCGAGAGGAGTTCCCCAACCAATTGGTAGGTAGAATTGGAGCGGAAGCAACCTCTACGAACGATACCTATTTATAGCGCGTAGTTCCACAAGGGAAGCAGGGGGCTATACGTAGGTATGGTTATCGTTTCCCTAAGATATCGCTAATATACGATCCGATTCGATACAATACAAATTACAGTCGGCGGATCTAACCAAATCAGGAAAAATCTTAACAGCGCGTTCTACAATTTAGTATGGCGAATTCACGGTGGGAACAGCGACATCTACATTGTACCCGAGTAGGCTTCACAGATACGGCGTATTTCATGTGGCAGTGAATTTGTTTTGTGTTCACATCTTACTGTTTAGTGCTATCCTTAGTTAGCGGTGTTACAGACTCCCCCTCGGTCCCTGAAGACGACCCGGCGAAGAGGACCGAAAAAGTTTATCTAACTTAAGGGTTGTACGCCTACCTATCCTGGCGATCAGCTTCTGCGTACCATGGTGGGCAGCAGTATGTCCCTTATGATGGAGGTGGCGTATCTCACTGAAGCTTCTCTTCGGGCTCCCCCTGGACCAGAGGTGCTGTGATAGCATATGTGCAGACGCTATTGAAGCGACACGTTTCTCAGTCAGTGCGTGTGGTCGCAACTGAAGTGGTTTGTGAAGGAGAGTACCTCAGCCAGTGCCTGGGGTCGTAACTGGAGTGATTGCTCGCTTTGATCCGGTCTGTCAAACTAGCGGCAGCGTCTAGTTCTCACGGAGAGAAGCTGGGCGTCCCATCTTGCTGGATGCCGAGATGAATGAGTGGTAAGGAGAGCTCCTCAATCAGTTCGTCGATGCGGTGCTGAAGTGGAAGCTCGTTGTAAAGGAGAGCTCCTCAATCAGTTCGTCGATGCGGTGCTGAAGTGGAAGCTCGTTGTAAAGGAGAGTTCCTCAATCAGTTCGTCGATGCGATGCTGAAGTGGTTGCTCGTTGTAAAGGAGAGTTCCTCAATCAGTTCGTCGATGCAATGCTGAAGTGGATGCTCGTTGTGAAGGAGAGTTCCTCAATCAGTTCGTCGATGCGATGCTTAAGTGGATGCTCGTTGTGAAGGAGAGTTCCTTAATCAGTTCGTTGCTACGATTTTGGAGTGGATGCTCGTTGTAAAGGAGAGTTCCTCTGCCAGTTCGTTGGCGCGATGCTGTAGTGGATGCTGTAAAGGAGAGTTCCTCAATCAGTTCGTAGATGCGATGCTGAAGTGGATGCTCGTTGTGAAGGAGAGTTCCTTAATCAGTTCGTTGCTACGATTCTAGAGTGGATGCTCGGTGTAAAGGAGAGTTCCTCTGCCAGTTCGTTGGCGCGATGCTGGAGTGGATGCTCGTGTTGACCAGGGTTGTCAACCTAATGGCAGCGCGTAGTTCTCATGGAGAGAAGCAGGGGGCGTACCGTTTACTTGGATACCGAATTTTAGGGGAATTGTTTTTTGATGATACAATACAAATTACAGTCGGCGGATCTAACCAAATCAGGAAAAATCTTAACAGCGCGTTCTACAATTTAGTATGGCGAATTCACGGTGGGAACAGCGACATCTACATTGTACCCGAGTAGGCTTCACAGATACGGCGTATTTCATGTGGCGGTGAATTTGCTTTGTGTTCACATCTTACTGTTTAGTGCTATCCTTAGTTAGCGGTGTTACATTAGTAAATTATATTTTAATATTGAATCAATGAATTGTAACGCTCCTCAACAATGATTGCACGGCTGCATGCAGGCTGTGACAACATCTCATCAACTCATGTATTCAGAGCAAATAATTTTTTGAATCTTTGAATCCGGCATTTACCTCTTTTTATGCTAGAAACAAGTCACAGTTGCTAATCGTCTACAGTGGTATGGCTTGAAAGGCGGAGGGATGAAAGTCATGTGACAAGAAAGGTATTAGGCATGATAGAGGGGTGTAAGAGGAGAGTTAGGCCAAGGAAAAGGTGGATGGATTGCATAAGAGACGATATGAAGAGAAAGGATGTGAGTGACGAGATGACGGACGATAAGGTATGGAAGAAAAAAAACGTGCTGCGCCGATCCAAAGTACAGCCTGTCTATTTTACCAATAAACCTCGGCTTTTTATCGCTATCGCACTCACTCTTGCAGCTGACAGAATATTTGTCGTCAAAACTGAAGATCGCCGAAGTCTATTGGTAAAATAGATAGACTGTAAACGGATAAAAGCACGCGAATGATGATGAACCCAAAAATATTTCGTTTTCCGACGAGGAAGCGATAAGAATTGATTTTCAAATACATATATAATTCTTGACTATATGCCTGCCTGCCTTTAAATTTTCTCTATGGCAAAAAATCCAAAGTTAAGTCTTTATTTTCCTATTTTCACTGAGCTTACTAAAACAATACATGATTAAATGACACAATCAAATGAAAAATATGCTATTTTACCTTATATATTATATTATATTATATATACTCTCAATATAGTATAAATTAAAAAACCAACTACACAATGGAAATATTTATCAAAATTTGTCCAAAAAAGCCATTGCCGAAGAGTTGCATCTCGTTTTGTCGTGCGCGGAAGACATAAGCGTATCTCTTACACGTGGGCGTGGTTGACAGAATCAAGGAAACCCCCTAAAGGTCGCCACTGACGCGCCTTCCAACGGTCCAAATAGCGTGGCTGCATTCCAAAATCGGTCCGTGAATGTCAAAAACGTATACTGTTTTTAAACGGCATCCTGATCGTGGATTTCCATTTGGATTGAAATCCAGCACGCCACTCCATTTGGACGGATCAGCGTGGCGATTTTGGAGTGACTGTCAATGCTAAAAACGTACACCACGCCATCTGGACTCACTCTAAACACTCCGTGAATGTACAATACTACGTCCATTTTTATTCAGTATGCATGGAGCTGCCACCAAATAACGACACGTGCCGTAGAAAGAGAATATTATAGAAGGAGCCTTAGCGTCCCACCGAAAGGGCTGGGAGATAACTTGACAGTTGTTCTCCCCAGAATCACATGAAAAATAATGTCCCGATTTTTTACTGTCAGACGGAGGTTGTTATTGAGTTCAAATAATAAAATAATGCCCTGACCGGGATTCGAACCCCGGACCTCTGCCTTCGTAAGAAGGGTCACTACCAACTAAGCCAAAATGGTCGTCAATTGGTTGACTACGTTGTTCGTAATGCTCTTTCTTTCCTGGTGGACAATCTTACAAAAATCACCTATGGATAGATCGATAGTCAGTGTGCTTAATAATTGGATGCCGTTCATTTGGATGAATCCATTGTAACGGCATCCGTTTGGAAGGCTTGTTAGTGGCCTGCTTAAGGCTTGATCACGCCGTGCAGCGCGACCGCTGCGTGCCAGAATTTACGACAACGTTCCGCGTGCGTCGGGCAGCCTGTGCGGCGTCGGTAACCTGTTACCGTACGCTCCGTTGCGCAGCCTTAAACGACGTAATAATCGCAACACCGATTAGTTGAGTAAAGTATAATCTTAAACTATTTATCAACATCCATTAACTGCAAACCTTATTGTATTGCGGTCCCACCGTACTTAGCTCAATTATAAAGATAAGACTACACTGGTGTGAATACACGCTTAAGTTGGTACAATACAAAACACGTAGGTAATCAGGCAAATTAGTCATTACAACGGTTTTTTTTAACCGACTTCAAAATTTCAAAAGAGGAGGTTATCAATTCGGTTGTATGTTTTTTTTTTTTTAATGTTTGTTACTCCATAACTCCGTCATTTCTTAACCGATTTGGAAAATTCTTTTTTTGATTGTAAATATATATATCCAAGTTGGTCCCGTTTATGTCAAAACGCAGTTCTGATGATGGGATCCACGAGGAATTGAGGGAACTCCTCAAATCTTTAAGGCAAACATATAATGATTTTTGTGTTTTTATCAACAAGTCAAGCATTTGCATCCAAAAATGTGACATTGGATGAAGTGGAACTGCTGATGATGATCAGAACAGAAGTCTTCAACGACGAAAAGTTCACGTTTGGCGATTTGTCCTCCTAGCTGTGTTTGTTAAACAAGTTCTATTTTCACGATTAATTTTTGTCATGCTTGATTTCTGATGATGGGATCCATGAGGAATTCAGGGAACTCTTCACATTTTAAAGGCAAACATATAGTGATGTTTGTGTTTTTATCAACAAATCGAGCATTATCATACAAAAATGTGACATTTGATGAAGTGGAACTGCTGATGATGATCAGACCAGAACTCTTCAACGACGAAAAGTTCACGTTTGGCAATTTGTCCTTCTAGCTGTGTTTGTTAAGCAAGTTCTATTTTCACGATTGATTTCTGTCATGCTCGAGTTCTGAGGATGAGATCCATTAGGAATCGAGGGAACTCGTCAAATGTGAAAGGCATACAAATAGTGATTTTAGTATTTTCATGAACCAATCAAGCATTTTCATTCATAAAAGTGACATTTGATGAAGTGGAACTGCTCCATGAGGAATTGAGGGTACTTAGTCTTCTACCATTATAAACATACTTATAGCCATTTTTATTTTATTGTATGGAATCTAAGAGTGCACCATCTAAGTATAATAATCTTTCACTGGCCTCCCCGATTGAAGTCGGTTTTTTTTTCTTAAAAATTATTTGTATAAATGTTCTGTTTTATGAAATAAGTATCGTAAAATAGGGAGTAGGTTTCGCGGGGAGAGTTGGGTTGTGAATGGGGAGAGAAGGGATGAAAGGGGGGTGAGGTGGGATTTTAAGGCTACTGCTACAAAAATAATGTATTCCAATTTAAAATGGAGCTATAGTAATACTCATAATAAAAAAGAAACGATCCAACAATCTTCCAAAATCACCTTTGTATGAAATCCCATCTCACCCCAATAACGAGGGACTACGGGGTGAGGTGGGATGTCCTGTTTATCATCATAGTTATGAAATGGAACTACCCAATATAAAATAAAAACTAAAATACAAACGTCCGGAACATCACTATTATATACACCATTCAGTTTGCATATGTAAAATAAAATGTTATCGAGGTTTGAATGTCAGTTTTGTCACCATTTTACGGTACTTAATTATGGCATGCCGGGACAACGAACTCGCGCCGGAAGAAATTATTATTATTATTTTATAACAAGTCGGTGGCAAACAAGCGAACGACCCGCCTGATGGTAAGCGACTCCAGAGGTATCACATGCGCGTTGCAGACCCTTTAAAAAATTATACTCACCTTTCTTGGAGAACTCATACTGCAATGCCTCGGGAAAACCTCTGCAGGGAGCTCATTCCACAACCGGAGCGTCCAAGGAAGGAAATTCCTCTAAAACCGTACCGTATACGCGACCATATATTAAATATAAGGTTACGGGTATGTCATTCCAGAGCGTGTACAAAGATGTATCGTTCCTAGGTACTTCCTATTATTATTGGTAAACGGGACTTAATCGCTTAGAACTGATATTTTACGTATTCACCTTTTTTGAAGTGTGCCCGATTAAATCCCATTTACCAATAATAATGTGCAAAAATCGTAGAAGTTTAAATCAATATTTTATTTTCTTAAATCAATATACAATAACGGAGACTTATTACATTTCGCCTCATTAAAAATTAACAAAGCTTGTACTTACCTATGACTTGCAATGGAACATAACTAATCAATAACACGAGAATAAATTAATTGTTTTAAAACAATTACGTTATAAAATCATATTATACAACTCATTTAACACCCAACAAGCCAGTGCAATGTTCTTTACAGGCTGTAGTACGATAATGCTACAATCAGAACTTGAGAAAAGTTTAGCGTAGCACGCGAGTCTTGACGCTGGAAGGGCCTAGAAAACGATTTAACTGCGATGCATGTCAAATCCTGACACGGATTACAACATAACCCATAAACCCATAACCCATATAATATTAAAAACCGCCGTAAAACAAAATTTAAACCCACATATCACAACACGTGTTATTTATTATTTTTGTTTGCAAGCATGTCAAAGGCAACACGATCTATCACGGGCTGGCGTCGCGCCAAGGAAACTATTTCCAACTATTTGGAGCTAATAGTTTTACAGTTCGTGTGTTCTAGCCTTTGTAATTAATACTGGCTGATTTTTGTTTTTTTTTTCTTGTTTTTGGAGAGTTTATTTCGGGTTAGGGCATTCACTTGGCTTGGCTGAATGAGTTCAAATACTTAGGTTGTAACATTTTATTTTCGGTGAATTTTGGTTTCAGGTTAAGGCATTTCACATACTTATCTGGAACAGGCTAAAGTCAAATAGGATCTGAATTTGAAGCTAATGTCAAAAATGTAGGGGAAAATCATAGCAATAGTCTATTCTTTTGAAGCCACAATATTATAAAATTCGTTATAACTGAATAATAAAATTTCTACTCTTTTTGGCCTGAAGTACATAAAAGATGCATCCGCAACCATTTTTAGAAAACCGTTAAATTATTAATAATTCAAGACTTTGGCCTCCACCACAGGGCGTTTAAATACAATTTCGGACGCCACGAGCGCCCTCTAGCGCTTCCGGGACGCCTAGCGACTTCCGCACCCACTTCCTGTACGGTGCCGCGTTTTTCCACATTTTCAAGTGGTCCTCGTACCTTTTTGTCCTGAATGCTGCTCTAGTTGCAAAAAAGGACGGATCACATCGAAAAAAAAAGTCACGTACGACCTTTCTTCTAAGAATAGAGTGAAGTTTTTGGAAGTGCTGGACTCATTATGTTGTAAGAGGCTTTAATGAGAACCAAAGTGTATTTATTATACGAAAAGGTTGCGGTGAAAAATAACTTGATACATCTAAAGTAGGTCACATGGTGGAGATGCTGGGATATGAATGGAATTTATTCTCACGTTGAATGGTAAAACAATTTTCAACTCAAATAAAACGAGAACAATACAGCTATTTACAGCGTACCCGGGAAATACCAAAATATATTTAAAAAATCGTGGAAGAAAAGCCATCGCCATGACTACTTCATACAATTAAAGATACTACCATGATCACCATCATTACAGTCTATGCCTATTGTCTATGCTGCTCCCATGCATGGAAATGGGTTTACCTCGTCTCCACATCAGCCCAGTGCGGGTTGAGAAGCTAAGATATACCTTTCAATTTCTTTGCCGAACTGATAAGATAAGACATAATATTTTACTATATTCAAATGTCAGTGTTAATGTCCTCTAAGACTGTGTAGGTAGCACTTTGTTTATAGGTGTAAGCCATGTTTTTTATGTCTTAATACACGCGTCATGCTTCGACGAACTTGAATCGCCTCACAAAGGTCAAATCTTTCGTCGAACGGATAAACTTATACGCCTTTTTGTCTTTACGAAAGAATAGAGAACGTTAATACTATGGAATGACTAATTTATTACCATTGTTGAGACAAAAATGTATCAGTTACAATGTACGATATTTTAGCTTCACCGGTGTACCCCTCATTCTAACTTTATTGGTCAAACTTACAAAGTTAATAATTGTACATCAATTCGTACACGTTTGAAGTCAAATAACGTTCAAAAATGTAAATATACCAAACGTTTAATCAACTTGTGAGTTTTAGAAATTAGTTTGATTGAACTTGATTTGTCCTTTAATTGTGTAAAATTATACAAATCAATTATAAAGTTTGATTTTATACACGTCTAAGTTCATTTTAATACATAATTATTATATCGATTCAAAATATAATGTGAACAAGCATTTCAATGATAATGATACATTTAAAATTTTAAATGTTTATAACCCAGAGGCTTAGTTTATGGAACTGTACGAGTAGAAAAAATATATAATTGTCCATCCTTAAAATTGTGTGAATCATTCACGAGGTATTTTAACAACTGATTAGAGAAAAATCATGTGTTTGCTTACGTTAGCTTGAATAGCCTCATCGATTGATTAACAGACAAAAAAACCAGTTCAATCAAGCTTGTAAGAAATGGCGTATATTTTAGGAAAGATAGGGATGTTACGCTTTTCTGAATATGACAGAAGAGTTCACGTCCCAAGCATTTCGAACAGTTGCCTCTCGTCACTCAATGAGTAAACATAGACTCGAACAAAATTAACTAGCGCACATAAAAACGTCTATTGTCACCCTGACCCCTTACGCTGACGGACGAAAATGGGCTACCTTTCATTTTTTCAACAGCAAAGTTAACTTTGTCTAAAAGGATTCGAATGAAAACGGCAATTGGGTTTTGGTCTTAAATATAATGGGATAGAGTTGAGTTTTGAATGCTTCTAGAATTTAAACAGAGGAAAGTAATCTTGTTAACAAAATATATGGAAAGTTACGACGTTCTAATCCCAGAAAGGCGCATATGTTGTTAGACTTTTTATGTTGATCAGACCTTTTTACTCAAGTACTGTGGACTTGTTAGGGCCGCTACTGAAATTTTAGTGCAAGTGATGACAGAACGGGATGTGTCAAATACTTAGTTTTAACAGACATGGGGACATTTGCTGGAATGTTAATTTCGTTTTATTTACGAGGTGACAATGACAGCCGACTTGCGTAAAGTATCACCATAATGTTGCCACTTTTAAGAAAAACTAATCTGAAATATCAGTATCATGTAGAATATATTTTAGTTACCTAATCGGTCAAGTAACTTATACCCTATATAATACCTGTATTAAATTAAGTTTTGACATAGAACCGACCATTGAGACATTCATGAAACAGTTCCCTAAAGTAAAATATAAGGTACAGATTTAAAGCAATTAAATTCTCCATCTTTGCACAAAGTGCAAAAAATGCTTTAACGCTTTAGCATGAGCATAATAACAACCTTCAATGTATAGATAAAATCTTCATGGCGATCATAAGCGCTCATATAACCAGACAAAAAGTATCATTCTCATTAAAATGTCAATTTCCTGTTAAAGACAGGTTTGTTAATCCGAGTTTAAAAAAAGAAATATGAACGGTGAGCTTCAGAGTGATAAAACAGCAAATTTAATATTAAAATATGTCGGATGCAGTCCAGATAAAGTAAAATCTGTCTTCACATGCATTTTGTGAAATCGATTGAATAACCACCATTCTGAAGTCAAATTTAATTTAAAATGTCATATACTTAATACAGGCAGTTTGATGCATTCGTTTCATAGGAGTCGAATATACAACGGTTTACATTTCCCATGTATTTTGAGAGTTTGGTGCTTCAGTCATCATTGGGCCATATTTATTAGGCATTGCAAATGGGAAATCGAGATCTGGGTAATATTATTAGTTTCATTTAATAGATTATTTAAGCGCACTACTGTCTAGAGATAATATAAATTGAGCATGCTCAATTACAATACTATTCAATCAAGTGCTCAAGCGAACAGAAAATTCAATTCGTTGGCAAATGGGATTGAAATGGTAAAACTAAAATCCTATTTTAGCATCCATGCAAACACTTAACACCCACAATGCTTTCAGTTATTCAAGTCTGGCCTCTGGATGTGTATATAGCTAATTTATTTAAAACTATGCAACAGTCTAGTCTGGCACAAAAGAGACCCCAAGTTGAAGGATTAGGGATGCCTGCCGTGGCTTTAACTCTCGCGACGACGGATATTAAATACACAGGGTTGCCACACATAGGGTAGATGATGAAAGGAACAACTGAAAGTTTGTGCATTCTGCAAGCGAACAATTACGCAAATAATTCAATTGATCAATTCACAAAGTTGATGTATTTCCTTACACTGATTTTAAAAATTAATATTAGCTGCAACAATTTCATTACTTACTCGTACGTACAATTGGAAAAATACCTCTGTCATACACAGAATACGCTTGCCGGTATTTTTGTGCAAGCCAATACTACTTTGTGAGTTTTTTGTAGGTACTCCAAGTAATAATCACCAAAAACTACACTTCCAAAATTAGTTTTTTTTTAAGACTAGGTACAGTAGTTACCCACTTTGCCGTTCGCCTATACGTTTCTACCGTAGCAGGTCAAGTGAAAACGCAATAAACCAAAATCCGTCGTCATACTCTTCAAACAATCTCTCCAAAATTAATCCACGCTTTGTATCGAATCCCCCGAGTCCCCGTGAAATTAATACAAACAAAAACAAAAATTTCAATTTTGAAAGAATTAAGGCGTCAGCCCTTTGTGTGGTCTGTCCTGAACGGGGTCTCAGTGCAAATCCCACTTTGATCGACTTCCCGAGACCCGTTCAAGTGACTCCCAGTTTCTTGGGTGGCTTTAGGTGTTCCGAACACTCCCTACATTACCATGTAACTAATAGTTTTGTTTGTCTCAAATCTGCGTTGAATTGCTGCTTGGAAAAACAAATTTGAGCGCTTGAATAACACGAAGCTTGATTCCAATGTTGACATATTAGTTTCGTTTAAACGAAATTTCCAATAAAATCGATGAATAAATATGAACCATTAACCAGCGAGCTAGTTTAACTTAAAAATGTAAAAAGAAATCTTTTGAGGCCTTTCTACAATGTAAATATTCAAAGTGAATGATACTGAAGAAATAACCGACTAGTATCGCACCTTACACAAAAGAAATAGATGAAATCGTGCGCGTTGATTAAAAAGATCCCGCTTCAAACGAGAGAAATTAATGAAGAGCTAAAATAATTGACAGACACGATTATAATTTCTCGCTTCAAATGCCAAAAACCACTTATCCGAACACCGACATACAAAAAAAAACGTTACGTTGCTGACCCACCTTTACTCATTACATATCCATTAACAAAACGCCGGGGTTGCCCAACCGAGCCACATTTAAAGAGACAACCTTTAACCTGTAGTCGTTTTGTGGGCGTCACTCGCGGCGTTCGTAACACTTCTGAGCTATGCGGACTGTCAAATTAATGATCCGAAATAGTGAGGTACTGGCAGTTGCGACCTCTTTCTTACTCATCTTAGTTTCGGTACATTTAATAATGTTAAACAGTTTTGAAATTTCGCTTGGACTTTTTAGAAAGGTTTTTTTAAATGGAAGTGATTTTTTGTAGTACAACTTTGTTAAACGTTCAAAGTCGTTGAACATTTTTTTAGGATTCTAAAGTGAATCTAAATGTCCTTTTGTAGCCACAGGTTATATAAACGTATATTTCATTTATTACGACCTTTATCACCTAACCTATTATACAGTTTAAAGACGGATATAAAATGACAAACAATTCTTTCGCAATATCTCCTTCAATTGTAGTCTCGAAATTTCATCAAGTTTAAATTGATTCTCATTGCTCGTCCATTGTGAGGCAGTACTACACATCTTTATTGTGCAATATCGTACTACGATTATCTCGACTTGTATCTTGATCTTTAGTGTTACATTAGATTACCACATCTCCATTTGTTCGTGTTGGGATTAAACCGAATTTAAATATTTTCGGGGCCGTATTAACAATGAAAACATCTGCTTCAACGTGGTAAACATGATGCATGTTTTCTTTAGAGGTTGTTGTTTATTTAGTAACATGTGCAAGACAAACAACTATATCTGGAAGTGGTTTATACTCCAGTATTTCGACTTGCCTCGTACAAACAACTTTTATACTATCAAGAATCTATGATTGTGCTTGTTTGGTTGTAATGACTAAGGTTGGTAAGGTTGTTACATCAATTCTTTTATCACTCTCTATGTAATTCAAATTGATTTGAAATTTAATACATAAATTAAGAAAAACTACTTTTTTTCATAAATACATACATATATCTTTATCTCTAAATTGTAACTCAAAGCCATGATGTGTAAGTACATATGTTTTGGACTGTAATCTAGTTATAAGTGTCTTCGTTTATGTATTTCCTTGTTAATTTTGATTTCTGTCTGTTTTATGTACCTTTTGAAAAAAAAAACATCTCGACTAAAGATATTTTCACATGAATTTTCGTTTTGTTATTATATTGTCTTTGACTAGACTTGGTTACTTATAATATTACTGTTAGTTTATTTTGTTATTGCCTTGTTTTCATGTTGTTCACCTTCAATAAAACCTCTACCCATTGACTGAATCCTCGCAAACCATAAAACAGTAAAGCAGACATCGCTACAAAAATCCACCGACTGTAATCTTAATTTAAAAAAGGAATGCTAATAAAATCTAATTGTTCTGCCTGCATTAAGCGTGCTTCGTTCATTAACAAAAAACGAAATCAAGCATGATGTCATTCCGAGACGCTGATTGATGATCTTGATTGCAGAATTGATACTAATTTATCCTTTATTATAACCGCGGTAAGGATCATTACTTATCTCAAATGAAGTATTAAAGTTTTAATACGTGCCATAAACCTTGTAGTTGTAGTATGTAAAGAAAATCGTGCTGCGTCTTTTACCGATATCTATTGTATCTTCGACGTTTTTGAGCATTAGTTGGCATTTAGCAATTTTTTGTTATTGCCACTATATCTTTATGACGAAGCGTTTAAACCCCGCCATTCTACAAGGACATAAGTCGTCAACTTGTCAGAAACAAAAATATTATGTTGGCTTTGTATCCCAATCTGACATGGGATTAATTTGATACAGGACCACCCATGATTATATCTGGAGATTAAAAATGAAAGAAACTTGCATTTAAAGTTGATTAGCCGATAAAATGTCATTAGGGTTGAAGTGTGTTATGGGCGATGGGCAACCTATCACTTGCAATATCACAATTTCCCCCGATCCGATCTTTAATCGAACAATTGCCAGCAGTGAACTTTAAATTGAATTTCTTAAGATCTGGCTGCTCCTTTTGAGAATACAGGCTACAGTACGGTAATAACGGGTAATAACTTGACTCAAATTTAGACAATGCTAACCGTGCTTCAGTTTGGCCCATTTCTGCCAAAACTGGCATGAAATGATCGATACTCGCGCTTATCTAACTTATTTATAAATCGAGGGCAGAAGATCTTGGATCGATAGGCTGTATTAAGACCGTCCTAGTTGACATAGACCACGTTCGACCTAATTCTAAATCCGGACTCTTAAAAGATTACGTCAATTTCGAGCGTTCATCAGGTAGGGTTAATACGGGTAAGGAGAAAAGCAATAGGAGTATACTCAGCTTATACATTTATATTACCTTCTTCACTACGCAGTATTGTTTCAATATCGGGTTGCTATCGAAATGCTTATACGATCATAGCATTAAGGTTGATTTTCGTCGAACCGAAATGTAAATAGTAAGAACGATAACAATGTCTGTAGGCATCCGTCGGTTCAGTGAAAAAAATCCCAAAAAAAGTGGCTGCCGCTAAAATCTAGGAAGAATGTTTTGAATATGTTGTGACTTTGAGCGATTCTTTTGTTTTCGGTTATTGTTGAAAATTTTCATATCTGTTTGATGTAAGACTTATTGAAAAATGTAGTCGTAAGGTAGGTATTATTTCGTATTTCTATGTAGTATTATGGTAATTTATTGTAGCTCATAATATTTAAATTTATAACTACCTACCTATAGTTTCTATATAATAGCAATGATTTGAATATAAAATAAAAATGGTGCCAGGTGTTAACGGACATTACCAAATATCGCAACAAGCACTTAAAGAATTCATGTGATTCAAAAAGATTCATCTTGAATTTTATCTTTACTTGCGTCGGCACATCTTTGTACTCAGGCGCAGTCGTCAATGCGAATCGACTACAAAAGATTTACGACTTCACTACTAAAAGCTTGGTAAAATATCCCAACGCAACATCTCTTTCACGCTCGATTAGCTACGTACGAGTAAGATAGGGATAGCGGTACGTTTGGGAGTTACGACCTCCTTTTAATGGTTAGTTAAGTGTGACTGAGAAAGTTCAACGAATTCTTAAGGTATTATTAATTCTAAGCGACAATGAGAGCGGTTGCCTCTTTTGAATATTTATGTACTTAGATTGAAATAATCTGTTATAATGATTCATTTGAGTTATCGGGATTTCACTGTTAGTATACCTATTATTTAATGGTTTGAGGAAGTTCAAAGTTGATAAGGTTAAACTGAATCGAACTCAAATTACAATGTACGATTACAATTAGGTATATCGATCGCGTTTTACGTTGTTTTTTGTATAGTGTGATTGTTATTCACTTGTTAATATTGAAAAAAGAATGTATATAACAAAAATTGGTTAAAAAACATTCTCACAAATTGAACAAGATTGGCAAATACCTACTTGATTTGATTAAAGAACTGAAAGTGCATATGGCATCGAACACTAATATTAATGATGTGTCAAGAATGATTCACAAAGATACGTAACAAACATACAAATGAACACAATTGAATACAATTTGTGATGTAGGTACTGTGTCTAATCCAAAATATACACCATAAAACGGATGGAATAGGGTTTAAAATACAATGCGAATCAATCCAAAATGACGATTGTCATGTAAATTTTTCCAGACAAATGAGCAAGTATAACAAACGTAATGACGGTTAGTCAGTGGGAAATACTAGTGAGGTTAGTGTGTACTTACCTACATGTTGTTTCAGGTATACGAGTATAGTCGCCTTGATTATCTTTTAATAATCAAATCATAGAGGAAAAAGACTTGTTCATCAACTATTTTCTAAACTCATCGTCATTCTAGCTTTATTCCCAGTACAGTTGCATCCTGAAGGATGCCCGGGGTCCGCTACCTAATCCCAAAAATTGGCGTAGGCACTAGTTTTTACGAAAGCGACTGCCATCCGACCTTCCAACCCAAGATAAAAGACCTTATTGGGATTAGGCTTGGCAAGTGAGTGGGCAAATTGGCTGTTAGAAGTTCTCAAGCCACCCGAAGGCCTTCTCACCTCTAACTTGGCTTACAGCTCTAACAGTCAAGTTGCCCACTCACTTGACAAGGGGGGTCGAAGTTGCACTACGTCCGTAGGGAGTACCCACCGTTACCCTACATGTGACCCCTGGGTGGTGCTAAAAGTGCAACAAAAACTGGCAACCATACTTGTCTTAACCGGTTCAAAAATAAATGCCATACGATTATTATTATTACAACCAAAAAAACGCTAGTAGGTTTATGAGTATTTCAAATTACTGTGTTGATAGCAATGATAACAAATTCAGTTTGTACGAATAATGAATTAGAATATCAGAAATAGAAGTTTATTTCAACAATTGGATAAAATCTGATTACGTTTTTAGTCAGAAAGAAGCAAGGAAACAAGTTTCGTTAAAAATGAAAACCTTACTCTACAAATGAAGATAGTGACTTTTTCGTTTCCTCAGATTTTAAGTTTACTTTTGTAACATCGAGATCAATTACATTATCTTTATCTCTCTTATAGAAATGAATGGAGATATCTTTGAACTCAAAAGTGTCTTTATTACTTCCATTTTCCTATTATTCGTCTAAGTAGTCATTTAAGTAATAAAATGTGGTTTTACTGATCTTATCTTTACATCGGATAAGGTGGTTCCGTGTGAAGCAGAGCTATAGTTGTAGACTAAGTTAATATTCTTTCCAGTGTATTCTATTACCAAAGTCATACGTTGCATTTTGCTTTGCACTATACATTTCAGCTCAGAGCATTACGCGTTCTGTAGCACAGCTTTTAACACCACTTACTTTTGACTTTCTTCCTCTTATTTATGTATTTGTCTTGGATTTCAGAGGGCCTACTCCGAACTTCGAAAATCTATCTTCGTGTTGTGCCGTCCCTTTCGCTCTCGTGTTATTATACACTATATGACGGAAAGGGACGGCACGATACGAAGTTCGATTTTCGAACTTCGGAGTAGGCCCTCAGTTACTTCCTTTATAGTAGTCTTCTGAGTAAACACTTTCCGGTAAAAAAGTAATATTTAAGATATCTAATACTACATGTTACGCGGCTAAATAAAATTGTCATCCTTTCATTTTGTGCGTACCAAAATTGCGCAAGGAGCATTTTTTTGTCCTTATACCTGAAGTTCACTTTGCCGGATTAAGTGTGAAACTAGCCTTTGTGTGTGTTCCATTGGTATTGACATTTTAGACCGCTTTTGATATTTGTTGTAAAATGAGGTGAACTGATGACTAGACCATTTATGTAGAATGCACGGCAAGTCAGTGTAGTTTTGCTAAATCTACAAACAGTTCAAATCGCACCACTGTCGATGTTTATCAAGATTAAGCACATAATATCAGTTGTTTAGGTACTTTATATTATGGTCCTATAAAATCTACGCATAATTATATACTCTGTTAATTAAATACACACATGTTTCGACCAAATCGTGAGTAAATAAGCTTACAAAAACCAAGCGAAGTTCGTGTAGAACGAATATAAAGAACAGTTAAACTTGATCTGAAAAAGCTTTTATTGAGCTTCAACCTTGTAAAACTTGAAGCCAATAAGAAATTATCTATCAATAAAATGTATTGTATACCAGGGTTTCTAGATGTTATCGAACAGGTCACCTTTATAAATGTTATCGAATAACAAATATTATTGAATTCACCCTCACCTCCGCATAGGTTATCGCAAGCCACATAAGTGTTCTTAGTATTAAAGCAACCTAGTTCTAAATACTCTTAAACGGAAATCATAATATAAACATGAACCCATTTTCCAACAACTTCGAGGAGACAACTTTACTTTTAATAGTTACCAACAAAATTCCCGCAACTACTTAAAACTTAACACATTCTCGTCTAACCATCAACGAAACTTAACAAAATGTCACGTATGCCTGAATTTCCCCTATAAATCAATCCGGCAGAAAACGCGATAAACGCAAAAGCAAAACGATAAATCGCCAAAAACTCGTGGACATCCAACAAAATCACAGCGAAAATTACGACACAAACTTTTTTAATAACGCCCGCGATTCAGTCTCAATCGAAAAATCCGTAACAAAAACCCCCGAGCACAACAGTAAGAAAAATATATAAACATGTCAAACGGGGACCGGTTCAGGTAGGTGCGCCATTTTTTCAAACACCTATGTGGGAAAGGGACCATCCCTTCGCGAGAGCGGGACGCAGGCATACATCCGTCCTCTATAGCGGCTGCATTCATGAGGACAAAGAATAAGTAGTAATAAAGACGTGACATTCGTGCAGATGGTTGATAAAAGTTAATACTTGGCAGTTTGTTCGGTCTAGTGCTATTAGAAGGCCCCGAACAGATACGTTGTTACACGGGTCTTTAGTTCCCGAGACTCATGAAAACATTAAAGGAAATTGTTCTCTCCGGCTAGGTCGTATATTGCGTTCCATGTTGGTGGTATCGGGCGCCTTTTTACTTTTGCTATTGGCGCGAAATTGGAGGGAAAAGAAAATGGCAAACATTCAATGTCTCAATTTAACTCGCGGCAGAGCGACGCGAACTCAATTGTATTTAAAGTGCTCTGAAGACCTTAAAACATTGCTGCGTATTTCTTTAATATTCCTACTTTTTATCATTCGAAATGTAAACATTTGAGCATTGACGTTCTCATGATTGTTCTCTCGTAGTACGTAGAAAGAGGGGTCCGATCGTCGATCTCGGAAGGGTCGGTAATTTTTACCTGATGTTGCGCCCACTGATGACAGAGGTATTAATAAGGGGGAGCGAAAGTGGACGACACTTGTTAAATATTAAGGATTAGCAAGGAATTCTCATAATAGTATAGTATACATACACACTTATTGCATTAATACGATAATACTGTAAGTATTGTAGGTACTGATTGATATACTTTAATAGAATTAGTAATGATCGGGCTAGATTTGCAAACAATGGCTGATATTAAATCGTTAAACGCGTTACAAACGATCGAATTAGGACATAATGCTAAAATCAGCATAACAAATACCGTTGTGAACTTTACCGGATTTTACCAAAATTGGACAATGAATTCGAAATTGCAAAGCCCACTTATTGGTTAATTTTCCCTCAGTACAAAATTCAAGAATAGAATTTAGCTTCCCACATTTCTCGATTCCGTTCAAGATGAAAGCAGAGATTTCGACGTTACAATCCAATTTAATGACACACAGATTCCCACTTTTGATGACGCAAAACTTCCCAAATCAGTTCACGGAAATAACCTCGATCTAGCCGATTCCGAAGTCATACGAAACTCGTAAAACCCTGCCGGCAAGGCGGTTGACTCACCAACATTCCCGAGCCTTCCGATTTAACGATCCTGTCGCTATCCCCGTTACATTACTCCTTCCGCACGCAAATCCCTCGACATTCTCCATGGGGGAAAGTCAATACATTGCCAACATTTTTGTTTGCGAAAACATCGGATAAGTTAAAGCGGTTCCGGCGAGTAGCTCGTAAAGCGGTGTTACATAAATCGATCGTTTGTTCAACTGATTGCTAGATTGAAAAGCCAGCTTTTTGCTTTGTAATCTTCCTCATATCCTACCTATCTCACTTATTCCGAATTCACCGGTTAGTTTAGACCAGGCAAAGCAAACGAAGCTAAACGGAAGTATAAAGTAGAATCGCTGACCCATTTACATTGTAGGGTTGTTAACTCAGTCAATCAATTCTAGACATTAATACCGACCTCAAATAGATTCAAACGTCCAAAACTCTATAATTCCAAAACAATTTCCAACCACAATAAACTTTCAACTTGAGATCCTAACGGCAACCAAAATTATTTCCGAGGCGAGCCTTCCGAACAATAAAATTGCTTTCTTATAACAAGTTCGCCTTGGGGCTATCCCGTAATGTTACTTCCTTACGCACTGCTCTGGCTCCAGACCCGAGGTGTAATAAAACAATAAAATGTTGCAAAACTCGAGATTACTGTTCTTAACAACGCTCAGGTAGGGTAGAACATAAACAGCTGTCTGAATGACTTGAGGAATTCAAGTCCAGATAATGCAGTTAAATATAGTATTGAAGCGCTCAGGCGAAATTCACACGTTTCTTTACAGGTGGGGAACGCACGTAATGGCGGCGAAAATGATAAAAAGGCACCATTACGCTAATAATATAGCGTTTTAAAAAAATATTAAAATACCACGCATCAATTATATTACGAATCAGGATTTAAAGAACGCAGGAATAAGTAAGGTAAGAGATATCAGGAGACGGATCTAAATACAAATCCATAATAATACTCTAGGGAGGCATAAGTATCGAAGATTGGAGATGGAAATGACGGGAAAAATTCTTAAGGTATCTTCATGACTTAATAAATAGGCAGAAAGCCACTTAACTCAGTTTGAAAGACGTGAGTGAGCCTGTCTTAAGCGAGACAATTCTTTTCGTAGAACACATTGATTGTGTCTTAACTGAACTGAAATAAGATTCAAATCAGAATAACATCGCATATGAGGAGCTTGTAAATGATATTTTTGTACTTTCATACGCATGGTCGTTATTGTGCTTTTAGAGAATGTGGTTGTATGGCTGTGTTTGGTAATTTAGGGAAGAATGAATATTTTAAAATGTACATAAGTACAGGTAGTTTTAGTAGTGGTTTGTCCGTAAACACTTTCTAACTAATGATTTCTTGATCTTACCACAGTGCATCCACTTCTCTAATGGACTGCTTTTACAGCCGTTCTAACGGCTATCGGCGTTAAAACGGTATCTACAGGTAGTCAGGGATCATAAGCATGCCTGTAATCAATAATTAACATCAGTATGCGCATACCTAACAGTTTTCTTCGTCACCGAAGCCATAACACAATGGATTGTCAGTCCTAATTAACCGAGACAAGCTTTGACATTGCGCTTGGTCAACTCGAAATATCTGCGTAGAGCAACGGAGCAACCGCTTCAATAACGGTAAATAAGATTTGCCATCTTGTAACGGACGGTCCGGTATTTCATTTTTTGGGTCGTAAATGCTGACCTTTTAAATAGAACGTTCGATCATCGTTTTAAATCTGATTAGGCGAAGTGAATTTAATCTTCTTGCGTTGTGAAACGATACTTTGGATCCCAAGTATGGAGTACCACAAGGCTCGTTCTTAGGGCCGCCGCTTTACATGATCAATCACATTAAACTCGGCTCACAGTAGCTTCGTAATAATCACTCAACGTTATTTAATTAATCCCTGACAAAGTCAACGGAAAGTTGAAGTAAATTAGTTTTCTATGTAAATGAAGCTGCCTATCGAAACAAAAGCTATTACGAAAAGGAAACAAAATGTATATTGTAACTAATCATTGTTCAAAACATATCGTGTCCCAACGATATCATTAACTACATCGACGTTTGACAATAATGACGTTCGGTTGACAATAATGAGTTGACGCGTCAACAGGATCTGATAGCGGAGTCACGTCTCTGTGACGTCTCGTTAATCTCGACGTGTCGATGATGATGACTTTTGAAAATATTTCTGTTGGAGAAAGTAGCCGTAAAATGTAGAATAATTGTTTTCTTATAGATTCGAACACATTTTATACACCGTGTTCGGAAAATGTGGTCGGGATTTTTTAAATCTTATTTACTCGTAAGGACGGAATTTTTTGGGAAGAAGGCGTTAGTTGCTTCCGCAAAAACTGGTGCTTTAGCTAGTTCTTGGGGTTTCTAGGTAGCAAGCGGATCGCATGTCCTTCAGGCAGCAATCGGGATAAGGTTAAGATGAAGAGAAGGAAAAGAATAAATAATGCAAATAATTTATTTATGCATTGGAAATTCACTCGTTAAATGTAAATATTTTAACAAGTGGAAACGTCCACTTAGCGGAATTATAAATTCAAACTGAAAATGAAAAACTAACTAGACCTACTCACTAGTTAACCTCCAAATTCGCTATTACTATAGAACTACACTATGCCTAACACACTATTTGAGGCAGTGAAAACTGCCGATAAGCTGCCAAACACAAGGATAAACTATGTATTTAGCGTGGGTTAATATTTGCGTATACTCAGTAGGGAGCCTAGGTCAAAGTTGACAGCACCCTAGGCGTCAATATTTGAATGGTGGGCACCACAAAGATCATTGCGATAGGCACTAACTACATAAACTCCGTTTGTTCGTTAAAATTACAGTTTGAGCTTCAAATAAAAAAACATGTAATAATATTCCATCCCTTCTTTAAAGACGACAATTGTAGCGCAAGAACGAGATTAAGTATATAACTCTCGGCTCGGTTACTATATGTACAGATGGCTGACCAGCCTATATGTTGATGTTTACTAAGATCCTCTACCGTACCGTAGAATTCGCCTAAAAACAGACGGCCATGGATTCGAATCCCGGTCAGGGCTAATATTTAAGTAATGGGCATAAATATTTGTTTCTGAGACTTCGATGTTTTTTATTTATTTAAGTATTTGTATTTATTATGTATATCGTCGTCTAGTACCCATAACACAAGCTTTATTGAGCTTGCTTTGGGGCTAGTTATAGATTTAAGTAAGGTTGTTCCCCTTATTAACCCCCGACGCAAAAGAGGGGTGTTATAAGTTTAACGTGTCTGTCTGTGTGTGTTTGTGGTATCGTAGCTCCCAGCGGAAGAACCGATTTTTTTTGTGTCATAGATAATTTTATCGCGACTGCTCTCAGCCGTGTTTCATGAAAATCTGTTTTGCCGTTGTTGAGATATTGAGCTTTGAAATGAACATGTCGGAGGTTTTTCAACTTTTCTAATATTATTAGTATGTAGTGCAATCGATCGTTGACACAGTGAGGTTTTGCAAGATACATAGCTTTGTATGGTTTGGCTACCAAAAGATTATTGGCGTGGAACTTAAGAGTCCGCAGTAAGCTCAGTTCTCCATACAAACGTAGTTACGCTCTCATTAGACGTAGTCTACGTTTGTATAGAGAATCGATTTCAGCCGAGCGTACTGGCGACTCTTAAGAACATATTCACATCCCTGTCGTGTAACAATTAAATGCCAGCATTACAATTAGAAAGAGCTCGTACTAATCTCTACACTCCCATGAGACGAATGGTTCAACGTTGTAGTCGATCCGAACACCATAAATCTAAATTGTATCGAATATTTCAAAAATTCAAATCATATTTCGAACGTCGCCTGTGGCGTAGAACGTTATAGCAATGTATCAATTCCGACATGCCCTAGAACGTAAATCACGGTTTTTTCTGTCGCAATTAGCTCTGGGGCGACTGTTGCCGCGACACGTCGACATCTGTCGACTACCGATGTTCGGTTCCGGACACTTATTTCCATTTTAAACGCCAAATTAAGTAAGTTATTTGAGCCGCGGGAATAAACGTTTTAAGTGAAAACATGTGTGTTTTTGAATTCACCTTGACTTGGATTACTAGAGCTGGTGGAAATTTGAAAGCATTATTGTCGAAAAATCGTTCAAGCTACGTGACGAATCATAAATCACTTTGATACCTAAATTTTGATTAATGATACTAACCTAGAATTTCTTGATAGGCGATGTGACATCCTGAGCCTACTAATAAATCCACACATTACTTTGGTACTCGTGTTAAATAAAACATCTTTATGACATACATTTTTATAGCGCAAGTTTCTTCTTTGATTTTACACCCAAACATTCAAAGGGAAATTTAAAAGGCCACTTACATTCCAATTTAACAATATAATTCTATTTTATCTACGCGTTTTCTAATAAAATAAACATTTAAATACTTTAATGCAAATCGACATAAGTTTAAATAGCGTTTAGCGTAGGCTGGCAGGAATGCATTTTACTGTAGGAAATGGTTGCAAAATAGGACCCTATAGTATTACTTATTCAAAATCCAGAACTTTATCTTGTATGCAGCCATCAATAGAGTTTACGATTCGTTTTACGGCTAAATCAACGGTTTCATCTTGCTGTAAATGTAACCCTAAAACGTCTATAAAATTATGCGATTCGATGTATTCAAAGTTACGATAATAAAAGACGAACGATGACCTGGTTCCTACTTGTTCGAAATTCGAAATTACAATGAAGATACGAGTTGTTTTATTGCCGTTAAATATACCCGATAGGAAAGCTACTGGCATGAGAGATATTGGTCATGTATTTAACGCTTTTAAAAAGATCGGTTTGCGTTTCGTTTTGACTCAAAACCAAACGCAAACCGATCTTTTGAGCTTAAATTTTACTGAACTTATATATCTTTCAATATTTAGACGTTTAGGCGAAATATACAACATCAATAATTCTGAATAAATGTCGAAAATTTTTGGTCCACCAATTGGTCACAATTTATTCCATAATACTCAGTATTTTTTTTAATTAAATAGATACTACCACTTTATATTTACTACTCACTTTCAATAAAAATTGTTACAAAATTACAATTACAAATACAATACAATATGCTTTATTGCACACCTCAAAAAAGAATTACCGATAGCAACAGCATATACATACAAGCAGAGGTAAACAACAGGCGGTCTTATCGCTAAATGAGAGATTTCTTCCAGTCAACCTTTATTAATCCTATTAAACCGTTTTAATAAATTTTAAATCCATCGAATTAACGTAAAAAAATCTAAAACAAACAAAAACTGCCGACTCGGCTGTATGCCAAAACCTGTGCCTATAAAAATAATTTTCTCAAACATGCAATGAAATATTGATGTTATGTTCCGTATAATAGGCTGCGAAGTGTGACGTTTCAGGCGCGGCTATGACAAGAGGTCGTTAATGGAATTTCATACAAATCTTGCAGGCCTAGGCCGGCAAAGTCCTCTTTTTTAATTCCATTCCACATAAATTTGTGGCACAGGCATCATGACATTCTGCCACTATGCGTATTAAAAATAAAAATTTGTTTTTTTTTGTTGTTTATTTCATTTCATGTTTGAGAAAAGCACTATACATACCTCGGCGGGAAATTTGGGGGTGGGCTTTCGTCCCGGCCTCTGTAGTAATGTACTATTAAAGAAACTTATCTACTAACTGACGTTTGATTCCTTTTATGTGATTAGTGAATGAATAAAAAGCATCATGAATATTACCTGTGCGTGTGATTTTCAAACGAATAACGTATAATCTCCAATCAAATCAAGAGAAATGTTTCATTTATATAAAAGTGATTGTGGAATATGGTATCGAAACTCTGAAGCGGTAAAGTTTGATGAAATCAGGTTACCAAAGCCATCAATTATATTGTTACGTGTAATTAACGACAGTTAAGATTCCCTCAAATTGTAATTGTTGTTTCGAAGCACGAAATCTAAATGTGAGGTTAAAACGAATGTTCAGGCTAGTGACGCCATCTAGCGAGAAAGCGCTTTCTTCGCCGCGTTATTTGTGATTTTCAGCGGTTATTTTATTACTTCAATTGTGTATTTATCACATTACCAGTCGTAGTTGGATAGAGATTAGAGATGTCACATATTATTTATGGAAGTTTAATATTTAGTGCGTTATATGTGGAATAAGAAAAGATTTCGTGAGTTGTTTTGGTCGTTGTATTTTATTTATAATGTCAATTTGTGTGAATGGCTGTGTTTTGAAGACTAATACTATGATGCAGAGCATGCTGACTTATTAAAATATACTGATAATTTACAATGTGTTCAGCATATTTCGCAGAGCTTTTATGACTTAGCAAGCGAAACTAATCTTATCTCGTAAAATCTCACGGTCCAACAAACTTACGCTCGCTATCGAGTAAAAAACATAGCTTTATTATAATCGAGCTTAGTACCTACAATAACAAAAGCTCCGGAGTTATCAAAAGATCGTTAAGTGGCTGGGTCGGTACCGTTACATCGGGCTGGCTAATTAATACTCGCCCACTCACACCTCGAGGTCCGAACCCGTTCTGAACCCAAGAACATGCACATAATGCAAATACGAGCGTCCCAGCCGCGGACTATGAATCCTAACGTGGATCCTTTACAGCCGCAGGCCCCGAGCCCCATACGACTATCGATTCAACTCGACACGAAGAAAAAATCCTTACAACAATGAGCCGGTGTAACAATAAATACCTTAATGATATCCCGAGATCGAGGGCCGTCGGACGGCGCGAGGCGTCGCACAGTTATCAAGCCAAATCCAACACTAGAGCATAACGTACACGTAACATCACAATACGAATCAGCACAATCTCACTCTGTACACTTTAAGAAATCCACTGCACTGGTTTGGGTACAAAAGATGTTTGTCTCGTAAAACGCGGGGCTAGCGCTCGAAATACATCCGACGCGCTCGGGAGCCGGGCACGGACTGAACTGGTTTTGCAGAGGGCGCGGGGGGAGGGTGGACGGGTGCGTTTGGTTCGGTTTTATGAAAATATTTCGTGAGTAATGCACGTGTTATGCCGGGTCGAGCGACAGCCTAGTACGGCCTTTTGATTTAGGTGTTCTTCTAGATAAACATAAAAACATTAAAAAGCTATTGGACACTTGTCATTGTCCAGTGCTCGCGCTTCGTTGCAGTTTTCTGCGCTGCAATCAAATTTACAACATATTGCTCTTCGTTTCATAGAGCGGAGTTCTGTTATTGGATCTTTCTATATTATTGGTCGATGAACGTTAGAATAGCTAAGTTTCACAGTAATATGAAACATGTAGTTTCGTACAATGTTTCATCTGAACATAACGTTCAATATCAATGACGTAGAATGCATATTTATGCATCCCAATTATTCGGACGCGATAACGAGCATGGGCTTTTATTACAATGATAACCTTTACTTTACTTGTAATTGGCAACAAGGAATAACTTTAGAGCTGGTTCGTTTCTTATAAATGAGTAGTTATGTAAAAAAATTACGCATTACCTACCTAACTAATCCAATTTTAGTACCAAAAAGGCAGAAAATAATTACTATATAATAATCAGCAACTCAAGCATGGGCAAGAATTCAAAGTAGACAACATCGCAGTTGGTATGAAGGTTTTTAAATTAAATTACTCTAAATTTTTTTTATTTAAATTGGAAAGAATTCTTTTTTCACACAACTTGGTCACCCTACCCCACTGTCAACAGTCCATGATATTGCCGTCAAAGAAAGGCAAGAAAGTAGGGCAACCATGTTTTTTTAGATTTCATGTTGTCAAAATGAAATGCATTTGTTTCATGTCATGTCACTACTATTTTTGTTTGAAATAGCTAACAGATACCAAGTTGTAAAAACTGATTTATTCTCATGATCCCGAAATCACCATCTATATAGTTGTATAAAACACTAAGGACGAGTTGCACCAAACCGTCTGTAATCATAAGCGTTGTTCGTTAAAATCTATTTGTGTGGAAATTTTTAACTAGTTTCTACAATGTATAGGATGACATCTACCGGCGGCATATAGAACGTTGACCAGTCTGTAGGCAATCGTACGTCGGTGCAACCCGCCTTAAAAAACCTTTAAATGTCTAAACTACCTATAGACCACGAGCCAGGTACAAATTTCGTCAGTCCAGGCTGGGGGAGGCTGTCGCTACCCAACATCCACTCAACCGCAGTGATATTCACGGGGCTTCGTAATACAACTCTCTGATCTAATTTACTTACAAGTTATCAACCGTGTTAAGCCAAAGAAATTTGGGACTGCTTATTTGGACGTGCCTTATTGATGTCGAAGCAGCACCTATAGAATATACCACGAAACTAATACAGCGAGCCAAGAAAATGCCCTAATATTGAACTTTTCGCCTTTATTATTACTCTGTTAAGGGTCAAAAAGAATGATGATGTCAATCAATTACTTTATTTCTTTGAATGCGGTACAATTCAAATCGAAGTGTCGAAATGTTGGCCGGGGTCAGTCCTAGGATGGGTGACCGCTTAGAGTGGTTTACTGACTGAGCGCTCCTGTGCTTTGGAAGGCACGCTAAGCCGTTGATCCCGGCAGCTGTCTATGAAAGCAGGCGTTAAGCCACGGAAGGTCAGATGGCATGATACAACTCTGATGATTCCAAAAAAGTGGACGTGCATTATCGGGGCTGCACATTATTTGGTCGTGCATTATTAGTTCCCGTGGCGTCATAACGCCTCAGAGGTCGGAGCAGCGGGGTGAGAGTTGAGTATCCCTCAGGGGAAAGACGCTAATGAAGTGATATAACATATATAACATGCATCACTCACACATAGTAGCACTACGTGCTTCACTGGACACATACAAGGTTGAACTTAAATATTTATCGACCTCCAAATCCCCAACGCGTACGAACTTACATTCTAATTAAAAAAGATATATTTTTTATCTACAATATCACTGGCTTGCTTATTTATTGACAATCTAATTTTCAATTTCAAGGAAATTATTTTATAACTAGCTGTTGCCTGCGACTTCGTCCGCGTCTTCGCTCCTAGTGGTCGCAGCGTGATGATATATAGCCTAAAGCCTTCCTCGATAAATGGATTATCCAACACAAAAAGATTTTTTCAATTCGAACCAGTACTTCCTGAGATTAGCGCGTTCAAACAAACAAACAAACTCTTCAGCTTTATAATATTTGTATAGATTTTACGCATAAGTTGATGGTTCCAGTATGCTAACAAAATCAAGCCGATATCGCCATGGACATGTTTACACCTTTTTAGAAATTATTAATTCTATCTCGCCGCAAAATCAATAGACGTAAACAATTACAAACTCAGTGATGAAACGTATACCAGCCTGCGACGGAAAATTAAAATGTTTGATAAACAGCTGGTTTTAACATTGAAATGGAAAAGCGTCAGCCAGTTTATACCCGTAATAGAAATTGCATGTTAATTCCATGCTAATTCTTGGGGTATAGTTGACTAGAAGTTGGAATGAAAGTAAATTAGTATTTCACTCCGCGCACCCGCTCTAACACGTTAGTCTTTAAGCACGTGGAAGCGAGCGCGACCAACAAATACCAATATGATTTCAAACTACGTTTGTTTTAATAGATCCCTGGTCAGTAACTGCCGAGAACGAATATAAGCTTCAATATTTACTTTTTATCGACATTGCGGTCGTGTATTGGATATTTATATTTCCTTTTTCTGCGACTTTATTCCCGTATTCATTTCATTTTTTAAATACCGGAATCGTTTATAGCATGTCAGGGCTTAACTAACTGTGCATATTTTCTAATTCATACGAATATTATAAAGATGCAAGTACCTTTATTATTAACATAATTTGTGACAAATTAACTATAAAAAAATCGCATTGGCAATTGAGTCGCCTTTTCGATTCGACCTTTTTTTTAAAAACTACACAACATGCATTGTATAATGAAATTAATGAATCATTCAAAATAGAAATGCAAAACACAATATGACTACTTATAGAGCTGGGGGGTCTCGTTATTTCATGCACCCGGTTGACCCTGTAACACACTACGAGGATGGTGGAGGTGCTGGGATCATATTTACACCATACAAGGACGAACTTATTTATCGAAATCCAAATCCCGAACGCGTACGAAATTTCATTCTGCATAAAAAAAAAACATTTATTTCATCTACTATTCCAGCTGAAATTGTAGCATGTAATTTTACGCATAAGTTGATGGTTCGAGTATGCTAACAAACTCAAGACGCCATGGACATTATACCTTTTTAGGATCTTTCTAGGAATCATTATAGTTTCGCCATGTCTGTCTGTCTGTCCGAGGCTTTGCTCTGTGATGGTTAGTGCTAGAAAACTGCAATTTGGCATGATATAGATCAATAAATCTGACAGTAGTAAAATAAAATCTAAAAAAATTTTTTTAAGGGTACCTCCCCTACACGTAAAGTAGTGTTTTTTTAGGGTTCCGTAGTCAACTAGGAACCCTTATAGTTTCGCCATGTCTGTCCGTCCGTCTGTCCGTCCGTCCGCGGATAATCTCAGTGACCGTTAGCACTAGAAAGCTGAAATTTGGTACTAATATGTATATCAATTACGCCGACAAAGTGGTAAAATAAAAAGTGGAAAAAAATATTTTATTAGGGTACCCCCCCTATACGTAAAGTGGGGAGTGTTTTTTTTTTCATTTTAACCCTAACGTGTGATATATTGTTAGATAGGTATTTAAAAATAAATAGGGGTTTACTAAAATCATTTTTTGATAATGTTAATATTTTCGGAAATAATCGCTCCAGAAGTAAAAAAAATGTGTCCCCCCCCCCCTCTAACTTTTGAACCATAAGTTTTAAAAATATGAAAAAAATCTCAAAAGTAGAACTTAAACTTTGTAAGAAAATTATTTTGAACTTGATAGGAAAATAAATAGGGGTTTACTAAAATCATTTTTTGATAATGTTAATATTTTCGGAAATAATCGCTCCAGAAGTAAAAAAAATGTGTCCCCCCCCCTCTAACTTTTGAACCATAAGTTTTAAAAATATGAAAAAAATCTCAAAAGTAGAACTTAAACTTTGTAAGAAAATTATTTTGAACTTGATAGGTTGAATAGTTTTTGTAATTTTTTCAAAAAAAAAATGTGACGGACGGAAAACTACGGAACCCTACACTGAGCGTGGCCCGACACGCTCTTGGCCGGTTTTTTTTTGCTTCAGTCCTACGGTGTGGAGTGTTGTTGGATAGGTCTTTTAAAACGAATAAAGGTCTTCATAAAACATTTTTTGATAAAGTGATTATTTTCGAAAAAATTGAATATTTTAAACAAAATTGTGTCCCCCCTTTGAACTATGGATCCAAAAAAATAAAAATAAAAACATGAAAGTGAAGCTAAATAAAGACTGAACGAAAACTATAGTTGACAGTTAAGCTGTTTTTGAGTTATCCTAACAAGTCTTCCCTTCTTAGTAAAAGACGTATGAAACGCTGCAAAGGAATTCCCTTTTGCTTGTTATTGATTTTTTTTAAAGCAAAAGTAAGTTCATTGGGCAACCACGGAACCCTACACTGAGCATGGCCTGGCATGCTCTTGGCCGACTTTTTTCACAGATTATTGATTCTATCTTGCAGCAAAGTACTTATACAAAAAAATTATTTGTTTTAACAAACAACAAACAATTTGTTGTGTTGAATTTATTCAAACTGTTTTGGGTATATTAAAAATTACAAATACCTGACATTAAGTCCCTTAATTGTCGCCATTCTCTATTAGTGAACCAAAAGCCTAAACAAAAACGCTTATCATCAGCCTTTATACGTCTCTTTGCTGGCCACAGGCCTTTTCTAATAGATGATACGAAAAGGCTTATAGGTACAGGTATTTAATAATCCAAATTAATTACAGTACTCAAGTACAATGTGACATACTTAGCACTAAGTACTTTTAAAGTTATTTAACTAAATATATTCAAAAAATACGTGCAGTGTTAATTGTGGCTTCTATTAATAGGTAATTAATTATTTGCTAAATAATTATTTTTTTAGCAAATAATTAATTATTTGCTAAATAATTTAAACAAATACATTTCTATAACTATACCCATTTTGTCACGATTACCTTCAATCGAACTTACAAGGCTTACAACCATTCTTGGTCAATTAAACTAAACTTCTTCAATAGGTATAGTTGGCGGAAAAATAAATGTATTTTCCACAGTATTTCCTCGTAAAAGGCTGATGAAATTTAAACATCTGTTTATAGTGAACTAACTATACAGTAATTTAATTAGTATATGTTTTTATGACATACATAGATAAAGAGTCTGTGTAGGTTTATGCATGTAATTTTTTTAAAGAAAAACGCTTCAAATTCCTTTGAACTGTCAAACGCCATTTAAATTTCCCGACTTATTCCCCCATATTTAGTAAGATTCCAAGTTGCAACGCCTGGCTGAAATTCCTTACACCTCGAAAAGTTAATTTAAAAAGCTTAACGCCCCTTATGAGGCTAGCTGAGAATTTTACGATATTAATAAACCTATATTAGCAAGATGGAGGTAGTGCGGAATTACGAAATTCGCTGAGCTTTCAAAAATTATTGCTATGCACGTGTGTAGTTTTAAAACGTCGTAAGTTTAATTTTATGGAATGAATGATGTGAAAACACAGGTACAGTCACGGAATACATATATGTATGACGCATGGAGTCAACAAAGGTGCTCGTGGTAAATTAAGGAATTTGTAGTTACGTCAGTACCATGTATTTTCAATTGGTGAACTGTCACTTTTGACAATCAAGTTAGCCAACTTCCGGTACTTTTGTTTCTAAGACTCACATCACAACAATAATCAATCGCTACATAAGCATTTAAAATACATGGTGCTGACGCAACTACAAATTCCTAAATTTGCCACGAGCACCTTTGTTGACTCCATGCGACATGTATTTGTAGATCACATGCCGAAAATATGTGAACATTATGTTGAATCGTGAAAAATGTAAAAATCATCTCAATCGGTTAAGAATAACTGCTTTTAAATTAGTTGCAGATTTAACCTGAACATACCTACATACAAATTGTACATACAAACTATTACGGACAGCTCTACCCGTACCAAGACGAATCGTGAAAAATAAAGACTACTTTCACCATTTACAGCATCTGCCACCCGTACCAAGGTTAATCGTGAAAAATGTGAAATTTATTTTTAATAACAAACGCAGTTCTAATAAGAAAACTGAATTTAATATTCGGAGAAATAATTCTAAAAAAAAAAGTTTTTATTTCGGACAAAGTAATCCATAGAGTGTTAGTATTACAAATAAACGCGTAATGCGTGACCACATCCCGTTATCAATGTTAAAAATTCCATTGAAACCGCAAGGGTTGGTACTGGACAATTTTTTGTACATATAAAAATAACTAATAAAATATGTCACCTTTGTCTTTGCTTGCAATGCAACTTTGCCCAAGCTATTTTGACAATTTTAAACTGTGAAACCTCCTTTTTTAGGGTTCCATACCCAAAGGGTAAAACGGGGCCCTATTACTAAGACTCCGCTGTCCGTCCGTTCGTCCGTCTGTCTGTAATAACTAAACAGTTGAAATTTTCAAAGATGATGTATTTCTGTTGCCGCTATAACAACATATACAAAAGAAAACCTAAGGGAGCTCCCATACAAAAAAACTTCCACAAAGACGCTGGGTATGAAATAGTATGGTAAACCTAAAATACGACTCGCACTCGACTAAAATTCTACTTTATTATTTAACGTCTTTTCCGCTCACGGGACAATGTATTTAACGTTATTATTAATGTTAAAAAATTAAAAATATATTATTATTTAAATTGATTATGAAATGTTATAATAAAGTGCCTAATGTTGTATTTAATAATTATATATTATTATTGTCTATTATATTATGAAATTTTTGTTGTTGTAATGTTGTATACGGAACCATTCGTGCGCGAGTCCGACTCGCACTTGGCTGGTTTATTCATACTACGGTGGCAAACGAGCATATGGCTTATCCGATAGATGGACGCTTGCCACTGCTGAACATTCACGCAAGCGCGCTACCGACTCTTTTTTGATATGAGGATTCGTTGTACTCGTATTGATGGCTAGAGAGGAATGATTAAGAGCTCGAATGGAAAAGTAAAGGACTCCGCTTTGCAACAAAAATTCCAGTTCAATTTATTCAAATTCATATTCAAACACATGCACATGAAGATGATTCTCATATACGTCGATATAATTATTATTGTGTTTGTATTGCTATCTCGCACGAGTACGAGATACTTTGTGGCATCGCTGTTCCATACAGTAAGTGGGACGACACACGTGTATGTTAAATTATTTTAACCCTTCCCTTTAAATTTTGTAAATGCTCGGATGAGTGCAAAGAGCGACATATTGTATATATATGTGCATAAATCATTTCTCACCACGGGTAATGGATCCGAAAATAAACAAACGACACAAAACGGTAGTACATATACTCGTATAATCGATGTCATGTTGTATGAGCTATAGCCCACGCATTTACATGAGAAGTTCACTGGTTCAACTGTGGTGGTGTGACCACGTGAAGAGGAAACCACCGGACAACGAATCCTCAAGTCAATAATAAAGAGCGGGCCTGGAATCCTTCTGGATTCGCAAGCGTCTATAGGCTGCGGTGTCTGCTTACCTTCAGACAGGCCATAAGCTTGTTAGCCACCGTCATTGTATAAAAGACCATGTTGGCAACTTAGCACTGCAACTTTCCATCTCCAGTCGAAGATTGAGGGGCAGAACCAGAAGAAGATGGAAAGGTGTAGTGGTAAGAGTCATGATTGGATGTAAGGTATTCTGAGACGATGTCGAAGACAAAGCGAAGTAGGGGTGAGGGGATAAGGAGCTTACCCAACCATCATATGAATTTCAGAGATTAACCAGATTAGTACTGGTAACGAGTCATGTGAATTAGTTTTTAATCGAGTTGGAAAGCGAGTTGACTCAACTCGCCCGATGAGTCTCCGAGCAGGCAGGGAAAATAAGTACAAGTTGCAAAGTAACAGATCCCGTAAGGCCTAAGGAAATCATCCGGGCTGTAGGGCCTTTCCCGTCATTGTACGTGTGCATTTCCATATAAACTTTGTGCACGTTTTCTTCTTTTGGTTGTGTTTGCGCTACAGTTATTATTATTGGTCAACATTTTTATTCTTTTCTGTGTATATCCAATATATACCTACAATCAAAAATAAAATTAATAAATGCTGTAGTGCCAAAACTAGCGAATAAAACTTGCACAACGTTTGTATGGAGAATGCCTTGCCCTACCCTTCGCCTTAAGTACTTGAAGCATCGATAGTCACAGGGCGGTCGTCCAGGCACAGATTTCTCGCTGTCATTCACAGGCCTAAAAATTTCACGCAGACAGACCAGCCAGACCAAACAATATGTAAAAACTCACCTCTCCATGGACATGGCCAACGGGGATCAGATTATTCAAACTTGAGGAAGAAGTAGAGATGGGTAAGTATACTGTCTGGTTGTTTTGAAGCAATCGAGGACGTTACGCACTGGCTCTCGAGGAAGGCACTACGATCTAAAGGTGGGAGTTATGAGGTTTCAACGAAGAAAAAGTCTGACTTATGTTCTTTTTAACCAGCGATGCTCTAATGATTAAAATTTAAATTAAATTGATAGTTACAAAATGGAGGCACTCGGGCTCTGATATTTACGAATATAAAGTTATTCAATTAAACCTCGTCTCGGCATACGTAAAAGGGATGGATTCGTTTGCGGTTGCGATATAATATATTGATTACATTATTGGAATTGACTTTATTGGCTTGGCTCTTAAAAATATACAGTTTTATGTGTATTAATTCTTTATGGAAATTTTCCAGTAATGAATCTTTGTGCTGCAGTGTTGCATAAACAGTCGCAGAACGTTTTTAATGGACATCAAAAAAGGATTTTTACTCAGTTGTCTTAGTGATTCTATACCCAACCTAAATAAGTAAAGCCCAGGGGCAACCAACCTGCGGGAATGATCCGTAGCAGCAAAATTACTAGAATCAAGATCTCTTATCAATGGTCTAAGCGATGTTTCGTCTAAACACTTTTTATAAGGTCTGCGAAAAAACTGCCTGTGGTCAAACTATCATCATCATCACTACCACCATCATCATTCTTAGCCTAAAATCACAAGACAAGATTTTTTTTCAATCAGGTCTTTTTTATACGCCAGAGGAAGGCCTCCCTTTAATTTTAATGTTATAATTTCGTTAGCAGACAGTACTGAAAAAATAAATTTGAATTTATTTACGATTTCAGATAAATCCAATACCCCGCCAACTATTTTTTCGTTGATGTGTGCAAGCGTTTGTGCTGACAAAAGGACAATATTCAAATATCAGCTTATCCCTCCCAAATCTTGAATGCCGCCTGAAGCGATTTGACCGAGTTACTGAAAGTCGTCATCCATACTCTAACATCCGCAACAGTACAGTTGACAAACTTGTTTTTTTTTATGTAATAGCGTCTGCGTGCGGCATTATTTACACCAAATGGAATCCACTTTTTTTAAACTTTACCGATCGAGTGCAACTGAAAGCAGTATCTTCGGACTTAAAATTGCAAGTAAGTCAAAATTTACTGACCTGGTATCCTTGGTAACGGTCTTGTTATTCATGTTTATAATTTATTGTATGACGCCAAGATTCCCCTTCTTTTCATCCCCCTTTCCTTCCCGTCTAGGTCTTTGGACCATGGTGCATGGAACGTGTTCCACGTCTCCCAAACGTCGAGATAAATACAAAGGGACAGGCATTTAGTAAAAATTAGGTTCTCCCTTATTAGACCTAACTGCTTGCAGTGCTTGCCTTCACCAATGCTTCATTTGACCTAATGTTTCATTAGACCTCCTGGTTTTTTCTTGAAAAGCGAACCTAACCTAACCTAAAACATCTGCTTGATGATTTCATAGGAAACCCGAAAACTTCACTGTTTGGATAATAAATGCATTAGGTCTTGTGAAACGTTACGTCTAATGAAACAATAGGGCAAAAGTAAATCGGTCAAGTGACAGGATCCCAAACATGATACGTATTTTTAAGACCTCGAGTGACATCACCGTAGCCGGACAAAGTTTTTACTGTGACAGTCGCAATATAATTTAGATTTCGTAAGCAACTTGTAAAAAGGCAGTACATTTTCTTTGATTTTAATCCCCGTGTTCGGGGCTTAGGGGGTCAGTCTTCTGTATAAATGTGTACTGTAACATAATATACATTTTCAGGGTTATATATTTGTTAATTCATTACGGCCAATCAGATAACAACCGTAAAAAAACATAAAAGTTGAAAAGGCAAAACAGATACTTACAGACTAACTTTTTATGATTCTGTATATGAAAAAGGATTTTAATTGGTTGAATTTTGAAGGACGCGATAGTCAAGAGCAGACCCCGAATTCTGCTATTTTTAACCGACTTCAAAAAAAGGAGGAGGTTCTCAATTCGTCGGAATATTTTTTTTATGTATGTTCACCGGTTGCTCGGAGACTAGTGGACCGATTCCATAAATTCTTTTTTTGTTTGAAAGGATATGTTTTCTAATTAGTTCCATTGTCACCAAGTCTGGATCTGATAACGGGATCTTGGAAAAATAGAGGGAACGCCTCAAAATCCTCAAATTACATAGCAGGAGGATGGGATCTGGAAAAGTTTGGAGTCGGTGTTTTTTTGTTAAAAATTTACTTGTATATGGACAACTGCTTATATGGACTTTGACCTTAGTTTTAACGTTTAAGATTCGACCAGCCGCCATAATGTGATATCAACGCTCGTAATATTCCCCGTTCCTTCAGGCGCGTGGGAGTCTGTGAGCACCTAACTAGATGGTTTCCTTTGGAGCCTTTTGATTGCATCCATCGGGATTAAATATTGAAATTTTACATTAGGATTACTTTTCAAGAGCGATTGAAGTGCTGACTGGCGCGTTCTGCCTCAAGAAGTTAATACCCGCGAACGATGTGTCAGGCATAAAGTAGTATTTACTGTAATCTGTAAAAAGTAACTAGGTTCTGTTTTGTTAGAATCTGATACTGTATCAAATATTTTATTTATAGGTTAACTATGGTAAAGTTTTTCTGTGTTAATAAGTGGTCTTTTCCACAGGGCAGGATGACTGACGGCTAGTTAAACATAATAAAATAAAAAGCCTTTTATTTCTTGTCCTGTAAGTATTTACATGGTCAGTCTTTGAGCCCGATTACTTATTCAAATCAAATGTTTATAATATCGTATATAGTATATCCATGCCGTGCTTTGGAAGGCACGCTAAGCCGCTGAGCCCGGTTGCTGTCTATGATAGCAGTCGTTAAGCCAAGTTAGAGGCCACCGGGCGGCTTGAGAACTTCTAACAGTCAAGTTGCCCACTCACTTGACAAACTAAACCCAATAAGGTCTAGTTTCCCCCTCGGGTTGGAAGGTCAGATGGCAGTCACTTCCGTAAAAACTAATAGTGCCTACGCCAATTCATGGGATTAGGTAGTGGACCCCGGGCATCCTGCAGGATGCAACTGTACTGAGATAACGCTAGGAGAATGATGATGATCGTTTATAATATATCCATGACAGTTTTTTTAATTAAATCATTAGTAGTTCAAATTGTTTATAAAATGCTAGTTAATTATTAATGATAATATAATGTGATTGTTACGGACAAGACACCTTCATCAGGTGAAGTGAAACATAAGTATATAAACAATAAATATCCTATTTTCATTTTTAAAGGCCCAAAAGGAGCATTCTGTACACTCGCAGCGTGTGCCTGTAATTTCAGCTTTAAGCAAGTAATGAAAACTGGATCGCAACGTGGGTTGGATGTCATAATTGCTGGCTTTAAATTTTAATAATGAAACAAAAATCGCGGCCATGTGTTCAGGTCTTAAGGTGACATTGACCTTCAGTGGGCTGTGTCTAGACCTAATTTTGGATAAATAACTTGCTGTTTATCCAAAATAAGTTTAATAATGATCTTAATATAATTAGTTGTACGTTTTATTAGTTTTAAATTATTGTTACTTAATGAGAATGTTAATAAACGTTTTATGAGCGTAATTGGATCCCTTAAGTCGTTATAATTACAGTGTCTTCGTGCAGTAGTCTCAGTGTCCAAACAAGTATGGCTATGAAAAAAAAACAAAGATTCAACTGATGTTTGGCACCAGTCTGTACTTGTACCTACCTAAGCATACAATAGAAGGGAATAAACTTCAGAACTTACGTTGCACTCACAACATTTTTTAGATGATTAGAGACTTATGCTAAAATAATAATAATAATAATATTGGGGGACAATCTTACACAAATCGACCTAGTCCCAAACTAAGCAAAGCTTGTACTATGGGTACTAGACGACGATATACATACTTATATAGATAAATACATACTTATATACATAGAAAACATCCAAGACCCAAGAACAAATATCCGTGAAAAATGGACAAATAAATGCCCTGGCCGGGATTCGAACCCGGGACCTCTAGCCTCGGAGGCAGAGTCACTACCAACTAGGCTAAACAGGTCGTCAAATGTAACGTCAATATGTTAGAGTTACAAAAACTGAATGACCAAAGTGTGTGCAAGCTCAGATTATTTAACATATAGGAGCAATACACATAAACTCACACATTGTAACAATATCTACTTACTAGGGGTGTTCATTACAGTAAAAATATAACTATAAATCTTTCTTTTTTTTATCCTCACAAACATGTGTTTGTAAAATCGTTTCACGTGATCCTTGCATAACAAACACTTACTCGGTGTCGCTGTAATAGAGGCAAAAACTTAAAAGGAGACTTTTAACTGCATTAACCTCTTGTGCCCAAAAAATATATTTATTTTCAATTCGCACTAATTTTGATCTAAACTTATGACCTCCAAGTAATGGATCTTGACACCACGAGATTAAAGTGCGGCATCGGCAGTCGATGATGATTTTGAGTTAGTATCAAGTTAAGACTTAGTTGATACGTTATGACTCATAATAGTTAAATTATAATGGAACGGGTCACTCACATGTTTAAGGTCGAATTTCGTTCGACATGTTTCAGACCCCGCGATAAGTACTCGTGATTAAGGACCGCGAACCGGTCTGAAACATGTCGAGCGATATTCGACCTTAAAGACGTGAGTGACCCGTTTCATCTGACAAAGAAATATTGTCATTCAAGTTTTGTTATCTGAATGATCACTTCCCGCTGTCCCCCCTCACCTCACCCCCACAGTCAATTTATCGCGCAGACACGTGTTACTTTGTTTTAAATACCATTCAAAACAGCTCGTTAACGGTGCCAATGTCGAGCGTTTGATCTAAGGCATTCGGACCGCCAGCGCCAAAGATATCTATACAATTTCCGCCCTATTACGGTGAAATAAGATGCAAACGTGTATTCATGTTTCTGATGTCAATTGTACAAGAATGGGAAAGGATTTGGTTTTAAGTCTTGTGTTTTATTGTCTTTGTGTTTCGGTATTTGTCTGTCTTATTTATTTATAGCCAGCTGCAAGACTGACACGTTATTGTCGATGTATATTGTATAGCATACGTTCCTTTACAATATGTATACAATGAGGTATAAGATTAAAGATAAACAAACGTCTTGTTTCTTTCCCGTTTTTATATAAAAATCATAGGTAAGTACCTAACAAGGACATTCACCAAGTTTTAGCACCTTGCTCCTTCATATGCTTTAACAGCTATCATAAACAGACAGACAAGATCATATAAACCGTCATAACAATAATAGCAATAACGTAAGAAACTTAAACTTAAACATATATCGTCCATAACAAAACGTCATTGTTCAGTGGAAAATAAGCCGAACTTACGACCTTTAAAACTAGTTTTAGTAATAGTAGAACCACGCAAATAATCACATACCATACACTTATTCCTTGGAAATATACTTGAGTGTCTTCCAATGTGATATTGATTCGTCTCGCTCCCTCTTACATGCAAATTGAACGTGTAAAAGAGATGCAGGTAAGACGCATATAGTCCCGGTTTACTAATACCAGCTTAGCAATAACATAGTTATGTTAACTGCTAACGAATCAAGTTATTTTGCATTCTAATTTCCCATGAGAAGCGGTATTAGTTCTGTCCTTTAGCTAGTCTTTTAGCTTTTGCCCGTGACTTTATCTGTGTAATTTAAAAGGACTTTTGACATTGTTAGTTGATCAGTAACGTGTCAAAAGGAAGAACTGTCGTTCTTAGAATGCACGAATGGAAAATTACATTAACGAGTAGATCAACCTAACGCACGACATTCCATTATCATGTCAACTTGTCACTCCGCTGGTAGGCATAACTTTTGTCTATTACAATATTTGGCATAATGTCACGTGTGTCATAACATAATGCAAAATATTCAGCGACAGAGATTTTCTACGTATAACTATTTTCTGTTTGCAATGTGTGACGCTTTTTTGTCGGCCTGTTTAGCCTAGTTGCTAATGACACTGCCTATGAATCTGGAGGTCTCGTGATTGAATCCCGGTAAGGGCGTTTAAACAAACCTGTAAATTTGTCCCCTAATAATAATATTTAAATCGACAAACTGCTCGTCTTTTTTCTGCTATGTATTAAGATTTAAGTTGCTAAGTATATTCAGTAGTACCGGGACGTTTAAGGTCATAATTTATGTTGCGTTTGGTTAATATGCCTGATTCCTTGTAATTCCTCTGGAGTCGCAAGTGTCCATACGCGACGGTGTCTGCTTACCATCAGGCAGGCCGTAAGATTGTTTGCCATCGTTGTTGTATCAAAAAAAAAAACATGATCCCAGCATAGTTGCATCCTGATATCCTGAAGGATGGAAGGAGTCCTAAGAATTAGCCGAGTCACTAGTTTTTACGGAAGCGACTGCCATCTGACCTTACAATCAACGGGGGAAATTAGAACTTATCGGGATTATGCTATTCAAGTGGATACAGAGTTAAGTGGGCTAACTTACGTAGGTAAAGTTAGGTGTTAGTTCGGCCCTACGCGTTTGGGGGCAAGATTTTCGACCTTCCCCAACAGCGGCTAGGACGCCCCAGCGTAAACTGGGCTGGGACTGGCGGGGGGCGTCGTGGTACAGTCACCAGCAACAATATCTGATACAATAAAGCGCGCATAAATATCTGACACGACTTTATTTTTAGGGCCGTTAGGACGTGTCAGATATTTTTGCCGCCTTTTGTTTGGCAGATATTAATGCTGGTGACTGTACAATGTTCGCGATACCATGGCGCCCACATTTACGTTATAAAACGCCGGTGTGGTTTTAGTGGGTAGGTTCCTCTCGTCCGTTTCGATCAGAAATGGCGTGGGAGAAGAGTCCCACATAACCCCCCAACAGGTTTCGCAGACCGGGGTGCATGCGTAACGCATTTCCACATCGTTACCAAAAAAAAGGTGTTAGAAGTTCCCAACCCACTCGAAGATAAAGTGCATCATAAGTGTAAGATATTGTAAATACAAGCTGTTTTTTTAATTCCGTTAATTATTTTTAATAATGCGCACTTCTAAGGTTTGAAATTCTCTGCCGGCGTTTGTATTTCCGAGTTCATATAACCTACACCTTTTTGGCATCTTCTGGGTGAGCTCGCTTCATCGTCGGCCTCATCTTTGCCCCCTGGCTAGATCCTGGCAGATCAATACAAAAAAAAATCGAGATGAAATAAAGTAATCTTCTATGAAACTATTTTCTCAATTCTTACCATTTTGAAGATATTCAAGAATTCATTTTCGCTAATTAACACTCCTAGTATGCGAGATGCTGGTGTGCGAGGCGCGCTCGTCGCAGGTGCACTCGTCCTGAGGAAGAACTCCCGAAGAGTTCGAAACATGTCGCCCGGAGTGACAATTTATACGTGAGTTCTAACCGTTTGCGTAATATAACTCCTAGTATAGCATAAAAGATCCTTAACAGTTAAAGAATGTTGATTTTTTAAATCTTGTAATGGCATAAAGATCTAATTTCCTAAGTGGCCAGCTTTTTGAACAAATGTTCAGCGCCCGTCTTAAGATCTTATTAATTAGACAACTTCTAACACGGAACTTTCTCACACATTTGCTTGACATATCGTTCAAAACCCAAGTATGTCACGTCAAGGTAACAAATCTGTGTACCTGTTATAGCGGCCTATGTGTGTGTGGTTTTATTGACGTGTGTGTGTCATTCGAATTTCCAAAATTGACATTATTGACACTAACATTTGCTTAACTCCAAGTTAACTCTTAAGGCCCTTTTGCATTCATCTTTGGTGATACAATTAATTGTTTTGTATGAAAATGAAAAAACAAAATCTTGAATTATGAAAAACTAAATATGCTACGTCGTTTCTGTGACTATACACGGCTATATGCCTGAAGAAACAGAAATCAATTAAACCACTCTGAACACAAAAACATACAAAAAACACACACACATATAATAAATTTATAACACGTATTTAGTATATATACTTTGAGTCATAACAAGCATAATTTACCACCTAGCTACACTTCAGTATTCTGTTTATGAAGTCGGAATTATAGTCATATTCAAGTAAGACAGTAATAGAAAGCTGTAAGCTCAGAAACGTGTATTCTATCCTAATGAAGAAGCTCATAAATGTTTATTTATTTATTTTACAACCATACAGTATTAGTTACAATTAGACTTACAATTACAATTATTTTATGTATTGCTTAATAACAATAATAGCTGCTTAGCTGTAATTGCTTTATGTATACATTATCCACAAATTACTGCGAAAACAGGTTAAGGTTGGCACAAATAGGACAGTATTACTATATTTATATAGGTAAATATACAATGTAATATGGTTGAATACCTTAAAACAAACAATATTCACGTATTCAAACTAATGAAGTACTTACATACATATTATGCATTCGAGAGACATTATATGTTTGCAATCGCTGTCATAAATATGTATACAACCGTACAGTGTACGCTTTATGACATTGTTAAAAGTACTTTCTGCGTAAGTGTGGTGGAACTTTTCAGTGTACATATATATTTACAATCGTAATATTGCACTTTATCTTCATGTAATAAGTACTTCTTGGATTAGCAATGTGATGGGAACTATTTAGTGGTTTTCTATTATCTATATGTGGATCTTTCGTTTTAATCGACGGCGATAGTAAAAACAGACAATATAATTCTGCTTAATGTGTTGTGTTTGGATGCTTGTCCCTCAATCACGCAAAAAACGACTGGACGGATGAAACTAAATATAAAGGTATTTTTTATCCTTAAATAATAATACTACTGCCCATTAGAGGTCTAAGCTCACGTGTACATAATATGTTGATAATGGACCCGGGTATGTCCTAAAACTACGACCAAGACCACCGGGGAATGGGCAGCAGCATTCCTAGAGTGCGGTGGAGATACTGCGATCGCCAACCCGCATGCCAAGCGTGACGATTATGGCATTTACCCCCCATGAAATTGGGGGAGGTCTATGTCCAGCAGTGGACGTCCTAGGGCTGATATGGTGGTGGTGGAACATAAATCTACATTAAGAGGGCGCAGTACGATCGGTGTGGATCGGTTCTCCATACAAACGTATTTAGGCTCTCATTTTAAAACGCCATGCTAGAATAACATGAAACTTTGTATACACAATGGGATCCGGCATACCTAGGTTAAAAAAGGAAATTAGTTTCTGTTGCTAGAAATTGAAAAAGAAAAAAAATACAGCGGTTTTTTGAGTTTTTTACGGCTTGTATGAAAACCTGAATAATCGCTGTATTTTTTCGCCATTATAATTTCAAGCAACAGAAACTAATTTCCGCCCTAGACAAGCTGGATCCCATTGTGTATACAAAGTTTCATGTTATTCTAGCATGGCGTTTTAAAATGAGAGCATAAATACATTTGTATGGAGAACCAAACGTACTGCGCCCTCTTAAATATGCTAAACGGATATTTAACTAATGATATTAAAAACTTAATTACAAGATACTATTACTACCAACCTCGTTAAAATATCGTAAAAATACATTACCTACCTTCTTCACCGATGCTATCGCATTTTTATGCAAAAACCACTAATAAGTATTCGTTTCATAATCTGACAGGTGCGTTGACAGTATCGTGGACGGATTAAACTAAGAATACGGCTGGTTTCTACATTAAAGGCGCGTTCCTTCAAAATAAATAATTTATACCAAAAAAAACAGACTGCAATTTTGTACTTGCTTTGCCACAATTTATGGTTTCCGTAAGCCAATGCTTGGTTACCTACAGAAAATACCGAAATCAGCAGTTGCGTGCCTATCAAATTCGAGGAGTTCCCTCGATCCCATCATCAGATCTTCACCAAATTTATATGGGACCAAAGTCGGGGAACCTGCTTTGAAAAAAAAAAGAATTATCAAAATCGGCCAACGTGGTCAAGAGTGATCGGGGAACAAAAAAAACAACCAAACACGCAGACGCACTGAGTCTTCCTTCTATTGAAGTCGGTAAATAACCGGCCAAGTACGATTTATCTACATAACGAGGTATAAACAACGATATCCTACTCGATGGGTACTAGATGACGATATACATAGTTATATACTTATAGATAAATACATACTTAAATACATAGAAAACGTCCAACACTTATGGAGAAATACTCGTGCTAATTACACAAATAATGCTTGGACCGGGATTCAAACCCGGGACCTCTGGCTTCGTAGGCGGACGTCAATACAAACTAAAGTTACAGTACATTATGTACCTAAAGAGTAAAATAAATGTCTGCACAAGGTCGCGTTTCTTCAGAATAAAAAGCATAATGTTGCTGATTTGAAGTATTTTCATTTTGTATAGCTCTTTCATTCACCAGTCACCAAATAGTAATTAAAAGTTCATAGATGGCAGCATTGTATGAAAATAGTAGTAGAAAATAATAATCCAATACTTAAATCATGTTTACCCTATCATGATTTACAACATACGTTGTATCATGGACACAGATCATCTGTGATCAGGGATGACAAACGTCTTGAGATGTAGGGTGACAGGTGACTAAGGATTTATTCTGTAGAAATTATTTTGCTATAGTCTTTATTCAGTTTGTCTTTCAATACTTCATCATGTATAGTAATTTCTGATCACGTCTATGGTATCACCTTGTATGGTTAAACTGAAAAAAAGGTTTTCCCTGACATTTGTTATGTCACTGCAATAAGATTTAAATTCCCTTGAGCTTTTTTTTTCACTATATATATGAGACTAACCGTTTTTCTGCCAATAAACGATCACATTCGATGTGCATTAATTCATTGACAGAAATGGACTTATGATAAAGTATTGAGAAGGAGATGTCACATATATGAGTCTATATGGCAGTCATTATAATAGTCTTGACAGATCCATTAACTTTAGTTTGCATTGATAATTTAAAAACTAAATAGGCAAATCCTTAATAGTTTTACGAATATACATACATATAGTTATATTTTTTTATTAAGAGGGTTTATTATGTGATACGAAATTACAATTAGTTATAACACAGTGCTTAAATATATCTCTAAATAAAAACTAAAGTTAAAATCTAAAATTAAAATCGAATATATTTAATTTATGTTTACTACTTAATATGGCCACATGTTAACGTATCGCTTCGTTGCTTTAGTTTTATAAATGATAAAAACTTCTCTCGGCTAAAGAAATACTTTCTATCAAAAGTTTGAATAAAATATAATACTCAAATATTACAAGGGCCAGTCCATTCTCAGGGACAAATATGAAATATCTTGTTCACTGCTGGACATAGGCCTCCCCCAAAGACTTCCACAATGACCGGTCCTGCGCCACCCGCATCCAGCGGACATCCACGACCCTTACCAGGTCATCAGTCCACCGTGTGGGGGGCCTGCCCACGCTACGCCTTCCGGTACGTGGTCGCCACTCGAGAACCTTTCCGCCCCAACGGCCATCGGTTCTACGTGCTATGTGCCCCGCCCACTGCCACTTAAGTTTAGCGATTCGAAGGGCTATATCGGTCACTTTGGTTCTGCTGCGGATGGCCTCATTCCTGATGCGATCTCGCAGAGAAACTCCCAACATAGCCCTCTCCATTGCTCTTTGGGTGACTTTGAGCGTTCTTATGAGGCCCATTGTAAGCGACCACGTTTCAGTAATAATGATAAAAACATAGCCGTGGTCAATACCGAAGATCTATAGAATGGAATGGACCAACTCGTGAAAGAACTTGAAATCGGATGAGTAGTTCCTGAGAATACCCCCTACATACAAACTTGCGTAGTTACAGACTTTACATTTTATACTCGCAATATTACTATAAATAACTCTAACTTTATGTTTATTGGAACATGCATTCCGGAATTCCGGAATTTCAAAACTCAGTAATCTCGGCCATTTTTTCCGATATTACAATTTCGAAATTGGAACACCCAGAATTTCGATATTCCGGAATAGAATTTGATGTATCTCCAGAGATTTTTATACGTCGTTTTTTTTAAAGTTTGCATATAACAGGAAAGCTAAATGAGGTTTAATAAAATTTTAGGCAGATCATCATTCAAAACACCAACTATCATTTTAAAGCACCCATTTTGGCTGCAATAAGTCGTCAGACTCGTGAACATTTCGAGAAACTTTCAATTTTCAATTATTATTTTTCCATCACCACCATCCAACCAGGCAATTCATTTATTTCAGTTCTCAGAAATTACTCGTATTATTTAGATAACCGTCTTCAAAATAAATTTGGTTAAGATCTAATGATAGGAATCCTGAGGAATTGAGGGAACTCCTCAAAATATAATAGGCATGCATATGACGATTTCGGTATTTTCTATAGTAAATCACGCATTTGCTCGCGAAAACCACGAGAGTAAGTAAAAGTGGTTTTTCATTATGTTAATAATGACCACAATGACCACAGATGACGATGGATGGATTTAGGTACTTCATAGATTCCGATTGATGACATGGCAAGTAATGCTAATTAAAACCAGGGTATACCGGGTAAGGACACTCCATACAAAAGGTACATCCGCGTCTCACGCACACATACACGCGGCGATGTGTGCGCGGCCGCTTGTGCTACGCGCTAAATGATTGACGTGTCGGCCGGTCTCCGCCGTTCTCAGTCGGGGCCGCCTCGCCGTCGCGGCAACACGTTTAGCGTAAAGTCAGGCCGGCAATTACTTCACGCGACAAATTAAGTCAACTTACGACCGTCATTGTTATGTTTATGGATGTTTCAAGTCATAAATATTGCCGACCACTTGAGTCTATTTATAATAGTGTGTAATATTAGGTATGAATTACATAGGAACGGATCAAGTAAGAGCACGTTGTACCTTGAATACCTAAAACACTTAGTACTTATTTTTAAAATAGAAATTAATGATAATAATATTTTTTATTATGAAAACATATACTTAATAATAAAGTTCGTAATATAGTAGTTCATTATTTTATGTCGTTATCATTTAAATACTATTTTATGGAATAATATGCTTTCTTAACTAGAAAATTAAACAACTCTTTCTTGAATAGAATATATGTATTTAGATCATGAATGTTTGGGATGTGGAGGAATTGAATTCATTATTTTATGTCGTAATCATTTAAATACTATTTTATGGAATAATATGCTTTCTTAACTAGAAAATTAAACAACTCTTCCTTGAATAGAATATATGTACTTAGATCATGAATGTTTGGGATGTGGAGGAATTGGAGCCCTATTTCTGTCACTCGCGTGTCCGTCTGTCAAACATTTTGTTCCGAAGATTTTTTTGAATTCCCGTTGACATATCAACTTGAAATTTAGTGATTTGTTTATCATTACGTATATTTTACCAGAAAATACGAGTACATTAATAAATCAGTTTTTTTTTACTTGTACGAAACGCTCGGTGCGCGAGATCGACTCGCACTTGGCCGGTTTTTTTCATTAATTTACTTAGACACGCATTTTTATCTATCTATTCAAACGAATAATAAAGGAATGATGCTAATCACATGTCAAAACAAAGAAAGACGTTTTGTACAACCCTGCGTCCGAACAACTACTTATTACCGATGACGACACAACTGCTCCTAACGGCCCCACTGTCCCTACCCTGTGTACCCTGTTAAAACTTTTTGAGGCGGAACTGATATTAATGATGTACAAAATAGGTACTTTTAAGATTATTGGGTTTTCAATGGAACTTCTCATATATTATCGGTTCACATTTAGCAATAAACGCATTTACTCTCGGAAAGCTGCTCTTGTAAGAGTGTATTATGAATTAGGAAATGTGCATTATGTTCACATATGCACACGGCTAAGTTCAAAATAGAAGTTTGAATTATTGTTTCATTCAACTCGTCAATCGTCGTCCGTCATTTAATTAGTTTGCCATTCCAAAAGAATCCGAACCACATTCGATCGTTCCTTATTCATCATCGAGCCGTCAGCAACATACGCAAGCATCAGAAAGTACAGTCGACATCAAAATATATATGTATACATTTTTCGCCTTATTACAATTGAATAAGGCGCACAAGTGTAAACATATCTTTGACTTCGACTGTACAATGCCACATATTCAGTAGTAGTTATAATTTTTCACATGCTTTTATATGCTTTAATTTGACTTGCAGGGTATGTTAGTTTGTTTTGGCCAAATCTTGTAAGTCGAATTTGTACCAACTTTCCGAATTCCCGTGTTGAAATTTTGTATACTTATTTATTTCATATGAAAATGCAATATCACAACAACAACAGAGATCCACAATAAAGCTGGTCTGATGGTAGCCTTAGGAACTTCTCGAATACATAACACAAGCCCGTCGTGTTTGAAATAAATACTCGCAATGACTAATTGATGAGTGCGCAAAAAAGTACAGGCAGCAATAAAACCTAGTACAATCAGCAGCAGAAGTAGCCAAGCAGTAAAATAAATAAAAATAAATAAATAAATATTGGGGGACAATCTTACACAAATCGACCTAGTCCCAAACTAAGCAAAGCTTGTACTATGGGTAACTAGCAGTATATCACGTTCACAATTATCTACAGAGCCTCTTAATTATCTTGACATTAGAGTCTGTGTGTACATAGGTCATTTTGTCGGTGTCAAAAATAAAAAAATTGACAGTAACTTATTATTCGCAAAAATACGGATTTTTATCAGAATACTAACAAGTAACATAGTTTACAGATGACAAAATGCCCATGTCTAGCAAAAGAAAAATACATTTTTGGGTTGAACGACCCCATAACAACTGAATATTGCATTTCACCCCGATGTAATGCTATTCTCTGAAATCGACGAAAAACTATTAGGGAACTTTTAATACTCTTTCCAAACAATTTTTGGATTGTTTGCTTTGAGCGGTAGAAGTTGTAAAAACTTAGAGGTGGCCTATTTGAGTGATAGAATGAGTACCTATTATGAGTAAGCAGAACTATTAAAGTCTGCGAGGCTATATGATTGTTATGTTATTGATGTGATGAAACATATATACAGGATGTGGCCTGTGATAGAAGCAAAAAGTTAAACGGTACACTATTGAGCTTTCCAGCAATTATTTCCAAACGGTTTCGATTGAAAAAAAAAGATTTTTTTAGATTTTTGTTTTATACTAAAATACCGTACGTATACTTTTTTTATTCTATTGGAGTGATCTTAATAAATATTTATTTTAAAAACACTAAAAATTGATATGAACAACCCAAATAAATAAATAAATAAATAAATAAAGCCTTTATTATTCCTTAAAACTGAAACAGGTTACTAACATTCATATATAGTAAATTTCATGCAAAAATATTATTACTAATAAAATTGATCAAATTCACTTCATTGTAGCTAAAATAAATACATTTACATACAATTTAAAAATAATAATAATTAGTATCAGTTCCATAAATAATTCATTTCTTTTTACATTATACCAAATAATATTAAAGTTTTGTCAAGCTTTAAGGACCCCTTTTAGGGTGAAGGCCTCCTCCAGTTGGTTCCATTTGTCTCGTTCTTGTGCCTCTTGTAACCATTCCTTACTGGCGATACTTTCGATCCCGTCTGCCCATCTTTCGGGCGGTCTCCCTCTCTTCCGCTTGTTTTGTGGGCCTTTCCAGAAGGTGACTGTTTTTGTCCATTTTGTATTAGTCATTCGTGCTACGTGACCTGCCCACTTCCATTTTAATTTTTGTGCGTGTTCTAAGGCGTCTATCAATTTTGTAGTTTTTCTTAGAATGGAATTTGTAACTTTGTCTTTTAATTTAAAATAATATGAACAACCCAAACCCAAACCTATTTAAACCAAAAATGCAACAACGATTATGAAGTCATAACTAGATGCTATCTCAAAATCAGCAGTGACTGCCGCGCTATAATCTCGTGGTGCCAAGATCCATTACTTGGAGGTCATAACTTTTTATCAAAATTTCTCCCCATTAAAATAATATTTTTTTGAACACTAGAGGTTACTGTAGATGCTCTACGGAAGAGTCCTTAATTTTTTTTGCTGCTATTACAAGCCCTGTGTAAGGTAATCAAAAAATAAATAAATAAGATAAGCTGAGCTACATGAAATGTAAAATGGGTAAAGAACATAATAAGAGATGTACATTTGCGAATAGATTTAGGCGACTCGACTTCCTACTCAGCTACTCACCCAATCAGTCGGTGTGGAGGCGGAGGCGGTACGATATGAGAAAACTGTCAGACTTCAGTGTCAACTGTCAGTCGAGTCGATACCGCTTTTTACTGCGCCCCTACTAAATGATTGCTTCCTGACTGGCGAAAGATGATAAGATAAGATAATATATATTTCTGAGAATATGGTACAATGTTGGTTAGTAGAATGTGTTAGTTCACATATTCTGCCGCAAATCGACGCAGAAATATTTAATATTGCGCAGAAGCGAGGCGATATACGAATGCAGTACTGCCCCGTTTCTGCTCATGACTAATGCGCAAACGTAATTACTGGCATTGTCACATCAAGTGAGGAAATCTCTGGGACATCAGTAAGCATTAGTATAAAATACCATATGTCGATCACGCCATGGCAAGTCAGGAAGGCGCCTTAAATGTCGAATATACTCAGGGGTGTTATTCACAAACCGGTTCGTCCTCACCAGTCATCTCATGCCTCACCCGTTTTTATATGAAAACTGTCAAAATTTGACAAATGACATTTGACAGTTTCTTGCTTTGTCTGCTCGCTCTCGCTTGCATGTTGCGGCGATGCGCTTTTCCTCGTTTAGTGTCCCTCTTACAAGCAATATCTCCAAACCAGCCAAGTTCACCCCAGGAACTGGCGGAGAGCAGCCGTGTGTTATTTTACACGAACCGTTTGGACCCACTTTTGACCCCCCAATAACTCCAAATCAATCTAACATAAAAAATGAAATTTGGTACATGTATTTAGATCCTTTAGAACAACTAGAACCTTAAATTTCATAAATATATGTTTAATAGTTATTGAGATATTCAATTGCAAAAAAAGGCATTTTTACCACTGACTGAATGATTGACTAGTAATCAAAAACCTAACCCACTTTCAGGTGACCTAGAAAGCTGAAATTTGGCATGCAGCTTGATAATTTTGTGTGTACACCAGAAAAAATCAGAAAACAGTGATCTTATTATTAGTTTTATTATTACTATTATTTATGCTAGTTACCTCAGAACTCCGTCATTTATTAACCGATTTGGAAAATTCTTTTTTGTTTGAAACGGTATACAACAGAGGTGGTTCCATAGTTATCAGGTAAGAATCTAATCATAGGGCCCTGGAAAAATCGAGGGAACTCTTCATATATTTGAGGTACACCTAATAGCGATTTGGGTATTTTGTATAATAACTCGTGCATTCGCTCTCAAAAAGCACCATTTGGCGAAGATTGACAATAAGTAACGATATCCTATCAAAAACATAAATGTGAAAATGGGAGCCAAGTTCAATATTAAGAATATGCGATGCTTGGTTGTCGTCTTCACCGACAAAAGAATTGAAATCTAAATGGGTGCCAAGTTCCGTAGATTCTCTGAAATGGTGCCAAGTCCGGCACTAAATTGTTTACAGTAAAACTAATTTAAGCATTAATGTTATAGGACACACACCTGACGTCAGGAACTTGCCTTGTCTGATGCAGCTTTAGATTGTGGTTGTTACAAGCTTTTATTTAGTTTCACCTGTCCCGTTTTCTGTCGGTCTGTAATCAAATCTTGCAAGGTAAATTTGATTCACTTCCCGGATTCCGATTGAGCTGAAATTTGGTATATAAGTACTTATGCAAGTTCGATGACAATACAATATTTGGAACCACCGAGCTGATCTGATGATGAGACAGAAGGTGGCCATAGCAACTCCTAAACTACACAAGATAAATCCGTCATGTTTGGGCTCATTCCAACCGTCTCAACGGGCAGTTGATTATTGTGGAAAAAAGTATAGTCGGCAATAAAAGCTTGTACCCAAAATGAAATTTTTGACAGAAACTTATTTTTGTCGTTTTATCACACATTTGATGAACTTGCCTAAATTTTAATATTTTGATGTGTTTATTAATTACCGGCTGACATAGTTACGAAAATGGTTAAACTCTTTTTGACTAGAGTAATAATATTTTGATATGTGAAACCTGTAACTCATATCCTAAAAGAATTGAGTAGTATTTGGTCAGTGCAGGGACAACCCAGGCCCTGCACTTCAAGAAGGCCTCGCAAAAAGAAAAATATAATATCCTACTTTCATACTTTTTGACCTAAGTCTGATAACTCGATGAGTCTTCTAGCTCGAGGTGCCGAGCCTTCTACCTCGAGGCGCTAAGTCTTGTACCTCAAGGCGCCGAGCTTACTATCTCAAGACGCCGAGCCTTCTAATGAAATAATTCCCCTTATCCTTGACCTTCCAACTTATATATATTATTATCATCCTGTAAAATGCTATGATACCGACTTAAGTGTTCAAAAAATACTTATCCTTCCTAGTTTACTTTTAGCATCATTTAATACCTTTACTATTCTGAGGCGACATAAGACGAGCTTACAGCTTCATATCTATTAACAAATCTTTCAATTATATTTTAAAAAGCGGCCAGGTGCATGTCGGGTCCGTAGCTGTTCACCCGTGACATTATGCGGACTTAAAATGTCGAAAACTTATATTATTTTACTCTTTATTTGACATAAATAAGAACATATCTAAATAGGCAATCAATGGAAATTGTTCGAAAGTTTGCTTCTACCCAGGGTTCCTTGTTTGCTACGGAACCCTGAAAAGGGCTGTTTACAGTCATGAGACGTCATTAGGCTAATTAATAACTATATTTTTTGCAAAGTTGATCGAAACTTTTATTAATTTTATTTATTTTGTGTATGGCAAGTGCACAGTTTTGTTACAAAGTAAAAAGTATTATTACGTAATAATCAGCCAGCGATAGTCTTTGTATAGCCTGGCGGGTGCTGTCTCTGTGTGCGTCCCATGACGAGGGCAGCATCCGCTCGGTGTACCCCTTGCATTTCATTAAATTGTCAAAAGGGCCTCTACGTGTTGGCTATCTTGTACTCAGGTTCCGCGCACGCCTTCCAAAGGTCCGGGGCACTATTGTCGCGTGAGTGGAAAATACATACATGAAAAATAATATTTAATAGCCTTTATTTCAGGCAGTGCCCATGATTAAACTTAAAATTTAGAACACACAATGCAATCAAACACACAAAGTCAAACACGGACTACCTGCGACAATTTAAAACCAATTATCAAGATATAGTTTTAGTCATTATAATAACTCAGAAGCGTTGTAAAAATTAGTATAACGACTATTAAACATAATTCAAGCCCAATGAGACGTTAACCTACAATTAAAACAACATACGTCTGCATTAACAAGTTATTAATTCTTTTAATAGCCCATATGTAGCAAAAAAAGAAATCCCGTCCAACGAGTCCCGAGTCCCCTGTACTTAATAAAGAACAGATTAAAAAACGCAGTCAAAAACTACGCCTTCTAAAAGGCCTTATTAAGTTTTGGGTTTGATGCACTTATAAGCACCGCTCGCTATAAAAAAGTCTGATCGTTGCATCTAGTTTCACACTATTTTAAACTGTATTTGGCTGTAACTGAGTGCGTTTTCGCTGTAAGATGGTGAGTATGGGCTAGTGCAGTTGTCTTGAGGTAGATACTAGTATGTCTGCGTAGAAATAGGAATGCTAAATTAATTGGTTGGATGCGAATTAATAAGATCGATTCTTGAAAGGTACGGAGACGTACGTATTTTTATAAATTGTTATGGTTGCTTTAGTTCTTTTTAGGATTAAGCGACATATAATCTTAGTTAAAGTATTTTGAATTATGAACCAGCCTGGAAGATTCCGTAACCACTTCGTTATGTTGGTTTTATAAATAAACAATTCTATGAATTTCTATGTTTACAAATAAACAATTTGAATCTTTAAATCTTATATCCATAATTTTAAATTTATTCCATGTTCTAAATTATCACTTTATCTAAAAAAATAGCTATTCTGACGAATTGAGAACCTGCGCCTTCTTCTTGAAGTCGGTTAAAAATTACTATTTTTTATTGTTATCAATAAAATAAAATAGTATTTTTTATAAAAAGGGCTTGTCGCCTGGCGAACATACCATCCCAAAAATTACTATAATTAATAACACCACTACTTGCTTCTTAGGTATGTGGTATTGGGTTCCTGGTGGTGAATAAGGTCGAACGGGCTCCCGAGGAAACGGGCTATGTGGTATTTCTATCCACTAAAATCTCCACGTTGACCACCATCTGCGCTCCAATGCGGAAGACTCCAGGACTCACTACTGAACGCACTGAAGCCCCCTCCCCCACCTTGCGCTTTACTCCTTTTGGCTCGTATCAATTCTTCCCTGGTGTTCATAGTCGGGTACTGTGGTCCCTGCTACGTGGTGTCCTTGCAACCCCGGTGACCACCTTTAGTCGCCTTTTACGACAGGCGGGGGAGATCGTAGACCTATTCTTGCCCGAGTCTACACGGTTGGCGTCTGTGGCCTATGGCGGACGATTGCGTTCCCGTTCTCAGCGGTACGATATCATAGCTGTCAGTTTTAACTGTCGGTCGGGACAGTACCGCTTTTTACTGCGCTTCTTCATGCTTTCTGACTGGAGCGGCATGCGTGGGAGCGGGGTGATACGAATGCAGTACTGCCCCGCTTCTGCGCATAATATTAATACTGACAGTACCTCGTCAAGTGAGGAAATCTCAGTGACAGTAGTAAACTAATACATACAGCAGTAATTGTCTACCGTTTTTGTTATTATTTAATTACTGTTTAATTATTCTGTTTTTGTGAACAATAAAGTATACTTGTATTGTATTGTAAACTCACGTCACAGAACAAAATACCACATATCGATCCCGCCACGCCAATGCACTTCTTGATTGGAACGGAATGCGCGGAAGCGGCGCAGTACGAATGCAGAACTGCAAATAATGGGCGACCCGCTTCCGCGCATGATATTTAAAAAAATATATCATGCGCGGATTGATACTACCAATGCGCAAGTGTAATACTGACAGTATCTGACAAGTAAGAAAATCTGTACGACATCAGTAAGTTCACGTCAAAGTACAAAACATCGCATACCGTTTCGCGCCCCGACAAGTGAGGAAGTAGCCTATGGCGACTTCTTCATTTTTCGATGTGTAGGCGGTATGATATAAGAAAGCTGTAAGTGTCAACCGATACGAATGCAGTACTTCCCCACTTCTGCGCATGGTATTACTACTGCGCAAACGTAATACTGACAGTATTTCGTCAAGTGAGGAAATCTCACATCGGTAAGCTTACGTCAAATACCTATGACATAATTCCCGTATTACGTTTGCGCAGTAGTAATACCATACGCAGAAGACAATATTCAAATACCTATAGATAGATAGATAGATAGAACTTTATTCAGTATCCACAATATACATGGCATTTTTATGACAATTAAGATGAAGACCTATGACTTCAATCCCGTCCCGTCAAGTCAGGAAGTCGCCTTAGGCTACGTGAGCTTATACTGATGTGAGATTTCCTCACTTGACAAAATACTGTCAGTATTACGTTTGCGCAGTAGTAATACCGTGCGCAGAACTAGGGCAGTACCGCATTCGTATCGGTTGACACTGACAGCTGACAGTTTTCTCATATCGTACCGCCTCCGCATCGATAAATCAGGAAGTGGCCTTACTTGATTAGAAAATCTTCAATAGGTGGAAGCGTCTACAAGAAAAGCCAATAAAATATGTTGTTTTTATAAACATCTTTTCAACTATAAAAAGGAATAGAATTTATCAGTTTATTTCCATAAAACCAAAGAAATGACGAATGCTTATAGAAGACTTATTTCCGAGGCATCGCCATTTGTGTGTTAAGCGATTACACGTTTTATTGAATTAAAATAAGACACATATTCGTTTGAATATGAGTTAACTTACGCGGTATCAGAATAAGGTCATGTTTATTTTGATAACAATTTGTTTACGGCGAAATACAAATATTATGTTTGTTTATGCAAATATTGATAAATGTTGGGGATTGTATCGAATCTTGTGCCTACGTATTTCTCCAAAAGCATTACTTGTAGGATTTCCTGTCATTTCCTGTCACATGTACCTATTTCAATACTTACTAGGAGATCCCAACCTATGTGATCTGAAAACCTATTGTTAACCAAACCGCCAATTGGCTATCATTATTTTATTATCGTTGTTTTATTTTGTTTTGGTGATCAATAATTTGTATTGTATTGTATGGCCCTCCCCCAAACAAAGGGACGTAAGTGCCGTGAGTTTCCTATGAAGATACGAACCTTTTAAATTCACAATATTTAGACGAGCTATCCAACGACACCCAATGATGGGTTTTGAAAGAAAAATAATGAATCCCCATTGGGGAGGTACCCTAATTAAATCAAGACTTTATTCTACCGTTTTGTTACCGTGGTTGATATGATATTGATACCTATTGATATTAATATTGATATATCCGAGTACATTCATGCTTAATTACAACTTTACTCTTGAAAGATAAACATGATACAGTGCAATTCGCAGATGATACGTCGCTTTGACGGTATTAATGAGACACTACTGTTGTGAACTGATTTACAGCAAATAATCTACTCTTAAATTCCAAGAAAACAAAGTGCATCAAATGCACTCTGCCTAATGTCAAGGAGGCAAACAATTCCAAGATCAAATTGAAGTCTGGTGAACTGGAAGTTGAAGATGGAACAGTGTTTTTAGTCACCTTAGATTCAAAATTGCAATGGCACGTACGAGTATATAGTAAGACATATTAGACAGTTGATTAACGTTGAGACGGCCAGGCTGGTGTATTATAGTTACTTTCATAGTGGAAATAATAATAAAATACCTATGGAATCCTTTTGTGGGGAAAAGCTGCAGATATCCAGAGCATCTTCGTGCTACAGAAACGAGCTGTACGCTCCATATACGAACTAAAGGCCCGGGAATCCATCAGAGAAAAATTTAAGGAGGCAAATATTCTTACTGTAGCATGTCAATATATTCTTGAAAATAGTATGTATGTTCGGAAAAATCTTCATGAGTTCAAACTTAACAGTGATATCCACGACTACAACACTAGAAGTAAACACAAGATTGCAGTGAAAGCCAGTCGTCTCCGGAAGGTTAGCACGTCGTTCGTGGGGAACTGTATACGATTTTATTATAAAATACCCACCGAAATAGTTAATTTGCCACTGACTAAATTTAAGTCTCATATTAAACGGTATTTGATAAGCCTATTATAATGTCAACGATTTTTTAAATGACAAAAATGCTTTTAAGCCAGTGATAGTTTAATCTTGTTAGTTAAAATATACCTATGTTTCACTTAGCCTATTTCCTTGTATAGCTCTTTCGTTGCGTTTTATGAAACATGATGCTGTTTCTTGCCGAACAGTTGTTTTAATCTTTGATATTATTTATTAATGTCCAGCAGCCTGAATATGTCATGCTCGCTTAAAAGGCTTTACTTACGGTGGCGTCGTTGATCGGGTCGCCACCTTCCCTAACAAATGGTCGAGGGAGGCGATGGCCGAGATACGCGTCATACTCGTGATCGGGTACTGTTTGTGGAGTCCGGTCTGTTCATGCTTGCAAGGGCATAATGAATACCTTAATACTAGTGTTATTTTATTGGACATTGACGAGAGACATCATCCTGTTTTGGATTAGTTTTATTGTTATTGACGCTTAGAGACCTTATACATCTCTAAGAATATTAAATTACTTAAGTGCTATTTTCATTCAGTACTTATTTTTTAATTTAGACGTTTAGAGACCATGTACATCTCTAAGGACTTAGGAATAATGGACGCTCAGAGACCATATACATCTCTGAGATATTAAATTTATTGTATATACTTTTGTGTATTCGGACAGAGACCGTATATATACGTCACTATTTTTTTATATAATGTACCTATTGTAAGTTTATTTTAATTGAATATTGTAAGTTTGTTAATCAGTATAGATTGAAATCATTATTATTACTGTCTACTTTTTTTTAGTTGTTCAATTCTGTTTTGAAAACATAATTATTATTATTGTCCATTTATTTAATTGTATAATTCATCTGTTGACTTTTAACCCTTTACACCCGAGAAATCGCGATTGAGGTAAATTAAAATGAACTTTAATGACACTGTTAAAAAAGTGATAATTCAATGTAATTAAGGGCTCACAATCGTTTCAGTCCGGGTGTAAAGGGGTAAAAGTGCCTTTGTGGCCTAATAGCAGAATATTTTTCTTTTTGATTTTGATTTTATGGTCATTGAGCTAAGTCGCTGAAGGACAGACATGGCGAAACTATAAAGGTTCTTTGTTTTACTAAGGAACCCTAAAGAAGTAGTTGCAACCCAAGACACCCAAGTATGACAATCATACAGAACCTAGATTGTCTTCTGTCTGTTTGGGCCGGCCGTGTTTACAGTACTTTTCCTAATTAAAACTTTCATATTGTACCTAATTAGAGGTTTCCAGGGTTGGAAAAATAGGAGAATTATTTTAATAAAGTTTGCAAGCATAAAATTTAATTTAGGTTTTTAGCGGTCGAACTGGTCAGCAAATTAGTAATTTTACTATAATATTTGAGTATGCAAATATTATAGTAAAATTACTAATAATCCACGGTCATTATTTTTTAAACGAGGATTAGCAATGCGAGATGTTTTTTTTTGAAAACGCGAAGGCTTTAAATGAGCTTGCAAATAATTCTATGAAATATATACGTTATAATCTAATAAATTATTACGGTCATTCTCCAGAACGATGTTATAATTCTAATTAACGCGTCGCTTTTTTTCCTCTTACTTTTCAATGAGTTTTATCTCAAATATAGTATCTTTTTGATCATTAAAACTTAAATCCTTATTGGGCACATTAAATATATTGACGGTTAATTAGTTAAAAATAATTTAAAATTTCTGTGGCGCGTGAATTAGAAAAACGACGTGTTATTTAGAATATTACACTTTTCCATGACGTGTGAATTATAAAAACGACGTTTTAATTAGAATATGTTATTTTTGCTGGATGCAAAACATACAAAACGGACCCGGAAAAATAATTAGGTATAAATAAAAATCTTTTTTAAATTAAAACAAAAACGTTAGTGAGCAGTCTTTTTATTACAAAAGGCAATATGGAAATAAAATAGAATTAAAACATTTTGAAAATTCTTAATAAAACATCCATTACGACAAACATAAGTAAAAATCTCTCCAAAATCGTTTTAAAATCAACACACTACAAGATAAAAGATAGTCTTCCAATTTGGCACTAAACATAAAAACAAATATTCTTTAAGGACGCAAGAAAAAATCTGTGGACGTGTTGAGGTCCTACTTGACCTACATCATGGTAGGAATACAATTACCATATAATTCACTTAAGAAAACAAATCGACTTTTTTTTAAATACTTACACATGATAGAACTAAAACAATCCGACAATAGAACTTTCTTATTATAATCATGAGCATTCCATGAAAACATCAAGTTTGTGTCCCTTACGAAACGCTATGGCAGCTACCCAAATAAAAAGTATTAGATCTAGATATCTAGGCTGCTTAGAAACAACATCAATCTTAAAGCCGTAATTTAATGTAATGTAACATTTAACGGCTTTAAGATTGATGTTAGATGTAAATGTAACATTACAATGCTGATAATTAGCTTTCTAAGTATACTTCTCGGATATATTATAATAGTGTCCCTTACGAAATAGTTTCATGAAATGCTCCATAAAAACAAAATCTCAAACCAAATCAAATTATATATTTGCTCTTAGTTGGTAACAATTACTAAATAACAGTCTTCTTGGCGACTAGAGATACTTATTTAATATTCTCATAGTTAACTTTGTTTTCAACTTAAATTATATCTCAGTACCGTTAAAACATCTTATATCGAAAAGAACTTGTACATATTCTAAATCATATTAAGCAAGTTCTATTTTCACGATTAATTTTTGTCATGCTCGATTTTTGATGATGGGATCCATTAGGAATCGAGAGAACTCCTCAAATGTGAAAGGCACACAAATAGTGATTTTAGTATTGTCATGAACTAATCAAGCATTTTTATTCATAAAAGTGACATTTGATGAAGTGGAACTGCTGATGATGATCAGAACGGAACTCTTCAACGACGCGTAGTTCACGTTTGGCGATTGGTTCTCTTCGTTTTGTTTGTCAAGCAAGCAAGGTTTTTTCATGATTCCATGAGGAATTGAGGGTACTTAGTCTTCTACCATTATAAACATACATTATAGCCAATTTTATTTTATTGTATATCTATCTAAGAGTGCACCATCTAAGTATAATAATCTTCAGCAGGCAAGGCTTATGTTCAGCAGTGGACGTCTTGTGGCTGAGGTGATGATGATGATGATGGTGATGATAATGTAACTATGCATGTAGGTCAATTCTTACGGTAAGTAATTATTATTCTGAATTTAAACTATAATATAACTATACATATGACGATATTTTGCCACAAATTCTAATTAACGCGTTGATTTTCGACGCGTTAATTAGACGCGTGAATTAGGGATTCTTGAAAAACACAAAATAACTTTTTAAAGGTACATGTAATAAATCACAGAATCTAGTATCAATTAAATATTGCGACCTTTAATGTATTCTGTAACTCTCATAGCAATAAAGTTGCTGGTTGATTTTTAAAATGTAAGCTTGTTAATTAGAAATTTCTTAAACCAAAACGCGTGAATTAGATACTTACGTGCGTAATCTGCGGCCTGGACACAACTGACATTACCATCCCGCACGGGGCTTTGGGCGCGACTGACTGCTTGACCGAAATGCGGTAGTGAGATCCGTGCCTACATTCAGACCACTGGTGTGGTCAAAAACGATCGCGACGCGTGATTTAGGATACGTTTCGAGACAAAGTAATTATAATTGAATTTTTTGTGGTTTATGACTGTATTGACTAGATTTTTTTTGTACAGTGAAAATATATATTCTTTTGTGAAATAAACTTGTTTTCATCGGGTTTTCTTTATGTATATCATCAGGAAAAATTGGAACGTAAGTAGTTTTGGTAGTGGGACGCGACGTGTTTATTAGGAGAATGGGACTTTTAGATTTTTTTTCCACCCGAAGCCTTTTAACTATCTCTTTGAAAATTCATGTACAGCTCAATACAAATACCTTCTACGATAAAAAAATATAAACCATGATAAAATCTATGATTTTATATGGTTAAGGAGTGAAGACAAGCAAAAATGTACGTCTGGAGAATGACCGATTAATAATCACCTACTATGTCAAAAAACATCATATAATGCAGTTTTCAGCTTATGCTACTACTTCTATACTATATGATTCACCATTATTTCAGATAAAAATTACTAACTAATGCATTTATCTAAAATCTGAACGTTAGATATTCCGCGACAATGATTGGCGTTGTAATTTTTTTATATTTCCCAAGTTAAGGATGATTCACAGCAGGCCGTTTTCTACTACAGCAAGACGCCGCCTTGACGGCCGATCTAGCAACAACAGACGGAAGGTCCACTAGACCGGTCCGGACACGGAACGGTTTAGTGGAAATCATCCCTTATTTCACGTGAAGAGAACGGCATATCGAGCTTCCACTAGCAAGCGACCAAGAAAAAACCGGCCAAGTGCGAGTCGGACTCGCGCACAAAGTACAATCCGTACAATCAATAAAAATGGCAATAAAATCTCGTTTGTTGTATGTATAGGAGCCCCCCTTAAATATTAATTTTATTTTAATTTAATTATTTATTTTTGAAGTGAATAATATAACTCAATATTCTGTGAATATTTCAAGCGTCGCACCGCAGAGGGGGACTCGTGATTTTCACTTGTTCCGGCTCCCAGCAATCTCTAACCAATCGTCGCGATATGTGTCCAAGACGTCCCGCCATCTCCGTGGCGGCCTGCCACGTCGTCGCCACCCATTGTTTGGGACCCACTCCATAGCTAGTTTCGCCCATCTATGCGGATGCATGCGGCAGACGTGGCCAATAAATAAAAATGTAATAAAACAACTGTAGTTCAGATTTCGAAATTTTTTTTTTCATTTGCATAGGCTGGTCGGTCCAGAACAACACCCATTTATATTAGCTGAAGCATCACAACTAGAATCTCATTTTACCTTTTCTGGACCTTTTACTAAAATAGAGACCGAAATATTTCGATCGATACGGTTACAATGCCGAGGCCTTCTATTTTAAAAGACACGTGTAATATGTGACACGTGTTACGTACATTCGAACCCATAAATAACTCGACACTTTAATACTTTGTCGCTTTCAACCGTTGGAAATTTAGTCATCATATCAGCCGAAAGATGACCACTGCTGGACATAGGCCTTCACCAACGAGTTCCAGAATAACCGGTCCTGCGCCACCGGCATCCAGCGGGCTCCCGCGACCTTTATACCAGGTCATCAGTCCACCTTGTGGGGGGGGTCTGCCCACGCTACTACTACTTCCGGTACGTGGTCGCCACTCGAAAACCTTTCCACCCCAATGGTCATGGGTTCTGGAAATTCTGCTTGTTTGTATGTGGTATTTGTTTATGTAATGAATGAATTCTAATGAAATTAAATGTTAAAATTATTATACATTTATAAATTGACTTGAAGAATGCATAATTTTATCAATAAATAAATGTATGAGGTTAAGGGTGACAAGGTACGTAGTTAAGCAAATAAAGTCAGCCTCTTTTCGACTCTAGGTATTATTTTTATATTGAAGTTTCAAAAGTAATAGACCATTTCTTTGACTGACTGTACTTATACAGTGTTAAGCCCCTTGTGACTTAGAAAAAAATATAAAAATACTGCGCATTCGGACTCAAGGGGTGTCTTAATTGCATGCACACAAATACTAACTCACACCTATATTCCCTAAACGGGTGAAGTGATCAATGGAGTTTCCAATAACTATTCTATTTTATTATCTTGTCTGGTAGTTCATAGGGGAGTGCTTGTTCCTACACCTTAACTGATGTATGGAAGTAACTTGGGTATGGCAGATATAACATGATATTAGATTGAATGCGGTAGAAAGAAGCCTAATGTGTGGGCGGGTGGAGTAAAGTCAACAGCAAATGTAGATGATCATTTTAGTACTTTTTCACACTAACGTCACAATATTGGGACAGTTGGGATACGTCAAAGTAGTAAAAGTGACAAGGCACTAAAATGATCACCTACTTTTGCTATTGCCTATATACGTTTGTATGATCGAATAAAACAGTGTTACAAGGGAAATATGTATTCCGCATCTTTCGTACCGCGTCTTGATTAACCAGCGCGATATAAATTTTTAAATATTTTTATTTCTAAATATTTATTGAAATTTTATTTATAAAACTCATGCCATAAAGCATTCTCTACCAGTCAATCATAAGGCAAAGCAGAAAAATAATAAAAAGAGTGAATGTATGTTTTCTATGTATTTAAGTGTTTATTTATCTAAATAAGTATGTATATCGGCGTCTAGTACCCATTACAAGCTTTGCTTATCGAATATCATCAATATCATCACTCATGTCATGTCATCGGGTCACCCATGTCTTGAAGGTTTGGTGGCTAAGCGAGCCGCCGCTGAGATAATTACTCGTGATTAAGGACGGCGAACTGGTCTGAAACATGTCAAGCGATATTCGACCTTCAAAACGTAAGTGACCCGTTTAATTATTGAAGTTATTCAATGGTCTGAAACATGTCAAGCGATATTCGACCTTCAAAACGTGAGTGACCCGTTTAATTATAATTATTGAAGTTATTCAATGTAGCGTCAACTACATAATTATCCCGCCATCCACACAAATTTTCTGTATTACCAAATCATAATTGGCTAATCTTTGAAATGTAGGTCCAAGTTTGGTCTTATTTTACATTACTTAGATGGAATTGTCGTAAAAAAGTCAAATTTGCATATCGACATAGAATTTTACTAATGACGATGTAGTGACTAGGATTGATAAAAGTATGCTTCGGTGGTTTGGGCATGTTGAGAGGATGTTTGAAAGTAGTATGACTAAGGCGACTTCCTTGACTTGGCGGGGCGGGAGCGATATGTCATAGGTATTTTGACATTTGACGTGAGCTTACTGATGTGAGATTTCCTCACTTGACAAAATACTGTCAGTAATACCATACGCAAAAGTGGGGCAATACTGCATTCGTATCGGGTGACACTGACATTCATTGCATATCGTACCGCCTCCGCATTGACAAATCAGAAAGGCGCCTAAAGAGGATTCACGATCAGGGGATGTATGGAAGGGTCGAAAAAGGGCGATTCTGAATAAGTGTTTGGTCTCCGCCCACCCTATTAGGATACGGGCATGAGTATATGTATGTCTGTATTATCCCAATCAAAATGGGGATATGTCTCCTTCTGTCAAACATCGTGGATGTAATATCGGCCCTTTCACATACATATTTGCTATTATCTGGATTTAACCCTAGGACTCGCAAGTCAAGTTACACATAAATATATTGAAATAATTTGTGTGACAAAAAAAACCGACTATCAACTTTTTCACTTATATTAAAGTACGAAGCATGTTCTCGTAGGCAGAATGTATCTATCGTATCTACGCTTTTCATCTTTGCCTAAGCTTTTTGTGTCCAGCGGATCGCGTCTTATTTTTTGCCTACGTCATTAGGCATTGTGTCTGGTTTAATTGTACTGAGATGTAACTGTTACCAATCTAATCTCATGGACCTTATATCGACCGAAATAAAATTCAAAATCGTCTGGCGAGAACGTCAAGTCCAACTGTCGCGTTAGTGATACTGTTGTTATGAAATGTGACCTTATTGCTAGTAATATTGGGTTGTTTATTGGTTTTCTAAGGGGTAAAGATAGCCCTTTGAAATACAAATGTATTTTCTGATACATGGTTTAGAATTAGATTCGGTTTTCGAGACGATGATTAGTATAGTTTTGTTTTGATGATGTTCTTGGTTTTGCAAAGAGGGTTAGAATTAGAAACTTTAATGTTTTAAAGAAGTACAGGTAATTGTTATATCATATGTAGTTGTAGCGTGTAAACATGACATATTTATAATATGTAACACAATTAAAATAAATGCCTATTCGAAACCGTCATAACTACATACAACAGGTCCTTTATTTAAGTTATATACCTATATACAGGGTGGGAAGGAGTATACCAACAAACTTAAACCATAGATTCCTGGTGGTATTACGAGTAAACAATGTTATATCAACATGGGTCCAAAACTGCTTCATTAACTTACTTAATTTCCGGAACAAAAAAAATTAACGATAGTACTTTCTTGTGAACGAAACCTTAGTCTAAATAGTGATAAAGAAAACTTTACACTTCACGAACGACTCCCGGCGTTTTAAAATCTGATTAACGGCCAGTATGTTATTCACCAAAAAAAGTTTGCACACTCGATGCTAGAGAACATAAGTAAAACTAAAGACCAAGCTAGTAGTAATAAGTTGATCACTTTTGAGTATTACTGATTCTGATTAAAGATATCATAGCGGAAGTATGAGTGTCTAATTTTATCTTAGTTTGTTACACAGCAATCGCTATCTACCATTAGACATAACATTCATTTCTCTCAATACCTAATGAAAACTTTTTGCTATTTAAACTCAACTTTTATTAAAAAATATTCGTAGTCAAAATTATGGCAGATAGCACTTCCGTATTGCATGTGTGCTTGTGTGTGTGGTGACGTCACATTATTAAGGCGTGTTACCCTTGAGATTCATTAACTTGTTAATTACTGAATAAAATTAATATCTCGAAAATTTGGCTGTATCCAGCAATGTTTACATTACTTTTTTTGTCCAAACAGGCACTAGAATCGTTAGTTAAAATCTGTCGGTATACTCATTCCCACCCTGTATATGTATATATATGACCTATATACATATTTAGTCAGTATACATATGTTTGTATGTAATTAAGGTTACCCAATGTTTGATAGTTGAATGCCCAATAGTTGATTTATACTGTCAAGTATTAGATTAGTGCCAAGCAACTCATATACAATACACCTGTAAAAGTACATTTTAACTTTAACCTACATTTTTCATCAATAAGGGTCGGCGCCACTCGATTGTTCTATCGATTCCGTCAGGGACCATACGCTTATTTACCACCATTTTTAGACTATCTATCAAATAAGAAGATTTCTAATGGTGGAGACTACTTATTATACTGAGTATAAATAGCCAAACACGCCATTTCAAAACTCCCACCACCACCACCATATCAGCCCTAGGACGGTCTCTTATAATTAAACAAATTTAGTACGAAACCCGCGGTCAAAATTGCACTTGACCGAGTTTTGAAAATATCCCTTGAGTACGGTGGAGATACTGCGATCGCCAACCCGCATGCCAAGCGTGGCGATTATGGCATTTACCCCCCATGAAATTGGGGGAGGCCTATGTCCAGCAGTGGACGTCCTGGGGCTGATATGGTGGTGGTGGTGGTGGTGTTGGAGGAGGATGGAGAGAATCAGTTGGACCGAGAAGTAAACTAACGAAGAAGTTTTAAACGTTGTATAGGTATACAGACATTTGATGAAAATTATTGAAAATAAGAGAGGAAATATGTTAGTACATCTCATACGCCATGATGACTGGATTAGAAGAATAATAGAGGGAAATATAGAGGGAAAAAGAAAAAGACGAAGACCTAGAATAACGTATATGGAGCAAATAAAAGAAAAAATAAATGCTTCATCATACAGAGAAGTGAAGGACAAAGCTGAATGCGGAATAAGCTGGAAATTACTCCACCGACAAGAGCCAGCCTCTTAAATTATATGATGATGATGTAGTATTAATTAAAATAAGAGTTATTTTATTATATCTTTTTAAACGTCAGTAAATAGAACACTACACACTTTTTCCTACACTTTCTTTAATTATTTTCTAAAGCATGGCCATTAAAGACCTTACAAGTTGTCAACTTTTCAAATGATAATAAGTATTGATAATTCCAATAACCAAAGGATACGACAGTTTCATAAAGTTCTACAAAGTATAACAATGCAATTTTTTGCTTTGAATGTATACAGTATACAGTGGACCCGGGTATGTCCTAAAACTACGACCAAGACCACCGTGGGATGGGCAGCAGCATCCCTGAATTGCGGTGGAGATACTGTGATCGCCAACCCGCATACCAAGCGTGGCGATTATGGCATTTGCCCCCCATTAAATTGGGGGAGGCCTATGTCCAGCAGTGGACGTCCTTGGGCTGATATGGTGGAATGTATACAGTAGAACGTAATTGATATCATTATCAGCCCGTGTCAGTCTGGACATAGGCCTCTCCCATGGCACGTCACTACGCTCGGCTTTCAGCTCTTCTCTAATCCTCACTCTCTCACGCTCACTGCCTCACAAATGGCATCACCTAGTTACAGGACGCCCTACACTAAGTCCTAGTTATTCATCAGAGAGCCAAGATTACCGACATAGTTCAGCGAATTAGCAAGCTGAAGCGGCAGTGGGCAGGTCTCATATGTCGCAAAACCGATGGCTATTTGGGCAGACTTGTCCTTGAGTGGAACTCGCGTGCCGGAAAACGTATGTAGTGTAGGGCGCTCTGTAATAGAAAATACCTGTTTTTAACTTGAAATTTGACGATTTGACACTCCAAATTGTAAGCTCGTATGTGTTCTCTCATTACTTTGTTTGAATTGAAACGATATTTCTTCATAAAAAGTCCTAATTTATACATGTATGCTAACAGCAATAGTTAGTCCTTAACATCATCATCCTACCGGAAGGCGTAGCATGGGCAGGACAAGGTGGGCTGATGACCTGGTAAGGGTCGCGGGTGTCCGCTGCGGGTGGCGCAGGACCGGTCATTGTGGAAGTCTTTAGGGAAGGCCTATGTCCTGCTGTAGACGTCTTTCGGCTGACATGATGATGATGATGATCATCATCCTAGCGTTATCCCAGTACAGGTACATCCTGAAATATGCTCGTGCCCTAGTGGGCATCCTACTCCCAAGAATTGACGTCAGCACTCATTTTTACGGAAGCGACTGCCATTCGCCGGAGCTCCCAAAGATGCGTTGTATTGAGTGTAAGGCACGTGCTCTACTGTCTCTAGCTTGACAACTGCAAGAAGGGACCCCTGACTCTCAACACAGCACTTCTCTAAGTCAATAATAGATCGGCAACGCACTTGTGATTCTTCTGCAGCAAGTGTCCATAGGCTACGGTGTCTGCTTGCAACCAGTCAGACCGTAACCATGTTTGCCACCATCGTTGTCTATAAAAAATATTATTAAATATATTTATTTAATAAAATAAAATAAAACATCTTTGGCCATATTTTTGCTGCTGAGTATACATAATATATTTCTCCTTCTAAAAAATGTGTTTTACCAGACCCTGAATAGTCTCTTAAAAATAATATGAACAATAAAACTTTTGCCTGTAAAATGTTTTGGAATTGAATACGAAATTTTAGTTTGCATCTACGGAGTTAAATTTACGAAGTAAATTAAAAACTTTATTCATAAATATTTCGGTTACCTACCAAGTACAAAGTAAACAAAATTTGGTTTAACTAAAAAATTGGGCACCTTTATAATTTATTCAATAAAATTATCACTTCGATCATAATATAGCATTTGTTGGATTAGGTACGTAGTTAACATTTGAACATATATTAATGTACATTATAATTGCAGTAGAACCGCTTGCTTAGTTATGTAACTCTTCAAAAGTACGATAGGTAATTTTGTCATTTTTAGGGTTCCGTACTTTGAAAGAAAAATAATAATAATATATATATATACAATAATAATAATAAGATACAGAAGGCGGTACTCGTGGACACGGCGCGGATAGTCCGGAGGTTCCTCTCTCTGTCGCCCTAACCACCGGTAGCTTAGGCCCTGCCTCGCTGCCGGCGGCACCCTAGGTTAGGTTTTTATAATGATTTTATGTTTAGTATTTATAGTTATATATTTTACTTTTATAGAAATATTGTAAAAACCGACCTAAGACGAGAAATAAATAAAGTGAATAATAATAAAGCCTTTTATTCCATGATATTTACAGAGTTCATTATACACTAGATTCGTTATATTTTTTTTTATGTTTTTTTTTTCTTCACATGGCCCCGCTCTGGGTATAGGCCTCCTCCAACTGTTTCCATATCTTTCTATCTTGTGCTTTCAGCATCCAGTCTCTACCGGCTATTTTCTTAATTTCGTCGATCCAACGGTCTTTAGGTCTCCCTTTACTCCTTTTTCCTGTAGGACCCGTCCATTCTGTGACGCGTTTCGACCATCTTTTGTCTGTAGTCCGAGCAATGTGCCCCGCCCATCTCCACTTTAATTGTTGTGCGTGTTGTCTTGCGTCTAGAAGTTTAGTTTTTCTGCGAATATCTTCACGCATGGAGGTATCAAACTGAAATTTATATCAAATACTCAGGTCTACTGTCCCTTGGAGCTGTGAAAATCAAACTTCTAAGCCAACGCAATCAAAAGATATACAGCCGTTTATGCCGCCAATTTCCGACACTCGCAAGGGAATCAAAACCTACAAGGCACTTCCCGTGAACTCAGAATCTTGAAATTTGGTACGAAGCAACGTCTTATAGCACAGATAAAGGTAAAATTGCGATCACCGTAATTTTTTTGTTACATCCTATAATTAAATTATTTTTACGGAACCCTCGGTGCGCGAGTCCGCTTCGCACTTGGCCGGTTTTTCACTATTGAAAGTAACATTCAGATCTACATTACGCACGCTCGAAAACGTTGCGTGTTTACCACGCTGAAAGCCCATATTGAACAAAGGCATAAACTTTATTATGTGATATCCTTAGAGACAGATGGAATAGCTGCCCCTTATGGCAGCAGTTCCCTCTGTCTTAATTAGCAGAAGGAGACATCTCTGGGATATCGCTTTTGTTTCATATAATTTGTAGGGTGTATTGTCTTGATTTTGAAAGACAAACACATAACTGGGGAATATTTGTATGACGACTCTTATCATTTTAATATGTCAAAATCGGGTCCCAAAATTGTGTCCAACTTTCGGTAGGTATTCAATGGGCTGAAATTGATACACACTTTTTGCATTTTAAATTGAATCCAATAAGGTTCGCGTGTTTTTTGGCACGAAACACATTGAAATCACATCGAAATACGTAACGTATCATAAAGCAGCCATTTTTGTATTTTTTACTTTGTTAATTGTTAACTAAAAGGAAAAAAAATTGCTTCGACCACGATAGAATTAGCGCCCTTTAGGCACACCGGGCCGATCGTTTTTAACCAACTGAGCTATCGAAACCGTTGCTCGATTCTACAAATTTGTCAACCCGTTACCCTTAAATTAATAATTTACCTTAAAATTAACTAAGAATTATTAATTGGTTGTATAAACACTGAATCAAAGGTAAGTAAAACAGGCCAAGTTAATGAAAAGCTGAACCCAACCGCATTCAAAAGGCGTTGGTTTACGCATTTCTTTGCACAATAAATACAGACTTCGCTTACCTAACTCCCGACCTAGTTCCTAAAGTGGCCTAGTGTTTGTCCTGGGGCTAGACGTTGCAAGGAAATTGAAGAAAACACAGCCAAGTAGCGCAGCGGTTGAAGTTCATTTTGAGAGATGGGGTAATCCGGTACTGGAATTGTTATATTATTTATTTAATATTAATGAATTGGTATTAATTATTACTTCTAGAATGTGCTAGTGACGTATGATATAAAATTGGAGTCGTGATAGTGATTGAATGCTCACTATTACCTAAAGATTCCTAATTTAATATCTCATGGTTTTTCCAGCTGCGTTTTAGCATTAGCGGGCGTATGATGGTTGTAATTTTATCACTTATCGTCGTTGATAAAACGCCCGTCACTCTCGCACACGCATACTTGTCAGCGCGTGACGGATGTCTTATCCACGACGATAAGTGATAAAATGGCAACCATCATAGGCCAGCAGGCTATAAGGATGCTAGACTCTGAAGCAGTACCTAGCTAAGAATTTTAATACTACACCTAATATATCCATTTTGTATTTTTTTTATAAAATAATTTTCTTTTGTTTAATAAGCTGACGGCCCAGGGTTTGAAGCCAGTCAGGGCATTTGCTCATCACACAAATATTAATTTCTGTGATGCCGCCGTTGTTTTATTATTTAATCGTATGGCATTTACTCACGAACCGTGAGATCAAAATCAAAATCAAAAATTTTATTCTGCAAATAGGCCACAAGGGCACTTTTACAAGTCAACACATGAATTATATACATACAATCAAATAAATTGACAATGATAATTATAATGTTTTCAAAACAAAATTGCAGAACTAAAAAAAAGTAGACAATAATAATAATGATTTCAAAACTATAGTGATTAACTAACTCACAATATTCAAATAAAATTAACTTACAATACATTATATAAAAAAAAATTAGTGACGTATATATACGGTCTCTGTCCGAATACACAAAAGTATATACAATAAATTTAATATCTCAGAGATGTATATGGTCTCTGAGCGTCCATTATTCCTAAGTCCTTAGAGATGAAATTAAAATAAGTAGTAAATGAAAATAGCACTTAAGTAATTTAATATTCTCAGAGATGTATAAGGTCTCTAAGCGTCAATAACGATAAAATTAATCCAAAACAGGATGATGTTTCTCGTCAATCTCCAATAAAATAACACTAAAGTAGTATTAAGGTATTAATCATGCCCTTGCAAGCATGAACAGACCGGACTCCACAAACAGCACCCGATCACGAGTATGACGCGTATCTCAGCCATCGCCTCCCTCGACCATTTGTTAGGGAAGGTGGCGACCCGATCAACGACGCCACCGTAAGCAAAGCCTTTTAAGTGAGCATGACATATTCAGGCTGCCGGATATTAATAAATAATATAAAAGATTAAAACAACTGTTCGGCAAGAAACAGCATCATGTTTCATAAAACGCAACGAAAGAGCTGTACAAGGAAATAGGCTAAGTGAAGCATAGGTATATATATTTTAACTAACAAGATTATACTATCACTGGCTTAAAAGCATTTTTATCATTTAAGAAATCGTTGACAGCATAATAGGCCTGGCTTAGCAAATAACGTTTAATATGAGACTTAAATTTACTCAGTGGCAGATTAACTATTTCGGTGGGTATTTTATTATAAAATCGTATACAGTTCCCCACGAACGACGTGCTAACCTTCCGGAGACGACTGGCTTTCACTGCAATCTTGTGTTTACTTCTAGTGTTGTAGTCGTGGATATCACTGTTAAGTTTGAACTCATGAAGATTTTTCCGAACATACATAATATTTTCAAGAATATATCGAGATGCTACAGTAAGAATATTTGCCTCCTTAAATTTTTCTCTGAGGGATTCCCTGGCCTTTAGTTCGTAAATGGAGCGTACAGCTCGTTTCTGTAGCACGAAGATGGTCTGGATGTCTGCCGCTTTTCCCCACAAAAGGATTCCATAGGACATAACACTATGAAAGTAACTATAATACACCAGCCTGGCCTTCTCAACGTTAGTCAACTGTCAGAAGACAGATCTTCGAGAAGACAAGTACGGTTGCCAGTTTTTGTTGCACTTTTAGCACCACCCAGGGGTCACGTGTAGGGTACCGGTGGGTACTCCCTACGGACGTGGTGCAACTTCGACCCCCCTTTGTCAAGTGAGTGGGCAACTTAACTGTTAGAAGTTCTCAAGCCGCCCGAAGGCCTCTAACTTGGCTTAACGACTGCTGTCGTAGACAGCAGCATGGATCAACGGCTTAACGTGCTTTCCAAGGCACGAGAGCGCTCAGTTAGTAACCACTCAAAGCGGTCACCCATCCAAGATCTGACCTGCGCCCACATTGCTTAACCTCGCATACCGCACGTGGTAGGCGGGTGCTGCTGGGCCACGAGCGCTCTGATGCCCCGCCGTTGAGATGCCGGCCGCGGCTGGCGGATCAAAACGACCTGGGCCTTATGCGTGCAATGCGACTTAAAACACCCTTCTTGCTCAAATGTCACTCTTCTTTGTTAATGCTACTGAATACCAGAATTTCGGGACAATGTGCTATCCCGAATTGAAGTCGTGGAATTGCGGCACATAGACAGATATCATTGCTGAAAATCGGGACGTTCTGAATAAATGCGGGACATCTGGTAACCTTAGTTTAGTTTAGTTTAGTTTAGTACATAGTACACCGTTCTAGGTACTATTAATTTCTTCGCAGGTGTATGCAGAAGTGCTACCGCGAACCGAAAACCAAATATCTGCCTCTCTGTCACTCAAATAAGCAAGTGCGACAAAGAGGCAGATATTTAGTTTTTGGTCTCTCATCTATAAAAGGATGCTTGTGCCTAGAAGTGCATACGCAGCACATCACGCAGTGCATCACGTATATGTGATGTGTGTGAGAGTTGTAATTGGCTTGGGATCATAATCGTCGCGCAGTCTCACTTGGATTGAGTCAGATAGTCCAGTATCACCTGGAAACCAAAACCAAAACCGAAATGCAACCCGTAGCATCCCTATCGTATTCTATTTCTGTCTATCACTAGTTAATCTGATTTGTGGTCGCGCGCCATTTTGATATTGCGGTCAATATCTATCAAAACTTTGTGCGATTTCGAATGTGGGTAATCTTAGTGTAGTCAAGGTCACGTATCTGTAAAACAGAGACTTGAATACCCTTTTTTTTCTTTGTACAAAATAAACAGTCATAAATAAACTAATGATCAGGTAGGCCAGGGAGTTCAGTCCACGTATATTCACGTATCTCACTATTTTTAACAAACCATGGGGCACATCTTATAATGTATGTATGTATGTATGTATGTATGTAAGCACTTTATTGTACACAATAACAGTTTAAAACATATACATGTCACACAAGATCAGAGTACAAAACCGAATTTATCCCTATGAGGGATCTCTTCCAGCTAACCTTTGAGGGATTGAGAGGAGATTTAAAAAAAAAATTAGATAGACAAATTTACATCGTGTAAAACAACGTTTCAATGAGTGAATATAAATTGCAGCTAAACCAAACCTAAATAAATACCCATAAATAAATATGTAATAAATAAATATACATATTATAATGAATAAAAAATACATATTCCTATAATAAATACATAATAATTATATTCGAAATTACAATATATATATAATTAATTATAGTACTCAACCAAATCACATGTCGTTGGAGAGCCAGATTAAAGTTGCTTGTTGATTCCCAGAGCTGGATTCCGTATGTCCATATAGATTTAATTATACATTTAAAAATCAGCAGTTTGTTGTAAAGTATCATTAGATTTTTTTCCTATAAGCCAGGATATACTTCTAAATTTCATGTTAGCTTCTTTACATTTAATTTTAATATGATTTGCTCATGTTAGTCTTCTGTTTAGGCGGTGACCTACATAGGTATTTTATACAGTTTTGGCTTGGGAGAAGTTCATCTTGACAGATGGGAAATCTCCTTTGCGATGATCAAACATAAAATCAATAAATGTAGACTAGTTTCCTTAAGGGTTACACTAACAAAGAAACGTACAACAATTGAACACTAGAGTATGCTAAGTATTACAACTTTGTATTATTAGGTATTAAATAGGTTATACCTAGTTATAAAATAGTATTAAACACTATTTTCGTGTTCGTTTCAATGCACTACTCAGCAACATAAATGAACTATTAAATATGTATCCTTAAATTTTGTGGCGTCTTAAATAATTAAAAAGCATTCAGTATTTCTAGCATAACATGTTCTACTATTAGAAATGTTGAACAAATTTTTTTACGAAACTGACGGTCTCGGCTATGCAGAACTCTAATACTAACTAATATGTATTTTGTTCAGTAGGTAATGTAGGGGCATCTTGTTGTTGGGAGTAGATGGTCTTGAATACAAAAACCGAATTAACGGAATCATTTCAAGGATCAATATTACAACGGTTGCACATGTGTCTTCATAATCTGCATAATTTTTATTGTGCTTTTTTAGGCTAGTGCTTTTCTGCAGTCTTTTAATTCTGCTAATGAATAAGAATATTATGGCAATGTACAGACCATGCAAATTCTGTGTCTACGAACCCTATTCTGCAGTTTATAAGTATACGGGTTTAAAACACCTTAATAAAATTACTCGTAAAATAAAATTAAGGCGTTTATAAGATTTCGCTAGAACTATTGTTCTAATAGTCTATAACTATAATTAATTTGGTTTACTTTGTTGAGTAATCACATTGCGTTTTTCTATATTTATGAATAGTTTATTAGTTTCACAATGGCAATCCAGGTTATTTTAGACCATTTTGTAGTATTAAATATAATGAAACGGGTCACTGACGTCTTTAAGGTCGAATATCGCTCGACATGTTTCAGACCGGTTCGCGGTCCTTAATCATGAGCACCTATCGCGGCGGCGGTTTTCTTAGCACTGCGTGCCCGTGCCCTGTCCGCTCGGTTGCTTTTTGTAGTAGTTTATCACAGTCACTTTCATCTTTGATAACCCTAAAAATCTTTGTATCGTCTGCGTAAAATAGTACATTGGATTTATGGATGTGATTTGTTATATAACTTATGTATAAAGTGATGAGTAGAGGACCCAAATAGAACCCCGAGGGACACCAGAACAAAAACGATTCCATTGTGATCGATAACCAACGAGAACAACAGACTGACTTCTATTTTCCAAGTAAGATTTAATCCAACTGAGAAGATCAATGTGTGTATCTTGATGCAAAAGCTTAGACAATAAAGTGTAATGTCAATGTTTGTTGAAAATAAAGCTAAATCGGCATAAATTACATTCACACTATATCCGACGCCCATTGCGCTATAGATTTAGATTATATTAGATGAAATGTGAGCATATTTACGGAACACCATGATATTATAATATTTCAAGATCACGAACCTATAAACAAAGTCGAATTTCGCCCGAGTTTCCTTTATCTCACGAATTAGCATGATGCTCAATTAACTGTAACTAATAAAATAAGCTTAAAAGCATGAAATAAAAAAGTTTTTGGTTGCGGAAAGGCAATGATCGGGTCCGTATCGGATCGGTTCGTGATACAAATCAGATGACATCATTGTGATGGAGCTACGATATCGTTGTTTGGATAGCTAGACTGAACTTATTCACCGAATTTTGCTTTGTTTTTTTTTTGCTTTTTGCTTTTTTTTTACTTTGCTTTTGAATATAATAAAAATAAAAAAAATGATTTAGTGTCGCAAAAAGAAAATAGAATACAAATACACAGAGGATGAACAAAACCATATATTGAGATAACTGATTACGTGCTTTCTTTTTGTTTTTTTTTTTAATACGACGGTGGTAAACTTGTATACGGCCGGTCTGGCGGTAAGCAGACACCGTAGTCTATGGACGCTTGCGACTGCAGGACAATCACAACTGCGCTGCCGACCCTCTTTGGTATAAGGTATCGTTTTATTGACAGCACGCAACATGCATGTCCCCCACTCTCAACACAGCGCATACTAGGGAGCTCTGGCGACCTTACTCACTACCAGCAATGGCAGCAATACAAATCATCAGAGCAAGTAGTGGCTTACTAATCCATTAAAAAAAGTGGAACGTGACGGGCGAATGTCTTTTCACAAGCTTTTATTTAAATTGCAATGTTTGGATGTATGCATGTTCGGGTCAAAACTTGCAACTGAATATTAAAGTTATACTCAACCGATTGAGTTGAAATTTGGCGTATGGCATATTTAGCATCGGTGACAAGGCAATGTCAAGGTACCACCGATCTGATGGAGATTGCAGGTGGCCATAACGACTCGTAAACTATACAAGATAAACCCGTCGTGTTTGGGCTCATTGGAACCATCTCAACTAGTACAGACGGAAATAGTACCAAAACCATAGTACCAAAAATTTAATTTTGACGAAACTTATTTTATCGACTATGAGTTGAATGCCGACTCAGAACGACCGATACCTGAAGGAAAAGTAATATCCTACGGTCGTTACTATTGACAAACAACACGGACAGAATCGTGTCTTTGGGGATCTATCTGAATTGACGTACGGTTGTTACGTTGTTTCACAATATCGCCCATGCTCGTTTCCACGTGTATCAAGCAATTTTCAATAAATAATACGACGAGTAAAGTTGAAGGTTTTTTGTGTTTTCTAATGGTTTTTCTATTTTTAGTAATGGCCTAGCGTGAATATGGTATTAGTTCCAGTGCTCGACAGTGAGTTAATATTTGACGTAGTAATAAATGTGATAAAATAAGCGTCAATAATTGAGAATTAAGGATGATTCACAGTAGACCGATCCGTATCCGGGCCGGCTCGTTTTATATGACAGCAAACACAACGGCCGGCGTATTTCTCTAGAAGAAAACGGGCCGGCCCGGACACGGAACGGCCTACTGTGAATCATCCTTAACGGTATCAAAAATTGAAAAGATTGCCTTAGATTCCTTTGGTAATATCGTAACAGCTATTCCTTGTATTTACTCTTTGTATTGCCATTGTTTATATTTAGTTTTTTATCAATCCAAATAAAGTATATCTATCCGCTTTATAAAATCAACGGTTATAAATGACCGCGTAGTGATTGATGCAGATAAGTTGATCGAACTGCTATTATCCATAACTCATAAACGGTACTCGAAACTACAGTACTGTCGTCAAAAATTAAAGCGTTGTATCATTATCTACAGATAACTGAATAGATAATATAATTGTCCAGTGTGGTGCCGGGTTAGAATAGCACCACCCCCTTTCATTCCTTGGGTGTTGTAAGAGTCGACTATGGGAACCAGGTTGAAGTGCAATATCACATTTTCTCCATCTTCTTCTTGTTCAAGTTACATCTACTACCGGAGGTCGGCTATCTTGTAGGCTATACAAACTTTTGCGTCGCGCGGAATAAAGACCTTGTGCTCAAGTTGAACCAAGTGCGGAGATTCTTCAGCCACGAATGGCGCCTTCTTCCGGGTGGTCTCTCCATCTATAAACCTGCAATTGCTAAAAGCGGCACTGAAATTTATGTTCGTGTGCTCTGCCTGGGTAGGCAGAGCTCAGCTGCTCTTTTGGGAATATAGGCGTGAGTTTATGTATGTATGTGATATTACAGTATTATTTTAATAATCTTCCTGTTGAAAAACTGTCTAAAACACTTTTGCAGTGCTTTGTTTTATTATACAGTGTAACTTACATATATAAATGATGCTTTCGCTTGCACTGTTTGTGAAAGCTTTTAAAAAAAAATGAAATATTTAAGTTAGTATACTTAATTAAGGTTCACTTTATTCCTAATAAGGGGCACCACTTATTTCATTTACACTAAATATTCAAAATTAAACTACTGGTGGAAGTCTACGTAAATTTTGGTTTTGGTGGTAAATAAATTAAGGATTAGCGATATCACCTGAAATCAGTAGTTGTTATTTGCTCAGCTTAAAGCTTGGATCGCTTACGGATTCTATGTCAAGATTTAGCGAGATTTAAAAAAATCCTATGGTGTTCAAATTGTTAGTCCCTATGTTATGACACCAGAACTGACTTTTGGAAAGGAGCAATTTAAATTTAAATATTATTTGTAGTCCTCAGATCGAATTTAAATTTCAGGAAACTGCCATATGAAGATGCTCCTTCTCAAAAAGAAAACATGTTAGCGACCTTCGGATTGGAACCGCGCTTTTTTATAATAATAATTAATTAAGAAACAACAGATTTTCGAAGTGAAGGTTGGAATTAGGTGATGACTTGAGACAAAGACAGAGGCAGGCATAAGTATTATATTACAATACAATATGGTGAGATTATACATGTACCTACTTAGATAAGTCTAATTCATACTTGATACAACAAGCTAATGAAAAAAAAGACACATAAAATATTACGCTGCGAAACCGGGGCGGGTTGCTAGTATAAAATTATACTATAAACCAATTCAACCAACACTTCACCAAACGTAAACTCCATAAACCACCGCCGCGGGCGCATCGAGAGATTAACTTTATCCAAACGAGATTCCATTTGCAGAGGGCATAAACCATTTCATTATGTCTAGTCGACACTAGGCTAGTCCAATATGTGAAGCCAATAAATATTGACAAGAGTAATTGTACTTATAACATAGCTTATTATCGTAAAACAAAGACTTTTTATTATTGTAAAGTACGTTAACTATCGTACGCCGTATCGTACGTACGCCGGTGCAATCAACTTTATTTAGATATTCCATTGTAGAAAGGTTTATGAAGTGTTAATTGTACCTAGAGTAAGTCAATAATTATGGTAAGAGAAACAAACTTTACCTCATTCCTCAAATTTATAAGAATATACCGTTAAATATTAGGAAAAGCGCCAGCAAAAATGTCTTTAAATCTAAATAAAAAAAAAACCGGTCAAATGCGAGTCAGACTCGCGCACGAAGAGTTCCGTACCAGAAAAAAAAACGCCAACAACTACTCTGTTGTATGGGAGCCCCCTTAATTATTATTATTATTTAGATGTTAGTATTTATTGTTCTAGCCACAATAAAAATACATAATCTGTGCATATTTCAACTGTCTTGCTATTACGGTTCTTGTGATTTAGCTCGGCGAGTGGTAGCCATGAAAAAGGGCTAAAATATCACGTTTTTTGTATGGGAGCCCCCCTTAATTATTATTATTTTATTTTTAGTATTTGTTGTTATAGCGGCAACAGAAATACACAATCTGAGAAAATTTCAACTGTCTAGATATTACGGTTCTTGAGATACAGCCTGGTGACAGACGGACGGTCGGACGGACAGCGAAGTCTTAGTAATAGGGTCTCGTTTTTACCCTTTGGGTACGGAACCCTAAAAAGCGGACAGAGCATGTTTGTGTGATGAGCACAAATATATTTTCTATACCATTGGAAAACGGGACTTAATCGAGTACAATTGAAATGTATTCACCTTTTTTGAGGTTTGCCCGACATTTCGAATGTGTCACATTGTCCCCCAATAATGATTGATTTATTTAAAAAAAAATCACATCATCCGTGGTCACGAGCCGACTGCGACTGTTTTCTATATATTTAAGTGTTTATTTATCTTTATACCCCTAGTACATACAGATTTTGCTTAGTTTGTGACTGGGTCGATTAGTGTAAGATTGTACCCTAATATTTTTTTATTTCTTTCTATTCGTGTGGTCGGTTGTATTCGTTTAGGATACCCTAATAAAAGCTCTAAAAATATCGCACTTGTCAATGATCAAATATTAATATTAGTGTATTTACTGGACTACACGCTGTCATTAGTCCGTCCTACGCATCGCCTACGCGGACCCTAGGGTCTAATGATAGTAATAAGTAGGAATGCCATATGGAAATCATTGAAAGGACAAGGGACAAAATTAGGCGTGCCAATTTGAGAGGAACTTTTCAAGTCGAGAAGTTTAGCTGATATTAAATTGTGTCTCCATTACGTAACTAAAAAATCCCACTTACATGTCTTTCCGCTTACGAAAAAAAGGGTATAAATCGAGAGAATTTGTAAATTATCGTTTTTTTTTCTGTTTTGATGCGCGTGCTAGCGTTCACGCGCGGCGTGTTCGATGAGAACTTATGTCTTGGGACTACTCCTTGAAAGTATGTATATTACTTGGCAGCGCACTGTCTAAAATGCATGTAGTATAAAACTGTTCTTTTCACAAATAAATATTTTACACAACTAGTTTTTCTCATCGAAGTAACGTAACAAACCAGCATGAAAAGTCAGCAAACCTCTATCGTCATATCAATTGAATTCTATAATCCTTCCTTCAACACATATTTATGGAATCCCTAGCCGTCAAACTTTTATAGAGTCGGCAAACTTTGCCTTCAAACGGCAGCTCTTGACACAACGCCGTAAAGTCGCTTTTTCTGTGGAAATAAGTGGGCTAGCTCGTTATAAAAAGGTGTGAGTTTGTGTACGAAATTAGGACACAATTTGGGATGTGTGCTTTCTAACAGTGACACCGTGGTTAACTGGCTTAACTAGCTGCCTGGAACGATTTTACACTAGTTAAAACTGGTTTGGGGTAGTATACATAAGGTGTTTGTTAGGTGCAGAAGTAAAATAATGACTAGAAGAAAGAAATTATTTTTTTATTAACCAGTAACGCTGCTAACGAAAATTTCAAATTTCAGATTAAAGGAAATAAATTGAAAAAATTAATGATCTGAGCAGAATTAGAACCTGCGACATCTGACATACGCGGTCAATCGCTCTAGCCTCTGAGCTATCGGAAGAACCAAGCTCGGGCACGAAAACCGAGGTAAAAAAATGCAAAGGGCATTTTTTCCCTTTTTTATTTGAAATTTAGAAGAGAGAATACGATGTCATATTATTAATTGAGGTATACTTTTAAGCAGGGCTCGGAACCGGTTAATCTCAAAATCCTGAAATAGCCAAATATTTTTAATTTGTTTATGCTCTTTATGTAGGACTCAATAATGTATTTGGGTTATTACTTCATATTGTTAGATTGCCTGATTAAACATGCAATCGTAGACGAAAGAACGATAAGAACTAAAAAAATACCGGTATTTTTGTATGGACAGAATACCGGTATCCGAGCCCTGCTTTTAAGACTAGGAAACTTTTAGCTCGATGACCACTTTGGCTTGGTAGTGACCCTGCCTACGAAGCAGGAGGGTTCGAATCCCGGTCTGAGCATTTGCGTGGATTTGTGTGATGAACACGAATATTTGTTTGTTTGTTAATGCATGTTTTCTATTTATTTACGTATTTATATATATACTTAAGTTTGTATATGGATAGATAGGTAGGTAGAACATTTATTTGCTTGCTAGAAACACAAATTAAATAAACATTGCTTACACAAAAACAGAATAGGATATCGTCGTTTAGTACCCATAGTACAATCTCTGTTTAGTTCGGGTTTATTTGTGTAAGATTGTTCCCCAATATTAATTTGCTTTTATTATTTTATATACGAAAAATACAAATAATTAATCAGTCCAGTTCATTTTCTGAATTTATTCGGATGTCTTCAATATTTTCTGAACTTCAAGAACGCTTGTTAATCGACAGAGACTTTTATTAAAATTGTTTCTAGTGAAATGAAGTCCGTCTTAGTCACATTTTTTTTCTAAGAACTCTGCCATGTTGTCTCCTGCGGTAGTCAAGTAACGTTTCAAGCGTACGATAAGTAGACCTGTCATTTTTCTTATAGGAAATGACATTTAGACCTGCCTCAAGCACGCTCAATAACGTTTCGTAACTGCCCTGACTAACGGTATAATATAGAAGATACCTCCACCTTAGAGAAGACCGCAGCCATAATAACGGCAGGGCGTATTCGTTAGGTATGTGGTGTGTTCCCGGTGGTGAGTAAGGTCGCCACTCACCAGAGAGCCAGAGCTCCCGAGGATGCACTGTGTTGTGAGTGAGAGACCAACGAGCTTGTGATTCTTCTGGAGTCGTTAGCGTCCATAGGTGACGGTGTCTGCTTTCCATCAGGCAGGTCGTAAGTTTATTGGCCACCATCTTAATCTAAAAGAAACTATATCAACAACAAATGGTTAGTTCACTCAGTGTCACAGAAACTTTTATAAGCTTTAACGTAAGGTTATGTCTGGGTTAACCTGTCGATAATTTGGTAATACAATAACAATGAAGCTAATGCTAGCGCGTCCCCTCTGTAAGTGACACCACGCTACTAATACCCTAATGTGTGGACGTATTCCGTACGGTCTGGCAGCGTACTGCTTGCTGAGCCTTCGTCACAGTGGCACAATGCACAGGGTTATGAAACGGAGTAGTCAGCTGGATTAAATAATACACCAGACAGATTTTCGCTATGCATTTCTGAGCTTATAAAAAAAACTAAAAATCGTTATAAACCTAGGTCCTCTTAGCAAAAATATTTTTGGTAATTAAGGTAGTGTTAAGAATGAATTGTTTAAACTTTGTGACAACACGCGTCTAAAATCTAAACTGAACTATCAAAGTTCTTTCTTCAAGTAACAATGAGTACCGAGTAGTGAAAAAATATGTACGATCAAACAGCCAGGATTTTTGCACCCTATGTAGAAAGTTGATAGCCCTTTCGATATAATCCATGTGGACCACGTCGGGCCATTTGTTTGGAGTAGACGAGAAAACGAGAACAACACATAATATCTGATACTACATTGGGACTCCGTTGAAACTCTAGTCTCAAAATTTGGTCACTATTAAAGTTTTTAGGATAATTCGGGCCCACAGTATATGGAGCTTTGTACCTATATGGAGTGCACGCCACTGCATGGATGGTGACATGTTTGCCTACACTTCAGGCGACACATTTTAGGTGACTTACTCATTGTCGCCGAACTTGTCTATCTCATCTTATGTTGAGTTTTAACCGAGAATTAACATTCATTCTCAACTCTTCTTCAGTGGTTGGACCGACTGCCTTTTACTCTGTAGCAAAATTGTGCACTTGCCATACGGAAAATAAATAAATAACTCTTCGAAGCAAAAAAAGTCGTACATTTTTTAAAACTATCATGGTAGTGTAATTTTTTATTCCTGAGACAATTTTTATTGCTGCTTCATCCGAATAGTTCCGCAAAGTTCATTGCCCCTCGGTAAACAATGTCTTTTTCAAGCCTACCCCCAACTCTTGTCTGATCCTTTGATCCCTAATTGATTTATAATGATAATTACTATCGATGACAATCTATGATGACCTGTCCGTCTATTGAAAGTTGGAACTAGTTGTTATGAATATGAAATCAATGACATATAGCGGAAAAGAGTCTGGTAACGATATTTATGAAATTTAAATCAATTTTAGACTGAACGCCCTTCTAGTGTGTTACCACTGATATCTGACATAACGTCTAATAGAAGAGGGGCGTTGATTTTAATATGTATTTTGCACTATGTGTGTAAAAGTCAATTTTTAACTCTCTGGTAAGTATGTAATTAATTGTATAGAATTGGGTTACATAGTAGCAAATGTCACAATGCAGTTTGTGTGTATTATTGTAACTGGGCTAGAGTAGGTGTTACTTCGCGTATCTGCCGCTGGATGGCGTTAGGTACTGCTGCAACTGCTTTTTTTATAATCATTTAATTTGAATTGGTTTTTGTGTTTTAGTAGTAGATGGGTGTTACATTTAACGGAATCATATTGTGAACGAATGGTTCTAATTATTTGTGTTAATAGCTATTTCCTCTTCAAACCGTCCTTTTCGGAATCAGTTAAAACTAAATAATATATATATCCGTTTGGCAAAATGTTTTCTATGATTTGATTGAAATAAGCTAGCGACCAATGTCATATTCAGGGTGTATTGTCTAAATTCAATGGCAATGTGGTAATTATTTTGAATTGAGATTTGAATTATGTACACAATAACTCATTTGAAGTATATTGTCATTCATAAAAAGTCATCATCATCATTTTTGTTTGTTTTAGAGGTAGAAGATACGTCAAAGAATTAAATTCCTTTTTGAAAGTTTTCAGTTTACTTATTTATTTATTTAATTTTTATTACACTAAAGAATCCGTAAAGTATAATAGGCAGGCTTAATGCTATACGACATTCTCTACCAGGCAAACCTCAAGGCAAAACAGAAAAATTGTTGGCGGTGCATGTGACAAACTAAAAAGAAAATAAATTTAAATTAGGTACAGAAGAAGGGATCTGATAACTTTTTTACAACGAATACGTTATGAGCTTGTGAGTTCTGTACCTCTAGTATATTTTTTGAGCTCAATTTGTATGGCTACAAATAGCTACAACCGAAGACCGTCAGAGGCAATCCGCGTCACTAGAAATTGTAAAAATAATTTGAAGAAATATACTACAGATACTACTGGCCGCCAATTTTACATGAAATGTTTTTGATAGGATAAAATATACGGATTTACCCTAAGTAGGTTTTTAAGAATCAATCGGTTATATTTATTCGGATAGTGTCTAAAAATAAATTACAAGTTAAAAAAAAAATAAGATGAAAAATAATAAAAACAAAAAATATTTAAAAAGAATACAAAATCTCCGTCTTCGGCATGGTTCCCAATATGCTGGCTGGGTAACCTCTCTTTATGGCAAGAATCAAACTAATTAACAATTAATTTAGGAATGCAGTCCATTAAAATAAAGGCGCAATCACACGGGACAGGCTTATTTAATGGCGACAGAAACAGTTTAACGTAATGAGACGCCGAGTGCGCGTGACGTGACGACTTTATAATTCCGCGGCCGTGTCACACTGGGAGATATAAACATTTAAATTATGGCGTTTATTAAGCATGAACATATTAATACTATGGGCAATTTGATGCAAAAATAACTAGCACTATAATCAACTCAATTAGGCATGTATTATGGGTACTACCACCACCACCATATCAGCCCAAGAACGTCCACTGCTGAACATAGGACTCCCTCGATTTAATGGGGGGGTAAATGCCATAATCCCCACGCTTGGCACTATGGCAAACTACGACCAAGACCACCGTGGGTTGGGCAGCAGCATCCCTGGAGTGCGGTGGAGATTTACTGCGATCGCCAACCCGTATGGGTACTACATGACAATATATTTAAATACTTTTTAGCCCTGTACCTGACTACAGTTCTGTAGGGAAGTTCACGTATTGAGACTTTTTGTCGGGAAAGTTCAGAAAGAGTCTGGGTAAGAATTTTAGTCTTGGCTGGGCTTCCGTCATCTGATACGTTTGCCAGCTATAACGTCGTAATTTTATTGTAAGTATGAGAAAAAAACAATTTTTCTTCAGAAACCTGGCGAGTGGGATCAAAAATATACCACACCATTACATTTCACCCAGTGGTATATTTTGTATACAGTAAAAATAATTTCAACACCATGGTTAGGCTCTTTCTAGAAGAAACTTTTCTAAAATATATGTACGCTGAACGACTCGTAATGAAAATACTGACTGCAGTCCTGTGCCGCTCGTGTACGGTGATTTTTTGCAGGAAAGTTTAGTAACAGTCCTATTAAGTATTTGAGACTTGGGTGGATATCCTATACCTGGTACAGTCGAGTTCATTACTGCATGAACAGATGTCAACCGTATTGCTGTAGTCTTGGGGTTGAGACATGTTCATGCACTTTTGAACCCCACTGTACAATTTCCATTTACGACGTCATTAATGACGGTGGCCGTTCGATCCCTGAATATCTATCTTAATAGTTGATAGTTTTGCAAGAAAATTAGGTCGGTAGGTAGCTTCCTTGGAGTGTGGTGGAGACACTACGATCGCCAATCCGCATGGCAAGCGTGGCGATTATGGCATTAAACCCCAATGAAATTGTGGGAGGCCTATGTCCAGCAGTGGACGTCCTTTGGCTGATATGATGGCGGTGTTGTTAGCAGTTTTACAACACAGGGCCGCTGTGTATTACGGCGGAACAACGATTAGCCGGATCGTCATAGCGTTCTACAATATGCCAGCTCGTGTTTTGCCGTTACGGTTCTCTCGAACTTCGCTCGGTTCACGCCTGTTGGCAGTTCTTCCTAACACTTCTTCTAGCTTCGCTCGTCGTCTTACCTAACTATTCCAAAACAGGACCAGCGAACACAGTCCTGTTTTGTAATAAGGCAAATTGAAGAATCCGACTGCGACACATTTATATGTACGGTCAGCTGGTGAATCATATAAGTAATGAGAGATCTTTTCTTCTTAAAATACAAAAACTCAGAATTTAGAGCACTGAACAAGTTTCTGGTAATAGTCAGTTACGTGACTTAGTCGTACGGTTAATGGGGCGTCTTGTAACGCCGTATTAACTGACAGAGAAATAAAATAAGAAAATATTCAAAATATCAAAATCTGTAAAGAGTACTTTTCAATGTGAAAATGCTGGTATCTATATCGCTACGCTACCAGTGTATTCCCGGCTTGTCCGATCGCACGTGAGCACACGTGGTCACAATATTTACTCCCGGCACCCACCCGGCATATTTAACTCGTGCGGCTCTACAGTCTCGTCCGAATTCATAAACATGTACACTTGTACCTTCGGGCGGCTTGCGATATTCTAACAGTCAAGTTGCCCACTCACTTGACAAGGGGGGGTCGTCATCCGTAGGGACCCACCGGTTACCCTACACCTGACCCCTGGGTGGTGCTAAAAGTGAAACCAACTGGCAACCGTACTGTCTTCTCGAAGATCTCACGGTTTGAAAAATAAATGCCATACGATTATTGTTTTTATTTTAGTTCATTAAAGAGTTCGTTTTGTAACGTTTTTGTACGTCTCGTTAATGACACGCCACAAAAAAAAATGGTTTGTAGGCATTACAGTAAGTATAGTTACAGTAAATAATGATTGAATGCTTGCTGCCTTATGGGAACCCTTCCACAGGGCTCCGATCTTGTAGAACTTTGTTTAAATATAGGTTTAGTTTCTATGTTTTAAATATCCTGTGTGTGAATGTGTAATACTGGACCCCAAGAAGTTTTAATCAACTGCCGTATTATTTAATAGTTTTACTTTTTTTTATACCACGTCGGTGGTAAACAAGCGTACGGCCCGCCTGATGGTAAGCGGTCACCGCAGCCTATGAACGCCTGCAACTCGGTGTCACATGCGCGTTGCCGACCCTTTTTAAATTTATATACTCCTTTCTTAATATCTGATAAGTATAATATTTGTATCTAAGTTTCTGTTTATTAGTACTATAAGAAAAATATTAAACAAAAATATCCACGATAATTACTGACAACTCAAATTATTAAAAGTAAAACTAGTAAAAATCTAAAAAAGGTCCCTGCGGCATGGTGCCAAGAATGCTGGCAGCATTTCCGCGCTGTATGGCGATGCCAAGACGTTGTGCGAGGAAGCTACCAGCTCTCTTGTCCCCGGTGACGTCGATCAGTCTCTTCGCCAGTTGATTAAAGAGCTCTGTTGCCCCAGGGCCCCACGGACCGAGGGTCTCGACGCCGAAGGCAACGAATTTGTATCCGGCATCCAGACCCCTGTATTTGCGCATTTTTAAGGCTTCGGCCGCCTCGGCTGCTGCGCCGGCCCTATGTATTGTACTGTGGAGATGAGACGAGGCTAAGGTGTCCACGCAGGTTGCGTCCCACACCAGCACCCGTCCCATTTTCCACGGTATTAGGGACATTCCGTCCGGTCTTTTGCCATCGTCTCGAACGATGCCGACTGGTTCGAGCACCGCCGGCACGTTCACGCTAGCAAGAGATCGGCGGATAATGTCGTTAAGGGCGGCGTGACGCGAAAAGCGGCCGGCGCTTTTTGCGCATGACAGACCGTGGTGCCCCAAACGATCGACGTCACTGCCACAGGGACATTTGTGCGGAGCACAAATCGGGACCCCTAGGCGCAGGCTGACTGCCAGTCGAAGCGTGGCGCTGTCGAGGAATGTGCCGGTACTTGGACAGGGGTAGGCATTCATCCACTGACCAGCCTCCTTGCATCCGACAGCAGTCAGTCGCGCGCGTTCCACTCCAGAGCTGCCGTTGAGTAAGGTGTTGTAAGTTAATTTAGAAATCACACCATCCCAGCACTTTTGCGACTTTGGATTTACGGGTACGTTTTGCCCCGGGCAGGCTAGCAACCAAGCATTTACGGCGCAGTCCAAGCCTGCAATCTTGTAGTGTGAAGGGAGATCCCCTAGAATTTTGCCTACAAGATTGTATGAGCTATGGGCAGACGACAGAAATGCTGGTAGAGCTACACTACTAATTTTACGCAACCCTAAACCCCCGTATCGGACAGGGAGGGAAGCTTGACACCAGGATTCTTCGTTGAGCCTTATATTTAGTATTAATTCCAAATTGGTTTTGATTAGGGAGTCAATAGGTGATAGTAAATTTTGATGTTGCCAGAAGGGGCTGCAGCGAAGCATATATGTAAATTTTGGTACGAAAAGGCAGAATTTCAGAATGAAAAGGGCCGAATGGGAGCTAATTTCAAGTAGACGATCCGAGCAATTTTGGAATTTAGAGATGGTCTTGTTTATATGGTCCGGAAAGGCTTCGTCGAAAATTGGGGTTCCTAGGAGGTTAAGTGAATCCTTGGTTACAATTTTTATATTGGGAGTTAATTTATCAAACTTTTCTATAATTTCTGCGTGATTTAGGGTTGTGCTGTGTATATATAGTTCGCACTTGCTGAAATTTAAAACTAAACCAATGGATTCAAATTTGTTTTTGAGGATAGTTAGGTCTGAGAGTACGGTGTCCACATTGCCTCCTAGGGTACCGTCGTCTAAATACCAAACATTAAATTTTGAACTTAAATTTTGAATGACAGGATTTATACCTAGACTAAAGATGGCCGGCCCGAGGGGGTCACCCTGCTGGCAACCAACTTCTGAGGAAAGCTGGTTATTGCGGTACATTAATTTAGAGGGATCTGCATAACTATGGAGGAGGTAATTGTACAGTTCTGGGATATTATCTCTGACTTCTGCCAGCAGGGTGTCTCTGTTTAAAGAATTGAATGCGTTTTTAACATCGACTTTCAGCAACACCTCACATTGGTCGGAAGAAAGGTAGGTGCGTAAGGCGTGAACAGCTGCCTCGCATCCACCTTTAGTTCCGAAACCTAATTGTGTCGGTTCAAATCGTGGCTGTAACTTCGGTATTATGTGTCGAACGGCGGTTTTCGAAGCAAGACGTCTTAGCGTTGCGCCAACTGCAATGGGTCTCACGCCGCCATCCTTTTTTGTAAGGGCAATGAGATTGGCACCGTATAAGATTGGCACTATTTCCGAGTTTACTCCTCCGGACAACATAAGATTGACCACATTTTTTAGGGATGTGATTAGTTTCTTGGCGGTGTCGCCGACGCCGTGTGAAATCAGGTCCTTTAGGTGTTGCGGGGAAATTCCGTCAAGTCCTGCTGCTGAGCCGGTTTTAAAGCTGGAAATTCCTTCAACTATATGTTTCTCTTCAATTTGTAGGCAGTCCTGTATTGCAGTTGGGGGATCAAGGAATGGAGGTGTTGCTGGGGCTGGGGGATGCTTCGATTGTAAGGCCGAGAGAGTGTCAGGAGTGTCGGGTGATAGAACGTCACTAGAAAACAATAGCCGGGCAGCCCCTTTTAAATCTCCATCACTTATTTTGTTTTCTACGTTCTTCGAAAAGTTGTAAACGGGAGGTTTTTTTCTTGTTGATTGTAAATTAAAGGTTGGGTCTAAGGGCTTGAGGCAGTTGTTTTTGATTTTTTGTGTTAATGATGTATGTTTATCTTCGGTTGTAGTGGTAGTGTGAAGGGTGCAGTATGCGAAAGAAAGGAGATCGCGCCAGGATTCAATGCTGTTAGTTTCCACGCACTTGTCTAGAAGGTGGGAAAGACGTGTAGCGACACATATTCTGGCTCCGCGTGGAATCCTTTTGATTACAGGAACGTTATTTTTAAGCTGACTGAGGTGACAGTGCAAACTGGTTGATGGGTGAGTCGCGTCGGGAGTACATTGTGGATGGTTTGAAGTTGTGGCGGGAGTAATATCCTGTAAGTTTTGCGATAAACAGTTTCTATGAATTTTGGAATAGTGTATATTTAATCCACGGCGGCTTTGAAAAACTCTTTGGCATAAGTGGCATGTATGATTTGCTAGGGACGTGCTATCACTGGGTTGAGACGAGGCATGCATCCGCACAAATCTAAGTTAATAGATCATTCATATGATTCACTTATATGACTAATAAAATAAACAATGTAATAAATAATGTATCAAAAACACATCAAAACAAACAGATTGACACTGTCTAACTCTGACATGAGTTTCGCGCAGGCACTGTTTGGCGTTGCCTGGGATACGCCAGCTGCCGGGCCAATGGTAAGGCGATGTAGTCCTTGTGAAGGCTGGTCGCTACGGGTTACCGTGCGATAGCGGCGCGGCGTATGGCGTTCCGTCAAAGGTCACAACAGAAAATATTTTCGGTTTCCGTCAAATGTACGGCGTGCCGTAAGCTGCCCGCACGTGTGCGACCAAATCATACGACCATGGAGCGATTATACATTAATTTACGTGGTGATCGCCTTGCTTTCTATTTAAAACGATTTTTCTTGAGGGACCCACGATATGTCAGTTATAGCTTTTTTTTTTTTTTTTTTTTTTTTTTTTCTTGAAGAATCCCATACTGTAGTTCCTCGGGAGAACCTCGGCAGGGAGTTCATTCCACAACCGGAGCGTCCGAGGGAGGAAGTTCCTCTGAAACAGTACCATACGCGACCATTTAGGTTCTAAGGTGTGAGGATGAATGCCCTGCCGACGGCGAGCAGTACGATGATAGAAAGCAGCCGTGGGCATCATGTCAAACAGTTCTTCGGAGCACAACCCATTATACAAGCGATAGAACACGCACAGGATGCAAAGTTTCTCCTTAAACTTAACGGTTCAATATCGCTCGTGAGTTTGAGATCGTCCACGATTCGCACAGCACGTCTCTGAAGCGAGTCAAAAGTCCCAAGCTGGTATCCAGGTGGGCAAACCAGAGGTGACAGCAACTCTAACTTATAACCACTTCGAGTTTAGTCGTATTTCGAGTTAAACCGATGGGCAAGCGTTATTCAATAGGTAAATCTGTAAAAATGTTATTCGGCTATGTGATGATTAGTTAAAATAAGAATTGGCAAAGTAATTACGAGTACAAACAAAACAAGAGTCATGAAAATGATCATTCAGGATAAACGTAAGTAATTCGAAAAAATATTTGCTATGAAGAATGAAATTATACAAATTGACTTTAGACAAACAATTCACTATAGTAAACGTTGTTAGACAAACTAAAATTAGGCAAAAAGTTATGAGGCCGGTCAAGGGAATACCTATTTATTTGTATGAACACGAATATTTGTTGCCGAGTCTTAGATGTTTTCTATGTATTTATTTACATATACCTATAGGTAAGTAAAAAAAAGTAAAAGTAAAAGTAGTTTATTCTTCAAATTAGGCATATTACATGCACCTATGAACGTTAATAAACTACCACCGGTACGGAAAAATAAACCTCTGCAACGAGAAGAACCGGCCGGAAGTATGTATATCGTCGCGTAGCACCCATAGTACAAGCTTTGCTTAGTTTGGGACTAGGTTGATATTTGTAAGACTGTCCACAAATACTATTATTACTGTATTTGACCTTAAAGAGATGAGCGATCCATTTAATTATATTTCAATGTCAGAGTGAATAGGCATCTTCTAGGTGAGCTCGCTTCATCGTCGGCCTCATCTTTGCCCCCTGGCTAGATGCTGGCCAAGAGCAATCCCATTTTTAATAAAAAAAAGTGTGTCTCCTGAGATTTCTACATATATCCCACCATATCAGCCCTAGGACGTCCACTGCTGGACATAGGCCTCCCCCAATTTCAAAGTAAATGCCATAATCGCTACGCTTGGCATGCGGGTTGGCGATCGCAGTATATCCACCGCACTCTAGGAATGCTGCTGCCCATTTCCCGGAGGTCTTGGTCGTAGTTTAAGGACATACCCGGGTCCTCGACACTGTCTACATATATATATATAATGTTCAAATATAATTTTATCTCGTTTTCACTGCATGAAACTTAGGCGCCTTCCTAACTTGTCGATGCGGGGGCGGTACGATATGAGAAAACTGTCAGCTGTCAGTGTCAACCGATACTAATGCAGTACTGCCCCACTTCTGCGCATGGTATTACTACTGCACAAACGTACTCGTATTACTGACAGTATTTCGACTATTTCGTCAAGTGAGGAAATCTCACATCGGTAAATTCACGTCAAAGAGCAAAATACCTATGAGTCCTATGACATATCGCTCCCGCCCCGCCAAAGTAGGAAGTCGCCTTAGTAATTAATACTCGACTCCAGACTTGACATTCGTTCGACGCGGCAACTTTTTAAGACTAGACGCCGATGCTCGAAGCCCTCGACTGCATCATTAATTCGAGGACCCTAGACCTTTCACAAAACCTTTTGTATCCGACTGTACCGAGTCTAGTGTAATGTGATCCGTAGATTTGTAACAACTGTGTGTATTCGGAGACCAAGTTTAAACTGATCGTGTTAAAAAATGTTGTACTCGACTGTACTTGGTCTACTATAAATTAACCCGTAGATTTGTAACAATTGTTTGTATTCGGAGATCTTGGTTATGCTGGTCGGGCAGTGAAGTGATTCGCTGAGATCCTTTGATGACGCGTCTTATAGCAGTGTTTGTCAGCTAAATAGAAGGAAGTTAGTCCATTTTAATGGCTGAATCATCAAATCTGTCTATTTATATATAGTATACCTGTAATAGAAGTAATAAATTAAACGGTACAATATTGAGCTCTCCAGCAATTAATTCCAAGTAGATTTAAATAAAGAAAATGTAATTTCTTTTTATGCAAACGCTTAAGTGTACTTTTTACCCTACTAAAGTGATTTTTATTGATGACTCTTTATTTTAAAAACACTAAAAATAAATACCTAAATAAAATTTTAACAATCCTTAAAATAACATTAAAATTCAAAAAATTTACTACTATGATGAGTCATAAGGTCATAACGTGACGCTACTTCAAAATTAGCATTGACTGCCGCGCTATAATCTGGTGGTGCCAAGATCCATTACTGGGAGGTCATAACTTTAGATGAAAATTTCTCCGTATTGAAAAAAAAATTTTTTTTGGAAACAAAATTATACTGCAGATGCTCTATAGAAGGCGTCTCTTAAATTTTTTGTTCCTGTTACCGGCCACAATCTGTATATATATAAAACTAAGTCGTGTTAGTAACATGTATGTTGACAGGATTATATAAGGGCTACAGTGACTTAATTGTATGTATGTATGCCTCGCTACAGGGCCTCGCCGAATTCGCTAACGACTCGGAAAACATCGCCATTGCGAGGAAACCCGCGCGAGAAATAGACGCAGGTTTGTTACGTTCCTTGCGAATGGAGCTGGCGTGTTCCTCTTGGATCTGTTACGAGTAATACTTACTACAAGAAGCACAGTTAAGAGTCCGCAATAAGCTCGGTTCTACGTAGTTTCGCTCTCATGTTAAAACGCCATGCTATTAGAATAACATGAAACTTTGTATACACAATGGGATCCGGCATATCTAGGTCGGAAATTAAATTCTCTTGCTTGAAATGATAATGGAGAAAAAATACAGCGATTATGAAGGTTTTCATACAAGACTTAAAAGACTCAAAAACTCGATATATTTTCTTTCTATTACAATTTCTAGCAACAGAAACTAATTTCCGACTTAGCGAAACTACGTTTGTATGGAGAATCGAGTTTAGCCGAGCGTACTGGGACTCTTAACTGCCAATTAGTATACCTTAATTTGTTGCAATAAGGCTCACGAATGGTCAAATAAGAATGATGCCGAGTGTACATATTACGTAGTAGCGAAGCACCGAATACGGGTTTAATCGAATACGAACATTGCTTTTCGGATATTCGGCTGAACTATTCGGTTCTCCTTAATGCCTTCATCGGCTATTCTTAAACGGCTAATTCAATGACAAAAATCTTTTGTACAAAAAGTAAGTTAAATATTGTGAAACATGCCGAATGTGGCGAATACCGAACTATTGCCGAATATTCGGCGGATCTCTATCTTGTAGTAATCAAAAATCTATATCAAATATTTATTTTGCAAAAAAAAAAAATAGGTCACAAGGCCACTTTTAAATGTCAAACAGTAATTTATAATAAAGATAATGTGATAATGGCCTCATCTTTCCCCCCCCGGCTAGACGCTAGCCAAGAGCAATCCTATTAAAAAAAAAGATAATGCTTTCAAGAGATAATTATTCTAATGTCCTTCGAGATATACCTATAGGTACAGTCTCTAAGCGTCAAAATCAAAACAAGAGAGACACTTGTTTAATGCACGGGATTGTAATAAAGAAAAGGTAATTAAAATGAAGATTGTCTTTAATTTGAAACAACTATTTTAAATGACAAAATATATTTTTGGGATACCTAAGCTATTGATTCTGTACCAAATGCTATAGACATATTGTTAAATTTTCATATCGTCAGCTAATTTTAAGTTTGAGTCTGAACTTTGTATGTGGATACGAGCTAACGGTCCCACGCCGAATTTGCTAACAACTCCGAAAAACCATTGTTCTAAAATGTATGCAAGCTATAGAACTGTTTTTTTACTCACATCATACGTATTGGCCGCCAGTCATAGAAAAATGAAAAAAAAAACCCTTTGGCATGTAATGTTTTTTTCATGTGACATGTGTGATGTGTGTGTGTATAATTCAATTCGAAGTTTCTTTAAAATAAATTTGTGATATCAATTATCAACACGTGTGTACCATCGCACCGCTCGCCGTCGGCAGGGCATTCATCCTCTCACCTTAGAACCTAAATTGGTCGCCAAGGTACGCTACGGTTTCAGACGAATTTCCTCCCTCAGACGTTCCGGATGTGGAATGAGCTCCCTGCCGAGATTTTCTCGAGGTACTACAGTATGGGATTCTTCAAGAAAGAAGTGTATAATTTTTTAAAAGGTCGGCACGAGCATGTGACACCCCTGGAGTTGCAGGCGTCTATAGGCTGCGGTGACCGCTTACCATCAGACGGGTCGTACGCTTGTTTGCCACTGAGGTGGTATAGAAAAAATATCATGTCCGCGCTGGAAGTGCCTACGTATATTTTCTTTACTTTGCTAGTAAATAACGTAACGTATCGAGCATACGTTAGGTATGTGTGTGTACCTGCCCTTTTTAGTATGGAAAATGACATTCAGATCTTCAATACGCTCGCGACTCGAAATAGCGTTCTAAATTCAAAAATCACTCATGTTATGAGGTTAAAACTAATACTTACACATTTTTATACCAGTAATAAAATACATCTCAAACGTCCATATGGAATCCGATGCATAACGCAACGTAATAACGTTTTACTGTCGTTGTAATACATGTGCAAAGTTTCGAATCGGTTTGCAAGGAACTAGGTCGAAATCGAATTGCAGCATTCATAATTTTACGATGGGGGTTAAAAGTTGGCGGGGTTGTAAAAGTGGTGGAGATTCTTGTTTCTCGGGGCAAGTGGCTATAAACATACGACTTTCAAAGGGGGTTATTCTCAAGAAAGGCTTTGCTTTTCGACCGGTGTCCATACCTTATCTGTAATACAGTGATGTATTTTTTTTTATTGATGATGGGAAATAAACGGCGAAGAATTACCCATATAGGTATGGGTTATTTTAAAATTATACAGAAGACAGAACAGTTTCCATTAATGAGCTTGTTAATTGGAATTAAAGTCAGCTAAAAATATATAAAGGTAAACATCATCATCATCGTTCTCTTAAATAACTGTGCCCTTATCGGTGCAGCTTGATGCAGTTCTCTCCATCTCTGATGGTCTGAGGTCTGCTTCTTCATGTCCTGATATGACATGACCTCCATACTCATATCATCCTCCTATACCTGGTTCACATAACTTTTCCTCGGTCTTCCTCTTTCCCTTTTCCCATTTATTTTCCCTTCCATAATGTTTCTGATGTAGTTGTCGTACCGCCGTGCTGTCATATTGGTGGATGAAAGTGGACAGATACTGAGAAATAAATAGATAGTAAAATGTGTCCCACCTGGGAACGGAACTTTGTAGTTACTATAGGCGCCGGTAAATACTGTATTTGGAACGCTGTTACAATTTCTTATCATCATCATCATGTCAGCCGAAAGACTCCCAAAATGACCGGTCCTGCGCCACCCGCATTCAGCGGACACCCGCGACCTTCACGAGGTCATCAGTCCACCGTGTGGGGGGCCTGCCCACGCTACGCCTTCCGGTACGTGGTCGCCACTCGAGAACCTTTCCGCCCCAATGGCCATCGGTTCTACGTGCTATGTGCCCCGCCCACTGCCACTTAAGTTTAGCGATTCGGAGGGCTATATCGGTTAATTTCTTATGAATCACACAAATTCCAAGGAGGCTGGTCAGGAGTTCGTTTGAGAGGTTTTGCATTTTCATTTAACCGGATAGAACGAAACACAATGAAATCAAATTAGAATACGTTTCATTAAAGAGGTTATCATAGTGGTCTCACTATAAAATAGCCGTCTGGCTATTTATCATTCGATTTCCTTATTAATAATGTCTTGATTGATAAATGTTAATCAAGCTCTTTTAGCTGAAAAACCGTTTAAATTCGTTCGTCTTTATCCGTGACTTTTACATTTGCGTTTGTGAAAAAGGGCCCCTTTTACCTACCTACACATTTTAGTTAACAGAGGTTTGTAAAGTTTTGTGAATAACGTTGTAAGTCTGCACGCTGCACGATACTAAAGCATTATCCTGATAAGTTTTGTAAAAAAAATGTTTTATAATAATACTATTTTGTCAATCCAAATAATTTGAAATGTTTATGTCAAATCATCATTTTTTAATAGTTTTTTGTCAAACAGTAGACAACCACATCCACAGCTAATTATAATTTATGCATCACCTACTGCATAATCTAATGTGTTTTTTCTCTGTTGTCCGTTCGTTATCTGGAAGACGTCGTTCTTTAGCATTAAGATCACTAGTTGTCTACCTCAACTTGCGTGTTATTGTTTCATTTCGCTTTGTAACTGATTGGTTTGTGTGAGTTGTGCAATAAAGAGTATTTGTATTGTATTGTATGTACTACATTCAGTATCACCCTTACATTTACAGTGCAGTGGTGCCAAGTGGAACACACCATAAAGGCGTAACAGACGTGTTATTGATGGTGTACATTGTTCTCAAATCGCGCCAGATGCGCTCCTAGTGATACCTATCCCTTTCTGTCCGTGAGTAATACGGTTTTCTTAACGGACCTTTCTGTCACACTCACACTAAAGGGACGTGAATGTTGTGCTGCCCTTGGCGGTAATGCCTATTGTAACTATGATTAAATTTTAAATGTGTGATGGACAGAATTCATGTTTTCTAACCCCCTTATTCATAAACGTGCATCAAACCTATTTTAGTTAAAATGCTTCTTAAATTAGTTGGTCCTTATTTGTCACTTTGTCTACCCACACTGCGCCTTTCGTTACGTGGTCGTCACTCGAGAACCTTTTTGCCCCAACAGCCTTCGGTTCTACGAGCAGTGTGCCCCGCCCACTGCCACTTAAGTTTAGTGATTCGGAGGGCGATCTATTTCGATTACTTTGGTTCTACGGCAGATGGCTTCATTTCTAATGCGATCACGTAGAGAAACTCTCAGCAGCTCTTATGAGGCCCATAGTAAGCGACCATGTTTCAGTGCTATACGTTATCACTGGTAACACACACTGATCAAAGATCTGTCCAGATGAGTCGGATTCGACGATTAACCTCTTTCTCGAAATTGGACCTACCTAACTGTAGGTCTGTCCGAGCTATGTATAAATGACTAAAAATTTGAGTGTTGAGTGTCCGATTGTAATGGGATAGGAGTCAGCTACATGGGCATAATTGACATCATCTTTGTCTTATCCATGTTCATCCTTAGACCAACTCGCTCGGAGGATTTACTGAGATCATCGAGCATCGTACTCAAATCCTCCATGGTCAAGCCAAGACAACTATATCATCAGCAAATCGAAGGTGAGTGATGTACTTGCCGTTTATGTTGATGCCTAGCTATCCCCAGCCCAGAGTGTTGAAAACTTCCTCCAGTGCAGCGGAGAACAGTTTTAAGATTCAAAGTTCAAATTGTTTATTTGTAAACATAGGTTTGACAGTTACAATAGTTTTAAATTTCGCTATGTTTTGCCGTTCGGCATACAAATATTGTAGTCCAGATAGTGCATGCACACTTAAACTAGTTTATAGAATAAAAATTCAACGAAATAAATTCAAACTAAACTATCACTTAAAAATTCACCTATAGAGTAATATGCCTTGTCTTTCAGGAAATTATACAATCTCTTTTTAAATTCTGATATGTCATCTAGTTCAACTATATATTTTGGCAAATTATTATAAATTTTTGGTGCCATTCCAAAAATACTCTTAGAAAGAAGAGCAGTTTTGAATGGCCCTGCATACATTTTATGTTTCTATCTACAGCTGTTAAAGACGGAAAATTAGCTGAAGTTGCTTTTGACATATATTGCTACTTCATGTATGTAAAGGCATGGAAGGGTTTCTCTTGGTGCTATTCCACATACCGATCGCAAGCATTTTTTTTTGTGCCCTGAACGCCATTTTTGGACGCCATCACATTCTGTGGAATTACCCCCAAAATATGACGCCATATCTCAAAGTAGACGTTACATAAGCATGATATGCCGTTAATACTGATGACTCATTTACTCTTTTCCTAAGGTTGTAAAGCATATGAAAATCGGCCAAGTTTTTTGCACACAATGTCAATATGTTTTTTTTATGTCAACTGACTATCTAAATGTAATCCTAAAAATTTAGTAATGTCAGTTTCAGTCTCCCCGACTCTCTTTTTGCTGCACATTAATGATCTGCTTAAGCCCGGTATCTTTGGGTACGCCGACGACAGCACAGTCACGGAGAGATATTTGTCAGATTTGCGGGCTGGTAGCGGTGAGATTCAATCCCTCAGGGAAAATATGGTGGAGCGGACAAATGCGACCTTGAGAGCCGTATCCGATTGGGGTGAAACTAATTTGGTCGCGTTCAACACCACCAAAACTCAGGCGTGCCTTTTCACTGCGAAACGGAGTCCTTTCACTTGACTCCTACTTTCCAGAATGTATCCCTACTACTGACTGATCACCTTGAGCTCCTTGGTTTGAGTCTCAGCTCCAACTTGAACTTTGGGTCCACTATCGAATACATGGCTAAAACTGCAGCTAAAAAACTTGGTGTCCTGTATAAGGTGAGGCGGTACTTCACAAAGAAACAGCTTCTATCCTTGTACCAAGCGCAGGTTCGGTCGTGCATGGAGTACTGCTGCCACCTTTGGGACGGTTCCGCCAAGTATCAGTTAGCGGCCTTGGATCCAATAGAGCGCTGTGCTCGTAGGTTTTTCGAGGATGATTTAGCGGTTGAATCTAAGTTACAGAGCTTGGAACACCGTCGTCGAGTCGCTTGTCTGTCTGTGTTCTATCGGATACATACAGGACTGGAATTTACTGCCGCCGTCTGTATTTCCTGATACATACAATCTGGGTCTCTTCAAGACAAGAGTGAATAGGCTATTACTGAATCAGTGAGCAACATCTTAGGCCTTGTCATCGCTCTCCATCAGGTGAGACTAAGGCCAATCGCTGGTCAGCCTATCATAAAAAAAAAACTTAAATTAATACGCAAGTTGTTACTGTTCTGCCACTCAATGATTGTACCTAATGTCTTGTTGATGTCAGTCTGTAATGTACGTAGGTTATCTCCTGTGAATATAATTGTACTGTCATCATCAAAAAGTATCATTGGATGTTCAATGGTTTGTGGCATATCGTTGATATAAGTAAGAAAAAGTAAAGGGCCGAGTACACTACCTTGTGGCACCCCGCATTTTATTCCTCTATAATCAGATGATATACTAATTTCCGTTTTAGATTTTATACATATTTTATCGATCGTGACAAATTGCTTTCGATTGGTTAGATATGACTTTATTAGATTTTGAACGGTTCCGTATACTCTGTAATCAAATAATTTGCTGAGTAGGATATTGTGATCCACAAAGTCGAACGTTTTAGTCAAATCCATATATAGTGCACATACAGGGTTTTTCTTATCAATGTTAGCCATAATCCTATTCAACAAATCTGAAATAGCCATGTTAATAGTTTTCTTTTTTCGGAATCCTTTTTGTTCAACCGCGAAGAGGTTATGTGTTTCAAAATAGTCATTCAGGCAATTATAAATAACTTTCTCGATGATCTTGGAAAAAAACGGGAAGAAGAGCTATGGGTCCATAACTGTCCATATTATTCTTGTCACCTTTCTTGAAAATGGGTCGGACTACAGCTATCTAACATTTCCGGAAACGTCCCATTTTCAATACACAGGTTGGTAATGTGGCTGATCAGGGGCGATACAATTTGCGCAACTTTTTTTACAATTTTGCATGATATACCATCATACCCGGTACTGTTAGTGCTTTTTAAAGATTCAATAATGACTCGAATGTCTTGAGGGCTTGTAGGTTTCATAAAAACTGATTTAGGCGATTTAAATGTCATCTTAAATTGAGTGGTCTTATGTATGGAATTAGAATTATTGCTATTAGGGTTGTTTGCCATGAAGCTGGGACTAAATAGTTGATTTAACCTGCTCCGTAAAGTATGTATTAAATTGTTGTGTAATGTTTTTAATGTCAGTTATTAGCCTACCTTCGAGCTTTATGCTGGAAATATTTTCATGCAATTGGGTACTTTTCGATATTTTGATGATATTCCACGTAGCCTTACATTTGTTAGCCGAGTTTTTAATGCAGTAATCATTTTGAGCTTTTTGAGTCAACAATATTGTTTTTTTAAGCCACTTGGAGTATATGTTAAAATAAGCTTTGTCTTGCACGTTAGGTGATATTCGATATTTCCAAAGTAAGTCCCGTTTTTTCCGACAACACTTCCTTATTCCGTTTGTAATCCATTTTGGTTTCTTATAAACAGATATTTTTGATTTAATAAAAGGAAAACATAAATCGTAGAACAATTTAAAGTGGTCATGGAAATATTCGAAAGCTTCATTGGGGTGGTTTGCCATGTATACACCGTTAAAATTTAAATTTTGTAAGCATTTAGTAAATTTTGCAATATTGTCTGTACTGTAATCCCTTTTTTATGTACCAGAATGGCAGAATACACGTTTTTTTCACAGGGCAGTTTATAATCTGGGCTGTATGATCAGATATGGCAAAATCTACAACTTCTGCTTTACCCCCTCGTATATTATGTAAAATATTATCTATACAAGTATTACTCTTTAATCGGGTTGGCTCTGTTACTCCAATTTTAAGGTTGTAACTTATAATCAAGTTCTTAAATTCTATAGAATGCCTTGTTCTTTTCAGTAGGTCTATGTTAAAATCGCCGCATACAATAATTCTTTTGTTACCATAACATAGTTTAGCTAAAATAGTGTCTAACTTATTTAAAAACATGTCTACAGCGCAATTATCATATTTCGGTACTCTATCTATATAAACAAATTACAATAATTTTATGTTCAATAAGTTCAATCGCCGAACATTGGAATACATTAGCGAGAGAGGTGGATAAGACATCCTGTAGGACTTTGTACGTATGGGTTTTTCTTATTAAGATACAGGACCCACCATTTCGGTTTTCCCTTAAAAAACACGTAGCCAGATTATAATTAGCAAGAGATAATTGTTCTTCGTCGCCAGGTTTCATATTGTGTTCAGTGATGCAGATTATATCAATTTGCCGATTCGAGTCTTTTAATTCATCTAGATGAACATTCAAAATGTCAGCTTTGTGTACTAAACCATTTATGTTTTGATGTAATACAAAGATGTTATTGTATACGAAAAAGCTGGTTAGGCATATTTTCTTTGTTCTTCATATTACTATTGACTTTGAGGAGAAGTAACGTCTCCTTGGCTGACTTCTCGCTGCAACGGAATAGGTCTCGAGTTCTGGCCCTGGAGTCCGACTGACACTACATACAATACCATTGCCGTACCTATAGTTCTATTCGTCTCGGAGATCTTCAATTCATATTTATCTTACTATCCATAGTATTGAAAAAAGTGGAAGTCTTTGGGGGAGGCCTATTTTCAGCAGTAGACGTCCTTAGGCTGACATGGTGATGATGATGACATGCGTCATGCTCTCACGAAATTACATCATAATGAGTGATCAATAGGTTATTTTAGGTATTATTTTTTTATTAATTCTATTTATTTTGATTATTTTTAGTTTAAGTTTGTTTTTTGTTGTAGTTAGCTTTAGTTTTATATCCGATTTGTTAATTTCTATTTTTTTTATATTACGACGGTGGCAAACAAGCTTACGGCCTGTCTGATGGTAAGCAGACACCATTATTGGATATTATTTATTTACAATCAATAGGTATATCTATTGGGCATTTGTGTCGAATATTGGAACCTTAAGAGCTTCCTGAGACAAAAATACAGAGACTAAGAATCATTCCGCTTTCTTTTTATTTTTTAAATATCGAGCACGATCATTAAGTGATCAAAATTTGCATGAAAATTACTCATTAGAAAGGCGTGAAAGTTATACTTTCACGCACGCTCGTTAATTAACATTTACGTAAAAAAATATAAAACACGGGAAAATATACAAATTTGTAGCCATTTAGCGTTTGCGAAAGGCAACATTCCGTTTATGTCAGTCGACAATTCCTTTTATTTAATTACGCATATTTGTCTTTCGCAGTAATGAGTTTCAGTACAGTAAGCTGTGTAGCAACATTATTGTTATTATCAAATTATTACACTACTTGCGCATTTGGTGGCGTGGGTTCGGTTCGTCATCAGTAAATCTGTCTGTCAGTAGTATGCTACGGCTTTTTTACTGAGCGCCTACATTTGAATGAGTGTTTTCTGCCTGAAGAACTCCACATCATCACCTTCCTTCTGAAACAGGGGCGCATACAGTGGACCTGTGCAACGCATAGAATAGACTAATCTCGTTTGAACAGGCAGATTATGTTGCCAACCTACCGAGGTTGAGCGGAGAATCACTCTCGCAAAATTTTTGGCACGACAATGGCAAACAAAGAGACGAACTACTTGATGGTAAGTAGACAGTAGATACCGTAGGATATGGAGGCTTGCAAGTCCAGAACAATCACAAGCATGTTGCCAACCCTTTTATATTTGAGAATTCGTTGTCTCATAGCTAGATCCAGGCCCCTCTTTCAACACAGCGCATCCTCGGGAGCTTTGACACCTGGATAACTATTGGTTCCAAAATCTAGTCCACAGGCATGCTGACAGGTGCAGTCTGTAATCGTAAGCGGTGTTTATTAAAATATTATTTTGTGTTGAAAGTTTGACAAGTTTCTATAGGATTATAGCTGCCAGCGCCATATTATTTTTGATCGGTCTGTAATCCTAGGTTGGTGCAACCCGTCCACAATCTTCAAGATGTTAGCAATGATACAATCTCTTAATTAGAGTGCCACAAATGTGACATGATGAAATGTGAAATTCATTAATAACTGAAAACATGCAAATAATAATCCACTTCATGCTTCGTCAACTTACCTCATACTGCATTAGTATTATCCGCACAAGCGTCGTCAACTTCATGCTATAACTACAACTGAATAAATGTATAAAAACTGTCAATAGTGACGAAATATACTTCTATTAACTAAGAAATCAATTTAGTACCCTCTTATCTTACTGATTTAACGCTGTCCTCTATGTGTTTACGCATACATATGATAGGATAAGCGACACGGCATTTCGCACATTCCGCAGGTACAATAATGACGATTAGCGCCAACCCTGAGGTTGTGCGTGCCAATTTCGTGGTCTAATGGCTCGCATAGCGCAGTCAGCGTTAGGGTTGAACATCGTTATATTTAGTTTGTTACATTGATTATCTACACCTACACAGTATACGTATATGATTGAGATTAATGAATCTACTAATTATACATAATTGTTTAAGGAAGATTTTAACAAGATGATCTTCATAAGGGAAAATCTTTACTGTGTTCAAAGTTGACGTCAAAAACACAAGATTTAGATCTTAATGAAAAGTCAATTTTCTTACCTACATAAGTAACTGCATACTTACATATTTCTATTGTTTTGTATGTAGTTTATTATGTTATGTTTTCTAATAGTTTATTAAACGTTATTTTTATACCTATGTATGTATAAAACGATCCTGCGGGTAGGGTTAAAATGATCTCAGGGATCAAAGGCATAGAGAGCTCTCTGCATGCATTTAATAAGGCATTCCATCATTAAGGGCATAAGATTTAGGATTTTTCAATTTTTCCTTTAATTTGAAATTGATCCGACCCGCACTTGGCCGCTTTTTCGTCTTCAATAAGTACCTACTTGAGTCATTATTAATCTTAGTTAATATTCATATATATGAATATTCACATTCTGCAAGGTAATTTAATTAAGCTCAATCATGTTAACGAATACTAAACGCGCTTAGCTTCGTAAATAACATAATAATTAATGTATTCGGGTAGAGTTGACGTTTCCGAGTTTAGAAGTTCCAGTCTGAGAATAGATTTTAAAGGTGTTTTAGGTAAAGTGCTGCAAGGTAAAAGGTCACGAGCACGACCGTGTCCAGAAATACCTCGACTAGGTATTTTGGTAACGACCTGTAGCCGGGGCATAGAATGCGGCTACGTATCCTCTGCCTGTCGTAAAAGGCGACTAAAAGGGGGTCCTTGGGGTCGAAGATGGTCGCAGTTGGGGCTACAGTCTATGAAAACAGACGGTGGGACCCACAGAGGTGTGACTCAAGGGCGGCACTGGTGCGTTCCGACGGAGATCCCAGAGCCGTCCGAAATGAGTTGAGGAGGACGATCGGGGGTTTTTAGTCGGTGCAAGTCCGACATAACCCCCGCACTGTCCCCGCGGTGTGGTGGTATCCAAAATGGATTTTCCCCCCAGAAAAAAAAGGTATTTTGGTAAAACATGTAGGTGTTTTTCCAAATAAGATCTAGGTTTCCTCTGGATTGGAACTATTGGAAGGTCAAATGGCAGGCGCTTTCTTGAAACTAGTGCCTATGCTGAATCTTGGGATTTGACGCCAAAGCGGATCCCAGGTTCTTCTGGGACACAACCAGAACACGCGAGGTTGTTCTCCGGGAAGGAGGGTGCAAGTGGAACTAAAAACTATATGGACGTGTAGGGAATGGTCCCGTGATATCCAGAAAAATCTGACATTTGGACTTTTTGGTGAAATGAAAAAGTTGATGACCTGCCTGCCGAAACGGTGGGAGGTAGAGGGGGGGTGCTCGACCAAATGTCATAGGGAACTGCTGGCAGTTTTTGACGCCACTATTTTTTTGGCCAAAAAAAAAAGTTTTTTTTTTGAAAAAAAGTCAAAATGGTCGTAGAGAGCTGAAATTTGGTATGTAGGGAGATATGAGTCCCCTGATTCCAAAAACCAAAAAAATTTTTTTCTAGCTCAAAAAAAAAATTTGTATGGAGAATTTTTTGAAAATTCCCATCTCGAAAACGGAAAGAGATGGGTATATAGTGCTCGACCAAATGTCATAGAGCCTCGCCAGCGGAATTCAAAAAAAATTTTTTTTTGGCCAAAATCCAAAATTTTTTTTTTGGCCAAATTTCAAATTGGTCCGAGCGCGCTGAGATTTGGCATGCGGGGACCTGGGGGGCCCAAGATTATATAAAAGAAAAAAAATTTTGGAAAAATCCAAAATGGCGGCCGTCAGGGGCAAAACAATTTTCGAGTAATTTTTGCGAGCCCGAAGGGCGAGCTTCAGGCTGCGAGGCCGCAGGCCGAGCCCGGCGGAGGGCCGAAGGCCCGGAGCCTCCATAAGAGTGGCCAGGCAGTTCCCCCCCCTCAAATTTTTGGCGAGGCCGAAGGCCGAGCCGCAGGAGGGAAAAACTACAGAAAATCCAATACAAACACTGTGTTAAGCGAGCCCGAAGGGCGAGCCCACGCGGTCAAACCCCAACTCCCAACTGTCTTACAAGCGAACCTGAGGGCCGAAGGCCCGAAGGTGAGCGGCAAGGCAAGCGAGGCCGAAGGCCGAGCTCCGCGTAGGGCCGAAGGCCCGAAGCGTCCCATTAGAGCGCGCTCTCCGCGCGAGCCCGAGGGCCGTAGGCCCGAAGGGCGAGCCCACGCGGTCCAACCCCTATTCCCAAGTGTCTTACAAGCGAACCTGAGGGCCGAAGGCCCGAAGGTGAGCGGCAAGACGAGCGAGGCCGAAGGCCGAGCTCCGCGTAGGGCCGAAGGCCCGAAGCGTCCCATCAGAGCGCGCTCTCCGCGCGAGCCCGAGGGCCGTAGGCCCGAAGGGCGAGCCCACGCGGTCAAACCCCAACTCCCAACTGTCTTACAAGCGAACCTGAGAGCCGAAGGCCCGAAGGTGAGCGGCAAGGCCCGCGAGGCCGAAGGCCGAGCTCCGCGTAGGGCCGAAGGCCCGAAGCGTCCCATTAGAGCGCGCTCTCCACGCGAGCCCGAGGGCCGTAGGCCCGAAGGGCGAGCCCACGCGGTCAAACCCCTATTCCTAAGTGTCTTACAAGCGATCCTGAGGGCCGAAGGCCCGAAGGTGAGCGGCAAGGCAAGCGAGGCCGAAGGCCGAGCTCCGCGTAGGGCCGAAGGCCCGAAGCGTCCCATTAGAGCGCGCGCTCGACTCACTATCCCCAAGTGTTTTACAAGCTAACCTGAGGGCCGAAGGCCCGAAGGTTAGCGGCAAGGCGTAGCGAGGCCGAAGGCCGAGCTCCGCGTAGGGCCGAAGGCCCGAAGCGTTTCATTAGAGCGCGGCTCCTCCCCCCCACTAGCACCCCCCCGCCACAAGAAAGACGCGAGTGCAAATTCCGCCTTGCAAATCTCTCTCCCGCTCTCCGCTTCCCATAGCAGATTTTCATACTCTCTCCCCCCCCCAACCAAACCTCCTACTCGTAGAGTGTAAGTCGCAGTCCAAGACCAAACAGCAGGCAGTTACCGCGGGGCGCTCGCGCCCCGCGCACCACGCAAAAAACTATTATATTATATTTGTTTGGGTGTGCGATTGACGAGTTAGCAGCGCTCTTATTCGCAAACTGACGCGCCTTCACCTGTCAATTCACCCGTTTTTATATGGAAAATGTCATTTGTAGAATTTTGACAGTTTTCATATAAAAACGGGTGAAGTGTGAGGTGAGACGTGAGGACGAGAGGACAGCTATTTTTTTACACTTACCATGATACCTGATAATCAGCGAACACCATAGCTTATTGCCACTCTTTGATAATTGTCTCCATAGGAGTCCCGGGGAGGTCACCCTACCCACTCTTAGTACAGTCAGCATCAAGATAAGTTACGAATTTGAAAAGTTATAAAGTCTTTATTGCAAGAAAAAAGAGCTTCTGGCCTCTTCATAGAGTAGCAACTTTTAATGCTGAATGTACCATGTGTAAGAATATTTGTGATATTTGATGACGACTGTACTACGGTACAGGAAGAACACTGTTTGAATTAAAATATTGTTTATTTATTTATTTATTGCACGGGTCACCAACAGGGTATATAAGGTAAGATTATAATTGTTTATGGCATAAAGTGTGAGGGGGCTTACGTACCCCAATTATAGGTGAACACATCATTTTACAATATAATAAGGTTGTTACTAAGATAATTTGGTTGAGATTTATTACAAATTATAACATATCAAATAAGTTATAAACTAAATTTACAAGTTGCACAAAACAAAAATTAAAATTATACAAAGTTAAATGGGTAAATTTTTAACGTTAGTTGTAGCTTATAATATAATATAATTTAATTTGGGTTATCAACGGACGAAGCTAAATGTTGAGTTATTTTCTTTTTATGTCTTTCAATGCTATCGTGATATATATCCAAGTTGGCTACTGTAGCAATGTTATTGTAGTATGTGAGTAACCTGTTAAAGGGCGCGTGTTTTTTCATGTTGGTTCTCGCTAGGGGTACACTAAACGTTCGTATGGGAGCTCGACGGCAGTTTGATTTTGGTACTGTCAGGAAAATCTTGTCAAACATGTTTCGGAGGGGTGAGTGATCAGGTCCGTTGAATAATTTGTGAAGTTATCTATCATCATATCAGCCGAAAGACTGCTCTACAATGGCTTCTTTAAAAAATCACAATAACCAGTCTTACGCTGCCCTCATCCAAAGTTCTTGTTGGGACACTTCCCACGCTGCATTTTCCGGTGCGTAGTCGCCGCTCAAGAACCTTTAGGCCCCGACAGCCATCGGTTCAACGAGAAATGTCCTGTCCACTGCCACTTGAGTCTTGCAACTCGCTGAGCTATGTCGACGAATAGTTCTCCTACGAATCTCCTCATTTTTGAGTCGATCACGTAAGGAAACTCCGAGTCCTCTGAGTGAGCTTGACCTTTCTAATTAGGCCCATCGTGAGCGACCACGTTTCAGTACCGTATATCATCACTGGCAAGTTGGCAATACCCACTGGTTAAACACCTTCGTCTTAAAACACTGCGCGGTAATTTAAACGTAAGGATACGTAGCTTTTCGAACACTGCTCATCCGAGTTGGATTCGAAGAAATACTGTCATATAACATACTAATAATCACGACTCTTTCTCTGCAACATACGAGTATAAATTGCTCTTTCAGGCCGTCTAGGGCGGTCAAACTGTCATCTTTGTCATACAATTTATGATAAACTGAGTCTGAACATGTCAAAACTTTTAACGTGGGCGTGGCAACCTTTTGAAATAAGACAAAATTAAACAGATTGCCTTTATTCATTATTAAGTAAACCTGTCCTTTTATAAATAACAAATGCTGATTAAATGAACACCTCCGTTACGTTGTAGAAGAAAAAACATTTTCAAAATACAAATTTTCAAACTTTTTTACTCAGCATTTGACTTTAACTATCACGCAATAAGGTTGCTATTTCACCTACAAATTTTTACAAGATAGCCGTTTTAGAAAAATAACCCTCCGAACGTCGATGGCTACATGGGAGTATTTTTTAGTAAGGCACTCCGAAGCAGCTGCGCTCCTGTTAAAGGCTACGTACATCAATAAGCTATACTGAGAAGTCCGTAAAGGAGACTATGCATTATACAGTTGGAAACAATTGCTCTCCTAATATATATATACGAATGGAATGACTTTCCCGAGGGGGTCATCATCATCCTCCTAGCGTTATTCCCAGTACAGTTGCATCCTGAAGGATGCCTGGAGTCCGCTACCTAATCCCAAGAATTGGCGTAGGCACTAGTTTTTACGGAAGCGACTGCCATCTGACCTTCCAACCCGAGGGGGAAACTAGTACTTATTGGGATTTGGCTTGTCAAGTGAGTGGGCAACTTGACTGTTAGAGGTTCTCAAGCCGCCCGGAGGCCTCTAACTTGGCTTAACTACTGCTATCACAGACAGCAACCGGGATCAACGACTTAACGTGCCTTCCAAAGCACGGGAGCGCTCAGTTAGTAACCATTCAAAGCAGTCACCCATCCAAGGACCGACTTCGCCCGTCATTGCTTAACCTCGCATACCGCACGCGGTACGCGGGCGCCACTGGGCCACGAACGCTCCACACTTTCCCGAGGGAGTACAGTATGGAGTATTTCAAGAATTTTTCATGCCTCCCTTTAGCTGTATAGAAGCCCGTTTTAATAAATATTTTGTGACATTTGTATGGTTTTGGACCAACAAGATGCTTATAACCGCGCGATTGACAGCAATAGGGCTCCGTTTGGACCCTTCGGGTACGGTACTGTAAAATACTGTAACTTGTTTGACTGAAACTTATGCTTTGGTGATTTGGTAGCGCTCGTAAAATTGACTAAAAGGTATCAAAAACCAGGATTTTTATAAAAGGGTCTCGAAAACTGAATATTTCCTTTTTAACTAGAGCAGAAACGATCGTAACAAACATAAACATACATACATAAACTCACGCCTGTTTTCCCAAAAGAGGTAGGCAGAGCACATTAAATTTAATTTCAGTCCCACATTTAGCAATTGTAGGTTCAAAGATGCAGAAAATGCAATAATGCAGTGATAGGTTGCTAGCCCATCGTCCACAACACACTTGAACCCGGTTCCCTTAGTCGACTTTTACGACACCCTTGGGAAGAAAAGCGGTGATACTATTCTAACCCGGCACCACACAAGGACAAAAACCAACATTTTCTCTCCAAAACCCCATTGTGCAAACCTCCTAAAACCCGTATGTTTATTTATAGAGCATTAGAAAAGACGAATTCACGTTTTCATCGCGCCCGCGCCAAGAGGCCATTTTACGGGATTATTCTTTTGTTTTCTCCAGTAAACCTTTGCTTTCTGCCCGTGAAAGTGAAATTACAATGTTTTCATTGTAAGTGTCGGTTTTAATACTAAAACGCACTAGGTACCTAGTAGTTTACATTTGTTTCGAATTTATATATATTTGTAGTTTTATTAAGTCACTGTAGCAGAGGTTCAGCACGCGACTTTTTATCTGGTGGTCAAAACCCGGCTTGTACTGCTAGGTTTTTGTTAAATGTAAGACTTTGAGTAGTTATTTCGTGTTAAATGTCGTTAAATTTAGATGTAATCTGAGTTCCTATGGGATATCCACGTCTTGTACTGAAACAATTTAAACCACTGGGGATGCAGTGGCACAAACCAAATCTTGCAGATTGATTACCTGTTTAGAAGGTAATCTTGTATAGAATTTGTAAATACGATCAGATAAATGTTTTTTTTTCTTTGATCATGATAATAACTCTTAAAAACTTAGTTGATTTTCGGCAAAGCAAACATCGTGCATAAATCGTTGTAATCCAAACAAGCTCTAGTTTTCCATCTTCCGCTTACCATCAGGCGGGCCGTACGCTTGCTTGCCACCGATGTGGTATAAAAAAAAAAAAAACTTGGTCGGCAGGTGAGATTGCAGTCGTTTTTGTAAACGCCAATTCTTAGGATTACATGCTAAAGTGGAGCCCAGACTCCTTTATAATAAAACCGGAAAAACTTAAAAAAGATGATTCGGCTTTGCTAAAAGGACGCCTTACCTAGAGGTAACAATAAAGTTATTACATTGACCACTATGTTACCTCAGCGATCCGTCGTGTTGCGAATCGGTGCCAATAAGGCGAATTGGCGAGCGACCACGCGAACCGAGCTAACCGCAGCAATCCAATTCACAATCAATCACAACCCGCCTCTTAGATTCTAGTATAACTTGAGCGGTACGTCTTAACTTATCAAGAGTTATTTTTACCATAAAAAGACAATTTAAATTATTTTTTAATTGTGAGAGGGATTTGAACCCCGTTCCGGGTCATTCCTGGTGCAAAAGTTTGCGGTCGCCGTTCAGCGGGGCAATGCCGCTAGCGTGACGGGCACCTTTCCACCGGGTATGACTCGGGGTAGGTTGTTCGAGTAGGCTAGTTATTATTTATGGTTTAGTTTAGTTTTAGTTTAGCTTATAATTTGATGTTTTGTATATTGTATTGTGCTTTTTGAAAATAAACTACATTCCTATTTAAATGTCCTTAAGCTACGCGCGTGCAAAAAATTAGGCGATATTACGCTACTGGTTAACTGCATGATTGCCACTTAAGTTTAGTTCTACTGCGGATGGCCTCATTCGCAGCTGACAGCTTACTTATATTGCACCTACCTCGCACCGTCAAATGCAAAAGTATCCTTTATTTATCTGACATTTTATGGCCTTCCTTTTTAAGGAGTATAACTGACGAAAAAAAGGCCTTTGATTTTGTCGACCATAACATATTGTTAGACAAATTATACTTATAATTATGGCATACGTGGTAACGCCACGATCTACTTAAGTCATACTTAACTGGACGAAAACAAGTGGTTAAAATTAATAAACTTTGTACTAAAACAAAATCAGAAATGGTTGTATTATCAGATTTTAGAGAAATTAAATACGGGGTGCCTCAAGGCAGTGTTCTGGGCCCATTATTGTTTATTATATATATCAATGACATGCCACTGACTGTAGATCATCGCATGATTCTTTTCGCTAATGATAGTACGATTATATTTACAGAAAACGACCCGCACACATTACAGATGAAAATAAATAAAGCATTGAAAACAGTAATAGAATGGCTTAGTAATAATAATTTACAAATCAACTTGAATAAAACAAAAATTATGAGTTTCAAGCAAAGAGCTGATAGAATACCTAATATTACAGTGACATACAAAGAACACCAAATTGATGAAACAGACGTTACCAAGTTTTTAGGATTAAGTTTAGACAACAAGTTGACTTGGAAGAATCAGATTGACGTTGTATGTAAAAAGCTTAATATATTTTCGTATGCTTTATATAACCTAAGTAAAATAGTAAGTCAGCCAACTGTATTAACTGCCTACCACGGGTATTTTACTTCAACTCTGAGATACGGCGTCATATTCTGGGGCAATTCCACAGACCGAGAAATGGCCTTCAAGGCACAAAAAAATGTCTACGATCGGTATGTAGGTTACCATCAACAGTATCTTGTAAAGCATATTTCATTAAACACAACATTTTGACATTACCATGCCTATATATTTATGAAATAGCAATATACGTTAAGGCCAATGTGGAACAATTTTCCGTTTTTAAAAGTGCTCGCCGACGTGACAAACTGTATGTAACATCAATAAAAACAGCTTTTCTTGCCAAAAGTATTTTAGGGATGGCACCTAAAATATACAATAAATTGCCAAGTAGTATAACTAAGTTAGAAGGATTGTTAGATTTCAAAAAAAGCTTGTTTGCATTCCTAGTTAAGAAAGCCTACTATTCATTAAAGGAATACTTTACAGATGAAAAATTATAATTGTTTATGCATGTTCCATCTTGACTCAAAATATTTGTATGCCTTATGGCAAAACATGGAGATACTACTAAATAATTGTAAGACCTATGAACCTATGTTTACAAATAAATATTTTGTCTTTGTCTTTGTCTTTGAACTTACCGGTACGTGAAGTTCTACCACAAATAAATTATTATCTCATCTAATCTTGATTGAGAACTGAAGGAATTTAGCTTTTTTTTAAATAATTCGTTTTAATGGCCGTGAACTGGAAAACAACACTACATTAATCGCTTTGAGTACCTAAGAACCTAAGAACGTAACCCGTACCAGTACGGGTACGAGCGTACAGTACCAGAGTTCAGACTTACACCGGTTCTGTGGCCAGTCAGTAAGCGTTGGGAATATACGGCCAGCTGACCGCAGGAATGTGCGATATGCGATGCCTCGTGTGCTGGTATGGGCTCGTTTGTTATGTTTAGGGTTACAAGTAAAGGCTGATGTATTGATGCACTATCTGATCAACAGAATTACTAGCATTTAGCTCTTTTTAAACTTACCAGTAAAAGTGTTTATTGCGGCTTATATTTATTGGGTACCAATAAATATAAGCCGCAATAAATGAGTTTTACTTTAAACAATCTAGTGCCAGACTTGACACCTTTTCAGATAATCTACGGAACTTGACACCCGTTTAGGTCTCAATTCTTTTGTCGGTGAAGACGACAACCACTTCGACAATCGCATATTGAACTTGGCTGCCATTTTCACATTTATGTTTTTGATAGGATATCATTATTTTTTGTCAAACTTCACCAAATGGTGCTTTTCAAGGGCGTATGCACGAGTAGATTCTTACCTGATAACTATGAGACCACCCCTGAAGTATACCGTTTCAAACAAAAAAAGAATTTTCCAAAACGATAAAAAAATTACGGAGTTCTGAGGTAAGAAGCATAAATAATAATAATAAAACTGAAAAAACTGACCTGACCCCCCCCCCCTGATGTTTTCTGACTTGTTTTGGCGTACACCCACAATTACCAAGCTGGATGCCAAATTCCACCTTTCTAGGTCACCTGGAAGTGGGTTAGGTTTTTGATTACTAGTCAGTCAGTCAGTCGTAAAAATGCCGTTTTTTGGACTTTAATATATCTCAATAAATATTTTACCAATATTTATGAAATTTGGGGTTCTAGTTGTTCTAAAAGATCTTAATACATGTACCAAATTTCATATTTTTATGTAACATAGATTTGGAGTTATTGAGGGGTCACTGCGGCTTGAGGCAAATCCACCCCAAGCCCGACTATACGCTGGTGCGGGGCTAAAAGTTCGTGTTATCTCTCTCGTGCGGGAGCTGTTGCCGTTTACTTACAAGGCGTATGATAAAGACAAATATACATTTCTGTATGTCATTAAAACCCGGACTCGTTGGTACAAGAAAAATGCTCGAGGTTGAAATAAGCCTCAAACGCACTGAGTAGATATTTTATCCACACAGTGCGGGTTGAGGTTTATTTACGCCTCAAAAAAGTGACCTCAAGGCCGCACTGCGCGGGACGCGGGCGGCGCGGGAGTCGACCGCTTAGCGTTAGTGCGGCCTAGTTGTCGATACAGAACCAGCGTGTTTCACGTGAATAAAAGGTACCTATAATAAAAAGGTGTTTCAGTTAGTCTTCGCAAGTGTGAATTTAATTGTGTTTTGATAAATTTAATAGTGTAAGCCATAGATTTTACGATACAAGATGAATAACCTAGCAAAAAAACATTGTAAGAGAAGGTTGAAGATGGCCATTCGATTTGAGGAGTACCCTCGATTTCGAAGGGTTTTGACAAAAACGGAACTAAGTAATCTGTAAGTATGCATATGTAGTAGATACAATCAAAAAACATTTATAAAATCGGTCCAGTAATAACGGAGATATGGAGTAACAAACATAAAAAAATTAAAAAAACATTCAACCGAATTGATAACCTACCTTTTATATTTGGAAGTCGGTTAAAAATGGCGTCTGAGATACGAGTATTGTATCGAAGATGGTCGACGAAATGATGATTTTTCATCGATAATTTAGCGATAACTGCCATTCCCTTCACTAGACTTAGATACAATTTAGTGCGTTTTAAGGCCTTAAAGACCTCAAAAATTCTTTAGGTATTTTTTCTTTAACCAGAGGTCAGAACCAAGGGCGAAGCTAAGTGTGTTTTAAACATTTACTGACAAATGAAGACCACAAAATAAAAAACACCTAATCCCTGTCTAGGCAAAATTATGAAGGATGTTAGTAACTACTGAAATTTGAGGTCCGTAAGGCCTCACCCGCACTGTACATGAGCTTAAGTTTGGGCTGATTCGATCACAACCGCACCAGATTAAAGTTCATCAAGATTTGTCCCGCAGTGAACGTGTTACTAGTCAGTCAGTCAGTCGTAAAAATGCCGTTTTTTGGACTTTAATATATCTCAATAAATATTTTACCGATATTTATGAAATTTGGGGTTCTAGTTGTTCTAAAAGATCTTAATACATGTGCCAAATTTAATATTTTTATGTAACATAGATTTGGAGTTATTGAGGGGTCAAAAGTGGCTCCAAACGGTTCGTGTAAAATAACATAAAATAACACACGGCTGCTGTCCGCCAGTTCCTGGGGTGAACTTGGCTGGACACGCTGCCGCGCGTCTAGAATACACGGCTGCTCTCCGCTAGTTCCTGGGGTGAACTTGGCTGGCCACGCTGCTGCGTGTCTAGATAGTCGAACATATAACTTAAATAGCAATTGTAGGTATGTGATGTCGTGTTTCTGACGCTAAGTAAAGGATGATTCACAGTAGACCGTTCCGTGTCCGGGCCGGCCCGTTTTCTATGACAGCAAACGCAACGGCCGCCGTATTTCTCTAGAAGACAACGGGCCGGCCCGGACACGGAACGGCCTACTGTGAATCATCCTTAAGGCAGAGCTTCCGAGGGTGCGCTATGCTACGTATCAAAAAATAATCTGTAACAAAGATTGCGCAGCTTATCTCTCTTGAGTCGCAAACGTAGATACGCTACGGTGTCTGCGTATTATTAGGCTAGCCGTATGCTTGTTTGCCACCATCGTATAAAACTATAGCGGCTCTGTGAACTGCAGATTTGGCGTTTTTTTTTTCAAATTTCTATATTTCCATAAACTGACTCGATAAAAAAAAAACTATATAATTGTAGAACTTGCTCACAAAATTCACGAAAATTGTTTGAGAAATGCGACCTGTAGAGGAGAACAGCTAGAAAGACGCTGGACGTACGTATGCATTTTTGCCCCAAGCTCAAACGGTGACCTTCGATCGCTTCGCTCACTCGGTCAAAAAAACCTAAATCGTATACATATTGCATATTAACCTGTTAACACGTTAAGCTCTGTGCCTACCAGATATTTATGCTTTGACTGCCCTCACCTCCAATTATAGTGGAACTACGAGTATATGTTGTCTATAATCAATTTCATTATCGCTAACGACCTCGTCTCGAATTATTCCGGTAATTCAGCCCCGATTCTCATTACGCGCGTTTTCAGCCGTACTGTTATGGCATACTATATTATAATACGATGTATAATGTGTGATGACTGCCACACTGAGAGAGAGCGTAGGGCGTTGTCGGTAAGGAGTACCTAATGTGCTGGCTCGCAGATTAGCTACATGCTCCGTGGAAGTAAAAATAACCTTATTTAAGGCATATTGACAAACTTTCTACTCTAGCGGTCTGTGAGTCCGGGTTACCAAAAGCCTACAGCGCCCTTTGCGTACAATACAACAATGCCTTCAGAATGCTGTTAAGACGCCCAAAATGGTGCAGTGCATCGAAAATGGTGGCCAAAACTCACACGTGTGGTTTTCAAGAAATAATGCGGAATAAGATAACGTCAGTGATGGGTCGCATTAGGGAAAGTCAGAACGGCATTCTGAAGGCGGCGGGGCGATTTGACTGCCCCATATGCACTGAGTACATGAGGTAAGAACTACTATGGCATACGTCAAATAGTTCTTAGCATGAATTAACTGTACCTAATTACTAACATAGCTTTTAAGTCAAATTGTAACTAACAATATATGGATCACAAGGTCTGATATAAAATATTTCTTTATAATATAATATTGGGGGACAATCTTACACAAATCGACCTAGTCCCAAACTAAGCAAAGCTTGTACTATGGGTACTAGATGACGATATACATATTTATATAGATAAATACATACTTAAATACGTGGAAAACATCCAAGACCCAGGACCAAATATCCGAGCATGCACAAATAATGCCCTGACCTGGATTCGAACCCGGGACCTCTAGCTTCGGAGGCAGTGTTACTTCCAACTAGGCTACCTATACATAGGCCGACAAATTAAATAATAACATACGTTTTTTTTTTCATTAGAACGTAATCGATATCGGAACATTTCCCTCCTTGAACTACTTGGCAGCGTGGAGTCAGTCGGTGCGATATCGGTAGGCTGTACCGAGTCAGTAGGTATTTCTTTACAAGGCGACGTCCCTAGCGAGGCGGGATCGGTATGTGGTATTTTTTTCATTGGCATGCACTTACTAATGTCGCACAGATTTCTTTACTTGACAAGATACTGTCATTATTACATTTACACAGTACTACTACTAACTTAAGTGGCAGGGGGCGGGGCACATTGCACGTAGAAACGACGGCCGTTGGGGCGGTTAATATTTTTTTAAACGCGAAACTTGAAACTTCTTTTATAACTTAAGTGTAAGAAAACTAGATTTTGTGTTTTTGAAAATTCGCCCTCTGAACTTGTAAAAGTTTGTTTGGAGAGCAAATATTTTTTTAAACCAGAAGCTTTAAACTTCGTTTATAGATCTAGCATAAAAGTATAAGAAAACGATTTTTTTTATCGTTTTTGATACATAATTCACACTCAGACTGAACATTAAAATAAAAGAATACAAATTTGTCTTGTCTACGGGCAAGAGCATGGCATATTGAAAGTAATCAATCATTAAGGGGGTGAAAAGGGAGGGCCGTGAAAGATTGTGTGGGAGAGAAATAATTAGGCTTGTGATTTAATCAATGCACAGGCACATTCCTGAGATGTAATAAAGTAATCTTCTCTAAGGCACTAGTATCCTAATTCGTACCATTTCGAAGATATTCAAGAATTCATTTTCGGTAATTACCCCTAGTATAGTATAAAAGATCTTTAACAATTAGACAATGTTGACGTCCGTGTCATTCGAATTCCGAATTGTCTTGCTTGACATTAACTTTTGCTTAACTCCACGTTAACTCTTATGGTCATTTTGCATTCACCCGTGGTGATATAATTAATTATTTTGTATGAAAATAAAAAAAATCCTTAACTCTGAAAATCTAAATATGGTATGTCGTTTCTATGACTATACTATACACGGCTATATGCTTGAAGGAATAAACGTTCTTGATAATTCTCCTTCTGAAGGGGCGAAAAAGGGGTTAAAAGGTTGAGGTTTAATATTTTTTGAACCAAAAACTTGAAACTTAACTAAATCATTCCTTAAGGGGTTGAAAAAGGCGGTTGAAAAGATTGAATGAGTGAGAAATAATTAAGCCTGCTGCCTTAAACAATATATAAATAAGAATATATAACAGGGTAGTATCTTCATGCTGAAATAGTATACCATCAAATCAACACAATAAAATGAAAATGACAAAAATAATCAGAATAATAATAAAGTACGAGACTCGAAAGTTTCTATAAAATATGTATTTTTTTATCATCTAAAAGTTAAACAAGGGCTACCAAAATAATTCACATTATTCACATGATAAATTGTATGACAACTATGTACTTAAACGCAGTATTTCGCGGTTAAAATACGAAATTTCTTGTTTTTCCATACATCGTTAGTACGACGCTCGTGCACTGTGACGTCATAATAATCTGTCAAGTAGTATGGAGCGTTTTTGGTCTCCGGGAACAAATATCAACCTTTGACACTCATTTGCGGCTTTTGTTGTGCTTTAATCGTAGTTGGTACCATACAAAACTTTAATCCTCTTTAAAAAGTGGTTCGAATGGCATCGTTAATATTTTTTTGGAAAATTGCCTATTACTATGCGATTTGTCCTTGCGTGCGCAACTAATAAAGAATCACTGTTAACAGTCTAGCACTAACAAGGTATTTTGTCGTGCGATAGTTGCAGGTGCGACTACCGTCGACAGTCGCAGCACCCGGCTTGTTGAATAACTGATGACCCTTAGTCGCTAACTTGATCCGTCTACCACGGAGTAATAACTTTGTGGAGCTGTTAAAATAATAATAAATAAAATTTTTTTTGACTGTGTCAAGGTCCTCTTCATTTTAACGTTATTCAGAATACCTCTTGAAGGATTCCGAGGTCCGCTACGAATATTTAGTCACAAAAATTCCAATACAGAGTTAGTAGTACTTTATTATTATGTATTAAAGACATGGCCGTACCGGAACCGATTTATAGAAAAACAATGTTCGCCGTATTTTGTCTCCTCAAGTTTCCCTATGTCTTCTTCGTCGACTACGATTAGGAAACAAAGGGATAGATTTACGATATAATTACGGTAATGAATTGACAACTATCAAAACAACTTATCGCGGTCGAATACACTGAAGAGCAAATCTAGACCGTATGTTATAAAACCATGAAAGCTGTCGGATATTTAAGAAAACTGCCAAGTTAAAGCTCAAAATGTATTAAGCCGTAGTAAATTAGTTTTACTGTAAACTATGTAGGTCCAGACTAGGCACCTTTCCAGATAATCTACGGAAATCGGCACCCATTTAGATCTCAATTCTTTTGTCGGTGAAGATATCTGCCACGCATCGCATATTCTTAATATTGAACTTGGCTCCTATTTTCACATTTGTTATTGATGGGATAAAATTGTTACACTTTGAATTGCATTTCCATACAAAATATACCCATGTTGTAATAGACCTGTAATGGAGTCCTTATAATTAGTTGAAAATTATATATCTGTTTCTATAATAGCTTAGCTCCGCTTTTATATAAACTACCTGGCATCTTGGCTGAACTCGCTAAACTTTCTTTCAGTAATGAGCATCGTTTTACTACTGTTACAGAGATATATTATTTCTTTTGTGTAATAAAGTTGGCCTGCATCTGTTCCCTTCGATAAATAACATAGTAAAGGTTTCATTTTGCACCTACATTAATCAATTTATGAGGTGCTTGGAAGAAAATGGAGGCAATTTGTTTATTATTAGGTTGTGCATACATACTTTAAGACAGATAGTTCTACTCAGCGGTGCGCACGGCTGTAAGGAGGTAATTATGGTATCAACTTAATGTGAATAATGATACGAGAGCCAATAGTCAAACACTGTATAACCATATACTGTACTGTGTGTGTGTACTGTGTGTATTCATTTACTTACCCTTGCAAAATACTATTTATATACTCTATTTTCGATTAGGTAAGGGAATGATGGATCATTACTAATAAAACATATCAAATAAGTAAGTAAATAAGGCATTTATTGGCCAAGACACTAGTAAATATGAATATAAATTTACTATACCACAAGTATTAATCTTTACAAATAAATACAGAAATATTACAAATAGGTACATCCACCACCACCATATCAGCCAAAGGACGTCCACTGCTGGACATAGGCCTCCCCCAAATTCACGGGGGGTATATGCCATAATCGCCACGCTTGGCATGCGGGTTGGCGATCGCAGTATCTCCACCGCACTCCAGGGATGCTGCTGCCCATCCCCCGGTGGCCTTAGGTACATAATTACCAGTTAATCAAATATTGTATACATTGATAAAAAGTTTTACTTAACTGACAGCGTTACCCTGGAGATGCTCGTCATCGGACAGCAATAGAAAAAATGAATCATAGAATTGACAGGTCGAACCTTTTTATACCTGATTGCAGGTGTTCGATCACGCCACCTCTCTGTTCGGTAAACAAGTGACGTCATTGCCAGCTGAGTACTAATCATTTCAAAACCATTTATTCCAAAATCAAATAATTATGTATCATTTAAATATAATAAACACCAACATATTTTAAAACATTAACTATAAAAAAGAAGACCATCATATTCATATTATTTAGAATTAACACTTATCAGTAGGTTAACGACCACTGGACATACAATTTGAAGTATCAAATCACTATCTATTAGTTGTGTGGAGCAGAACAATATTACAAAAGAACAAATCAAGCAATAAGGGTAATTACTTTTTCTCAAACATGCAATGAAATGTTATGTTATGTTCCTTATAATAGGCTGCGAAGTGTGACGTTTCAGGTGCGGCTAGGACAAGAGCTCGTTAATGCAATTTCATACAAATGTTGCAGGCCTAGGCCGGCAAAGTCCTCTTTTTTAATTTCCATTCCACATAAATTTGTGGCAAAGGCATCATGACATTCTGCCACTATGCGTATTAAAAATAAAAATTTTGATTTTTTTGTTGTTTATTTCATTGCATGTTTGAGAAAAGCACTATACATACCTCGGCGGGAAATATGGGGCCGCCGGCCTTAGACCTATCCGGCCTCGCTTCGCTCAGCCGTCTATATGTCTTCGGCCGGCAACCCCTTTTGTCCCGGCCTCTGTAGTAATGTACTAAAGATACAAGTGAACTTATGTGCTATACATATAATAATAATCTAACACGCACGCACACATAGCGTCGCGCCCACAACTGAGTTGAATTATCTGTATACCGGTTGTATTCAAAAGGGCTACAGTAAAGCTTAGTGGACAAGTGATTGGTGAGCTTGAATTTTTAAAGTAACCGAAGAAATCTCCACCAGCTAAATTTTAACTCGCGAATTTTGCCGACGAATTTTTCGACCACTTCACTCTTCTAATTACTCCTTACTATTATTTATTCCATAGCTTATACTTGAGCCTAATATATACAAAACCTATTAACACGTCATGCTACCGAATCCGTCCATAATCTCACGTAAACCACTCTTTTCCCCGGAGTATATGAGATATTGATTGGACTTTCTCGGTGTTTTCAATACTTCATCCCATCCCAATAGGCCGCATCCATTGTCTTCCCCGAGATTGACTCGAGACTTAGATGATTAACTTTTGTTTTTCTTTTTCGTCATGTTGTAAGAGGGATTTAAATAAATGTGAAGGATGAAAGACGGTCCCAAAAGATTCTTTACACACTGACTGTCAATGGTTTGTTTGGATGTGGCGAAGTTTGGCATGTCAAAGTTGTGTGACGTATTACTTAGGCACTCGGTAGCAAAACTTGCTGTCATCGTGAACGTGTATATGAATGTAAATACTTTATTGTACAGTCGAGTTCATAAATATATAAGCAAATTCAAGCCTTCAAAAACGAATTTACATAGTAACGCACAAATACATTTGAACGGATTTATCATTCGAAAATATATACACGTGTCATCCGTCATATTCATCTGAGCAAGCTTCTCAATAATGTTTAAGTAACTGAAAAATTATAAATATCTGTACTATCATTTTTACAAAATTATTTAAACAAGTGGAAGCACATATCTATTGACACAAGGGTTATTTTCAAATATTTGTAAACAGGTAGTGGCACATAAATATATGTACTCACGTTTTCCAATTTGTTGTGAACAAGTAGGAGCTCATAAAAATCTGTCATGTGCTTCCACTCATTTAAATAATTTCGTAAAAATCGTAGTACAGATATTTATTATGTTTCAGTTGCTTAAATATTATTGAGAGGCTTGCTCAAATGAATATGACGGATGACACGTGTATATATTTTCGAATGATCAATCTGTTTAGATGTATTGTACGTTACTATGTACATTTTTTTTCAGAGGGCTTGGATTTGCTCATATATTTATGAACTCGACTGTACACAGGACAAGGCAGAGGTAAAAAACAGACAAATTCAGCCATAGGTATCGGTTGTATTATGTAGATAACGTAGAAATAAATTTTGTATACATGCTTTATGTTAACACCATTCAACAAAATGTGAAAAAAATGAGACAGTGTTAATTGTGATTGACATATAAATGGTAGGATACTTGTATGAAGTGTAGATGCCGCCCTGTTATATCAATACTTAGATAAACATAAATTCACGTAAATTGACATGATCACTACCGAAGTTGGAGCGCTCGTGGCCCAGCGGCGCCTGCGTACCGCGTGCGGTATGCGAGGTTAAGCAATGTGGGCGCAGGTCAGTTCTTGGATGGGTGACCGCTTTGAGTGGTTACTAACTGAGCGCTCTCGTGCTTTGGAATGCACGTCGTTAAGCCAAGTTAGAGGCCTTCGGGCGGCTTGAGAACTTCTTGCAGTCAAGTTGCCCACTCACTTGACAAAGGGGGTCGAAGTTGCACTACGTCCGTAGGGAGTACCCACCGTTACCCTACACGTGACCGTGGGTGGTGCTAAAAGTGCAACAAAAACTGGCAACCGTACTTGTCTTCTCGAAGATCTCCAGTTCGTAAATAAATGCCATACGATTAAATCAATAAAATACCGAAGTGGCTATGTCACCAAAAATCTGTCAAAATTTGCTTTTTGAAATGGAATACATATGTCATTAGGGTCAGCTAAACTAAACGCACTTACGCCTACCATGTAAAATGCCCACTTAAGGTCAAGACTAATGATAGAGATAATTGACTGAGAGAGCGAAGCGTCTCCGTTTCTGCTTGGCCAGATTCTTTTTTATGTCCGGCGGATGTCCAGAATGTCCAGATATCAACCGTCCGGCTCCTCTACTTTGCAACCGCGAAGGGAAGAAAAGTCATAATCTCATTCGAGGGCAATACTTACTCTTTTCTGAATAGAAGTTGTGAAAAGATAAATTAAATAGTCGTTGATTTGCGATATTATGGTATTCGTTATGGCAGTACATAAAAAGCGGATTATATTTTAGTGTATACCTTAATACGGCATGCAATGGAATCGAACGCACGTCGGCAGTCGCGCTGTAATATAATCAACAGCAGTAATTTGCATCCGCATACAGTAGGTGTCCAAATGTAATTAGAGAAAGTAATTGCAGGCAACATGCACAGTAATCGTGTATACAGTACGTTACACTATTATCATCGACGCTTGGTGCACGCAGTTGTCTAGATGACAACTGCGTGCAGTTTTCTAGATGACAAGAGGTATATTTTTATGGATGTTGGATATACCGAATAGGCGTAAAACTCATTACAAGTTGCTTTGGTAATAATGTGAAATCGCAGCCAAGGCCAAATAAACAAAATATCTTTTTTGATGTTCAGATGGAACTGTTTCATGACATTAGAACCTATCTGGTGCCTTCTTTGTTTATGTTATTGTAGCTTTTTTCATAAAAACGGTAAACGGTAAACGTTTATTATATTATATTACGTCATAAAACATTCCCAGACAATTGTTAGATTGAAAGCCACAAGGAAACCGCAAGCACGGCCACCTGAAGCAAACTTAGTGATGCCTAACAACGCTTATTTCCAAAGCACAAGCAATCTGACCCATCTGGAGTGAAATGAAGCTTGCATTTGACGAATCTAGATGGCGAACTATTGTATCTGCCTCCTGCCCCGACGTGGCAACATAGAACTCTAGCAGACGTATTCAAAATAAGTTTTTGAAGGATTGATAAAAATATACTTTCATTTTCTAATTTCCTAAGTGCTATCTTTGTACTAGGCGCCATCTAGGTACTATTGTCAAAATCACTTCACGAAACATTATTCGACCCCGACAACCTAGGCACCTCCCTTAGGTCACTTTCACATTTGGCGATGCGGAATCGGTATCGTTTCGGTCAGCTGACTCAGCTGTCAGTAACAAGTCAGTATTGTACAGATTCTTTATCGCGCGCGTAGATTTCAATTCAATTGGTGCTTCCTGGTTAAAGCGGGTCGCTACGCTACGCATGCATCATTTCGCCTCCGCATAATTCTATATTACTGTGCAAATATAATAAGTACTAACAGTATACTGGCAAGTAAGGAATCTGGGCGATATTAAATTTCGTTAAAAACTAAAAAACCGCATACAGAAACTGCCACGTCAAAAGTTCCGTGCAAGGATCCTTTACGCACTGTTTCTACAAGTCTACTGTGACAGTGACAGCGGTGTGACTAAATAATTAAGTGGGTAGATGTATTCAGTCGCGTACGTCTTGATGAATATACCGCGTGATTCTTCCTCGGGGTTGCCAGACTGAAAATAATTATCAACAGAGTACAGTCGCCATCAGATATATGAGACGAAAAAAGTGCTCAAAAGTGTCTGAGTAAAATTCAATCATTATGGCGGGTGGCGCAGGATCGATTATGGCACTCTGGGGGAGGCCTATTTCCAGCGGTGGATATTCTTCGGCTGATATGGTGATAATCGTGATTTTGGCGTTAGAATGGAGCCGCCCTGGCTGTATGATTGGCGATGCAACGGCGATTTCAAAATAAGTAGGCCGATTTGTTGTACTGATATTGCTGTGGCATCGCTAAAGGCCCCTTACGAGACTCGCATGCGAGTTTCATTACATTGCGGGTTATCGTGGTAAAATGAGTTCAATCGACCTGTCAGACCGCGCAATGTAGTGAAACTCGCGTACGAGTGGAAATAAGGATTTTGGCCCAACCACACCGAATGCGTGCGCAGCACGTGCGCGTGCTTGGCGTGCGCGTTGTATCGTATGAAATGTCATAGTAGATGACACACCAGCGTGCGCAGCACGCGTGCTCGCCACGCAAGCGGTGTCTCATCTATTATGACATTTCATACGATACAACGCGCACGTGCTGCGCACGCATTCGGTGTGTCTCGGCTTTTAGTCGCCCTACGGATGCGATCGCAGGTTAAAGTGCACTTATACTACTAAGATTTATATTTGTATTGTAGGTAATTATTTAACTTAATCGTTCCTGACCTATGTCAAATTTCCTTATCCTACAAAAAAGTATCATCGTCAGCCGATCGACGTCCACTGCTGAATATAGGCCTCCCCAACTTATGAGAGATAAAGAGACCGCCACAAAGACCAGTCATGGGTCGCCCGCAACCAGCGGACACTTTCGACCTTAACCAGGTCATCAGCCCACCTCGTGGGGGGCTATCCAACGCTGCGTCATCCGGTACGTGTTCGCCACTCAAAAAAGAATGCCTACTTTGAACTATTTTTTGAGATTACAAAATATGTATGTATGTAAAATTCTTTATTGTACACGAGTAAAACATAACAAAAACAGTAATTACAAGAACAGTCGACATAATATTTACTGTTTCTTGTGTCATCGTGATTACTGATTATATACTTGTACTGTATTGAGCTTAATAATAATAAATAATATGATCCCTTCTTTTCCTACCTATGTACGTAACTATTTTATCAAAAGTACCTTCATTCATCGCATAGTGGAACACTAAAAATATATGAAAGAAAAATTGCTGTCATTTTTCCTATATTCGTAATTAATAAGTGAATGAACTGAGTAGGAAAACCGGAAATTTTACAAAATCCGAAGAAAATACCCATTCATAGGGAAACAACAACAAGCTTGTACTCGTACGAGAAGAATGAATGGGATCGAAGCGAAAGAAGTATGTAAGCACCGTAGTTTTTGGGAGTTCTTTTGTCTCTAGCAACGCCAATGGGATACGGGCGTGAGTATGTTAAAGAAAACAATCTGTCACGAACGCAAGCGAAAAAACAACTACATGCTCTGAGTATAAGGTAATATAATGTATTGTTTGCTTACTTTAATATAGTTACAGTTTATTATTACTGTTTTACATAGCTACCGCACGCCTGTCAAATAATATAATAAAATAACAATAATATTATAATAATAGGCAAAATGTTATTTAGTAAAGCTTGGTATTCTTGGTTGTAACTTAACTAGCGACCAGCTCAGCGCTTCTCTTTGATTACAATATAATGCGTGTGAAAAAGATACAAAAAATATACACCAAAACTATCCGGAAGGAATCAACCTTCCTTCCTTTCTTTTTTTTTGGTGAAAGCCGCTTCTAAAACCATCAAGCCGTTTTCGAGTTTAGCGCGAACATACAGACAGACTGACGCGGCGGGGGATTTATTTTATAAATTGTAATACGTGTAAAGAAGGTATATGTATAAATTTGCAAAGAAATAAGTTTTGCGAATATTGACTTACACCTAAAAAACAAAGTGGCTCTATGAGCTGGAGACCACGCAATTTTTTTAATTACAAAAACTGACTAGACAAAAACTTATCAAACCTGCTCACATTTTTTTTACGACAATCGGTTGACAAATGCGATCTATAGAGGAGAACAGCGTGAATTCCGGAAATCAGCTGGCCGGACATACCTACGAGAGCTTTTTTACCGGAGTTCAAACGGAGACCTTCGTTACACATACACATTATTGGTAAACGGGACTTAATTGCGTACAACAGTGTCAATAAGTAGACTTGCACCTAATATAGTAATAATAGTCAGAATTTAAAATAAAAGGGAAAAAACTGAATCCTACTCGGACCTTCAAATTCTTAAAGGGTCGGCAACGCGCATGTGACACCCCTAGGAGTTGCATGCGTCCATAGGCTGCGGTCCCTTGTTTGCAACCGACGTGGTATAAAAACCTACTGCTTAATACAAAATTAGTAATAGTCAATCCTTTTTTTTTGGCATAAATACAAAAACATTCACGATTTCAAACAAAATCATAAAGGAGAATATTCTCTATGCAAACAGTCGCTGTAAATATTTATTTACCTACGTTTAACTATTTGTTCTGAATCCTACTGGAAAGTTATCAAAAATCATTGATTGGCTTTATGGATGCGTCGCTGTAATGGACGTATTTACATTGTTTATCGTATGGAATAAAAATCAGTATCTCGCTCAACATCATCACAATACGTTATTTGTATATTGTCAATGTAGTCTGATAGTCATATGAGAGAGGACTGGCGCCGGGTGCTAAAGCTTGCCACCCACAACATGACGGCCACGACCACTCTAGCAAGAGTGTAACGACGAAGGAGAAGAACTGATTGTCAAATCAGCAACTTGCTCGTCTATAAATTGCTATTCACGCCAAGTGCGTTGCTATTCTCAAAACTACAATCAAATTTGAAGATTGTAAGTAAAAACCAAATGACAGTCTAAGGATTCAGTAATAAAAACACGCGCTGCAATAGCACGGTTATCGCCGTGCGGCCCGCTCCCTTCCCTCGGTCGGCCGGGCGCGCCCTGGGAACAAGAGACGGCCAAGTTACCGGCCTAGGCCTCCAATTTTGTATGAAATTCTATTATGGGTCGCTCGTTTCGCCGCGCCCGCACGTGATACTTTACTCCTTAGCCTATTATAGAGGTAAAGAACAGCGTCAATATTCGATTGCATGTTTGAAAATAAAATATTTCTACATTAGTCAGACACCGTATTTAAATGAATTCTTTACTTGGAAAATGGAGGTCCTATAGCAGAGATGCAGACGATAAAACTGATAACGACGATTTAGATTCCAGTCTCCTTGGATTTATTCCCAGACCTTCATTTATTACCGTGATAAGACAATGCATACATTTGTAAATTAAAAGCTAGATCTTAAGAAAATTCAATGGGCAAAATCTAGTTAGGTATTCGACCTAACGTATAGTATTGAAATTGAGTTGGTATTTACCGGCTTGACTCCCTAGGCTTGGGAAGAAGTGGCCAATGCAAAATAGATTGCGTTTCAATCATGTCCGTTTCAAAAAGGTTTAATAGCAATGTATGACCATCCAAATGTTCACCCGCAGATAACATTGAAAGTATCATGTCACTTATTGGGCCAGTGCCCAGCACTGGGAGGTTTATCTTACTGTTAATTGAATACAATCTCTATTGACTATTTAGAAACGTGTCTTTGTCATTTGGTTATGTGGTTCTACGTCCTGAAAACGTAAAGAAACGCCGTAAATAATACAATCATTCATAACAAAACTATACAGGTAACTAACGCTAAACTTCAAGTGGTTTTTAACCCGACTACGGCTACAGCAAAAAGAAGGGTTATGACATTAATAATCCACGTATGTATAAACAGGAATATTCAGTTCAACGAAGGCTATGCCCATTTCAAGATCATAATACATACGCTTTTCCAAATGGGCCCAAAATTAAAACATTATAAAACAGTTAAAAATAAAACAATTTCACAATAAACCCGTAATAAACCGCTCATTACCTTATGAGCTGACAAAAATGGCGGCGGTGATAACTCACCGTGATTGGTCGGCGGCGAGCTGCGGTTGGTCGAGCGACGGCGATTGATGACGTCATCCGTCAGCCCGCCAATCCGCGCTGACTGATGCCACTTGTAGTTCGGAGTTCGAGTTTGTAACGGCTGTTTGTCAATTTAGTGTTGTCAGTTGTTTACTCGTACTTCTCTCTGTAGCCGAGCAGTAAAGCACGCGATTTTCAATCTGGATCCCTGGGTTTTCAACTAGCTTATGTAATAAAAGTTAGTTGAAAACCCAGGTAATATTTTAACTGGCCGTTAAAATATTACCGTGGCTTTTCGGTGAAGGAAATATTTTTTTTATATACCATGTCGGTGCCAAAAAGCGTACGGCCCGCCTGATGGTAAGCGATCACCGCAGCCTATCATCATCGTCATCATCATATCAGCCGAAAGACTTCCACAGCTGGACAAAGGCCTCCTCTAAACAGTGCCACAATGACCGGTCCTACACCACCCGCATGCAGCGGACACCCGCGACCTTTACCAGATCATCAGTCCGCCTTGTGGGGGCCTACTCACGCTGCGCATTCCAGTTACGTAGTCACCACTCGAGAACCTTTCCGCCCCAACAGCCATCTGTTCTACGAGCAATGTGCCCCACCCACTAACACTTAACTTTAGCGATTCGGAGAGCTACATCGGTTACTTTGGTTCTGCTGCTGATAACCTCATTCTGATGCGATCGCGCATATAAACTCCCAGCATAGCCCTCTCCATTGCTTTTTGGGTGACTTTGAGCCTTCTTATGAGGCCCATAGTAAGCAAACACGTTTCAGTGCCATATGTCATCACTGGTAACACACACTGGTCAAAGACTCTCGTCTTGAGACACTCTGGAATATTCAACAAAAAGATATGCCGTAGCTTCCCCAACGCTGTCCAGCCGAGTCGAATTCAACGACTGACCTCCCTCTCGAAGTTGGACCTACCTAACTGGACAGTCTGTTCTAGGTATATGTAATCGTCTACAACTTCGAGCGTAATATTCGAGCGTCAGATTGTTCAGGAGTTGGCGCTACATGGGCTTTTTACATGATCTTATCTTTGTCTTGTCCATGTTCATCCTTAGACCAATTCACTCGGAGACTTTACTGAGGTCATCGAGTATCGTACTTAAGTCCTCTATGGTCTCAGCCAAGACTACTATATCGTCAGCACACCGAAGGTGAGTGATGTACTCGCCGTTCATGTTGATGTCTAGCCTTTTCCACTCCAGAGTCTTAAAAACATCCTCCATGCAGAGGAGAACAGTTTAGGAGAAATAACTTGGGGGAGGCCTCTGTCCAGCAGTGGACGTCGACGTGTGGCGTCGACGTGACGAGAAGTGGAGTGGACGTCGACGTAGTGGATGGTGGCATTTACCCCCCATGAAATTGGTTTCATGAGTGGTAAATGCCATAATCGCCACCCTTGGCATGCGGGTTGGCGATCGCTGTATCTCCACCGCACTCCAAGGATGCTGCTGCCCATCCCCCGGCGGTGGTCTTGGTCGTAGTTTTAGGACATACCTGGGTGCTCATGACTTGGGTGTAAACAGGATAAGTGAAATACCTATGGTATTATAATAAATAGGTATTATTTGAGCTGGTACGACGACCTCGGGAGGCAGCTGGACACGAAAGGCCATGGACAGAGAAAAGTGGAAAGAGATGTAAGGAGGCCTTTGCTCGCAAATGGGCACACTAGAAAAATATGTTGTAATTAATGTGTAAAAGTGAATGTGTAACTAATTGAGAAACCGCTAGTAATAAAGGCTATTTTATTTTATTATTATTTGAGCGTTCATGTATACACTTCTTACATGGTGTAGGTTAGACTTAAGCTCCTTATTTTCAATATTTTTCAACACAGCAGCACACAAAATTGTAATTGTAAATAATTCCCCAACAGTAGTATCTACAATAAACATCGTGAACTAAAACACATTTTTAATTAAAACGTACACCGCGCACAGCGCGCGAACAAATTGACAATATTAAACATGGCCGCCAAATAAATATATAATTCGAAATTCAAAATTCAGACTGCCATGACTGTTTGAACGGGCAATGGCGATTCATCAGAATTAGTGCAGATTGGCAGCGAGAGCGATGACGTTGGCAATATGTAGCCAAGCGAAACGGAATGATAGCTGACAGTGGTTTGGTATGTTGAGGACTAAGACTTTGAAGACGTAGTTTCTTCAAGATAACATAAATTAATGCATAGGTGAGTATTCCTATATAAAATGCCACTTTTTAATAGTCATTCCCTGTAACTTATTTCTTACTTCGTCTAGTCAGAATCACGAGCTCTATCAATTTCAATAAGAGAAAAAAAAATACAGTAAAGTATAGAAAAAACAGGAAAAATATAGAAAAAAACATGGGAAAAATATAGGAAAAAAATTCAATAAAAAAGTGTATGTTTTAAGTAATGTACAGGTACTTTTGTTGGATGGATGTTTTTCAAATCAAACGTGTTATTTAACACCTTTATCGATTTTTAACACATTTATAGCACACGCAACTTTTTGTAGCGCTATGGCTGACCTCACCGGCGGTGGCGGGACGATCTAGACTCCTTTTTAAAGGATTGGCCTGAGTCTGCTCAGGGTTGGTAGGTCTGGAAACGGGGGGGCTATCAGTCTCTTTGGCTATCAGTGGACTAATTATATAAAACAATATAAAACAGAGCGCTCGTGGCCCAGCGGCGCCCGCGTACCGTGTGCGGTATGCGAGGTTAAGCAATGTTGGGCGAGGTCAGTCCTTGGATGGGTGACCGCTTTGAGTGGTTACTAACTGAGCGCTCCCGCGCTTTGGAAGGCACGTTAAGCCGTTAATCCCGGCTGCTGTCTATGGTAGCAGTCGTTAAGCCAAGTTAGAGGCCTTCGGGCGGCTTGAGAACTTCTAACAGTCAAGTTGCCCACTCACTTGACAAAGGGGGGTCGAAGTTGCATTACGTCCGTAGGAAGTACCCACCGTTACCCTACACGTGACCCCTGGGTGGAGCTAAAAGTGCAATAAAAACTGGCAACCGTACTTGTCTTCTCGAAGATCTCACGGTTCGTAAATTAATGCCATACGATTAAATAAAAAGTGGACTAATAGTGGACCCAATAATAATAATATATATTTTTTATAATATTGTACAAACCTGTCTTAAGTTTAGAAATAAAAAGATTTGTCGCAGCGGAGGCGGTACGATATAAGATAACTGTCAGCTGCCAGTGTCAACTGTCACTCGAGTAAGTACCTCTTTACTGCGCCTCTACAATCCCTACATTTGAATGAGCGCTTCTTGACTATAAGTATACCTAATTAGAAAAATCGTGCGTTATCCGTCATGCGATTTCAAAGAAAACAATCTTGAAACGGGAACATATCGCGTGTGTTATCTTTGAACCGTAATTAGTTACTGAAATAAGTAAAATTAGTACAATATTATCCTCTGATATCCTAGGCAAACGAAGAAACGTAGGCGAAACCGGCCGTTAAAATTCTAATAAAAAAAGGGGTGTAGCGCGTAAGCGAATGCAGTACTGCCCCGCTACTGATAACATAATGACATGTATCTTTGCCCCCTGGCTAGATGCTGGCCAAGAGCAATCCCATTTTTAATAAAAAAAAACTCAAAATATTTCCTCAAGTGAGGAAATCTCCGTGACATCAGTAAGCTTACTCGTACGTCAAAAAACAAAATACGACATTGATCCTTCCTAGCCAAGTCAGTCAGATAAGCACAAACATACCTATATAAATGTTGATCATTGAATAGTACACCCTTTTAGGATTCTGTAGCCATTTTAACCCAAAATGCCTCTGAATTAATATGCATGGTTCATTTAGCAATTAAATATCCATCACTTAGCAAAAACGTGCCCATTGTACGTAAGTTAATAATCCCGTCGCAGTAATAAAATAGGCGCGAAACGTGTAATAAAGAGGTGAAAAACAACCAGTCGTCTAGACAGCCGACTAGCTGTATTCATCCATTTTCCGTTATTTCCATCCACTAAATTGTTCACTATACTATAAAATTATTTAACTGTCCTGTAATGCATTTAAAATATTATGAGCAGTATTTGAACTCGCAAACATATTACATATGCAAAGAAATAAGACATTAAATGTTTATTCAAGAGAAATATAATGAATCTCATATTAATAACAATAGATCAACAACTTAAACTAGACCTAAAATAAAACTAAAAACTATTACTCAATAATGTTAAAAATTCTAAAAAATTTGGCCCCTTTGGCATGGTGCCAAGGATGCTGGCAGCATTTCCCCTCTGTATTGCGATGCTAATACGTTATGCAAGAAAGCTGCCAGCTCTTCGGTCACCAGTGAGGTCGACTAGTGTTTTAGAAAGTTATTAAAAAGTATATTTCTAGGAAAATATTCATTGCCGTTAAAAAACGTACAGTCAAGGACTTTAATTTGTGACATCCTTAAGATTGATATTCCTGTCAAACTGTATAACATTCAAAGACAAAAATTGCGAAATGGGTCCCATATTATAGAGCGCGACGTACAAAACCCTGATTTACTTATTTATTTGATTCAGTACATAAAGGCCCATATTAACATATACTTTACAGACTAATATACATATCAACATAAAATATTCTTAAAAACAACAACAAATATTATTTAGACGACGTAACAGCCATTCGAGGCTAAGAAACGATACGTATGCTACGCCGTAGCGCGTAGCAGCCTTTTTCAGCTTAGTAGCGGAAATTACCCGTAGAGGCATGACTCATACGAGTATGTGAGTCATTAGCCTTGAATCGGTTAGTGATAATGTGATGTTGGCACATCGAATTATCACTATGGTACCTGCTGCTGCTGGTGGTTTTCTTTAGCGGAATTGTAAGGAACGCAAAATAACTCCGGATCCCATTAAATTCAATGTACATACTTACGAAGTGAATCAGAGTTGGAACCGTAACTCATTCCCTCTCACCTATGAAATGAGGCGTGTGCCCGGCAGTGGGACGCATTAATGGTGGTTTTTAATCGGTGATCAGGAGTTGAAAACCGGCCAAGTGCGAGTCGGACTCGCGCACCGAGGGTTCTGTTAAAAATATTTTTATTATATGATGTAATTAAAATTTTACGGCTTTTGCTATTTTTCCTTTATCTGTGCTATAAGAAGTTGCTTCGTACCAAATTTCAAGATTCTGAGTTCAAGGGAAGTACCTTGTAGGTTTTGATTCCCTTGCAAGTGTCGAAAATTCGCGGAAACTTGCGGCATAAACAGCTGTATCTTTTGATTGCGTTGGCTTAGAAGTTTGATTTTTCACAGCTCCAAGGAAAAGTAAACTTGAGTATTTGATGTAAATTTCAGTTTGATACCTCCACGCGTTACTGAGAAAAAGGGTCTTGACAGACAGACAGACGGACGGACGGACGGACAACAAAGTAATCCTATAAGGGTTCCGTTTTTACTTTCGTGGTAAGGAACCCTAAAAATGAATCATGGTTTTCGGTTTATAATTTATAAATATAATAAACCACGGATATAGTGACAAAGATTTGTAAATTCTTATCCCCGTTTGTAATTTGTTCAAGAAAAAGCAACGTTTGTTTTAAGGAACGATGAGTCAGACGTGACTGCCATCGATTACTGTGTCAGTTAAATTGGTTCCTGATCACAGTTATGAATCATCGTGTGATATCTATGATAATTATGGTCGTTTTAAAATCAACTGCCACATTTTATTCAGCTCTACCGATGTACTGTAGTCGGTAAGCAGTTTCTTTAAGGAGTTTAAGGCTATTTTCGCATTTTTCGGTGCGGTACCAGTAATCAGTTAAATTACTGGTTCCGCTACTTTAGTTGTTGCGAGATATGAAAAAATAATACAGCTAAGTGGTTTAAACGAGTTACGTTGAGATTTGAATGGAGAGTTTCCAAGATTACTATCAAGAAAAACTTACCGAATACACTTAGGTATGTGGGTGTGTACTCAGATTTTTTTGCATTTGTGTGTGTAAGGAGGAATAAATACTACGTAACTTTAATAGACACTTAGCGCGGGTTGAACTAAATAACGCTTACACATCGATCAACGTTAAATTAAATATGGCGGTGGCAGCTGTCATTCCATACAAACTTGTCAACCTAAACTTGTCATATATTCAATTTTTCTTTCATACGATAGGTAAATCAAGCTGACATTTTTACTATGAAAAATGTCATTAAGATCTCCCTTACGCACGCTCGAAAACGTTGAACGGGTCAATAAATATATTCCCATGCCTGCGATTCTATTTACCTTATTTAACAGAACTGATATCGCCCTATTTCCTAAGATATCGCTGTTGAGTGAGTCTCGTCATTCTTGTTTTAAATGGGTTTGACGGGGACGTGATATGGCAGAGTTGACATATTTTGACTTTTCAAATCAGACCTCAGCCAACAAGATTAAATTAATGTTAATTTTTACCTAAGTTAATACACTCATGAGCTATGAAACAAGTCAATTTCTATGAAAATTAGATACATAAGGTACCCGATCTTATTTCTTCTGACTGTATTTACTGTTACAGTGAACTTTCTGTATAAAAGCGCTGTGACACTGGCTGGCGGCCAGCTTCATTCATTGCCACTAACTATGAATGCAAAAAAGTTAATTCACTCAACTAATGCATTTAAACTGTTAGAGTAAATACGTAAAGCCAATTTTATAATGGGGCATTCATTGTCCTAGTAGACAATTGATTCCATGTGTGATTGAGTGTGTTTTGCGCCTATATGACTACGTTAGCTGTGAGAGCATGCTTATCTCAAATGGAGGGCCGTGCAGTTTAAGATCTAGACACACGGCAGTGAGTCAGCCAAGTTCGCAAAGCAAAAAATAAGTCTCTTAAAAAAACATTGATGCAAGTTAACTATAAAAAAAAAAAACTTAAACTAAAAATAACCAAAATAAATAGAATTAAATACAAATAAACACCTAAAATAACCTAATCTTATAAAAAGAACAGCCCGTCGAACAGGTCTCCTTGCGGCATGGTCCCCATTACCTCTCTGTATCGCTAGAGCGTTTCGTTGAGAGAGGTAAGCCAGCCCTAGGGTCGCCTGAGGTCCACGCCTCATCAGCCGCTTCGATAAGGCCCTTATGAATGTCTTCATGTCATCAGACCAGGGACCCAATACCAATGGCACCTTTTTTCCATACTCATCAACTATTTGTTGAGACAGTTCTAATGAGCCCAGTCACGACGGGTTTATTTTCTGCAGTTTAGGTTTTACTAAGCCCACCTTCCGTCATCAGATCACCTCGATGGTACCATAATGTTGCATTATCGTCGAACTTAGATACATTTATGCGAAATTTTAGCCGGTTTTTAAGGATAACTGGTCTAAAATTCCGTTGCAAGCTTTGACACACACCAACATGCATAGTTTAACAGGGCCAAGTTAAATAAAAGCTTGTAAAAGCCGAAACACGGGCCGTGGGTTATATTACACGAACCATTTCGGGCCACTTTTGAACCCCCAATACCTCAAATCCTATTACAAACTTGCGATTTCGTGAGTCTTGTAAGTCCATCATCTAATTACCTAATCCTGATATTCAATAAACACCTCCTACCTTTCACGAGATTTTTGACATCCGAGAATCACCATTTTTACACTGACTGGCCGACTCATTCACTCATCAAAATTTTTGACTACCTCTAGGTGTCCGATAAGCAATTTAAAAACTTTAAGAATTAGTTAATCCAAGTTGACCTTAAACAAACCTTTCGTTTTATCGGTCATTCTCCAGACGTACATTTTTGCTTGTCTTCACTCCTTAACCATATAAAATCATAGATTTTATCATGGTTTATATTTTTTTATCGTAGAAGGTATTTGTATTGAGCTGTACATGAATTTTCAAAGAGATAGTTAAAAGGCTTCGGGTGGAAAAAAAATCTAAAAGTCCCATTCTCCTAATAAACACGTCGCGTCCCACTACCAAAACTACTTACGTTCCAATTTTTCCTGATGATATACATAAAGAAAACCCGATGAAAACAAGTTTATTTCACAAAAGAATATATATTTTCACTGTACAAAAAAAATCTAGTCAATACAGTCATAAACCACAAAAAATTCAATTATAATTACTTTGTCTCGAAACGTATCCTAAATCACGCGTCGCGATCGTTTTTGACCACACCAGTGGTCTGAATGTAGGCACGGATCTCACTACCGCATTTCGGTCAAGCAGTCAGTCGCGCCCAAAGCCCCGTGCGGGATGGTAATGTCAGTTGTGTCCAGGCCGCAGATTACGCACGTAAGTATCTAATTCACGCGTTTTGGTTTAAGAAATTTCTAATTAACAAGCTTACATTTTAAAAATCAACCAGCAACTTTATTGCTATGAGAGTTACAGAATACATTAAAGGTCGCAATATTTAATTGATACTAGATTCTGTGATTTATTACATGTACCTTTAAAAAGTTATTTTGTGTTTTTCAAGAATCCCTAATTCACGCGTCTAATTAACGCGTCGAAAATCAACGCGTTAATTAGAATTTGTGGCAAAATATCGTCATATGTATAGTTATATTATAGTTTAAATTCAGAATAATAATTACTTACCGTAAGAATTGACCTACATGCATAGTTACATTATCATCACCATCATCATCATCATCACCTCAGCCACAAGACGTCCACTGCTGAACATAAGCCTTGCCTGCTGAAGATTATTATACTTAGATGGTGCACTCTTAGATAGATATACAATAAAATAAAATTGGCTATAATGTATGTTTATAATGGTAGAAGACTAAGTACCCTCAATTCCTCATGGAATCATGAAAAAACCTTGCTTGCTTGACAAACAAAACGAAGAGAACCAATCGCCAAACGTGAACTACGCGTCGTTGAAGAGTTCCGTTCTGATCATCATCAGCAGTTCCACTTCATCAAATGTCACTTTTATGAATAAAAATGCTTGATTAGTTCATGACAATACTAAAATCACTATTTGTGTGCCTTTCACATTTGAGGAGTTCTCTCGATTCCTAATGGATCCCATCATCAAAAATCGAGCATGACAAAAATTAATCGTGAAAATAGAACTTGCTTAATATGATTTAGAATATGTACAAGTTCTTTTCGATATAAGATGTTTTAACGGTACTGAGATATAATTTAAGTTGAAAACAAAGTTAACTATGAGAATATTAAATAAGTATCTCTAGTCGCCAAGAAGACTGTTATTTAGTAATTGTTACCAACTAAGAGCAAATATATAATTTGATTTGGTTTGAGATTTTGTTTTTATGGAGCATTTCATGAAACTATTTCGTAAGGGACACTATTATAATATATCCGAGAAGTATACTTAGAAAGCTAATTATCAGCATTGTAATGTTACATTTACATCTAACATCAATCTTAAAGCCGTTAAATGTTACATTACATTAAATTACGGCTTTAAGATTGATGTTGTTTCTAAGCAGCCTAGATATCTAGATCTAATACTTTTTATTTGGGTAGCTGCCATAGCGTTTCGTAAGGGACACAAACTTGATGTTTTCATGGAATGCTCATGATTATAATAAGAAAGTTCTATTGTCGGATTGTTTTAGTTCTATCATGTGTAAGTATTTAAAAAAAAGTCGATTTGTTTTCTTAAGTGAATTATATGGTAATTGTATTCCTACCATGATGTAGGTCAAGTAGGACCTCAACACGTCCACAGATTTTTTCTTGCGTCCTTAAAGAATATTTGTTTTTATGTTTAGTGCCAAATTGGAAGACTATCTTTTATCTTGTAGTGTGTTGATTTTAAAACGATTTTGGAGAGATTTTTACTTATGTTTGTCGTAATGGATGTTTTATTAAGAATTTTCAAAATGTTTTAATTCTATTTTATTTCCATATTGCCTTTTGTAATAAAAAGACTGCTCACTAACGTTTTTGTTTTAATTTAAAAAAGATTTTTATTTATACCTAATTATTTTTCCGGGTCCGTTTTGTATGTTTTGCATCCAGCAAAAATAACATATTCTAATTAAAACGTCGTTTTTATAATTCACACGTCATGGAAAAGTGTAATATTCTAAATAACACGTCGTTTTTCTAATTCACGCGCCACAGAAATTTTAAATTATTTTTAACTAATTAACCGTCAATATATTTAATGTGCCCAATAAGGATTTAAGTTTTAATGATCAAAAAGATACTATATTTGAGATAAAACTCATTGAAAAGTAAGAGGAAAAAAAGCGACGCGTTAATTAGAATTATAACATCGTTCTGGAGAATGACCGTTATACATCACAATTCGAGCACTCACACAAAGCCCCAAGGCCTGCTGTCAAGCCAAGCGCACCATTTTCCCTAAATTACTCAAACTTTTCACTTAACAAGCACCAATTTAAGGTTGAATTACAGTACACTGTCTTTCGTCCGTTCGGAGCCCGGCCGTCACTCGGAAACCGAGTTTTCCACACATCCGCCCGTGCGCCGGCCGGCAAACGATGGCACCCGTCAAAATCATATAGTAAACAGGAGACTGACAATACAATACAATACAACACTCTTTATTGCAGACCTCAATTAAAGGACACAGTACAGTACGTAATAACAATAAGTAGAGGCAAACAAGTTAGTTAATCCGCGCTTCCTTACTCTTATGTAAGTCCCAAACCCGCACCCAATCCCTCTCAACCAATAATGAAGGCCTACGTCCAGAATTGGGACATGCAGATCAAGATGATAAGTTCATCATTACAGCCGTGCGAGACGATTGGTAATGACTCTAGAGTCATTTTATTTCGGAAATCAATCCCTAAGGGGGGGAAATAGGGGAGGGCAGGAAAATGTGTACAGGGTACAATTTAAGCGAGTTCCACGCGCATGAAGTCGCGGACAGAAGCTAGGAGGTGAAATGTGATTGTGACCAACACTTTAGTCTATATGTTCCGGCATCGACCCGGATACGGCACAAGCGCGAAACGGTGCACTGTGAACCATCCTTAACGAGCACTGATTCCCAAATTAACTCTCACCTATAAACTTTGGCCTGGCTATCCATTAAATAACACTGAACTTTCGATGCCCATATAAATGGATTACAGAAATTATAAAATTCGACTAAAGCTTCCTCACTTGGCGAGGCGGGATCGGTATGTGGTATTTTGTTCTTTGACGTGAGCTTACTGATGTCATTATTATATTTGCGCAGTAGTAATATCATGCGCAGGAGCGGGGCATTACTGTATTCGTATCGCCCGGCTTCCGGACAATCCGGGCCAGTTGGTAAGCACAAATTTAAATGTAAGGGCGCAGTACAACGCGGTACTGAGTCAACTGACAGTTGACACTGACAGCTGACAGTTTTCTCATATCGTACCGCCTCCGCTCCGACAAATCAGGAAGTTGCCTTATACATCAAACATGGCCTATATGACTGTGGTGCTAAAAGTTTGACGTAGTTACTGGGCCTGTGAATGCGTTTTCATTGTTTAAGGCGAGATAACACTTTCAGTTCCAGTAATCCTTTAGGTTGGCGCTTGTCTCGTAGGTGTTTTTCGCTACATACGGTTTTTCGCCTGTTATCGGTAGGCGCTACGAAATCGTTGGCAGTGAAAGTAATAAGCTCATAATGATTTTTTGGAATTTCCGATTCCAATTCTTAATGAGCGAACCCTTTCGCAATCTTGTAAGCATTTTTTTTTATAATGACATAGGGTTAGGACGCTAATGTCTGACACCTTAATGCTCAATATTTGTCAATGTTTGTTGTTTGTTCGCTTCAATTAGACAGTGTCATGACAATGTCATGACACTGGGACATTTAAAGTGAACTTTTTAAAAGAGATTACCTATATCTAACTGTCGTTAGGTTTTTATTCATGAAGCTTAATGATGCATACTCAATCGCTTAACCTTGAATTTAAACTTTGAGCACCACTGCTTACGCATAAATCTGACTACCCCTGGTCTCCCCACCGTTGGACACTAATGGGGTTGCCAAATTACCCATCTATTTAATTTGCCGAATGGGTAAACGAATTAGGCTGGCAACTTTGAAATGAATTAAATTTTCCATGTTAACAGGACGTGAGGCGTGTTAGGGTTCCGTGTCCGAAGGGACCCTATTAGTGAAGCTCCGCTGTCTGTGCGTCCGTCTGTCATAGAGCTGTATCTTTAGAATTGTAGGTAAAATTTGAAATGTTCATAATGTTGTATTCTGTTGCTGCCGCTATGGCCGCTGTCTATCTTCTAATAAAACTAGTTCTTCTCTTTAAGCTGTAGATCTCGCGAGTGGTATTTTTTATTTTCAAAATTACCAAAAAATTTACAAAAAAATCATAATTACCGAACCTGCTTACAAAACTTCACGAGAATCGGTTGAGAAATGCGACCTGTAGAACAGTCGGATATCCGGTTACATAAACGCATTTTTAAGCTGAAACGGAAGTATATCATATTAATAATAATATATAACAATTTATTGCTAGAACTGGTACTGATAATAAAATTTCACGTGTTCTGTCTACCCCTTCCGTATGTATTTTAAGGAGGAACTTGTTTTTCTTGGTCTTAGGCGACTTCTTGACTTGTCGGGGCGGGATATGTTCCTATGTGATCGTTTGTTGTTTAACGTGACCTTACCGATGTCGCACATATTTCCTCACTAAGGCGACTTCCTGACTTGGTGGGGCGGGATCGATATGTCATAGGTATTTTGTTGTTTGACGTAAGCTTACTGATGTGAAATTTCCTCAGTTGACGAATTACTGTCAGTATTACGTTTGCGCATTGATATCGGTTGACACTGACAGCTGACAGTTTTCTCATGTCGTACCGCCTCCGCATCGATAAATCAGGAAGGCGCCTTACAATTAAATATTGCACAGTGAGGGGATAGGAAACCTGCCTTCTGCAAGACAGACTCGCTCCTGACCGTTTTTTTTTAAATATTGGTTGTGGGGTGATTGGGGATCAAAGGGTGTTTGTCGCTAAGTGGCCGTGAAATAATTAAGGGCTTGCTTCCTCGTAATTACAAAGCAAAGCGTTTGCAAATGTTTTTGGTTGAAATGTAATTTTTGTTATGCGTAAAAAAATGGCTACGGCGACTGCCTGACTTAGAGGGGCGGGAGCGATATGTGGTAGATATTTTGTTTTTGACGTGAGTTTACTGATGTGACATTTCCTCACTTGACAAAATACTGTCAGTATTACGTTTGCACATTATAGGTATTAATACCATGCTCAGAAGCGGGGCAGTACTGCATTCGTATCGGTTGACACTGACAGCTGACAGTTCAGTCTCATATCGTACCACCTCCGCATCGACAAATCAGGAAGTGCCTACAGTTGAGTGAGCCTAGATGATGATATAACGTTAATAGGAATGAGACTTGGAGGAGAAGCAGAAGGAGTGTGGAAGAGAGGAAGACCACGAAAAACATATATGGAGCAAATTAAGTTATAGTATACGTCGTGTCGTATCAGGCTGTCAAAGGCAAGGCTCAGGAAAGAAATCCGCGGAGATCGCTCCACAAACAAGAGCCTAGCTCTTAAATAAATGATGATGAATATAACTGGGCTGAACGTCAGATGTAGAAATACTGAGTCATCCACCGTACAGATTTTTATTTATAACCCAAAAATCTAAATAAAACTTCAAGAATAACGTTTTATAGACGCCGAGGAAGCAGGGGCTGCATTTCAAAAGGCTGGCTCAGTGGTTCCATCGGATGCAGCGATGTATTGATGTAAACGGACACCATTTTGGAAAGATATAATAAAACTAATAAGCCCCTAGTTTGCTCAGAAACAACTACAATATACATACTTGAACGGTTACTCATCTCCACCACGTCATCATCACGTAATCCCAGTACAGATGCATCCTTAAGGATGCCCGGGGTCCATTACCTAACTCCAAGAATTGGCGTAACCACTAGCGTTTACGGAAGCGAGTGCCATCAGACCCTTCAAACCAAAGGGGAAACTACACCTTATTGGGATTATATCTATACTAATCTATACTATCTATACTATATTACTATATAATATTATAAAGCTGAAGAGTTTGTTTGTTCGCTGATCTCAGGAACTATTGGTTCGAATTGAAAAAATATTTTTGTGTTGGATAGTCCATTTATCGAGGAAGGCTTTAGGCCATATAATATTACGCTGCGACCAATAGGAGCGAAGACGCGGACGAAGTCAACAGCTAGTACTCAATTAATGGTTTAAGTATATAATTCTTTGATAATAATCTAGAAATTGGCTTTGTTCTAACAAAATGAGGTTCTACGAGTACAATATAATTAACGCGAATAAATCGCAGGCGATTGTTATTGGCAGTCCTTACTATATAACTAAGCTGTCAGATGTGGTGGTGCCCGACATTCTCTTTGATGAAATTTCTATTCCTTTTTCCTCTACTGTCAGGAATTTGGGCATCACAATGGACCAGACGCTTTCTTGGTCACCCCATATAGCTGAAGTGAGCCAAAAAATCTTCAAGTCTCTTCACTCACTAAGGCGTCTGCAGAATTTCCTACCCCTACATACCAAGCTGACTCTTGCTCAATCTCTTTTACTCCCTTTTCTGGATTATGGTGACATCGCGTTTCTTGATCTCAAGGAGGAACTACTTGATAAGCTGGAGCGTCTGCAAAATGTACCGGTGGTAGTTTATTGACGTTCATAGGTGCATGTAATATGCCTCATTTGAAGAATAAACTACTTTTACTTTTACTTTTTTACTTTTATGTATTAGATACATATTTGGTCTCCGCAAATATGATCACAACTCCGTTTTCCGATCCCAGCTTCAGTGGTTACCGATCCGCCGACGCAGAGACATGCATATCCTGTCGTTACTTCTTAATATACTGTTCAATCCTGCTTCTCCTCCTTACCTTACGGAGCGTTTTAGTTATATGGCGGATGGTAGTGATCATCGTTTACGATCGAGCGCTAATCTTACCCTAGCTATACCACCGAATAAGACGCGGACTTATTCCAGGTCTTTTACTGTGCGCGCTGTGAAGCTGTGGAATGCGTTGCCGTTGTCACTAAGACAGTGCCCGTCTGTTGCGTCACTCAAGAGTCATTTAAAGAAGTTGTGGCTTTCCAATAACTAGTGAATTGGTTAAATACAGTTTTATAAATTTTATTAATTTACTCATATTTACGACAGGGATAAGCTCGCCTTTTTTACTTTAACGCTTTGTGACCTCTTTATGTTTCAACCTGTAATTGTGTACAATAAAGTGCTTACATACATATATACATACAATAACAACTAAAAAATATGTGTACTGTAAACAGCTTTATTGCGATTGCCTTTGAGCTGCCTTTAGGCAATACCTAAAAATTCAAAATACATTCCTGTAATGTCCGTTCTAACGCAAATGCAGTCGAACTCGCCCTTTATACGAAATGGGATTAAAATTAAATTTAAATAAAAGTGTAAGATATTGGCCTTGCATGAGTCTACAATTTCACCCTCTTTCGTACCTAAAACTCTGCTGCGTCATTTGCAATTTCTTCGAAAACAAGCTTATTTGGGCACTTCCATTTCAAATCCGCCGCATAGATTATTGTGGTCCGATTTTACTTTTAGGCTGGGTTGCATCAAACCGTCTGTAATCGTAAGTTGTGTTCATTAAAATTTGAATGTATGGAAAGTTTGACAAGTTTCTATGGGATGACAGCTGCCGGCGCCATATTTAACGTAGGACAGTCTGTGATCGTAAGTCGGTGCAACCCAGCTGTAAATGATGCACTAATCCGGATTGATTAGGCCCAAAAATATAAATGTTTAAAGTGGACTGTATACAAATGACTGGTAGTTCCTCTCGTAAAATAACAGTGACTGACTCTACTCTAATTTTGGTGCCACCTTGGTTCTGCTTCTTCTTATGATTCGTAACAAGTAAAAGAGTTCGGACGGATTGTAAATGGTTTATATTGTTTATCACAGGTTATGTTCTTATTAAAACGTATTTTGAAGTTAACACTGTTTATAATTAATTTACTTATTTATAATGACTTTAACACTGATTTTATCTAAATCTAGGACACAATGTCTAGATTCCTAAACTTTTCCTGAGCTGAGTTCCCAACGCACTTTTCTTTCTTGTTCTGGGTTTCTTTCTTGGAGTGTCTCTTCGGTACTGAGTGAAGTACGTTGCGAACTCACCTCCTTTCTTTCGTAATGGCCGACCGTAAAGCATAAATAGGGATTCTTACAAATCTCGCGGTTTTCCGCGGATTGCGGAGGCTGTGATTATCTCACTGGCCTGTACTAAGACTCATCGAGTCGGCGTTCGGTGTGGTCACACGTGACCCTTTATACTTGGACAGTGTCTTCCTAATATTGGCTCTGAGAGGGAAGAACGTTGTGTAAAAACGACTATTCTGAATTGATTCAATCTTAAGAAATTCGCTGCGCGACCATTTCTTAGTGCCTGTGATTCAAACAGGGCTTGTAATATGCGCCTCAGCGCCTACTTTATATAATAAAAACCTCATTAGCTCAGAGTCAACAGTTTGTGAGTTAGCTCACAAAACATGCCATTTTCATAGCGTAATTTCGATCTACGATCGATACATTTTACACTATTACGCAATCTTTCATTTTATTGCGTATGGAAATTTCCAAGCATTATTGCGCAATCACTCGGATTGTGTCATAATACTTGCTGAAATGAATAAACTCGCCCTAAAGAGTTATTCCTTCCGCTTAGTGCGACAAGGTTCTAATATTTACGTAAATATGACAATATTTCTTAAATATTCCATTTTAAATAACAGGGTTACTCTTAAATTTACCTAGCTAACGTCTTATCTTTATTTGTTTCTAAATTACGTGCTAGGTACATTAGTTGCGGGTAGAATCTGTCGTCTACACCAGCCTTATTCTCTATCTGTCAAAATGCATGAAAAATAGCATAGGTATTGCTCTCTCTTCTAAGGCTAAAACCGTCTTTGGATAATTACGCCAAAAGGTTATTAAGTTAGTTGGTTAGTTATTCTTAAAAGTGTTTGTACTGTACAGTCGTCATCAAATACAGTGTGTTGGTGCTGTTTGATAATGTTTATACGATGCGGTACGTATATATTTCGAGGTACTGTAATTAATTTTGAATAGCTCCTAGAGTGGCCATTACTGTGAAATTATAAGCAAATACCACTTGCAACCACCACCACATCAGCCCTAGGTCGTCCACTGTTGGACATAGGCCTCCCCCAATTTCATGGGGGGTATATGCCATAATCGCCACGCTTGGCATGCGGGTTGGCGATCGCAGTATCTCCACCGCACTCTAGGAATGCTGCTGCCCATTCCCCGGTGGTCTTGGTCGTAGTTTAAGGACATACCTGGGTCCCGGGTTGCAACATACATTGATAATGTAAATAAAGTCAGTGTCACGATAGCAAATAAATACGGCTTTTAAGAAATAAATGCGTTGAATTAGCTAATATCTAAAAGTAGCACTATATACAAAATTTCATGAATTCTGCCTATTCCCATTTGGGAACATAGTTTATGTATGTTTTAAACCTAGGCATAAGCATCATCATAATCCTAACCCTAACCTGCAGCCTAATTGCGTGAGCAAGTCAAATGTAACCGTGATCGTGATTTCAGTCTGTTAATTTGTAACTATATCAAATTTAATAGCATATTCACTTTTTTGTTACACAACGGTGTTATTTACAGTATACCTAGTTGAGACGGACACACAATAGCATATAATTGAAAAGTCTTCGTAATAGTAGTATTAAAATTGCTTATAAGAAGAAAACAAGTAGAAAAATAAGAATCATTTATTCATTATCTTTACATACGTATTTGTGTGTTTTTTTCCTTTGAGTGTGTATAATAAGTTGTGCGTTTCAGGTGTTGTTTAATAATAAGTTCTTGATTTCAAAGTTTTATTTCTGCCTTTAGAAAGTTTCGATCCATATATGCTTTATATTCCAATTACGAGTATTATTCTTCTGCAATGTTTAATCTCGACCCTAAATTTAATTGATTCAAAATTGTAAATTGCCAACAACAAACATAATGCAATTTGTTTTACAAGGCCATCTTCATTATTTCAGGACGGCCCTTCCCTCTCGAGTGTATTACACAGCTACATCTAATGTAATGTTCTGTCCATTTTGCATGTCCAGACCCTTTGAGGGAGGATGACCCGCGCGGCTAAGATATTATCTTGTACCTATTCTTGAACAACGAAAAAGTCTTAAACGCCTTAGAAAAGAAAATTCACTTTGAACCTTTTTACAGTACCCCCTGATATCTTGTACCTCCTCTAGTAATAAAAGACATAAAAGTGTCATTTAAAAATATTGTGCGGCGCTAGCGGTTTTTTGGGGCGTTCTTTGTGCTCGTGATATACTTTGAACATGTGTTGGATTGCGGTTGCTTTCGGTCGGATTAATATTATTACTTTTGGTACGGCAAAAGAAGATCTCAATTTTTGTTTGGAATGGACTCATTTCAAGGACGTTCTGAAAAGACACATGAAACGATGCAGGTTAAGCTTTCTGAGTCGGAGGAGAAAGCAGCAGGACGATCCGGCTTATCCATGAGCAGGTATGCTTTTGATACTGACCGCTGAAACGAGCTTGATGAAAAGCGAGATGGACTCATGGCTGGTCCACAAGCAGCCATTCGTTACAATTACGTCGGTGGAGTTGGTAGAGTATTAACCTGCTCAAAATGCGATCGTATCTTTATAAGGAAGATCGGGTAAGCTAGCCATCTGAGAGCGCACTAGAGAGTAGAACAACAACGCTCTTATAGTGTTATAAAAGTTGATACCTAATTTAGTCATACGCAGTCGCTGAATCTGAAATCGGTTAGGCCTCGCGCACTGAGGGTTCCGTACAATTAAAAAACAAATGTGTTTTATCAATATATTAGGTATTTGTTGATATCACCACCACCACCATATCAGCCCAAGGACGTCCACTGCTGGACATAGGCCTCCCCCAAATTCACGGGGGGTATATGCCATAATCGCCACGCTTGGCATGCGGATTGGCGATCGCAGTATCTCCACCGCACTCCAGGAATGCTGCTGCCCATCCCCCGGTGGTCTTGGTCGTAGTTTTAGGACATACCCGGGTCCATTTATTTATTATTTATTTATTTGTTGATAAAATATACGTAAATAATAAACACCAAATTTCAAGGTCACAGCTCAATGGGAAGTTAATAAATTCTTCGGAACAAAATGTGTGACAGACGACAGACGGACACGAGAGTGACAGCAATATTAGGACTCCGTTTGGACCCTTCGGGTGCGGAAACCTAAGTGAAATTAGGGTCCATAGGCTGCTTTGACCGCTTACCATTAGGCGGGCCGTAGGCTTGTTTACCACCGACGTGGTATAAACAAATACAACATTTGTTTTTAGAAAGTGCTATCTAGGGAAAACTAGAGTACTAGACCTAGTTGGAATTAGACTGGTTTCCTCACGATGAATTCTTTCACCAAAAAGCTACTTTTAAATATCAAATGATTTTTTATTGCTCAATTTGAGCATACGTTTCTTATTCTAATAAGATTTCAACCTATTTCACGCGCGTGCGTTCATGCAATGTGACAGACGATGTTAAATACATTCACGTTGAAACGTGAAATGTCATGTCTAATCGACCTCCAGTTAGGTAACCTAGTCATACAGCTCCTGTAAACAAGTCAGACGGGCGAAACCGCAGACGGCACTAGTCTCGAATGATGCCATTAGCGCAGAATTAGTTTAGTTATCTAATTACTGTCTGAATGTCACACTAGTCTGAAAGTAGAATCAGGTTTAACTTAACTTCAGTGCATTTCTCAGGACGACGTGTCTCTTGAGAAATTATAAAACCTATTGTTTATTTACTAACTATGCAGAAAACTCCCGTGAATTTGAGACATATTTTAATATAATGAAACGCGTCACTCACGTCTTTAAGGTCGAATATCGCTCGACATGTTTCAGACCGATTCGCGGTCCTTATTTATGAGTACCTCTAGCGGCAGCGGTTCTTTTAGCACCGTTTTTTGCTAACAGAACCACCTCTGCGAGAGGTACTCGTGATTAAGGACCGCGAGTCGGTCTGAAACATGTCGAGCGATATTCGACCTTAAAGACGTGAGTGACCCATTTCATTATATTAAAATACCTAACTAAGCTCACTTGTTAAGTTCATTCCATCAAAATAAAGATTTTCGGTAACAATGCTTTTTGGAATTACACAAGTTTTCATCCTACGAGTATTCGCAATTCAACATCAGAATTAAACAGCACTTTTTATTATCACACAATACGAAAACACGACCTCCGGAATCCGTCTATCGCTCTTTCTAACTGAGTTACCGCGGTTATCGTTCGTGGCAACGAATCCTTCAATCAGTTCTACTCTTCTAATCAAGCCTTAGGGAGACATCTAGCACGAAGTTGCTACAACTTCTGAAACGGCTCCAAATAACACTGAGAATCGTTAGTAACAATGTGCTACCTTGTAACTCTAATTAGAAGAGTGGACTGATCGAAAGATTCGTTTGCACGTGAGCTTACAGATATTGCACAGATTTCATCATTTGTAGGTAATAGGGTATGCAATCCCGGTCCCGTTTTTTATGAAAATTCCAGGGATTTCCCGGGAAATTTACATGCGCTAGTAGGTATACTGTCAGTAGGTATTACATTTAACTACGCCTTAGTAATATGACCCTCTGGAGCGGGGCGGTCTGAATGCTGTGCTGTTCCTTACCTAGCACGCGTTTAAATGTAGCTAAGCAGTAAAGAACAGATACTGACCTGAATGACACTTGACACTGGCAGCTTACTGATATCGTACTGCACCGCCTCCGCACCGAAATGAGGAAGTAGCCAAGCATTAATAAGTCAGTGTCATAAAGTATAATCAAGTATACGAAACAAAACATCGACTGATGAAGAGCACTACATCATTATTTACAGCATCCTGAGAGTAATAGCGGCCTGGCTTGAAAGTCGCTATCGATATTTTCAGCACAACCTGGGCAAGTCTGCATCGTTTCTTAGCTACATAATCCAATATTGTTATAACATGCTTCCTAACCTAACCTAATATGGTTTTTATGTGGTCCGTAATTTATTTATTTATTTACTAGGAAGTGATACAGTTTGTTCGCACGTGTGTCTGTCTGATCAAGCTGTGTGCACTCAGCTTGATCAGTAAGTTAGCGCATAATTGACCATGTGTACACAGACAACGTTAGTGTCGAGTCGACCAACACAGATAAGGTTTCACTACAGGATTATATCATACATGTTCGATATTCTATTACAAATTTGCCCTAGTCTTTTTCGACCAAGTCGTACCTAAATGATAACCTATTATTTTATTTTATTTGTGTGTGCTAGTCACCTAAGCCTAAAACTCCATTAAGCTGCCAGGTAAAACGTTTAAATAAAGTAGATAAGTACAAAAAGATCCCAAATTTAACTCGTGAGAAAATCCGTTAATTCCGTTAATTGTTAAAATAATCCTGCCCTTTTCCGAGACAATCGGGCCTCTAATTAAGCCAGTTGTGATATAACCAAAATGGCCGACGAAAAAAGTCCGCTTTTATCTAATCTAATTTTAAAATGGAACGCGCTGTATATAGGTTTTCCTGAAATATACTTTACACCACACCTTGCCAAAAAGCGCGTGACACTTTTTGGCCAAGTGGTGACGTAAAATTGTGTACAAAACACGGGTCGTAAAACAGAAAGCCCTCTCTCACATATTTATGACCCTCGCCTGCGGGTCGGGCCTCTAACATCTGCGATATCGGCCTTTCCTTGTTTTACAACCCTTGTATCGTAAATAGCTATTACAATCCATGTGCTCGGATTGTAATAGCTAGTTTTAAGTCAGTTTTCTAAGCAGCCAAACTTTGCGGAAAGTACCACTTTTCCGCACTAGTGCTTTTTACTTTTCGATTTCTTTTAATTTCTTACTGCGTCGTCAGCCCGACGCAAAGAGTTTTTATTATTTGAGCAAAGTTTTAGAAATTAGTCGATTATAGATTTACATTCTTAATGCTACATAAATATTAGTACTTCGTTAAACGTATTATTAATCATTTTACATTTATATTTTTACCTATAAAAACATTATAAATATTCACTAAACATCCCTGGCACAATGGAAGCATAGGCTGTGCCTTCCCGCTTTAGATTTTGCACATGCGCAGTAGTAGATATATATGTTGAGCGCGCATGTATTTAAAACAAAAGGCCGCCATTTTTCATTTTACTATTTTCTTGTTTAGTTCGAAGTCAATCTGTGTTATTTTTGTTAAATATGAATTAAAAGTGACGAATCGCAGTAATTTAACTTCAGAAAATGTTATTCATGAAGCACAAAATGCCAACAAAGGTCACTAGCCGGCTAAATCAACATTAAACACCTAAACAATATTATTTACGGTGAAATCTAAAAAGTTTGTGTTATATATTTGCATTTCTAAAACAGTAAATCGATGGTTTTGAGTAAAATTTTATAGCACTCTATGTCAAGCAGTTTATAAGTGAAGCTCCAGACAATAAGTACGTATCGAGCAAGGTAAATTATAACCTATATATATTTTGAAGTAACTTTTAGATTGTATTATTTGGTTTCCACACACAATGCATAGTAAAACTTTGTATGATACGCGAGCGTAAAGATGATTTTCGACTCGTGTCGCATTATAAACTCGCTCGTTACACTCGCTCGTGTATAAGAATGACACTCTTCGAAAATCACAAACTTTCCGCACTTTAGTAGCATAAATAGCTATTTAAATTTAGTTTTTTTAGCGAGTCGTGAGCAAGGGTTCACTATTTTAACAGCAAAGTTTGTGACGATAAGTACTGTTTTCGTTAAAACATGTAAATACCATCAATTGCATATACGGGCCACGATTCCAGTTATCTTAATAACAAAAGGTCACGTTTCTAGGATATCGCTTTCTTTTATGTCACTGTCATACTGAATTTGAAAGATAAGAGACATGAGGTATGTTATAATTATACTCGTATAAATTACATCCGGGGACATCAAATTTTGAATCACGTCATTATAGAATGGTTGACTGGTAGAACATGCCTTATGACGTTAAGTCCAGTATTTGTAAATATTTCTTGTATAAAGAATTTATTATAACCATAGTACATTTATTTTTAAACTAAAAATATATGAACTGAAATTCCCCGTTCCCATGAGCGCCCGGGGCGAAGATCCCTGCTATACTGGTGGAGTTACCGAGTTGTATAGCAAGGGATATTCTTTGCAACAGGTACCAGAACGGGGACCAACTCCAAATACTTTTTTACTTTGCTGACTCTACAATGGTGCATTCTAATAATAAAATTATTCATACAGTATTAGCACCTATACATAGATACAGTTACCAAGTAACAGAACCGAAAGCACTAAAAGCAGTCTAAAATTACTAGCGAGGATAGCTTCATCACTAGTAGTCGAGTAGGAATAATTCCCGTACATTGGGAAAGCCACTAACCAAAACTAAATACACTAGTTTAACTACAGGATAGCGAAACAGCAGGACGGAGTGGAATACTGTATTGTTATATATGTATGCATTGATTAGGGATTTGATGGATTGCCTCCGAAACTAGATGTCCCGGGTTCGAATCCCGGCCAGGGCATTATTTGTGCATTTAGCACGGATGTTTGTTCCTGGGTCTTGGATGTTTTCTATGTATTTAAGTATGTATTTATCTATATAAGTATGTATGTATGTATGTATAACACTTTATTGCACAAAAAAACAATAAAAATCGAAACAAAATAAAATGTAAAAGTACAAAGGCGAACTTATCCCTATAAGGGATCCACACATAATTATCACATACACATACACACATACTTATCCCTATAAGTATGTGTATATCGTCGTCTAGTACCTATTAGTACAAGCTATGCTCAGTTTGGGACTAGGTCGATTTGTGTAAGATTGTCCCCCAATATTTATTATTATTGACCGAGCGAGCGAAGCGTCTCCGTTTCAGTTTTCGACAAAAATTCTTTCGTATGTCTGTATGTCTGTCTGTCCGGATGTTCTCCTCTACATGTCGCATTTCTCAACCGATTCTCGTGAAATTTTGTGAGCAGGTTCTATAATTATATAGATTTTTGTCGAATCAGTTTTTGGAAACTTTGTTAATAGGATTTTTGGAAATAGGATTTGTGAACTTTTAAGTAACGCATATACAGCTACGTAACTCTAAATTGTTCGTGATCCGACATGTGCGGCCGGTTTTTCAGATAGAAAATTACAGTTTTAGATATACTATACGCACGTTTAAAATGTTACCTATATACCTAATCAACTAGCTGAAATTGATTGCGTACGGTGCGTAACGTAAGTACGTGACGTAAATCAAAACGTTATATATAAGTACAGATGATTCGTTCCTACTGTTATTTCACCATGTCCCTATTCCAATATTAACTTCACAAATGCAACGCTCCGTTTTACTACAGCCATAAAGACACTGACCTAAATAAATCTAATCCGAGGCGTACATCGTTTATACTCTACGTAAACCCGAAATTCACAAATGAAATGAATGAACGAATTAATGAATGAATGATTGAACGAATGAATGAATTTTGATGAGCGATTTAGCCTGGAAACTGACTCCGATGCTTACAAAGCTGACGGTTCGCGGGCGATTTTCGAGTTTCGAACAAATCAAAGGCAAGCGGTAGAAAATAGTCGCACGCGAAAAATTTTCATGATTATTTTCGAATGAACCCAAATTTAAGCTTGTGATTGACTATTGATTGTTTGGGAAGTAAACATATGTCAAGAATAATTTGGAAATGCATTCATTGATTGTCAAGAATAATTTGGAAATGCATTAGTAACCCCTACTTTTTGATGTTCTGCATTTAACGTAAGTTTCATTTCCCAAAAAACATCGTATTGAACCAGCCCATTAGGTCGAGTTAGGTTTTATAACAGTTGTGAAACATTAGTATACTGTTGAAGAAAAAGGATAAATATGGGAAATTACAAACTTAAGAAAAAGTCAGACATCTGTAAGTCGCAAACCGGTCCTGCTGTTTAAACTACGCCATTTTGAGTGTTAGGAATAAGTCGTCACATCAATTTATCAAATGGCGCCCGAACGCCTGAAATAAGCTATCAATGTCATTTATACCCAACTCCCAATCGAGTACCTATTCATAGACAATAGAGGTACGCGATATTTTACTCATTAATCATATATCGTGCTTCGTGAAGTTCTGTCCTGACTTAGTTGTAAAAATAGCTATAGTTACTCGTATGGTAACTTAGTGGTTCAAGCAGCGGTCGTGGGTTTGATTCTCAGCTCGTATTTATGAGGTTTATGAACTTATAATATATTTAGGTATATAGGAAACTTGCATAAATCAGCGAAAATATTCAAAGATGTGTTAAGTTTCCAATCCGCACTGGGGTAGGGTGGGTACTACTGCCTGTCGTCTATCAGAGGGGGGTTCTGCCCAGAAGTGGGACTATTTAATATAGCTTGATGATGATGAAATAAAGTACCACCTCTCTTAAATATTTGTACAATGCACAAGAGTTTTAAGTGTTGAGTTTATGTTTAATTTTCACCCACTTTTTAAAGACACGAAACCAGCATGCTACTTATGCAATATAGTTCTTTTACATTTCCGTCACTGAAATTTACGTTTAACTCGAAAAGACGTAACTCCTTTCTCTAATACAACGTCCTATTGCACCGTCACGTGTAAAAAATCTATAACGTTTTCGCCCTTATTAGTATAGAATTAGGGTACAATAGGTGTTTAAGACTTTGATTGTACTTGGGGCATAGTTTCAAGCGTTATGTGAGTCAGAAATAGAGGATTGATACAGATAAGGCCTAATGCAGGTCTCGACCTTCCTAGCTCATAACATTCGGTTATTTTAAGCGCTTTGATCTTGGCTTGTGAAACTTTCGACCGATTTAACTAAATTGTTTAAGCGTAAGTCGTACCTAAAACATAAATGTTAGATTTAAACATAGACATTTATTGCGTTGTAAGAACTATAAATCTTATTGTTACATTGGTTCCTGCTCTATGCTTAGCCTGTTTTGTAGGTAACTACTAATTCACAAGGGAATTTATAAATGCATTAGCACTGCTACTAGCACTTTATATCATAGACGTACAACACTACTACAGAACTCTGAAAAGTACAGTCATTATAAAAAATAGATAGATAGATAGATAAACTCTTTATTCATATCCACAACATACATGGCATAACATGATACTGAAATTAAATAAATAAAAAACACAGACATTATTATCATGCAACTACTTATGAACTAAGACTTAGAAACTAAACGGATAAGCCATGTGTCGTGGCAGAGAACAGGCGCTGGCTCAGCATAAATGCTGTGGCAAGCCACAGCGCTGGTATTCTGCCAGAACCTTATAAAATAATGGCCAGTGCAACGCCAAACATCTCTCAACAATTCGTAGATGCTAACTCACAATTATCAGTAGTTCGAATCACAGAAAAGTATGTAAGTATATTATTGTGAGAGTACAAGTGAAAGTGTGTATGTGTGTGTGTGTGTGTGTCTCAGTGCGAGCTTGTTTGTGTGTGTATTTGTGTGGCAGTGGTACAGATAATTACTGAGGGGTAGAAATATATGGAACGGGATAAAATATAGGAATTAAATATAGTAAACAGGAATTTAAAGGTAATTTTTTTGAGCATTTAGAAGATGTAAACGATATTTTTTCTTGAAACTGGCTTTACTCTTTAATAGGCGGATTGGCGGAGGAATATTGTTCCAACACTTTGTGGCTCTATACCTAAAACTCCCTCTAAACGCAGCCGTTCGGTGTCGCGGAACCTGTAACACAATGGCTCGAGAAGCTCTCTCTCTGTAATAGCTATTATCGCTACACCACGAGAGTTTCTTATACAGATACGAAGGCGTTTTTGTATGAATTGTGTCAAATAGCAAACAGGCGAACATTAGCTCTTGCCGAGCGGCCATTTTTAACAGATTCGAGCCGTTCAAAAAAGGGGTAATATGCGTACGAGGAGGGACCTTAAAACAAAATCGCGCGCAAGCATTCTGAACTCGTTGAATGAGGCGCTGCGAGCGAGCCAAGAGACAAGGGCCATAGGCGGTGATGCAATAGTTAATTTTTGACAGGATTAGGGCCTCACAAAGTCTAATACGAAGATCAACACTTAGTAAATTACGCACGTTATATAAAACTTTTAAACGGTATAAACAATTGCGAACTGTTTCTGTGACATGATTTTCAAAGTGCAGGTTTGAGTCCAGTAATAGTCCTAAATTTCGCGCCTCAGTGACTCGTTCCACATCAACACTATCAACAAAAATGTTAGGATTTTTATCGATAATGTTGCCGGTCTGATTCAAAGATCCAAGCACCATATATTTGGACTTAGTAGGATTAAGGACTAAACAATTGGCTGTAGACCAGTCAGATAATCGTTTTAAATCTTCGTTTATCATATTTGCAGCAATGGAAGTATCTTGTGGCTGAAAGGATAAGTACAATTGTAGGTCGTCAGCGTAAAGTTGGTAGTTACAATTTTTTATACAATTAATAATATCAGAACTATACAAAATGAAAAGAAGGGGTCCTAAAATGGACCCTTGCGGTACGCCTCTCGTTACCGGGCTTGGCTCAGATGCCAAACATGTACCATCATTTTGCGAGAGTCTAACAATTTGCTGACGGTCCCTAAAATAACTATCAAACCACTGCACCGAATTATCGTCAAACCCATAATAGCGTAATTTAGACAGAAGAAGCGGTACATTTAAACAATCAAACGCCCTAGAAAAATCGAGCAGCACCATAATCGTACCTCGTCCAGAATCCTGAGCAGACAAGACTTCGTCAACAACATCAAGCAATGCTGTTCGTTTCTTCCTGAATCCAGATTGCATTTCAGGTAAGATGTTATTTGACTCCAGGTACTTCGACACCTGACCGTAGACTACTTTTTCCAACAATTTTGACAAATAAGGTAAAATGCTTATAGGGCGCAAATCTTTCAAATCTTTTGGATCATTTATTTTGGGGATTGGTGTAACAACCGCTGTTTTCCAAGCCGCAGGAACCTTATAAGAGCGAATAGACGTGTTAATTAGATGAGTTATGATTGGCAAAGTCGTGGGAAGCGTCATTAGAATCATATCGAATGTTATTCCGTCATGGCCAATTGCATTCGATTTGGTGCAAAGTAAGAGTTTGGCAATATAGGTTTCGTCCACGGTACACAAGCTGAAAGTTGAATTGCCATAACGATGATGATCAAAATACGCCAATAATGCAGTGTCAATGATATTATCACCTGGCACGTTCAAAAAAGATTTATTCATAAGTGTTGGGTCGTTAAAAGATTGTGGCAAGTTAAATTTGTTTTTAAAGTTAGGTATTATATCCTTCTTCAAATTTTTCCAAAGTGTTTTAGGATTTTTCAGATTAATATTGATGTGCCCTTCAAAGTAAGCTTTTCGTTCAAAGTGTAAAGCAGTGTTAACTAGATGTTTAAGTGATTTGTACTCTGCTTTATTGGAATCAGATTTATTCCGAATATATTTTTTATGGGCCTCATTACGAAGATATATCATATATTTAACGTTTTCAGTAAGCCAAGGTTTAGCAGTTTCTTTTATGACATTTTTTCGCAAAGGGGCATGAGTGTTAAAAATATTTAACATGTAATTATTAAACGAAAAAATTTTATCATCGACTGATATTGACTGAAAAATGCTATCCCAATTTATTCGATTCAAATCTGTATTAAAGGAAGCCATGTCAATTCTTTTTAATTGTCGGTTTAACGTAGTTTTAGGTTTACATTTGCCAGTTTTAATACTCAAATTAACAAAAACCATTGCGTGACCACCTAATTCCACTACATGGTCAATCTCGGTGTTATGAACAGATGTGTCAGAACTTATAAGATCAATAAGAGTAGAACTGTGATCCGTAAAATGAGTTGGTTCCTCTATGTAATTTATTAAGTTATAACAAGTCAAAAACTGTTTTAATCGCATTGTTTTACTGTCCATTAGATCCAACATATTAATATTAAAATCCCCACTGAGAATCATTTGGTCATATTGTGAAAATGATGATATTGATTCACCCAAAGCGTCCAGAAAAAGATCTACGTCCAGCCAAGGTGGGCGATAAGCGGTACCTATAATAAAACGTATTGAGTTTAGTTTGACCGTTACCCACATCTGCTCAACATCTATATTTGTAGGATGCGGACATATCCGCACACTAATGCACTTTTTGATATAAAATCCAACACCACCTCCCCCCTTACGTGTACCCAGGGTACGTGGGATATGCCGAAGTCGATATCCTGGGATAGAAGGCGCACGGCCATCTTGACCAGCTTTTAACCAGGTCTCATTAATTGCCAATATATCTGGTTCATGTCGTCCCACTGCCACCAAAAACTCGTCATGTTTACGACCGCTACATAATGACCCTGCATTAAACAGTCCAAATTTAAAATGTTTCGGTTTCATAATATATACTTAAATAGGATGTACAGCATATTAATTGCGAAATAGTAATATGTTAATATATGAGTGCAGGGAAATACGGTGTTTGTGTAAGAACCTATGAGGAAGGTACAAAAAAAATTTGATTCAAATATCCATTTCACATTGATTTTCACATAAATTGATATATCCAATTGGTTTGAAGTAATTCCACATATAATAAATACATTTTTATGACACATTCCGATAAAATATTCGCTGTTATAACACTGATTAAAAAATAAAGGCATTAAAACTGACAACAAAACAATAAAACAAACAGTAAACATCATCATTACTCTACAATCGCTAAGCATTATGGGAAGGTACGACCCCCGCAGGTGAAAGAAAAAAATTGTCCAAGTCGCTCGTGGCTCGTATCCTGTGCACTTTAGAGGAGTCTGACTTCCTGGCATAAATTCGACCGTCTTTTGTCCATATGAACCGCCATTGATGAGTGCGTCCCATTTCCCGAGTTTTACCAAACAGAATCCTATTCTTTTTTGTGAGACGCTCATGAACATGAAACTTAGATGGTGTGTGTTCAGGCAGGCCCATATGTTCGGTGGTAGCATGGCGTCGTACACGGGCGGCCTTGAGGAGAGCGTCGCGGGGCGCACGGCGCGCCAGCCGCACTACGAGCGGCCGCGGCCGCACGCGCGTCGCTCCTTCCTCTGCACCATCGGCCTCCGGCGCCTGCCGCGGGGGCCCGACCCTGTCGGCACTCACTATGTCCTGTTCCTCCAGCTTACATCCCACTTTCGTAGCTAATGCCAAAACGATATGTATGGTCGACTCTAGCTTAAATTCTGGGATACCTGATATCTCTATATCGTTTAACAGGTCCTTTTCGTTTAATTCCAACTCAAGCCGAGCAACAGTATTGTAAAGCTCCTGTGCCTCTCCTGTCGACCCTTGTTGAATTAACCCATCACCAAGTTTCCCTTTCAAGGTCATGTTTTCCGCTTCCAGGGCATTGATTTTATCCGTCGCGCAATTGACACTGTGCTTTAATGAATTAATTTCTGACATTAGTGAGCTCACGGTGTTATTAAATTCAGCCCTTAATGAATTAATTTGGCTACAGATGTTCTTGTTAAGTTCGGCTTGAAACTCCGCTAGCTTGAGATCTAAAAGAGCGGCAAAATCCTTGTATGAGATCTGATTGTGGCTCGTATCATCAAGATATTGGGTTTCTATACGTGAGCCCGTTGGGATGGGTACATTACTGTCATTAGGGAGGTCCAGCAAAGACTCATCACACGACATGGATTGTGTTGAAGGCAGCAACATGCTGGTGCGGCAGGCGGCGGCGGCGGCGCCGTCACGGGGCAGCACCGCCGGCTCCCCCGAGCGGCTGTGCGGTTTCTGGTTTAAACCACGCACGGGCGTATTCTCCGCCCCACGCCTACGAGAAGTGACATTGTTGCAAGAGGGACACTGCCAATCTTTTTTTAGGTTTTCACTCCTATATTGTGCGCTAGTCATATTCACACAATTGTGGTGGTACTTATCCTTGCAATGCACACATATGAGTAATTCCGTATTATTAACGGGTTGCAGACAACCTGAGCAAATCATGTTGAATATTATGCCTTATATTGTTCATAAATAATTCAACGTAAATTATTTTTACGGTGCACTTGATTTGATGGTAGTTCTAAAATCTTGCCGTTCTTGGTTAAGCGATAGTCGTCACACTAAACACGCCGCTACAACGATAGCAACAAGGTACATTGCCGTACTATGGAGCAAAAGTAAACGTTTTTGCACTGCACATCCACCGCGACTAAAATGTAGTAAGCGCCGCCGTTTTCATAGCCGCTTACGCGTTCGATTCGCACACTGCCCCGGACAGATAAATCCCATCATATATTACACAATTTTTACTCAATTAATGCACTTTACGACATCTTTAGTCCACTTTTAGAGTTTGAAAACAATCACTACACTGAACAATAACAATTCATCACTTATTCTTGAATAATTAGCAGGTAATTTTAATATTTTTCGACACGCAAATTAAAACCGGTGTTGAGCGGTGCACGGCCGCATTAGATCCATAAGTGAAATGTCTTTGACACCAAGTGTACATATTATTTCACAGGAAGAAATTTAAGAGAAACCTTTGATAAAATTGGACCCGGGTATGTCCTAAAACTACGACCAAGACCACCGGGGAATGGGCAGCAGCATTCCTTAAATGCGGTGGAGATACTGCGATCGCCAACCCGCAAGCCAAGCGTGGCGATTATGGCATTTACCCCCCATGAAATTGGGGGAGGCCTATGTCCAGCAGTGGACGTCCTAGGGCTGATATGGTGGTGGTGGTGGTTTGATAAAATTATTGTGTGAGATTGTATATGGTTGCGCTTCTAAACTCCGATTTCTAATTTAACACCAATGTCGGTTGCCACTACAAAAATATAATTTTACACCACACTTTGCCAAAAAGCGCGTTTTGGTCAAGTGGTGACGTAAAATTGTGTACAAAACACGGGTCGTAAAACAGAAAGCCCTCTCTTTGTTTTACAACCCTTGTATCGTAAATAGCTATTGCAGTGGTATGTGCCTAAAGCAAGTTAGTTGCAAGACTCAAGTGGCAGTGGGTGCGGCATATTGCTCGTAGAATCGATGGCGGCTGGGGCAGCAAGGTTCTAGAGTGGCGACCACGCACGGGAAGACACAGCGTGGGAAGACACCCAACAAGGTGGACTGACAATCTGGTCACGATCGCGGGAAGCCGTTGTAAGAGGGCAGCGCAAGACCAGTTATTAAGATATCTACTGTGAAATAATAGCCTCGATTATGGTGACTTCAAAGTGCGGGATAACATTACGTCGAGCCGTATTTCCTGAAAAATACAAGATGAATTATTATTTTCACGATGCCATTAAAAAAAAGGATGAGATGTTTGACCAAGTACAATCAGAGCAACATAAAAGACAAAATTAAACGTACGACATAGCTACCGAGCACCAGAAACGCTCCATATTAATTCACAACCACTTAAAAGTGATGTACAGTTCAGTAGCCCCATACTACTTTTGGTTGGTAAATACTTGTTTCTTCATAGAGAAACGAGTAATTTGTTGTTTTTGTTGTGATCGTTTGATGGTTTTCTATTCATACAAGCATACTATGTTATATATTATGTATGCATTCTATTACGCATGTTCTGATTTCTGATATTGTAACACCATTACGTATTACAATGTTTTTCACGATTATAACACAATTAATTACCAATTTTCGTGTCGTGTAACGAATCATTTCTAATTAAAATTGGCGTTAATGAATACCCCGAAGCGGGCAATATTTCGGGCCAATAATCGGGCAATTTAACCCGTAATCGTTCAATTTGCCAAGAAATAGGTCGGCTCATTAGCGGACGGCATTAAATGAGTGGTGTTTCATTAAAATATGAAGTAAATAAATAGTCGGGATGTTGTTAATGTAGAACAGGGATGAGTTGTAAGATGTACATTACTCACCTAGGGAGGCATGAAAAAGAATGCGTGAGATCGCAGGTATTTGACGCCCGATTCGATGGCAAGGGCGATACCTATGAGAAGGCTTTCTTTGTTATCGCCCGCAGTCACACAATCTTCCGTCTCCCCCGGCCAGAAAGTGGGATTTTTCGCACATGAAGCGTACAACAATTGCCACTTTATTATCTAGGTGTGACGTAAACATATAGATGCCCGTGTTTCAAAAAATAGTTCATGTAATTAATTTTTTTGGTAGGACTCTTCTAGCAGGTATTACTCGTAAAGATGGGCTAAATGTGATTTTATACTGTTTTTTTTATTTAACTACATTAATAAAAGTCTTATTCGCAGAGAGGACGGCACTTGGAGACTCTATAGAAACCTAGATATCGATGATCTATCGTCCGAGCCGAACATCATAGGGAAACGCCGCAAGATTCCGATGGCTCGGGCACGTAGTTCAAATGGTCCGAAGAGCGTACTCGCTCCGTCCAACTGGTCGAAGACTTGGGCGTCCTAGGTATCGATGGGGCGACGAAGTGCATAGGGACCTAACTGAGCTCCAATCCATCGTTGACTGGAAGGAAACAGTCATTGACAGGGAAGCCTGGCGGTCTTTGGTGTCGGACCCCAATATCCACTTTGGGTCGTTGCACCACAGCAGTAAGTAAGAAATAAATTCTTACACTTGGTTTGGAGAAAGAAGTGATAGTTTTTCTTTTGAATTTAATATACAGGTTTTTTTATTGAATCCGTTAATTGCGAGGGCACATTCCTGGGATGAAATAAAGTTATCTTCTCTAAGACCACTAATATCAAAATTCGTCACATTTCAAAGATATTCAAAAATTCATTTTCGTTAATTAATACTAGGGTATTACTAGAATGAATTTTTGAATATCAGTATAAAGCATCCTTAACAAATAAACAATGTTGACGTGCGTCAAGTGAGGTGTCATTCGAATTTTGAATATTGTCATACTTGACATTAATTTTTGCTTAACTCTTAAGGCCGTTTTGTATTCACCCTTGTTTTTTCTTGAATATTGAAAAACTTAATATTCTACCTCGTTTCTATATTAGCTATATACGGCTATACGCTTGAAGGAACGGAAATCAATAAAAACAGGCTGTATGTGATCTTTTTCACATATCCAGCAGCAACCATTTAGCAGGCATGGGGGGAGGAAACTTGACTCCGACTAAAATTAGCGGCAAGCTCAATCATCTCATCAAATCCCTTCCCTTCATTCCCTTCATCAGAAAGAAAAAAGATAAGAAAAAAGAAAAGAAAAAAAAAAGAAAGAAGAAAGAAAGAAAGAAAAAAGTAAAGAGATAAGCTCGCCTTTGTACTTCTACTTATTGTTTGTTTTTCATTTTGTCGTGTTATATATATAGGTACAATAAAGCAATAAATACATACATTTTCTTTTAACGAACTCTAACACACAATGGGTTTTACAAGAAAAAAAACGCATACTCACTTAAAGTGTAGGGAAGGTACTCTATACAACTTTTCTTAAAGATTTTATTGTAGCGTTTTGCTGGCGTGATTGACATGTAGGTATACTTATGCCAAATTATTATTAATCGTATGGCAATCATTTCGAACCGTGAGATCTTCGAGAAGACAGTACGGTTGCCAGTGTTGGTTGCACTTATGCCAAATTACAGCTTTCTTACTAGTAACGGTTACTAAGACAGACGGAAGGACATGGCGAAACTATAAGCGTTCTTTGTTTACTACGGAACCCTAAAAAACTGAAGCAAAAGATCCTTGTCTATGTCAATAAGGATTATTTCTAATTACATCGTCGCTGAAAATAACGCCTTATTGACGTCGCCATAGAGATATCTTTAGTTTAATAATAGCACATTATGATACCCATTAAATTAGAAGTGAATCCAGTTTAGGCTGTGGTTCTTTCCTTCAGGCAGGGAAATCCTGGACCCTATTCGAAATGACAAAATTTTACGTCCACGGAGTGCAGGAAATAAAAGAGATGTCCAATCAATTAAGATAAGTAGAATCGCGTCTCAGCTCTCAAAAAATACTTTAAAATTCATTCATCTCGGAAGACTTCTGATCGCGCGACGAGCTGCATGAAGTATCGATGAGATCTGATTGATATCGTATAAGTATGCGATAGGTATATCAAGACAAATCCACCTTTAGGTGGATATAAACGGTTAAGTTGAGTCGTCCTCCTAGCGTTTTTCGCTTTTAAAAGGATCTGAAGATGACCTCTAGACAAAAAGTTACTTGCTATTTATTAAATTGCCACAGGTGAAGGGTCGTGTTTCTAATATCAGAGTAAGGATTTCTATAGAGATACTTTACGCGTGCCACCAAGAGAGAATCCAAAAGTTATAATGCAGATAAATTGAGAACATCTTTAAAACGGCCGAAGGCTAACTGTAACGAGCTCCTTAAGTTAGGCCGGTAATAGTTTGTTTGCCTCAAAGTCATATGAAGCAAATAAAAAAAAAACTGTGACCAAAACAAATGATGTCTTTCTTTCTCGCTCTTATTAAATTATTATAAGACCATCTCGCTCGATAGTGGTGTTATTATTTGACATCTGCTCTTGACTAGAGACTCTGAGTTTCTAACAATATAAGTAGGTTTATTTAATTTTTTAACGGGGGAAAATCTTACACAAATCGACCTAGTCCCAAACTAAGCAAATCTTGCACTATGGGTACTAGACGACGATATACCTATATAGATAATAAAAACTATCCAAGACTCAGGAACAAATATTCGTGCTGACCACACAAATAATGCCCTGGCCGGGATTCGAACCCGTGACCTCCGGGTTCGTAAGCAGGTACGAACTAAGCCAAAGTGGTCATCAAATTTATTAGGAATGTTTATGCCAAAGCTCTAAATAATGGTTTCCACACTCTATCGGTATTACAGGGTAATATTGAAAAGGACCGATTTGTCTTCCAATTTGGAAGAAGCAGAAATTTAGTTATCGATTATGGCTTATGTTGAAATAACTTCTTTTGCTAAGTGACGTAACGCTGAAGCTTCGGGGGGCGTATTCTGGAGAAACAATCTTTTTCTGCTATTCTTACATGAATCTAACTCCAGGATTTTATTTTTATTAAAATTGGGATTGCCCTAACTATTAGGTATCTAACTCTAAGATTGACTAACACAAATCATCTTAGTGACGGCGCGAGTTCTGTTTTTGTTTTCGTTAAAAGGCTATTACTGAATCAGTGAGCAACATCTAAGGCCTTGTCATCGCTTTCCATCAGGTGAGACTAAGGCCTATCGCTGGCCAGTCTACCATAAAAAAAAAATATTTAAAAAAATTCTACAACTATTGGCTCTGTGAGCTGTACACCTCGCATTTTTTTTCACATTTCAAAATTTCCAAAAACTGACTCTATTAAGAATTCTATATAATTATCGAACCTGCTCACAAAATTTCACGAGAATCGGTTGAGAAATTCGACCTGTAGAACAAAAGTAGTACATTTTTTTTGTTGAAAGCTGAAACGGTGACGCTTCGCTCTCTCGGTCAATTAGATTACTAAAAAATACTTGTTCTTGCACTCATGTACTACTATCATGTGTCACTATCACTAAGTACGATATCATCATCATCATCATGTCAGCCGAAAGACGTCCACTGCTGGACTTAGGCCTCCCCCAAAGACTTCCACAATGACCGGTCCTGCGCCACCCGCATCCAGCGGACACCCGCGACCTTCACCAGGTCATCAGTCCACCGTGTGGGGGGCCTGCCCACGCTACGCCTACAAGTACGATATAACTATCAATTTTCTCATAGAGGCTGATTCCACAAAAAAAATTATTGTGCATCACTCCCACCTTTTGTTTTAAAACAAGTTTATATAATTCCAACTCTCTTAACAAAATTATCTGTACATAAATAACCTGGCAGAATAAAACAAGACACTATAAAGTACAACAACAACATTTTTTTTATGTTTTTTTAATACCTCGTCGGTGGCAAACCAGCATACGGCCCTCCTGATGGTAAGCGGTCACCGCAGCCAATGGACGCCTGCAACTCCAGGGGTGTCACCTGCGCATTGCCGACCCTTCAAAAATTATACACTCCTTTCTTGAAGAACCGCATGCTGTAGTCTCTTGGGAAAGCTCGAGAGGCTGTTGAACATTCTAAAAATGAGGATAAAATATTGTAAATAAGAATATGTACCATATTTTAAAGAAATCAAAGAATAAAAAGCTTACAGCTTAATCAACGTAAACTTGTCACCCCGTTATTCGGTACGTCAACAATGTTTTTGCCATATTTTTGTATTATCCCTCGCAATGATTGAGGAAATCATTATATTTACCACGGCAGAAACCAGCATTGCTTGACTCCCTTGGCCTCGGTAAGCCTCGCCTTCCCAACCACCTTGTCAAGCAACCCCTTACTTTCCGCACCTCGGCAATACTTTATAAGTTTTATTAAAGTTCTATTCAAGTTTAACCACAATCCGCGTATGAAAATTTTGTCAACCGAATCTCTGTAAATGCTTGAGTGAATTCCTTTATAGCTTTGTCATCGGTTCTTACCAGCGTTAGAACCCTGTCACATTTGCGGTGAAGCGAAATTCGTATGGTTATTAACGTGAGTGTTTTCACATTTATCATAAATGATGTGTTCAAGGAAGAATAACATTTAGAAACAAATGAATGATATTGATAGAAATGCCTTGTGCTGCGGACTGTATTGTGTGCTAGACTAGGTTTATATTAGAAAATGTGTACTTATTTAAAAAAATATTAATAAAAGCAAACAGCAAAGCAACAACTAAACCTTGACAAAGACTTGGGTGTCGTAAGAGTCAACTATGGGAACCAGGTTGAAGTGTGTTGTGGGCGATGGGCTAGCAACCTGTCACTGCAATATCACATTTTCTCCAGTATGGGGTTCTTCAAGAAAGGAGTGTATAAATTCTTAAAGGGTCTGCAATGCGCATGTGACACACCTAGGAGTTGCAGGCGTCCATAGGCTGCGGTGACCGCTTACCATCAGGCGGGTCGTACGCTTGTTTGCCAGCAACGTGGTATAAAGCTCCTATCCTATCAAAATATAAGCTCCTGTCAGCGGTGAGAGAGTGGGACGCCAGCCCGCTACACGAACGATGGAGGAGCTACCACAAGCCGGTTAAACGGGGTCGGGGTAACCCATGATGTGGCTTAATTTTAATTAAATTTCAGTGTTAGTGTAGTATTATTATTATTGTTATTATTTTATCTTATTGTATAACATATGGACATGTTCTGGAATAAATTGATTTCATTTCATAAAAAAAAACTACCTACAATTGCTAAAAGTCGCACTCAAATTAATTTTAGTGTGCTCTGCCTACTCCTTTTGGAAATATGGGGGTGAGTTTATGTATGTATGTATGTATGCTAGTGAATACAGTCAGCCAAAAATGTAGGCTACCACTTTTGAGCCTCAATTTACATATCATAGACAACAATTGCGGGAATAGACTTCATTTTTGTATAAATATTTGATAAGTTAGTACAGTCGACCAAAAAGTGGACTACTACTCTTGAACCTTAATATTTAAGTAATAGAGTTGAGTCTGTAGCACTTTTAGGGTTCCGTACCTCAAAGGGAAAAAACGGAACCCTTATGTATCACTCGTGTGTCTGCCTGTCTTTCCGTCCGTCTATCAAAGCCAGCTTTATATACCACGACGTCGGCAAGCAAGCTTACGGCCTGCCTGATGGTAAGCAGACACCGTACCCTATATACGCTTGCGACTCCGGAAGAGGCACAAGCGCGTTGCCGACCCTTTATTGACTTGAGGATTCGTTGTGTTGACAGCTAGAGACATACGCAGGTCCCTCGCTATTAACACAGCGACCAGTGACTTCATCTGCATTAACTCTCATACCATATATGCATTGAACAAAAGGACAACAGATTCCATGTTGCTACTAAAGATATCTGTCTCACTGAAAACATACTTTGTATTCTAAAATAAACCTGACAAGTAACAACATACAAAAAATTACTTCAGTAAAAGCATATATTCATTCATAAAAGACATCAAATATAGCCACAGCTTAACGACTTGCGTGATACGAAGATGGGACACTGGAACAAAAATACAAGTATATTATACGAGTATTTTTAATTTGTCAACATACTAACACAGAGCCTCGAGTGTTCAGCATTCAGAAAGACTGGTCTCATCTTCATTATTTATGCAAATCTAGATTTTATAGCAAATGAAGTAGGGTTTAAATTCATAAAGCAGTGATAATGGAATAAGGTTTTTGTAAAATAAGTCATCTTTTTAATGCTAAAAGTGTGTCCTAGATACAAAGACAAAGATAAATCGCTAACTACATGGCCTTTGGAAAATGTTATTTCTAGGAGAGTCTGCAGAAAAATAGACACATTAATGTTTATAAATTAAAGTGCCATTTGAGGCTATGGTAATTAACCACTAGTTCAAACATGGATTTCAGACAAAGGCCGTTGGTTCGTGTCTTGGCCTGTACCTTTGAGTTTCAGGAATTTGTGGACGGAATATTATTTAGAGATCTTAACATTTTAATTTTGTTTAGAACTCTAATTATATACGTATAAAGTTTTGCTTCTCATGCTCGTAAAATGTGTCATATTAGACTTATCAAGCGGGGCTAAAGTAGTACATTAAATCCCTAGGGAAATATGTATGGGATGTATGGATCCGCTGTGTCTTTATCTACTCAAAGCGGTGTCTATATTTTGTACGTGTCAAAGCAGTTTATAATAACTACAACTTAAAAAAGTTGTAAAACCCCCGACATTTTCATTTCAAAGCTGAATATCTCAAAAACGGCTAAACAGATTTTGATAAAATATAGCTAAGAACACTCGGGATAAAATTATCTATGACACAAAAAAAAATCAACGAAAATCGGTTCATCCGTTTGGGAGCTACGATACCACAAACAGATACACAGAAACACAGACAGACACGTTAAACTTACATATAACACCCCTCTTTTGCGTCGGGGGTTAAAAACATACCGCCCTTGCCACCTAATTATGTTCGCTGTAAAATTTATTGTTCTTTTTGGGAGGATAATCTTTGTTTATTTATTTTCTCGCAATCTAAGTGAAAAGTAGAGTGTATAGAGTATGAGTAATGAGTATAACCCTGGTCTAAAAGCCATATTACCCCTCGAACTATTTGTTGGCAACCCAACACAGACAGACAAATAATTGTCGCTCATTCTGTACTTTCATTCATTCATGCTTATACATTCGTTCACTCTCTTACTCAGAACTCCGCTGCATCAACATTTAACCTTAATTATAAAAATGAAAATTATAATACAAAGTCACCTAGTGAACAAGCCGGCCTTTACTTTACCTCCTTCTACACAAGCAACCAGCCCCACCACCACTGTACCGCTGTAAGTACACTATTTTCCCTCAAACCGTTCGGGAAAATACCCATCTCGTTTTTATATGATTTATTTTAGACCCTAGTCATACAATCTACTGTTGTATTAATGTACTCGTATGTTTATAATATTGTGTATAAATCATTAGTTTTTGTCTTCGAATTTTCTTAATGGGGTTTAAAGGTGCAAAGAAATATGATAAAAAATATGATGATAAATCTTTTAAAAAGCTGGTAGAGGATGCCATTTGCCATAAAGCCCGCTATTTGTACATTTCGGTTTTGTGGAATAAATTTTGAATATACAATAAAATAGGACACAAGTATTGGTTATTCCAATAAACTGATTAAAGGATCCGAATTCTACGCAGATTCTACGCAGACGAAGTCACAGGCAGAGCTAGTTAGTTATATACGTAAAAGTCAACTCAAAATTCAAGTTTATAACATGCTAACGCTCTTATTAAACAGGAAGATGCAATAGTAGGATAACCTAGATATTCCATGATGAGATAACAAGGAACATGGTTGGAAAGGATCGCAAAAGCAACCCTATTCTTCGGGTTATCTCGATAGAAAAATAATGATATCCGGGGTAAAATTATAAATATGTTCTAGGTAATCCATCTATTATGTTGGTAAAGCTGTAGTTGGCGTCAATTTTCTTACATGCCAGTTGCTGGTGAAATGTGTTTTGCTTATAAATATAATGATGCCAACTATGTAGCACATTTTATGTAGATGTTTATGCGTTAATACAAAAGGAAAAAATTGAAGTTAAGCAATGTCGGCCAAATTCAACTCTCGGATGGGCGACCGCTTTGAGCGTTCCCGTGCTTTGGAAGGCACGTTAAGCCGTTGGTCTATGACAACAGTCGTCAAGCCAAGTTACAGGCCTTGGGGCGGCTAGAAAACTTGCCTTGTCAAGTTGCCCACTCACTTGAGAAGCCTAATCCCAATGAGGTCTAGGTTCCCCCTTGGGTTGGAAGATCAGATGGCAGTTGCTTTCGTAAAAACTAGTGACTACGCCATTTTTTTGGATGAGTTAATAGGCCCCGGGCATCTTTCAGGGTGCAACTGTACTGGGATAAAGCTAGAATGATGATAAAATCCACTTCTTAGACTGGGTTGCACCAAACCGTCTGTAATCGTAAGCTGTGTTCGTTAAAATTTGAATGTATGGAAAGCTTGACAAGTTTCTATGGCATGACAACTGCCGGCGCCATATTGAACGTTGATCAGTCTGTGATCGTAAGTCGGTGCAACCCAGCCTTAGTCTTATTAGGGGACGTACTCGTAAGCATAAAAAACCGTACAGAAATTCACACATTGAAACAATGTCTAACGGGAAAGGGGCATTCATTTTGAGATTGGTTTTAGTCTACTGTAATTTAAGCTAGTCGAATTTCGGCCCAACAGCCTAACAACGTTTACTCGATTTCCTAATTTTGAACGTCTATCGATTTCTTTATCAAGTATACTTAATCTTAGAAAATGCACCAAATATGTCCGAAATGGATAAAATGTTGGAACTATAATTATTAAATGTGAGCTTTTTACACAGTCTTGGCAATAAATAAATTAATTATGTTTAATACTGGTGACTGTACATGGAATATTGTTCACGTAAATAAAGTACATTTTTACGCCCTGAAAATGTTATAATCCAATACAAGACATCACTGGACCGAAAAAAGCGAAAACACGCGCTGCCGGCAAATAAAAATAATAAATGCGCTATTCTTTTGGCAGGGCTGTAAAACTGTCGGTCGCACTCGCGCCCTTGAGGGCCGGGTTTAGCACCCCTGGCGATTGATGCAATGTCAGGGGTACTGTTAGAATTTATTTTAAGTTTTGGTTATGTATCTGTTAATAATATGAAAATATGCGGAAAAGGTGATGGGACATATTTTCAATATAAAAAGGTAAACTATAAAAGGCAAGGAGGATGGAATATGGAAAATGTAGGGATATGAAGGAAATACACCGGCCAAGTGCATGTCGAGCCACGCGCAATGTAGGGTTCCGTAGTCCCCCAGGGTTGCTACTGGGTATACGAAAAAAATCTTCGAAGTAGTACATATATAATAATTAATTTAAAGGGAAAACTATTACATCTAAGTAGAAAGTACTTAGTTAACCAGTAGTAATAGCCGGAAAATGTATCTGGAAAAGCAAATTTTTGTACAAGTTCCTTTGATTACCGAAATAACGTTGTTATTTCTGTCAAATATAAATAACTAATATATGTTTGTAAGTTTTTAAGACCTCATTATAAACCAAGTACGCGACTACATAGATAAACCTACATTGCACAAGGCCCGACACGCACTTGACCGAGTTTTAAATAATGATCCGTTAAAAAAAATAGATTTTTGCTGAAGATGATGAACACAGCAAGCCAGCATTAGCGAGCGAGCGAGAAAAAAATTAACTGCTACATTCATCCTAAATTTAATAGATGTACTTACCCCCTTATTCATAAACGTCCATCAAGCCTATCTTAGTTAACAAGCCGCTAAAGTTGGTTTGCCCTTTTCTGTCACTTTGACATTTACGAATGTAAGAAAGGCACAAAACAAATTTTAGTTAACAGAGGTTTGCCAAGTATTATGAATAAGGGGGTTAGTCTTTAAATATCTACAGCGTATCTTAGTCACAAAGGTGTATAAGTGAGATCGTAAATTATCATATCCAATCGGAGCTTTCGTGGCCTAGCGGCGCCCGCGTACCGCGTGCGGTATGCGAGGTTAAGCAATGACGGGCGAGGTCAGTCCTTAGATAGAGCGCATTTTGAGCGCTTGGCGCCGAAGTTGATGCGTGCGGCGTCAGCCTTTGGGCGTATACTACCAAACCTGGGAGGGCCCAAGGGCTCGTGTCGTCGCCTGTATACGGGCGTGGTGCGCTCGATGGCGCTCTATGGTGCCCCAATATGGGCAGACGTGCTTAATAACCACACCATTGCTCAGCTGCACTGACCGCAGAGAGCAATGGCCGTGAGGGTGATTAGAGCGTACCATACGGTGAGCGCAGAATCAGCGTGTGTACTAGCTGGTTCCATATCCTGGGACCTGGATGCGAGGGCCCTTGCTTGCCTGTATCAGTGGCGCGGGGAGGCGCGAAACAGGGGGGACCTGCCGGCACCGCAGGAAATCAATAAGCGGCGAACAGAGTTACTGCATGACGCGGTAGAAAAATGGGGGCAGCAGTTAGAACGGCCAAGCGCCGGCTTCCGCACCATAGAGGCGATTCAACCAGTCCTTCAAGACTGGATGGAAAGGCGCTACGGGGTGTTAACATTCATGCTGACGCAGGTGCTGTCGGGGCATGGTTGTTTCGGCAGCTACCTGCACAAGATCGCACAACGAGAGCCTACCCCGGAATGCCACGAGTGCGGTGCCGACATAGACTCCGCTCAGCATACGCTGGCAGAGTGCCCAGTCTGGGACGTGGAACGACAAGAGGTGGTCGCCCGATTAGGGCCGGACTTGTCCCTGCCAGCTGTAGTGCGGGCCATGCTGTCCAGCGAAACCAGCAGGAAAATAGTGCTGGACTTTTGTGAGCACGTCATGGCCGAGAAGGAAGCGGCGGAGCGAGAGCGGGAGGCCTGTGCTGAAGCTCACCCAATGCGTCACCGCAGAATAGGGCGAAGGCGTGTCGCGCACAATCAGCGCCTACCGCCATAACGAGGGTCCTCGGGTGGCAGTCACGGGGGCGTCTGCCACCCACAGGAAGGTGGTCCTCGAGCTGGAGAGCGTGTGAAGTGTTCTAACACGCCGTTAATGGTGTCTGGGAGATCCTCAAGATCCTCCGGTGATGGGCTCAGGCGGACAGCTGCTGGTGGGGTTGCGGATGTATAACAGTTCCCGTGGCCCCACCGCAAAGCACGGCGACGAACACCGTGGGGTTTTAGACGGTAGTCCGGACGGTTTCCGGGAGTCCGTCATACCCGCCTTGGCCTCCCTACGCCGGGCGGGACGGGTAAAAGCATTTCCCCACGAAAAAAAAAAGAAAGGTCAGTCCTTGGATGGGTGACCGCTTTGAGTGGTTACTAACTGAGCGCTCCCGTGCTTTGGAAGGCATGTTAAGCCGTTGATCCCGGTTGCTGTCTATGATAGCAGTCGTTAAGCCAAGTAAGAGCCCTCCGGGCGGCATAAGAACTTCTAACAGTCAAGTTGCCCACTCACTCGACAAGCCTAATCCCAATAAGGTCTAGTTCCCCCCTTGGGTTGGAAGGTCAGATGGCAGTAGCTTCCGTAAAAACTAGTGCCTACGCCAACTCTTGGGATTAGGTAGCGGACCCCAGGCATACTTCAGGATGCAACTGTACTGGGAATAAGTAACGCTAGGAGGATGTAAATTATCATATCCAAATTCTTAACAAATAAAGAAAAGAATTTAAATTCTTACATGTAGCCCTTGAGCCCTCAAAGCATTCAATGGCAGTTTGTTCACACTTAAACTTTAAAAACAAGCAAAATCTGAGTCTTAAAAACGACTAAAGTTTTGCAAGTCTACGAGATGGATTAAAGGTCAACACTGAATGACAGGGCTTTTAAGCTCCTTGGTTGGAAAAACAGAGCTTTCACACGCGTTTTAGTAGTGCGATGTCTCGTTGAAGGGAAATCTTAATATTGTTTGGCAGCTTGCCTAGTGGGTCGGGTGGCCAGGCGTTTCGAGAAAATGGGATTTATTTTTCTTTATACCACGTCGGTGACAAAAAAGCGCAAGGCCCGCCTGATGGTAAGTGGTCACCGCAGCCTATAGACGCCTGCAACACCAGGGGTGTCATATGCGCGTTGCCGACTCTTTAAATATTTATACACTCCTTTCTTGAAGACTCGCATATTGTAGTCTCTGTGTGGATCTGTTTCGCTTTGGGACTCCTGTCCTGATTTCCTAATTACTTTACGTTTTTATACAATCTAATTCAGAATATAGCTCTGTATAATCTTTGTCTCTCGTTGACGATCATACAGGTGTACGCGCCGACCTCGGCACACTCCGACGACGAGGTGGAGGCTATGTATGAGGATATATCAAAGGTCATGCATAGTTCCAAAACCTACTTCACCGTTGTTATGGGGGATTGCAACGCGAAACTGGGAAAGCGAGACGGCGAAGAGCAGAGAGTGGGGCAATTTGGAGTTGGAAGTCGGAACCACCGGGGCCAACTACTGGCTGGTTTCTTGGAGAAGGAGGGACTCTACATGATGAACTCCTTCTTCAAGAAACGCGAGCAAAGGAAGTGGACCTGGATGAGTCCCGACGGTGCAACAAAAAACAAGATTGACTTCATCATGTCGACGAAGAGGCATATATTCAATGATGTCTCTGTGATCAATACGGTTAAAACCGGAAGTGATCATCGTCTGGTAAGAGGCACATTGAATATATGCGTCAAGCTAGAGCGCTCTCGACTGATGAAGTCCACGCTCCGTCCAGCAGCAGTCCAAATCCAAAACCCCGAGAGTTTTGAGCTGGAATTCCAAAACCGTTTCGATTGTCTAGGCGGCGATGTGGACGAATTCAACGACGGGTCCATAGCGTTGGATCTAAGTTCTTTAGGGCCCAACGAACTCACAGAGTCAAAAGGCTCTCTATTTCCACTCAGAGGCTCATCGAGGAAAGGAATGAGATGATTCTGCAGTCTTCAGCCGATGCGACATTACATTATACAGGCAGCTCAATAAACGGATCTCTAAGTCCCTTACCCGCGATCTGCGCCAATTCAATACAAATCATATTGAAGAGGCCATAAAGCAGAATAAGGGCTCTAAAGTTTTCTCAAGAGATCTGTCTATTGGGCAGAGCCAGCTCGCCAGATTAAAAACTGAAGATCGTGGAATCGTTTCGTCCAGACCTGAGCTTCTGATTGAGATAGAGTGCTTTTATGGACAGCTATACACGTCAACTAGCAGACCCGAAGTTGGTCTGGCGGAAGACTCTAGAGCTAGATTAAACCGGCACTATACCGAAGATATCCCGGACATCAGCCTGTACGAGATTAGAATGGCTCTTAAGCAGCTGAGGAACAACAGGGCACCCGGTGAAGATGGAATTACAGCTGAACTCCTGAAGTCGGGTGGAAAACCAGTGCCCTAACCCTTCAGAAGTTGTTCGACTCCGTCTTACTGGAAGGCAAAACTCCAAAGGCATGGAACAGAGGTGTGGTGGTGCTGTTCTTCAAAAAGAGTGACAACGCCTTACTGAAGAACTACCGACCCATCTCACTTCTGAGCCATGTCTATAAGCTGTTTTCAAGAGTCATTACGAACCGTCTCGCACGCAGGCTAGATGACTTCCAGCCTCCCGAACAAGCCGGTTTCCGAAGAGGCTTTAGCACCGTAGACCACATCCATACGCTCCGTCAGGTTATACAGAAGACTGAGGAGTATAACCTGCCCCTCTGTTTAGCGTTCGTAGACTTCGATTGGATTGAAACCCGGGCTGTACTACAATCTCTCCAGCGGTGCCAAGTGGACTACCGCTATATCGAAGTGCTGAAGTGTTTGTACGAGAACGCCACTATGTCAGTCCGACTACAGGACCAGAACTCAAAGCCTATTCCGCTGCAGCGGGGAGTCAGACAAGGAGATGTTATTTCTCCTAAACTGTTCTCCGCTGCACTGGAGGATGTTTTCAAGACTCTGACCTGGAGAAGGCTAGGCATCAACATAAATGGCGAGTACCTCACTCACCTTCGGTTTGCTGACGATATAGTAGTCTTGGCTGAGACCATGGAGGATTTAAGCACAATGCTCAGTGACCTCAGTAAAGCGTCCGAGCGAGTTGGTCTAAGGATGAATATGGACAAGACGAAGATCATGACAAATGTCCATGTCGCACCAACTCCCTTAACAATCGGACACTTTACGCTCGAAGTTGTAGACAATTACATATACCTAGGACAGACTGTCCAGTTAGGTAGGTCCAACTTCGAGAAAGAGGTTAATCGTCGAATCTGCGTTCGCGGATGCGTTCGGGATGCTACGGCACATTTTTTCGTCCAATATTCCGCAGTGTCTCAAGACGAAAGTCTTTGACCAGTGAGTGATGACATATGGCACTGAAACGTGGTCGCTTACTATGGGCCTCATAAGAAGGCTCAAAGTCACCCAAAGGGCAATGGAGAGAGCTATGTTGGGAGTTTCTCTGCGTGATCGCATCAGGAATGAGGCCATCCACAGCAGAACCAAAGTGACTGATATAGCCCTCCGAATCGCTAAACGTAAGTGGCAGTGGGCGGGGCACATAGCACGTAGAGCCGATGGCCGTTTGAGCGGAAAGGTTCTCGAGTGGCGACCAAGTACCGGAAGGCGTAGCGTGGGCAGGCCCCCCACACGGTGGACTGATGACCTGGTGAAGGTCGCGGGTGTCTGTCTGGATGCGGGTGGCGCAGGACCGGTCATTGTGAAAGTCTTTGGGGGAGGCCTATGTCCAGCAGTGGACGTCTTTCGGCTGACATAATGATGATGATGATGATAATCTTTGTACATAATATTAGTAGGCTTAGCATAATGGACACTAAAGCTTGAGATGTCAGTGCATGTCAGTTTTTGCACCATGTAAATCAGCCATTAGGACTACATAAAATCTAATTCAGATAAATCTCAATCATTAGCCTATTGCACAACATTAAAAATATATATATATATTACGTTACCAATAAATAAATCACACGAAAATACTCTGTATAAATTAAACTTCAGCTTATTTATGCAATTTTAAAGATTTTTAAATACATGAACATTTAAAATGGACGCAGTTTGATCATAGAAAATTGTGACGTCATTAGGCGCATTTCTCTACAAGCGTCTTTGACGTTTCGTACAGATTTGTTCACTAACGAAGTCGTGACCTTCCACATTTTATAATTTTAGTTGTAAACGTATCTACACGACAAGTCTTTGTATGCGATATGCGTAACACGAACGCGTCCTCCTTCAGTCGCATGCATTCCGTTCCGGCGCACTGGCAACACGAGTATTTGGTTCCCTATTGCTCTTTCACACGGCATACGGTGAGCATGTCACCACGCAAAAGACTTTCATAATTATTACCTATTTATTAGCAATTTTTTGGCGTGCATACAGTCACGCACACAAATCTGTAAATAGTTAATAATAATAATAGTTACTGATTTGACTATCAGTGAAATAACGTATTAATCTCAATGTATAACACTAGTGGCCACTTTTATAAGGTTTTTTTGCAGAAAATAATGATTAAAATAAAGTGATAAAGTGAGCGACAACCACGATTATCAACCCTATGCGGAACATAGGAGCTACAGTACAATTCTTATTGAATTGACTACCTACTACTAAATGTAAACCAGTCTCACCGCGCTAATCACCTTATTTTGTTGGAGTACCGGCAGATTTGTTTATTTGTTAACTGTTTATTGAATTACTCGTTATGTTTTTGTTTTAACTCGCTCATTTTGCACACTCATAATGTTTTAATTAGTTTTAAGTTTCTCATGTAAGTGAATGTAAATTCTTAATGAAAAATAAAGAATCTTAAACCGTAAAATATTTAAATTGGTTATTTTGGTCACTCACTACCAAGAGAAATCTCACGAAACTCGACATGTTAAAATCAATCCAGCCATTTAAACTGCAAAGCAATACTAAGTAGATAGACATTAGACATACATGCATACATACACTCGTAAAACATGACCCTCTTTCTACCGCAGTCTGGTACAAAACGATTACAATTTACAATCCCGGCTATCGCTGACTCACATCATGGTTACCCTAGTGGCAAGTCTGTCTAGCTTATTTAGTAAACTGTCTCGGCCTGTGCGTACAGTTCCTGCAACAGGGTTCCGCAAGTCGATGCTGCTAATTTGAGTCCTTGGTTTTATCTCGTTTTTAACCTAATTCCGGATTTTTAACCTAATTACTAGTAAAGGAAGATTGTGTCTCTAAGCGTCGATTTTATACGCACTTATTTTGCTGTCTAGCTTATTTAGTAAACTGTCTTGGCCTGTGCGTACAGTTCCTGCGACCGGGTTCCGCAAGTGGATGCTGCTAATTTGAGTGCTTGGTTTTGTCTCGTTTTTAACCTAATTCCAGATTTTTAACCTAATTACTAGTAAAGGAAGATTGTGTCTCTAAGCGTCGATTTTATATGCACTTATTTCGCTGTCTAGCTTATTTAGTAAACTGTCTCGGCCTGTGCATACAGTTCCTGCGACAGGGTTCCGCAAGTCGATGCTGCTAATTTGAGTGCTTGGTTTTGTCTCGCTTTTAACCTAATTCCGGATTTTTAACCTAATTACTAGTAAAGGAAGATTGTGTCTGTAAGCGTCGATTTTATACGCACTTATTTCGATATAATTCCTAGTTTTGTCGAATCGAATTGATACTAATTAAATGTATTTATGTTAGATGTAATAATAACAAAGTACCATTAAGTACTCTTGTATTGTTTTAAACAGAAATTTACATGGTATACTTGAAATAATTTAAGTCAACCGAGTTTTATCAAATTAGTCCGTTCTAAAAGCGACTTTACATACCAAGCTAGAAGCTTCAAAATCCAATAGCTTTTTTTTAAGTCACACTTTTAAGAAATAAGTTCAACAATACAAGGGTTAATACTACGATTTTCATTACATTGCGGGGCGGCGGGCTACCGACGTAAGACAAGTACGAACAAAGCCAGCAATGTACCTAATAAAAATTGCATGCACTTCTTATATTGTTGAAATGAAATGCATGTCGGTTCTTGCACCATGTAAATCAGCCATTAGGACTACATACTTGTAAAATCGAATTTGACAATGTAAGAAAGCATTATCATTTTTTTCGAAATTCCCAATATTCACAGCTATTTCAAGAGTAACCCACAAACCTCCGGTATTCAACAACTTCGCATTCTGTTACCGACCGCGATATAGGCTACCTTCAAAACCTAACCCAATTCAAAACCACCGCCATCCAATAACCAACCCTATCTCCATCGTTTGTAGGTTTATTTTAGATTAACCACATATTAACCAGTCTCATGACGAGCTGTCGACGTGACGTCACTGCGTTTGACAGGCATGTAATTGGTATGTGTTCTTTATACGTAGGGATTGTTTTTATGAAGTTTTTTAATTTCTGTTGCTACTAAGATGGTTTGGAAACGGGGAGCGTGCGTATCTATACTTATGAAGACTGCTTCCAAACATTGCAATAGCTATTTACGAAAACAAAGAAAGGCCGATATCGCAGATGTTTGAGGCCCGAGCCGCAGGCGAGGGTCATAAATATGCGAGAGAGGGCTTTCTGTTTTACGAACCGTGTTTTGTACACAATTTTACGTCACCACTTGGCCAAAAAGTGGGTTTTCGGTACGGGTCCACTAGTTCAAAAATAAAATTGCTGTTCGACGAATCTAGCAACGTATAATAACTGGTTTAATGCATTCAAAAGGTACTTAAATATAAAATACAGTACTTATGTACATACCAATCCCCTTTTTAACCCCCGACGCAAAAAGAGAGGGGTGTTATAAGTTTACCGTGTCTGTCTGTGTATCTGTCTGTGGTATCGTAGCTCCCAAACGGATGATTCGATTTTTGTTTAGTTTTTTGTGTCATAGATAATTTTATTCCAAGTGTTCTTAGTCATGTTTCATGAAAATCTGTTCAGCCGTTCTTAAGATATTGAGCTTTGAAATGAAAATGTCGGGGGTTTTTCGACTTTTCTAAGTTGTAGTTATTCAATATCTATCGTTAAATTTAAATAATCTCAATTATTTATGACTGGCGCTAGTGGTCCCGTTATAACCCCTTGATTATTTACAGTTAGTTACAAAAATAGAATAAGGCAGCAGGTTCGGCGGCAGAAAATGCCGCAAAAATGAAGCACGCCAAATACTTTGCCTTGGAATCTGCGTACGATTTCGTCCCGGGTGGCATTGAAACGGCAGGACCGTGGGGCAGCGAGGCTCTCGGGCGTTTTAAAGTACTTGGTAAAAGGCTGAGAGAGAGGGGTAATGACCCCCGTTCTGGGTCGTAGCTGGTCCAACAGGTCTCCATTGCTGTCCAGCGTGGAAACACTGCGAGCATTTTGGGGACCTTTAGATCGGGCACGTCGCAGAGTGGGGGTAGTTTTTTTTATTTGTTTTGTTTTATTTTTGTTTCTAGTATTTAGTTATGTGATTTTTCTTTTCTTTTTGTGTTCCTTGTTTTGCTTCTGTTATTATTATATTATATTGTTCTAATAAACAATTACTTATATTCAAATAGAATACAATTTTTGACAGTAGAAACTATGTAACAGTAGATTTTGTTTATACAACGACGATGGCAAACAAGAGCATGTTGGATGGTAATGCTTAAGGTATCTCCTACACAGCCTATAAACGCTTCTCACTCCCGAAGAAGCAGAAGCGCGTTTCCAATCCTTTATTGACTTGAGGATTCGTTGTATTTCCTGCATACGTGACAGCTTGACTTGTCGATGCGAAGGATGTGTGTCAACTATCAGTCGGTGTCAGTACCGCTTCTTTACCGCGAAGTGTGTCCTGACGGGTGCGGGATGCGTGCAATGCGGCAATATGAACGCAGAACTGCCCCGCTTCCGCGAATGATAATAGCTGTTGTTTTTTTTTTGTTTCTATTGTGCCTGTTGCGAATAAATATTTGAATCCGAATCTGTTGCGTCCCAACACTAATGTCGAATCGCACCTGTCTGTCACGGCACTATTGGGATGACGTGAGCTGTCAATGGAGAGTTGGAGTACTTGGAGTTACGATTTTGGGCTGCTAACGAGAGGTTAGGTTTTAAGTTGTCTTGTGAAAGGTTTTTACCAGCGAGCACGCAGTTTTGGTGGGAATTAAAGCCTCGCGGATGTGTAACAATTATTATAAGTTTTGTGTATCTACCAGACCTGGGACCTGGGTATGTCCTAAAACTACGACCAAGACCACCGGGGGATGGGCAACAGCGTCCCTGGAGTATGGTGGAGATACTGCGATCGCCAACCCACATGCCAAGCGTGGCGATTATGGCATTTACCCCCATGAAATGCGGGGATGCCTATGCCCAGCAGTGGGCGTTTTTAGGCTGTTATGGTGGTGGTATCAACCAGACTGTATATAACTCCGGATGGAAGGAGCGGCTTCTCCTAGCACAAGTATTGTCATACTTACCTGGAGGGATCGGCCACATTCATTTGTTACGACCAGCATGGTACCAATTTTTTTTTTGTTTTAATTGTACTCGTATTGGCTTATTGTTAAGTGCGTATTGCTCCCTCGGTGGCCCAGGTTGTGACATTGTATAACGTGTAGCTTCTGTTGGTTAAGATTAGCCACTAATCTTTTATTCCCAGGCTGAGAGAAGATTCCGGGAGGCCTCTTGTTGATGTTCAGCCTGCCGAGGACAAAGAAAGAACCACCCCATTCACATGTATGTTTTGGAACGTTAATTGTAGGATAAGTTGTTAGATAAGTTTATCCATCGCGGGAAACGACCGCTAATTAACAATAACTTCTGCGCGGTGCGCAATTGTAATACTAGCAGTATCACGTCATGTGAGGAATTGTGTGCCACACCAGTAAGATCAAAATACCACACACCGTCAACGTCATGTCCAGACCGCAGCCATAATAACGCCACTACTTATTCGTTAGATATGTGGTGTAGTGTTCCTGGTGGTGAGTAAGGTCGCCAGAGCTCCCGACGATGCGCTGAGTTAAGAGTGAGGGACCTGCATATGTCTCTAGCTGTCAACACAACGAACCCTCAAGTTAATAAAAGGTCGGCAACGCGCTTGTGATTCATATGGAGTCGCAAGCGTTCATAGGCGACAGTGTCTGCTGACCATCAGACAGGCCGTAAGCTTGTCTGCCACTGTCGTTGATAAAAAAAAAGATCCCGCCCCGTCAAGTCTCGAAGTCGCCTTAGTTCGGCGCGCGTAGAAATGCGCGAAACAGATTCATATCAATGAACAAAGCATACCGCTAGTAGCTATAAGATACACTTACAATTAACATGCTGGCATGCCTCCAAGCTATTTAATTAACACAATCAGTTTTAATCCTGGTATGCGGGTAAGAAGCGCAAACAGGGACGCTATTCGACGTTTAACAATTCGTGACATAGCCAAAACCTGTGATATAAAAATATAATTAAACGAGTGACTCACATATTTAAGGTCGAATATTCCGACATGTAAATAAATAAATATTGGGGGACAATCTTACACAAATCTACCTAGTCCCAAACGAAGCAAAGCTTGTACTATGGGTACTAGACGACGATATACGTACATACATATATAGATAAATACATACATACCTATAAATACATAGAAAACATCCTAGACCCAGGAACAAATATCAGATTGATACGCGTTTCATAATCGTGAGCACTCACAATGCCCGCGTGTTTAGCATATTTGTTGGAAACATGATGAAGCTTGACCCCTTTTTTGTACTATTACTTAGGCTGGTTTGCACCGACTTACGATCACAGACTGATCAACGTTAAATATGGCGCCGGCAGCTGTCATCCCATAGAAACTTGTCAAACTTTCCATACAATCAAATTTTAACGAACACAGCTTACGATTACAGACAGTTTGGTGCAACCCAGCCTTAATCTGTGCCGTTTTACTAATCGAGCGAGCGCGAAGCGCAAGCGAAACTTCTCTTTTTAGCTTGGGCCAAGATGCTTTTTATGTCCGGCAGATGTCCGGCTTTTTCCTCTACGGGTCGCATTTCTTAACCGATTCGCATGAAATTATGTGAGCAGCCTCGAAAATTATATGGTTTTTTGGGTTTGATGTGGGTTGAAAACTTATAAAATATCACTTGCGAGGTCTACGCCTACAGACACTACCGAGCCACCTAGTTTCAATGCAATATACCACCGAGCTGATCTGATGATGGAGATAGATGGTGGTCATAGCAATTCTTAAACTACACAAGATAAACCTGTCGTGTTTGGGCTCATTAGAACCGTCTCAATTTAGTTGATGACTGTGGAAAATGTCACAATAACCACACACACAGTCACAGTCGGCAATAAACATAAAAGCATGTAACTTTTCATAGATTTGTATGCATATGTATAGATTAACACTTTCAGTGCCAAGAACCCGCTAGGGGGGAGCTCGTCTGGTAGGCGCTTTCCGCTACATACGGTTTTTCGCATGTTATTGGCTACGAGCGTAGCACTACGAAATCTTTGGCAGTGGAAGAGAGTTATATGAGCGCAACGCCAATAACGCTTTTCGCGAAATTTTAATTTACTCGTAAGATACAATTGTATTTTTACTTATGATCTTCATTTTTAAAAAAATGGAATTTAAGAACGAAATTTATTTTAAAAGAAACTCAAATGACTTTGCGAGTATATAGGTATAGACGTAGAGTATATTACTAATTATAAAATGATCACCTTTCTCGTAGTAGATTTCATCTTTGCATAGGCCAAGTAAAACAAAATTGTTTATCTTTAGGGTTCCGTACTCAGAGGGTAAAAACGGGACCCTAGTACTATAAGACATCGTTGTCTGTCCGTCCATCTGTCTGTCACCACACCAGGCTGTATGTAGACAGCTGAAATTTTCACAGATGATGTATTTCTGTTGAAGCTATAACAACGAAAATTAAAAACCGGCCAAGCTTTGCCGTTTTTATAGATAATGGTACGGAACCCTTCATGCGCGAGTCCGACGCGCACTTGGCCGATTTTTTAATACTTACTTGTATTGTGTAGAGTATTACCAATTTTAAAATGATCACCTTTCTCGTAGTATATTTCATCTTTGCATAGGCCAAGTTAGACAAAATTGTTTATTTTTTAATATGTAAATTGTATGGAACGAATGCTCATCACAACAGTAGCAGGCCAGTATCTCAGGTGTATTGACGCAATAACACAAAAGGTTTACTACCCTAATAAAAATCGACTGATAACTTACACTCAGCCATATCTTACTCAATAAATTATCTGAAAATACGCCTTCATGTGAACAACTTAAGGTTTAATTCAGAACAGCGGCAAGATGGAGAAACAAGTGTACGAAAATTATGTATTGAGAAGCAGAATTTTAAAAGTAGCTCTTCCGTTTTATGATTTCTTTCCGGCCCATTTATGAGTATTCTTATAAATCTGTTTTATAGCAAATCTGTAGGCATGTGTGTCGATAATATTGACGATTTGATTTGCCAAATGCTACTTGTATTTATCGTTCCGGGGGTATAGTCATGTTCGACGCTTCCCATCTTAATCGCATTTAAATTTGATACGAGTGATTGTTTCCTAGTGCGTCTAATGTACCAGGAGCAAGAGAAACGCATTGAAATGCGATTTGGATAGGTAAAAGATGAGCCAAGTTGAAACTTTGCTTAATATCTTTTGAGTGAACCTCGGAACGTCTCTCTTCAACTAAAGCCGCGTTAGCCCTCAGACGACAAGCTGCGCAGCACGCCGTGCTAACTTTTTTCGTCCCACATCGGTGGCAAACAAGTATACGGCCCGCCTGCTGATAAGCGGACACCATGGCTTATACACGCTTGCAACTTCAGGGGTATTACTTGCACGAGGCCGACTCTTTAAAAATGCAGTCTCTATATGATACTTAAATGCTGTACTAGTTCTCTAACTAAGCTTGTTAGTATTTTTTGGGAAAAGTTTCATATAAATTCATAATATACTTCGCAAATTTGGACACTAATTGGCCTTATTAAGGGGCTGGTTTGATTTGTGTTGACTGTATTTTCTGTACTTTATAGAGTTAACATGTTTGGATGTACAGTATCATCAAATATGAAGAGACCTGGCTCAACGGTACATATGACTGCCAACAGCCTAGACGGCTTCTAGCTCAATCGATTTTACTGCCATATTACGACGTATTGACAAGTATATTACCTAACCTTTTCATGTAGCGATGTTGTCTCAACAAGAAAGGAGTCTGCAGTTGTAGGTTTAACTTTGTTTTAGCAATATTAAATTAAATAGTAAGTCTACAAACTAGACTATATTTAAATACATAAGGTTTATTTCGCTTTTTATGTGTAATTTAAAATTTTGAAAAAATGCTTTATAACACAGAACTATAAAAATAGCAATGGCTGCAATACATACAATACAATACAGTATAAATAATTTTTATAGCACACCTCACACACATGAATTTGTCACAAACAGAAACAAAACCGCGACAGTTAGTTAGCTAGCCTACTTTAGCAGTTTTGATAAAATATATGACATAAATAAGCAAATAAAACTTAAACCCTTAAAAAACAGATAGCTCTGTGAGAATCGGTCTATAACAGTAAACGTTCAACACGAGTTGCAATATCTCCATATTCCAGCCGACTTTTTAGCTTCTAACGTTTGTGTTTTGAATGTTAAGTTTGCCCACTCGTAATCACATGAAAGCTATAAGGACAAGAACACTACACTCCTTTTTTGGGCAGTATTGAAAACAACAGAAACGTTTTGTTACAAAAAAAGGACATTGTTTCTATAATTGGTCAACAAAATTAGGGACGTGGTTAGGTAACATCGCCGCTGCTAAGCGAAACTGTTTTCGAAATGGTCATGCATGGCGTTTACTGATAGTAACATTCATTACACATAGATAGAATTCTCATCATCATCATCATCATGTCAGCAGAAAGACGTCCACTGCTTCCCCCAAAAACTTCCACAATGACCGGTTCTGCGCCACCCGCATCCAGCGGACACCCGCGACCTTTATTGTCATCGATCTACCTTGTGGGGGACCTGCCCATGCTACGCCTTCCGGTACGTGGTCGCCACTCGAGAACCTTTCCGCCCCAACGACCATCGGTTCTACATGCGTGATAGAATTCTACTGTCTATAAAATGAAAAACAACTTAATATTGGCGAACAATCATACACAGATCGACATAGTCCGAAGCTAATAAGCAAAGTGTGTACTATGCGTACAGGATGCCAAGATACGCATAGAGGCAAATCCTACTCGTAGCATTGCTTGTTCTCTTTGCAATAATGACCGACATTCATAATATACTCGTATGGTAACTCCAGGAGTAAGAACGGGCGTGTTTACTAAAGGCAGACAGATAATTATACTACTTTCATGGTATCAAATATGTTATTTACAATAAAAATAACATTGTCGCATCATGCCAAAGCCACATAACCCGCGCAATTCATGTTTTTCGTGACAGATGACAGGCACCGTGATAAAGCGTCCTCGAGTGAAAAATTGTTTTTCGTTGTCTCTGACAATGAAGATTTAGGAATGTTTTGTTTAAACATAAATGTTTACGGAGGATTATTTTAAAGCGATCAGTAAGAGATGTTCATTAATTAAGAATTTCAAACTCATAACAAAATTTAGTTTAACAATGAGTCTAGACATTATTATACTTGTCTTTCTGTAGTTCGGCGTTTTAGCCGTTGTCTGTGCCTGTCTCTGCAATTTGATTTGATTTATTTATTTCACAATATACAATGTCACTTAAAATTACACATAGTCAATTGAAAGGAATTTATATTGTGTACGTCAGTTTTTTAAACATTGTCAAATTTAGGTTGATATACATTTATCATAATAATAATATTTACAAGTATATGTCAAAAAATAATAATAATAATAATACAAAATACAAAATGAACATGTCAATAAAGAATTAAGATCGCCTTACGGGTCGTCATCAATCATCGTACAATTACATAATTCAAACAAAATAATAATACAAAATATTTGGTACAATTCAGATGTCAATAAAAATATAATATTTATAATAAATCTATTTAGTTATGTCATAATACTCTTTTATAGAATAAAGCGGATTTTCCAACAAAAAGTTTCTTAGTCGACTTTCAAATTTTTTTCAGAAGTTTCACTCTTTAGCTCTAATGGTAGTCGCTCATAATAAGTTGGTCCTATGACACGTGGGTTTTTCCCTGCAAGTGCCATGCGACGAGGGACTGTTCTTAGGCGCCCTGTGGAGCGAATCACTTTGCCTAAAACTTCAACCCTTGAAAATGTCGACAAGTGACTTCTGACAAATTTTAAGATTTCAAACAAGTAAATATTGTGATATTTGATTTTAAAAACAGTCAATCATTGTGTGTGTTGTCTTTGTAACGTTATACTCGTAAGTTAGTATACGTAGCGCCATAAATAAAATACGTTAAAGAATCTTAATCGTTATTATTTTTCTGATTCACCATAAAATATTTGTAAGGAATGGCATGGAAGGATCGGATGCATGTATCGAGAGGAAAGCAATGTTAGTGTGGTAACTACATTTATTCGACTGTTATTGCTAATAACTTACAGTAAATTGCAACATAATGCGTCATATTACGGAAATACCCATCTATTCACAACTACAAGCCTGCCGATAAAGCGAATTTCGCCATTCAATAAAGCACTTCGTCTAATACAAAAATAGACTCATGCTGCTAAGAAATGAATATCGCTTACGTCTTTCTGTACCTAAAGGGCTGCATAGCCACCGTTCGTTATTCCCACATTTCGATTATTTTATTGGCATGTTATAAAGACTTTGGTCTTTGATACTGACTCACCATCCGCCACCATGCTGCGATCTCTACGGGTGGTCAAAAGCAAACCAAACTTACCTGGCCTTTCAGATTATTAACAATAACATACAGCAAAACTTAGAGCGCACGTTTCAAATTATAATGGTCAGTCGGCACTTGTTTTCGGAGTCATCAAGGCAGTGTCAGCAGGATTCTGAATCTGTCACATGCAGCGAAGGAATTAAGACCTAATCTTGAATGCCTTGAGGTTGATTACATTTTGGAGGCATGTTTTGTGGATTTGGCAAAATTTCCGAGAATCGATTTCTATCCGGGTAATTAGCGAGCTTCTGTCAAATGAGTAATGATTTATCTTTAATTCGTCGGTTTTAAGTGTCTTTGAACAAACAGGTTTAAGTAGAGATTTACAAAATTAACATTATTGTTACAACCTATTAGCTCGTTACGAATTTATCTTAACTTGTCATTGGAATATGATATGTTTAAGTATTAATATGATGAACTCCACCCAGTTCAAGTTTTTGGACCAGTTGAGGCTTTTGATTCGTTCACAATGTAATTGATTCCGCTGTGACACGAAAATTTAGCCCCACAATTTCAATTAAGGTGACTTCCTGACTTGGCAGGGCGGGATCGATATGTAGTAGGTATTTTGATTATGACGTGAGCTTACTGATTTGAGATTTTCTCACTTGACGAAATACTGTCAGGTTAAAGGGTGTTGTGGGCGATGGGCTAGCAACCTGTCACTGCAATATAACCTTTTCTCCATCTATAAACCTGAAATTGCTAAAAGTGGCACTGAAAATTAATTTTCATGTGCTCTGCCTTCCCCTTCTGGGAATATAGGCGTAAGTTTATTGCATGTATCGAATAATGACAGAGTAATATTGAAACACTTTTTTAAAGCACCTATACTAGTCAAACCCCTGGTACACTTTGTAGGGATACTCAATCCATGGAAATAGTATCTTTTCTCATGGCTGTAAACTATGATATTGGAAATCGCGTGCTCGAGATCTTTTATTCCCGGCCAGCATTCTCCGGCGTGGTCGGAGTCGCATTAAAAATGTAATGATTCAATCGCTGTTCCAGGAAACAAGTCAATTCGTTTGAAACCTATTGGCGAGTACTCGTTGTTCTCGATCGGAAGTCATTTTAGTTCACCAATTTCGTGGTAGATGGCGGAGTTATATTCGTGAAACACGCTATCGTAGTTTTGTCCTAGTTGGTATAACCCCCTTCTGAATCCGAATTAAAGGAGTAATAGGTGGTCAAGAAAGTGTTGTACTTAATAAAGTAATTAGCGCAGTAACATGTGAGTGTAGTGAGTAAACATTGACAACACAATAAAGCTTGACGAATAGAGGTCTCGGTATTCCACCCGTATTCCGTAATAATTATTTACTTTCATGGCAAACTCTGATCTTCATCGTTTGTGTCGCCATCAGCCGGTGATATACAAGGTAGTTGATCCATTGTTTGCCTAATTAAAATGGCGGATAGGTGGGGCCATTTGCTATTTCTTAAGGCCCTCAAAAAATCTTGAGCCCACGCATTTTTTGAAGAATCTTAAAGTTTGACTCGTTTAAAATTCAGTTTAAGGTTAGTTTTGAATTGCAATAAAGAAATCATTAGCGTAGGCAATAGTTTTTATGAAATCGATTACCATCTAGCCCTCCAACCCTGAGGGAAAACTGGACCATGTGAACTGGAGCTACTGTTAAAGATTCTTGAAATAATTAGGAACCTTAACATACACACACATTTAAATAATAATATTATTTCTTAATTTACACTCAATCTTACCTAATTAGTTTAAGAAATTTGCCTTTTATTCTCCTGCGATACTTATACTCGTACTTATATTTTCACTTGTAAAGGCGACTTCCTGATTTGGCGTTGTACAGGCGATACTATAGCAAGGCCTAGAGAGTCAAGGCGAGGCATTGGCTGTAAGCCTAGATTTGGCAAAGGCTTTCGACCGGATCTGGCACCACAGTCTTCTTTCGGAGCTTCTATCCTACGGACTACCGAAGTTAGTTAATCCGATAGTTTGGACATTAAGGCTGGCCTTCTACAAGGTTCTGTACTACAGTTTCAGGGCACATCCCTTACATGTCTCAAAGCATTGGGATCTTCGGCGTCGATATCTCCAGTGACGTGCAATTCCGTAGCCACTTAGAAAGTAAGGTTAAGTTGGCATCAAAGAAACTTGGAGTGCTTAATATGTAGGTGGAAGCAGTACTTCACACCTAGATAAAGGTTGCAACTTACAAGTCGCACGTAAGGCCGATGATGCCCACGGCTACTTTTTATCATCGCATCTCTCGCCATCGCTAGCGAACTCATCCCTTCACCCTTGAAGCCATTGCGTTCTCGTATAGTACGTTTTAATAAGTTCTTTTTATACCGACAACACTTAGTTTCTGGAATGAGCCCCCTGCCGAAGTATTCCCAATGGGCTACAGCGTGGGACTCTTCAAAAAAGGCGTGAAAAAGTTTTTTACGGATTGGCAACGCGCGAGTGATGCCTCTGGTGTTGCAAGCGTCCTTGAGCAGCGGTGTCCTTTTAACATCAGGTGGGCTTGGCGGGTGGACCTTGTTTGCCACCAACGTGGTATAAAAAATAAAAATTAAGGGCTTCCTGACTGGTACGGGGTATGCAAAAGCGGGGCTATATAAATGCAGTACTGCCCCGCTTCGTTCATGATATGACTACTGCATAAACATAACACTGACAGTATCTCGTCAAATGAGGAAAACTCTGCGATATCAGTGAGCGCACATCAAAGAAAATATCTCATATTTTTCTGGGATCATCATTCGGAGCGTTAGCACGCGTTTACCATCTGTGCTAACAAAAATTACTCAAAAATAAAAGTGAATTAAATTAACAACAACATAAAGTGACTCTTAAGTACAGTGTGCACAACGTTGGTTTTAGTGTATTGATCTTAGTGTAACAACATTTTAGATTCGTATCCGCGCAACCTGATTTATTTCACATCGTCGTTCGACCCAAGCTCTTCTTCCTGCGCTGCGCTAATGAGCGGAACGGATGACAACACGTGCCGCGTCGACTTCGATATCGAATCGAAAACGGCACACACATCTACCGCCACGATGATGCTACGATCACCACCAGGAAATAAATACCCGTCAAATCCAGACCTTTCGACGCCGCCGGCTACAACTGAATGTCGTAAGCGAAAATTCGATAACATAACTTCTCCGAATATAACCAAGGAAGTAGAAGAAGTTATTAACCGCAAGTTGTCAGGATTCGAGGCAAACATCGAGTCTAAAATTACTGAGACCATAAACGCGGCATTGGCCGTCGGCCTCCCGATACACTTCCAACAACTTAATGAGACACTAACCGACCTAAAATTAGACATACAAAAGCTTAACAAAGACAACACAACCATAAATAATTCATTAGCAGAGGTGAAGACTCGTTTAAATGATGTCGAAAACTCCCTCGAATTTACAGGCTCGCGTCAGGACTCGCACGAAGTCAGACTAAAAGATATAGAATTACACACGGGATCATGCAAAGAACAAACCGGCCGCACACACACACTTGAACGTACCATAGATAAATTGGAACAACAAGCAAGGACGAGCAACATAGAAATATGTAACTTACCAGAGAAACGCGGCGAAAACTTAATTAATATTATTACCAACATCGGAACCACCATAAAATGCACCATCACACCAGGCGACATCGTGTCAATTCACCGAGTCCCACACGCCGATCCCAACGCTATTCGACCAAAAAATGTAATAGTGCGTCTTACTTCGGTTATGTTGCGGGACAACATCCTAGCGGCATTCCGTGCAGCTAAGGGGCTCAACACATTACAATTAACGCTAAGCGGTCCCATGCAAAAAATATACCTAAACGAACATTTAACTCTCAAAAACAAACTATTGCTAAGACAAACTCGGGAAGCTGCCTCGCTGCATAGCTACAAGTATGTCTGGGTGCGGCACGCAACTATACTTGTGCGAAAAGATGACACATCCCCAATACTCGCCATACGAAGTGACCTTGACCTACATAAGTTGTCTGCGAACAGTTCCTGACCTATTTGGATACGTGCAAGATCATTATTTGTTTAGTGCAATTGCAATTAAAATGTGCCAATACCGTGGACATCTAATAACAACACTCAACTTCTTAATTATAGGAACGTTAAGTACATCTATCGAGAAAACATTATTTATGTTATATAATTATACCTGCAACCCATTACGCAAAAATATTAAGAGCTTAAACATGATCATATTGTTAAAAGCATTGGAAATGACTACTTTTGAACATAAGAAGCTAATCTTTAATTTATCACTTGGTAACAATGGATAGTAAGTACTCTGTTTATTATCAAAACTGTCGGGGCCTCCGTACTAAATTAAACACTTTGTATATGAACATCCTTTCACATAATTACGATGTCATCATTCTAACAGAGACTTGGTTATGCCCAGACATATCGAATAACGAGTTCATGGATTCGAGATACTCTGTTTTCCGCGGAGACAGAGACAGCGCCGGCTGCGGGCGCGGCGTCGGCGGCGGCGTGCTGGTGGCGGTGCTGCGCCAGCACCGCGCCGCCGCGCGCGCGCCGCTGCCCGCGCCGCCCGGCCGCCCCGCGCTCCCCCCTCTTGTTGACAATGTAATTGTAGAATTGCATTCTGGTCCTCATAGTAAACACATCATTAGCGCGGTGTACATACCACCGCAACAACCGACTTTAACATACGAGATCCACTTCGAACAATTACAAATTCTACTTTCAAATGCAGACATTAACAGTTACTGGATTGTGGGGGACTACAATTACTCTTCACTTCTCTGGCAAGACCATGCGAACCATTTAACTATAAGAACACATGATCGCCTGTCACCTCGAGAACAGTGTCTCGCCGAATTCATTCAACAATTCGACCTTATCCAATACAACATATTCCGTAACTCGCTGGGAAAGGTATTAGATTTATTCCTTACAAGTAACCCGGAATGCACTACTTCCCTCGCTCCTATAACCCTTGTTCCTCCTGATGCCCATCACCCCCCATTCTATATTATGGTACCATTACCGAAAAACAAAAACAAAATCTCTTCGTCGCAGATAAAATATAAACATATATTTGACAAGGCTAACTATACTCTCATTAATTCGGATATTGAATCCATTCCATGGGCAGATCTCTTGACCAGTTTATCAGCCGAAAGTGCGGTATCCTTGTTTTATGAACATATTTACACTATAATAAAAAATCATATCCCGTATAAAAAAATATCTTCTGGCGATTATCCACATTGGTTCTCATCTGCATTAATACATATTTTTAAAAACAAAAACAAAGCGTGGATCAAGTGGAAAAAATACCAAAACCTAATAGATTACGAGATTTTCTCCAAATTAAGGGATCGATTCAAATCTGAATCAGTGAAATGTTACAATAGGTACTTAGAGCAAGTTGAAAACAGTATACAAAACAACATAAATTATTTTTGGACCTATATCTCAAATCGCAATCATTCCTCTGTGATACCCAATAATATGTCATACCAAAATGAAAAGTCCAATAACTCGGTTGAAATCTGTAACATGTTCTCGGCATTCTTCCAATCCGTTTACAAACCCTCTACAGTTACTGATGACCTCGAAATTATTGAAAATAATCCGACATCTAACATAAATATACATTCTTTACACATATCAATTAATAATATCACAAATGAATTAAATCAGCTAGATGTATCTAAAGGTAAAGGCCCCGACAATATCCCTCCAATATTTCTTAAAAAAACTTTACATACAATAAGTATACCGCTCGCAATCCTATACAATAAATGTTTGACCGAGGGTGTCGTTCCTCCTATATGGAAAACAGCAAATATCATCCCCATTCACAAAGGAGGCTCCAAACATACAATTGAAAACTACAGACCCATATCCATACTATCCACTCTGTCGAAAGTCTTCGAAAAATTAGTACATAGACAAATATATCCATATTTACATAATCAAATAAATCCTAATCAACATGGTTTCGTTCAACGTCGCTCAACTACCACAAATCTTCTTATATATACAACTTACCTATTCGAAAGCTTAGATGCTAATAAGCAGGTAGACAGTGTGTACACAGATTTCCGCAAGGCTTTCGACAGTGTGGATCATCAATTGCTCTTAGAAAAGATAGCTTTTAATGGAATTCGGGGAAGCCTATGGCGCTGGTTCAGATCCTACATTACTAACCGCACTCAAAAAGTTACCATAAACGGATCTGAATCACACGCCATTACTATCAGCTCTGGTGTCCCCCAGGGGTCCATCCTGGGTCCCTTATTGTTCACAATTTTTATTAACGATATTGACTCCTGTTTTCATTTTTGTAATACTTTACTCTACGCCGATGATTTAAAAATATATCACACTGTATGCAACGTTAATGATTGTGAACAATTTCAGCAGGACTTGGATCGCTTCTCTGAGTATTGCGCCAACAATAAACTTGATTTAAATATAAATAAATGTAAAAATATAAAATTTACTAAAAAGAGGATCACCTTAAATAACTCTTATTATCTATGTAATACTGAATTGGCTACAGTCCAATCAATAAGGGACCTTGGAATATTACTTGACTCAAAACTGCACCTAGATCAACACGTGGATTCCATTATCAGTAAAGCTTTTAAAATGTATGGCTTTGTAATGCGCTCATGCACCGAATTCCGTCACCCTAATACATATTTGCACTTATTCAAATCACTGATACGCTCTCAATTAGAACATGCAGTCTCTGTTTGGAACCCATATTACGATAAATATTCGAACGCACTAGAGTCTATTCAAAAAAAATATTTAAAAACTATGCACTTCCGATGCTATCGCAGTAGATTAAGTTATACGCAACTGTTAAATAAATATGACATGTTAGATCTAAGGTCTAGGCGCCTATTGCTCGAATCAATTGTTTTGTATGGTCTCTGCAACCATCAATTTGATTGCATTGCTCTTAATAACAAACTCAGCTACAAAGTCCCCAACCGCTGCAGACAGCGAGGGGTGCGCCCCCACCAGCTGTTCGTGACCGGCCGCTGCCGCACCCACGCTGGTGAGCGCGCCCCCTTGCGTAGTCTCGTTAATACTTATAATAAGCAATTCTGTCAAGTTGACATTTTTAGCCATAGTGTAACTGTTTATAAAAAACTAATTGTCAACCTCTTAACTCATAAAGACTAATATTCTTGTACTGCATATTAATGAAAAAAAAAAAAAAAGAAACAGCTGTACCCTTGCTGTCGCCCAGCTGGTAACTGTTAATAAGTAATTTAGCATAAGTCTTACTAATAACTTATAAGTATTAATTAACTTAGCACTATATACAACTCACTTGTAACACACGTGTGCTTCCTATCGCATAAGTAATATGTATACCTTCGCTTTCTTTGTTGTTGTTGATAATTATAATAATTCTTAATGGTTACCGGCCGTTCTTAAAAGACGGGACCCAGTCTCTGAATGATATATTTTGAATTATTAACCAGTGGTAAACGGTGTGGGCCACACATATTGTAAACATTTTCTTTAAAACCTATTTTAAGTAAACATTGTAGTGGCTGTTTGTTTACCCAAATAAAAAAAAAAAAAAAAAAAAAAAAAAAAATATAGATCCCGCCCCGCCAAATCAGGAAGTCGCCAAAATTCCTGTCTAATAAATGTCTTAGATATCAAGTGATACTTGGATAGAAACTACTGGCAACCTGCAGAGGCTGTCCATTGCGATTCAACGCGGGAACGCGGCGAGCGTAATTGGCCTTTGCCCCTGGAATGGCACAGGGCGGGTTGTTTGACTAATTTTTAGTTTTATATTATCTTGTATTTGTCTGTACTATTTTATTGTATTTTATTTGACATATGAAATGTATTTTCTATATTGAATAAGAATTATTCAATCAATTTAACTGGCAACCGTTCTTGTCTTCTGGAAGATCTCACGGTCACATTATTATTTTATCATTATACTTGGACCAATAGTAGTGGTAAAAATAGCGTGTCGCTGGCGCTAGGTGGCGTGCTCTGCTTCCAGTTTGACACCGTGTACTTGCATTCTGATTACATTTATAATTGCCTCAGAATAGTTTGAAATATGTCCAAATGCTCTCGATTGCTCTTAGAATAAGTTGTTCGTGATGGTAACATGCAATTGTTTCTATTATCGTTACTTATGTATCTCCGACTACTGTTTTGTAGAAAAAAAAAACACCAATACAAATGTAAGCCTTTAAATGAAGCCAAGTGAGTGTTGGACCAAGCGCCATGTAGGGTTCCGTAGCTGTCCACCTGTGACATTATGCGGACTTAAAATATCACAAACTTGAATTTACTATATACTTATTTGACACAACTAACATCATATCTAAGTAATCAATGGAAATTGTATGAAAGTTGGCTTTTCCAAGTACATTTCTCAAGCTTGGCTATTTAACTAGTAATATCTACTTAGCTGTGATAGTTTTCCTTTTAAATTCATTATATATACTACCACTAGTGGCTCTCAAAGCTGTAGACATCGCGAAAAAAATTTATTATCGTTTCTGCTCACAAAATTTCACGAGAATCGGTTGAGAAATGCGACCTGTATACATCCGGACATACGAAAGAATAGGTATTTGTCGAAAGCTGAAATGTTGTTTTTACATACCCAGTAGCAACCGTTTAGTTGGGAGAGGGGGTGAGGGGAGGAGACACTTGACTCCAACAAAAAATAGTACTTCAAAGTTTAACTCAATGTTACTCTTAAACGCGGTATCCAACGATACAACCTTTGTAAGAAAAAATATCATCCTCACTTTTCGTGTAGGCGAAGTACCCTAAAAAATTTTTTACATGTCAAACATTGGGACGTTTACCTTAGTCGTGTACATACTTTTGCAGTAGTTATTAATATTCCACACCTCTTGATTAATTTAATGCAACTAAGGCGACTTCCGGATTTGGCGGGGCGGGATCGATATGTCATAGGTATTTTGCTCTTTGACGTAAGCTTACTGATGTGAGATTTCCTCAGTTGACGGAATACTGTCAGTATTACGTTTGCGCAGTGGTAATACCATGCGCAGAATTGGGGCAGTACTGTATTGATATCGGTTGACACTGACCGCTGACAGTTTTCTCATATCGTACCGCCTCCGCATCGACAAGTCAGGAAGGCGCCTAAAGGACTAAACAACTAATTAGTTTGATAAAAATAAACATCGACATTTAACATGCAACCCGTTCCTGGGTTATGCCTGTAATTTTTTAACATAGTTGCTATTCGAGTGAACCAGAAGCATAGATATCACTAGTACATTGCCTGCTTCCCGAAAAACTAGCTGCCGACATCGCCGCTCATAACAAAGGTAGGGATATCTCAGAGACGTGCTCTTCTGTCACTCAGACAAGTCGAATGGCCCCAGTAAGACAATTTCACAATTGAAAGTTTTTTAAGAGTCCCCAGTACGCTCGGCTGAACTCGATTCTCCATACAAACGTAGATTCATTCTCATTTTAAAACGCCTCGCCGAAATAACATGAAACTTTGTCTACACAACTAGCTGTTGCCCGCGACTTCGTCTGCGTCTTCACTCCTATTGGTCGCAGCGTGATGTTATATAGCCTAAAGTCTTCCTCGATAAATGGACTATCCAACACAAAAATAATTTTTCAATTCAAACTAGTAGTTCCTGAGATTAGCGCGTTCAAACAAACAAACAAACTCTTCAGCTTTATAATATTAGTATAGATGGGAGTCGCCATATCTAGGTCGGAAATTAGTTTCTGTTGCTGGAAATTTTAATAGAAAAAAAATACAGCATGTTTTTGAGTTTTTTACGTCTTGTATGAAAACCTTAATAATCGCTGTTTTTTTTTCTCCATTATAATTTCAAGCAACAGAATTTAATTTCCGACCTACATATGCTGGTTCATGTTATTCTAGCATGGCGTTTTAAAATGAGAGCGAGACTACGTTTGTATGGAGAACCGAGTTTACTGCGCACTCTTAAGGAGAAAATGAAGCGCGAGATGTTCGTGTTTATATCGCAACCGGATTGTATAATTCACCGTATTAAATTACGGCTAACCGTTTTACAAAACAGTTCCGTTTTTAGGGTTCCATACCCAAAGGGTAAAACGGGACCCCACTACTAAGCCTCCGCTGTCCGTCTGTCTGGGGCTGTATCTCATGAACCGCTATACCTAGACAGTTGAAGTTTTCACAGGTGATGTATTTCTGTTGCCGTTATAACAACAAAGACTACAAATAAAATAAAATAAATCTTTAAGGGAGCTCCCATACAAAAAAAAAACTTTTAAAAAGTTGCTCGTTGCCTTCATCAGGCGCTGGGTTACTAAATGAATGGGAAAACTAAAATCCGACTCGCACTTGACCAAAATACAATACAATACAATACAAATCCTCTTTATTGCACACCTCACACAAATGAATTAGTTACAAACAGAAGAAAAAAAAGAACAGCAACATGTAAGTAGGTAGAGGTAGACAACTACAAAATACTACTTTGTATTATTTAACATTATTATTACTGTTATAAAAAGTAAAACATACCATTATTTAAATTAAAAAGGTAATAATAAAGTGTCTAATGTAGATAATGAAAATGAATAGTACGAAACCCTTCGTGAGCGATTCCGACTCGCACTTGGCCGGTTTTTTATTACGGCGGGTCAGCGATTAGCCAGATTGATTACGCCGGAATGTGTTCAGCGCTTTACGTTCTTCAATGTAAAACAGAAGTTCAGTAAATAAATAAATAAATATTGGGGGACAATCTTACACAAATCGACCTGGTCCCAAACTAAGCAAAGCTTGTACTATGGATACTAGACGACAATATACATACTTATATAGATAAATTATATACTTAAATACATACAAAACATCCAAGACCCAGGAACAAACATCCGTGCTCAATGCACAAAGAATGCCCTGGCCGGAATTCGAACCCGGGACATCTAGCTTCGGGGACAGTGTCACTACCAACTAGGCTAAACAGGCCGTAGCTGCCTCTTCTTCGCATTCACATTTATTGGACAAAAAGCATTTATCCAGCTCGCACTTAGATGCTAGAATGCTGTTCGAAACGTTACGCTGTGTTCTGTCTTCTTATCAGAATATCGTGTCACTGGACGTAAAGCGAGACACACACTATCAAGCAGCACGCTAGATTGACCAGCCATAGCCCGCCTTAAGCTATTCAAGTTTGGCCCATATTTATCGCGATCTCTTTGTTTCGCTGTAACCTAAGATAACGCATAGACACAGATGAACTGAAAAATAATCTAAAAAACAAAGTATGAAATAGGAAAACAAGCATAGGTGGGATAATAAACTTTACGATAGTAGTTTAACATTATGACATAGTAATAAATGGCTCGTTTTTGTCACCGTTCTTTTATAGTGTTTGGTTACTGATGATCTAATTTTCTAGCATAAGGGTTACTTGCGCTGGTTTTCCTACCACGATAATGTCAGAAGTGGACCCCGACCTGCCTGATGGTAAGCGGTCAGTGGTCGCAGCCTATAAGCCTGCAACTACAGGGGTGTCACATGGTCCTTGTCGACCCTTTAAAAACTCCTACAACACTCCTTTCTTGAAGAAGCCCATACTGTAGTCCCTCGGGAAAATCTCAGCAAGGAGCTTCCACAATCGGAGCGTCCAAGAGAGGAAATTCCTCTGAAACCGTGCCGTACCCGACTATTTAGGTTCTAAGCTGTGAGGATAAATGCCCTGCCAACGGCGAGCGGTGCGATGGTAGAAAGTGGCCGTGGGCATCATGTCGAACAGTTCTTAGGAGCACAACCCATTATACAAGTGATAGAACGGAACATAGTAACGGAACTATTTGCTTTTATTGTACGTGAGCGGAAGAAACCAGAAGTTTGAACCCGACACTTTGGAGTGATGTTTGAAAAGATCACAATTTGATTTGAGATGTAAATGAAAAATCCAATAACATACACGTCAAATATTAGATTAGACTGCAATAGTCATTTATAGGACAGTAACGAAGAGAAAGTGTCAAGATATGTTTCACACATAAAGTAGCATTAAGTAGATGAGCATTTTTAACTGATCCCTGGGATGAAGTCGACGCTGTATTCGTTTTATATTATATGGACGGCATGGAGGTACCGTGTAGCTACTCGTCGCGTTTAGAAAAGACAAACGCCAAATTTCACTCAGCATAATGTTGGAATTCAGCCTTGGAACTCGTGACCTAATTATTGTTTCACTTAGAAGTCTTAGGACAATTTGTGTAAGGATGTAACCGCCACGTATTTGCCGCTAACATACGCCGTTTGTGGTGGGTAGATACCACATTTAGACGGGCAATCCAGTCCAGCACGGGCGCTCCAGTAACAAGGACTGTGAAGACTTAAAAACTGGGTCGGGATGATGTAAGACCGATTTCCACTAGGAGTGGAGCTAAAGCTAGATTAATAATGAAAATCAGTGCTACAGTATACATATTCCACTTACTATTGTTTATTAATTATTGCAATCGATGGTACATAATAATATAAACACGGGTGTTATGTACATAAAAATTGGAACAGCTTAGACCCTGAACTGAATAGGGCATTGTAAAAATGATATTTACCTAGTAGTACTTATCTTTTTTTAAATTTAAATTATTCAATCAACATGAAATGAATCATGCCGTTTCAGTTTCAATTTAACGTAAAAACTTAAACAATCAAACAATCATTATTAAAATTTACAATTTTTGAGACAACACAAATCAAAATACTAGTCGCTAGTAGTAGCCGTAGTAGGTTGTCTCCAGGGTGCGCACTTTGGGCACATTCTGGAGACCAACTCACTGTACTATTCATTCGACCATAAAAATTAAGAAAAATTTACAGTATTTTTCATATAGTTTAAAATTTTCAATAAAATGACGTTCTCTGAAATAAGGGACCCCATGATGATTAGTAGGACCCGGTAGGACCCGGGTATGTCCTAAAACTACGACCAAGATCACCGGGGGACGGGCAGCAGCATCCCTGGAGTGCGGTGGCGATCTATACTGCGATCGCCAACCCGCATGCCAAGCGTGGCGATTATGGCATTTACTCCCCATGAAATTGGGAGAGGCCTATGTCCAGCAGTGGACGTCCTACGGCTGATATGGTGGTGGTGGTGGATGATGATTAGTCCTTAACTCCTTACGACGTGGAGTTAAGAGCGTCAATCACACCTTTCTCAAACCCATAATAAGAAGAAAAAGTTACAATGCTACGTAAAACTACACTAAACGACTACTCAACATAGTTACCTCCCACCACCACCACCACCACCACCATATCAGCCCTAGGACGTCCACTGCTGGACATAGGCCTCCCCCAATTTCTTGGGGGGTAAATGCCATTATCGCCACGCTTGGCATGCGGGTTGGCGATCGCAGTGTCTCCACCGCACTCCAGGGATGCTGCTGCCCATCCCCCGGTGGTCTCCCCCCTCCCACCACAAAGACATAACTGAGAACATTTAAAATCCCTATTCACATTCTTTTTCTACAATAACATTGTTCACTAAAAACGAACATATTCCTCTATTCACATTCATAAATGATATCTCTTTCGCACATTCAGTAGCGCGAGAAAGAGACAGCGCTATACGCGCGGTGCAGGCGCCACGGGGCTTTCATCCGGCATTCGGGTCATAATTCATAGAGTGGGGAGGTTAAGAATTCAAGATGGCGTTGTGACTGCTTCCTTCCAAGTCAGGGTGGAACGAGCTATTTTTCAAGTCAACTTAGTCAATTAATAATCAAGGTTCATTTCATAATAAAATCATTATAAGGTGAAATAATGTAACGCTCAGTGTGTAGTAAAGTTATCAAAAGTCAGTGAAGTTCATATTTCTTCTAAACCTCAAACACGTGTAAACGACACGTATAAAAACGTTTTGGTGGCCCAGTACAACACACACAGGCTCTCAGGGAGGGAGCCTGCTCTCAAGCTGCTGCAGGAAGCAGGGCTTCCAAAGGGAGTTGGTAATAGCGCGCGGCGAGGTAAGCGGCCCACGCCTCAATTCACCACAACCAACATCTCAACGCTTCATCATATCGTATCCGGGGAGCGGATACGATCATCATCATCCGGCCTTCAATTAGGTGCTCCCACCAGGGACTCACACCACTTCAGCGCCACAGTTTTGGTGACCCACGTCCGGGCACATCACATCATCACATCATTTCAACGGTCATCCTTTGGTGGTCCCACGAGGGGAGAAAACCACCACATCATATCATCATAATTCACCGGTCACTTTGGTGGCTCCATGAGGGGAGAAACCACCATCATTTCATAACTCATCGACATTTTTGGTGTCCCAAGAGGGGACAACCACCACATCATCAACATTTCAAAACCAATCGTTCATTTTGGTGGCTCCATGAGGGGAGAAACCACCATTTCATAATCCATCGTTCATTTTTGGTGGCCCATGAGGGGAGAAACCATCATATCATAAACCAACGTTCATTTTGGTGGCCCATGAGGGGAGAAAACCACATCACATCATCAACAAAATCCATCGGTCATTTTGGTGGCTCCATGAGGGGAGAAACCATCATATCATAAACCAACGTTCAAACATCGCGTTTTCCAAACAACTTTGCATTGGAATCTTGCTAATTATTCCATTTCAGCTCTGTGGCAGAAGATAATCGATAAAGTACTACAGGGGTACGAGTATTTACCCACGCGCGTTTTTCCCTTCAGATCTGTCACCTTTGTATGCAACAGGTTACCTACTACGTTGCCGAAATTCCGCGTCAGTGTGACATGTTTTTAGGAACATTTCTTTTTGCTACAAAGGCGCACAATTCCGCACAGTGAATTCCGCCGCGTTTGTGCGCTGATCTAAAATATCTAATCCCGATAAATCAATGAAAAAATAATAACAATTTACTTACATTTTCGGAAAGAAAGAATGGTTTACTTTTTATTAATTTGTAACACAAAAAACAAGGAAATTGACAACATTTCAAATTTTTAAGTAGTATGAAATCTTAACTCATTTCGTTAATTTGGGAACAAGAAATCACAAAATATTTTTTTTTATATTTTTATAGCCATTAGTTTTCTCAATATTCACGAAAATTTGAAGAAAGCCCATATCGTAGTAATTACGTCATTACTATGAAATTGTGACAGTCACAGCGGACAAAAAGAACAGTAGCTCACTTTCTTTAGTAAATTTGTCTTAGTAACAGTGCTTCTGTATGATTTGTTACGCTGTGACGCCTTACTTGTCACTTACTCTCTTTTGGAATGAGGAACTTTTGAAATTTAGTTATTTATATGAAATGGGGATATTTTCGAGAATTCAAAAATGTGGTTTTTATTAACTTTTTATCGTCTGTTGGATTTCATTGGAAAAAAACCTGCTTAAAAAAATGAAATGTTTTCAATTGCCCTATAGAAGGCTGGCCGCATTGCCCCGTTGGATAGCAATTATCTGTTTGAGCTTTTACCGTATATATGCATGTGTGAAATATGTCAAACAAAGCAGATGTAAGGAGGTGATTATGGTATCAACTTAATGTGAATAATGATACGAGAACCAATAGCCAAACACCGTATAATCTTATTCATTTACTTACCTTTGCGAAATACTATTTATATACTCTATTTTCGATTAGGTAAGGGAATGATGGATCATTACTAATAAAACATATCAAATTAAGTAATTAAGGCATTTATTGGCCAAGACACTAGTAAATATGAATATATTCACTATACCACTTTGTGTATGGGTATACCACAAGTATAAATCTTTACAAATAAATACAGAAATATTACAAATAGGTACATAATTACCAGGTTATCAAATATTGTATACATTGATAAAAAGTTTTACTTATCTGACAGCGTTACCCTGGAGATGCTCGTCATCGAACAGCAATGGAAAGAATGAATCATAGAATTGACAGGTCGAACCTTTTTATACCTGATTGCAGGTGTTCGATCACGCCACGTCTCTGTTCGGTTAACAAGTGACGTCATTGCCAGCTGAGTACTAATAATTTCAAAACCATTCATTCCAAAATCAAATAATTATGTATCATTTAAATATTATAAACACCAACATATTTTAAAACATTAACTATAAAAAAGAAGAACATCATATTCATATTATTTAGAATTAACACTTATCAGTAGGTTAACGACCACTGGACATACAATTTGAAGTATTAAATCACTATCTATTAGTTGTGTGGAGCAGAACAAAATTACAAAAGAACAAATCAAGCAATAAGGATAATTACTTAAGATACAAGTGAACTTATGTAATAATAATCTAACACATGCTAATATTAGAAATGCGAAGGTAACCGATTGTATGTTTGTTACCTTTTCACGCTTAAGGGGATGTTCATATAACCTGGACCTTTTTAAGGCACGAGTGAATAGGCATCTTCTGGGTGAGCTCGCTTCATCGTCGGCCTCATCTTTGCCCCCTGGCTAGATGCTGGCCAAAAGCAATCCCATTTTTAATAAAAAAAAAAAAAAAAAGCCTTGATCCTGTAAAGCTCGCCTCACGTATTAGAGACACGCTTGTCTTCCGCACTCGAGAAAACGAGATAGTTTTCTAACTTTGGGAAATGTTATTCATATTTACTCTTGTGAGAGTTTAGATGAGGTAAAATACCGCGGTAAAATAGGCGCGTTGAAATCTCGTTATAGAGGCGACGTGCACTTGGACCCCATGGCCCCAGGGTTTCAACCCCAAACGCCGCAAACATGTAGCTACTGCCGAGAGCAGCATGGCGGAGGATGCAGCTGTACTAGCATCAACTTTGGTGCCTGGAATATGGGACGGCGCCAGGGTACACAGCTCCATACCTAATTTAATTTTTCGTATCTCTCTTTTTCGTTCTCTTGAAGCACTTACAATAATGATCATTCTATTTACCGAATTCCTATAAAAAAAACCTTATCATTTTAAACTCTCGCGCTTAGTACACATTCTTAAAATATTCGTATACGGGTCAATTAGTAGCATAATGAGCGGGTTGAAAACTTTTTTTCAGATCTACCCTTCACATTTTTATAAACAATTGTGAGGTAGTTAAATGTTGTGTAACCAAACTTTAATTAGATAACATCTAAGATCTAGAAGTACCAAAAATAAAACTAATTACAATAACATTAAAACTAATTACAAAACTGAAATAAAACTAAATTAAATCTAAAAATGGCATGTTGTGTATCCATATCTCCGTTGACAACTTGCTGAGACGTCAGTCTGCCGTGACCATGACCGATGCAACCCGTGTTGAAACGTCGGTAATTAAGGTAAAATTTACCTGGTAAATGAATAAATTTCGTGTTAGGCCCGTATACGAATATTGAAAAAACTTACTATAATTATTTCGCTCGCCTCGCTTGGAGCGCGATGTGCCAAGGTTTTAGGTCCACAATAAAAGTCTCTTGAAATTGTCACGAGATGTCAGCGCTTGTAAAAAATAGCCATTTTATGAAAACCAATTTTGCCTCAATGTAGGACTAAATAGAACGAGAAAGTTCAAACGTAGAATCACGGATAATTCGCTTTATTAATGAGGAAAAGAGTGGAAGAGGCCGACCTTAGTTACGGTGCCTCAATGTCGTTACTAAGCAATTGAACGCTAATGGGTTGAATGATGATGTAAATATTTTATTTATCATACTTTTTTTTTTTTTTTTTATAAATAAATAAATATATTGGGACAATTTTTACACAAGTCGAACTAGTCCCACAGTAAGCTCAATAAGGCTTGTGTTATGGGTATGTGTTACATAGAAAAACATCCAAGTCTCAGGAACAAATGTCTCTGCTCACCACAGAAACAAATGCCCTTACCGGGAATCGAACCCGGGATCTCTAGCTTCGGAGGCAGTGGCACTACCAACTAGGCTAAACAGGCCGACCGGTAAGTTTAAATTAGTTTAAGGTTCTTGCTACACCCTAGCAGGGTCCATGTTGTACTTTATATCCTCGTGCAACTTGCATAGTACATTCAATATTATCTGGCGTGTTTCCACTTCATTGTTGAGATCGTCTTTAGCAATAAGTCGCGGCGAGTGGAGTCTTCCAACGTCAGTTTCAGAAAAACCATGTTCTAAGTTTGTAATAAATGTCGGAGGCGACTCGGATACTGAAAGTACCCAAGATAATGCGGAAACAAAACAAATTATTGAGACATAACTTACAAATCATAAACACATACACATATAACACAACTTAAACAAAACACATATACCTTAAAAAAACACATCTATTTTGATCTCGTACTCTATAAATAATTACACGTATTACTTTTGAAAATAAACTACATTTTAATTAAATTATAATTACTTCAGTGAAATTGAAATATTACCATACAGTTATATAAGCAATTTTTTTTTTTTAATATAACGATATCAGTAAATCAGCAACAAAGGTGAGATTACTATCTTTAATATACTGACAAACAGTTTGTGATACATTTATCAAAACATTGTAATGGTGATTTGCACTAAACCGTTTGTACTATACACGTGATGTCGGGGACGTGATCAGTTATTTCGACTTGGTATCTGTTAGCCTTTAAAAAATGTATTCTAATAATATTGAAAAGTATATTGTAAATGTAAAGACTTCTTCTGTAAAAAATTGTATGGCTTCTATATGAGTGTTTCGTTGATTTATTTATTCCATAAATTAACACTACAGTCAAGCTACACGTGTTAACTGGAGAGAACAATATAAAAATATTAAAAACATAACATTACGTAGGGTATTACGTATTGCTAACATTATAAATTTTATATTTAACAATAAACTAAATGGTCCTAACAAGTAAGTCTATTCCATATTAATGAAATTTGGAGTAAAAATAGACTCGAAATACCGCTTAGTTATTGCGAGAAATCGAGATTCAGAGCTGCAGAATAAATCTAGGTAGCTGTCACTGTCTAGTATACCATTCAGAAGAGTAAGTTGCTAGGTGTAGTGGAGAGTGAGAAAGGGCTCGGGTCCGCGCCGGCGCGAGAGCGAACAGTGCGCGCCGGCGACGGAGAGCTTACTCCGAACTTCGAAAATCGAACTTCGTGTCGTGCCGTCCCTTTCACTCTCGTCTTATACACTATATGACGGAAAGGGACGGCACGATACGAAGTTCGATTTTCGAAGTTAGGAGTAGGCCCTCTGTGAAGGAGGGCACGCAGAGAGGGATAACGAAGGCTTAAACTTGGCCTCGTAATAAGTGAAAGAAATATTTTATTAAGAATAAATTCCTAAGGGTTTTTAGTGAGGTATAGTTTACCATCCCCAGAACGCACAGAGTGGGGTATAGACGAGGGTAATACCCGTAGAGTTTAAGGAAAAGGAAGCAAACAAAAGATACACTATTCTAATCTTTATTACCCGTATTGTTTGCGTTCAAGTGGAAACACGCCAGATAATGTTGAATGCACTATAATACCATAATATGGTAGGCATTGAATAAAATGATATTATGATATGATATGAAGAGGATGTCCAGGGTAGAGCGAAGTGGAAGTAGAAGACTACGAATCTAGCATTTAATTAAGACGGTTCATGTGGGGCAAACGGCGTTAGAAGGGAGACGTGAGCGATTGCACTTAAAATTGTGTCTTTTACTTTCCTGCTCTGAATACATGTGTCATCATCATCATCATCATTATTCTGGTATTTAAAATAATTATCCAATTTCTCAAACATTTTTTAGGTTTCCACTCGTTCATACAAAATGTATGATAAATGTCCCATACTGACATAAAAAAATGGGGACTTTTTTAATTAAGATGTTCGTTTATTTCGTTTAAGGTGTTCATGATTTTGTAGAAAAAACCAAACATTTAGAAATTTTAAGAAAATAGGAAAGAGACAAAATGTTGAGTGAAAATGCCTCATTAAAAGGTGGCGGCATCTTACGCTGCGCACCGCGAAGGCACCGTCTGGGTTGAAAGCAGGGATTTTGAATAAACCTACCCTTTTTCGTTTCATTTTTTCTGATAGGTATTAGTAATTTCGTGTGTGCCACGAACAAATATTTCTCTATTTATATTTTCAAGAAAATCCCTAGTTTTCTACCCGGTCCAAAGAGTCAAGTTTGAAGTTAAAGAAAATATCTTCCCGCTATTACAAAGAATAAGGTTTATAAAACTAGTTCACTTACATTTCTATTTGCAAAAACGCCATTGTAACTTCACGGGCAGACGATTTCAATTAAGCACAGTGAAGTTGCTACGCTAGTGTGGAATGCGACTTCTTTTACTCAACCGTTGAATATTTTTAGTCTGCGAGCCATCAATACCCAACAAACTGTATATACAGTTTGGCGAACAAAAAGTGTATGCCTACTGTAATTTTAAATATATATTTTTTATGACATAGAAGGCAAACAAGCAGACGAATCGCCTGATGGTAGGCGATTAGCGCCGCCAACGGACACTCGCAACACCAGAGGGGTTGTAAGTGCGTTGCCGGCCTTTAAGATGGGAGTACGCTCTTTTCTTGGAGGTTTGAAGTTCGTATCGGTGTATATTTTGGTTAAATAAATAAATAAAAACCCTTAGGCCGCCGGTGCGAACCCGGTTAGCAGAGCCAACGGCGCGTACAGTGGCACATAGAACTAAACTCGCCGATCCTTCCGGCTCTGGCTCTACTAAAATTACGCAATGTTTTGTTTGAGTGTGCGTAAAGAAGATCTACATGTCATTTTCCATACTAAAAATGACAATTAAATACATAAAACAAATAAAATAAGCGTACCTCAACAAACTTAAAAAATCTACTAGCAAAAGAGCCGTTCATTTAAAAATATTTCACTCTACAAAGTTTCAATAAAAATAATAAGTGGTTTAGCCGGCCAAGAAATAAGAAACATTGACGATATACAAACATTCGCAATCGTTGCAATCAGATGGTGCGTGCCGCAAAGCGGCGGTACTTTCACAACAATGTGTCCTCTTCCTCTATGGCAGATGTCTGGAAATTCCTTCAGTCGTTAAGCCTAGGGAAACCCACTAATGGTTTCAACGGCACATCCTTTTCTCTCAATGACCTGAACAGACATTTTTCTTCTGCTATTTCGGTTGACAACCATACTAAAAGCGCCACTCTATCTTATATTTCATCCCTACCCTCTTCACTTTCTGACTTTTTTTCATTTTCCTACGTTTCTGTATCGGATGTAGATGGCATTATTAAAGCCATCAAGTCGAAAGCCGTTGGATGTGATGACGTCAGTCGCTACATGATTGTGTCGGTCCTTGACTGTGTGCTTCATGTGGTTACTGACATCATCAACACCTCGCTGGCCAATGGTGAATTTCCGTCACTTTGACGTAAAGCGTTTGTTCTTCCATTGCCAAAAATAAGTAACCCCACCTCTATCAGTAATTTCAGACCTATTTCGATTCTCCCTTTTCTGTCCAAAATTGCTGAAGCGGTGGTTCATAAACAACTCTCATGGTATATTAACACGCATAAACTGCTGAGCCCATTTCAGTCTGGTTTTCGGCCAAGCCATAGCACGTGCACTGCGCTTCTCAAAGTGACTGAAGATGTTCGCCGAGGCATGGAGGGTCAAATGGTCACGGTACTTGTTTTGATCGACTTCTCCAACGCTTTTAATACTGTTGATCATGATATCCTCCTCGGTCTGCTGAAACATCTAAATGTGTCGCTTGCAGCTCTTAACTGGGTTCTCTGCCTATCGTGGGGGGTGCCAGCAAGCGGTTCGTGTGGACCGGTCTTTGTCCGACTGGTGTGATCTTGCGACTGGCGTACCTCAAGGAGGAATTCCGTCTCCACTCCTTTTCTCTATTTTCATTAATTTCATCACCCCAGATCTTCGCTGCTCGCACCATCTATATGCCGACGATTTACAACTCTACGACCAGTGTACTGTGACGGACCTTCAGTCTACCATTTATAAATTAAACCTAGACCTCCTACACATTCAGCAGTGGTCCGAGAAGTTTGGCCTCTTTGTCAACCCGTCTAAGTGTCAGGCTATTGTCATCGGTAGCTCTCGACAACTTGCCAAACTAGACTGTAACTCGATTACGCCCATAAACTTTAATGGTATCCCCATACCTTTCAGTCAAAATGTTAAAGACCTGGGTGTACTCTTGGACTCTACTCTGAGCTGGAGGGCTCAGGTCACTGAAATTAGTAGGAAAGTCATGAGTTCCTTACATTATCATAACAAGCTAAAACATTTCTTGCCCATTAGTACTAAAGTCATGTTAGTCAACACATTAATTCTTCCCATAATTGATTATGGTGATGTGTGCTATCCGGATTTGAGCGAAGAACTTCTTGACAAGCTAGATCGCCTGCTCAATAACTGTATTCGCTTTGTCTTTTGCCTGAGGAAATATGATCATGCCTCATTGTTCCGATCTCAGCTTGGCTGGCCCACGATCCGTCAACGACGTAACATCCGCATCCTTTGCACTGTCTTCTCCATTCTCAAGGATCCACAATGTCCCGAATATCTCAAATCCCTCTTTAAATTTCTTGAGGAAACTCATGAACGCCATCTTCGTTCGTCGGGCAATCTCTCTCTGGCCATACCGCTTCACCGTTCTGGTTTTATGTCTAATTCTTTTTCCGTCCAGGCGGCTCGTCTATGGAACGGTCTTCCACCTAAAATAAAAAATATTCCCAGCAAATTTGCCTTCAAAAAAGCTGTACGCGTTTTTGTTGCTGGTAGTCTACGGAATTCTTAGGGTATCTGTTTAGTAGGTTTTCGTTATTATATAAGTACCTATATCTATTTATCTATAATTATGTATTTGTGTATGTCTATGTAATAGTTTAAATAATTATTTATGTAACTATATGACAGATGTATGTATTTGAATCAATATTTTGTATACAAGCTTACCAAATTTGTTCTCTGGTATTTTATAGTTGCACCGCCTACAGTCTTTCTGTTATGCCTAAAGGTTGACTGGTAGAGAATGCCTCATGGCATTAAGTTCGCCTTTTACGTTAAGATTTCAATAAAGAATAAATAAAGATTAAATAAATTAAATAAATAAACATTTAATAATTCAACCAGCCGAGAAATAAGAAACCTCTACGAAATACGAGTGCAAACAATTAGTGGTTCCACCAGTTGATAAATAAGAAACCTCCGCGAAATACAAATAATTAGAAGCTCAACTGGCCAAGAAACAAGAAACCTCTACGAAATGAGGTCTACCATTCCTTATAATACCACACTGGTGACAAACAAACATACGTCTTGCCTGATGATAAGTAGACACCGAAGTCTATGGACGCCTCCCGAAAACATCAGCCTTAGTACTATTTATTGTATTTTCAGCAGAGTAATACCGCCTGATGTAACCTCGTGCCGCCCAATGTGCAATAGATAGTACATTCCATTTTAACCGAAAATATACCTATTATATAACATTAAAAGTCGCATTTTCTTTGTTTCATTTAAATTTAAGACAAGCAAAATTCTACTCTATTCTCTAACAAGCTAGATTCTATTTTGACGGCATGAGGATAGAGGCAATACACAATAACTCAGACATTTATCGTCTGTCATGTTTGCTACTAGGACTTTTAGTTAGAAATAATAAAAGCCTTCTCCACCCTATAGTATTGCTTTAGAAAAAAGCTTCAGCAATAAGCTTTGAAGCTCTACATTTTCACTTTTAATTTAACGAAACTTGATGCTCTACTCAGCACGGTCTGATGACAGTTGACATTACCAATGTCGAGATACTTTGAAACTGTCACATAAGTCATGACGAAATGCATCTATCGAATCATTATTGCAACTCATGCATGTCGAATACACGCAATAAGTAGTATATCTTTTGTCGGCCTGTTTAGCCTAGTTGGTAGTGTCACTGCCTCCGAAGCTAGAGGCCCCGGGTTCGAATCCCGGTAAGGGCATTTGTTTCTGTGGTGAGCAGAGACATTTGTTCCTGAGACTTGGACGTTTTCTATGTATTGAAGTATATATCTATTAAATATATCGTCGTCTAGTACCCACAACACACAAGCCTTATTGAGCTTACTATGGGACTAGTACGATTTGTGTATAAAATTGTCCCCTAATAATATTTATTTATTTATCTTGACTAATAGTACCATTTGTGGCCTGCATACAGAATTAAATAATTTATTTCATTTATTATCATAAATGAAATATATGATTTAATAATTTTCAAAATGTAACAGATACGCTACTGACATACTCGTACTTTGTAAGCTTTAATTTAACTTGCAATGTATGTAATTGTATGTAACTGTAATGTTTGGTCGAGTGGAATCTTGCAACTCAATTTTGAAGCAGATATCTTCAACCGATTGAGCTGAAATTTGGCGTACTATTGGCGTAAGTTTGGTGACAATACAATATTGAGGTACCACCGAGCTGATCTGAAGATGGAGTCAGAAGGTGGCCATAGCAACTCCTAAACTACACAAGATAATCTTCTTCTATTTAGGCTCATTCGAACCGTCTCAAAAAGTAGTTGATGATAGTAGGAAAAAAGTACAGTCGGCAATAAAAACTTGTACCTAAAATTAAATTTTGACAGAAACTTATTATTCTCAAAAGTGGTCATGACCGCGAAGTAACGCACAAAGTTTCTATTCCATCAGTCTTTATTAATGTCAAAGTCAAAATATTATTCACTCAAATAGGCCTAGCCCAACAACAAGAACTTTCGAATCGTCAGTTAAAACATTATCTTAAACTAATTATTTAGAGCAATTTATTGATGCTATTAGTATTCTGAATATAATATAAGAATATTGTATTGCTGTAGGTATGTCAAAATTAAGTTCGTTGATTGGAAGAGGGCATCCATAGGATATTAGTTTCGTTAGGTGTCTTGAGTCAATTTTATTTTGGAAGACCGGCATTAAAGTGAGTAATTTCTTATTACTTGCCAAGGGCATTAAGTGAAATCGGTCCCCCGGTGTATGGGCGTATAAGGTTTCTGTACGGTTTTTTTTTGTGTTAAAAAAATTATAAACTCCTTTCTTGAAGAATCCCATTCCTCGGTTGCACAACAGTTAGTGTCACTTATTTGACATTCAAGGAACACAAAATAAAAGAAACAAGTAAGTACATGTAAATTACTTTAAGTTCAACACTGACATATGCTCTTATTCCGTTGGATATTCTACTTTAACACTAATGTAATAGAGTTTCTATTACATAGACACCGTCTTAAAATCATATATTTGTAATAGAAACTCTATTACATAAGCGTTAAAGTAGACCATTCAATGGGATAAGAACATATATCAGTGTCAAACTCAAAGTAATCGTACTGTACTCTCATGTCGAACGAACTCACTTCAACTTAACCTCCTTAGCAAATTGCTATGAATTGAAAACTCTTTAATGACAAAATTTTAAATAATGTAATAAAGATGTAACCTACTATCCCCGACCCGTTAAATTTATTTAAAGTACATATAGTGCTACTTTAGCGCACGCGTGCGGTAATCAGCAGATTACGTGCATATGTCGAAACTTTAAAGAGCCATATGTACTGTAAAACGTTGTACGATACACGGGCGAACAGGTAATTCGCAACTCGTGTCGATTTAAAACACTCCCTTCGGTCGTGTTTCAATTTATCACCACTCGTTGCTAATTTCCTGTTCTCCGCACTTGTATCGTAATGTACAATTATTGTATATTTTAATAATAGTACAAGTATGACACTAGTTTTTAGAGAAATTAACTCTATTAGACCTAAATAATCTTCCCTTAACGGAAAGTCCTTTTGAAAGATTTTTAAGGACGCAGGATAGGTTTCCTTATGTTAACAGAAATAAAAAAACACGGTGTGTGTGCATGCTTCAACCTATTATTGCGTGCAATACATACAAAAACACATAAACGAACAGCATGGATTGTGTACGAATAAAATATTTACTTTGTTTGCTTACATATAAATAAAAATATCAGCTTTTACTTTGCGATGCTGAAATATGAAGTACTCACGAATTTTACGCGCGCCCAAATATTTTTCACTGCAATATTCTTTGAATAACGAAACAAATGTAAACTAGTCAACTTGAAAATGCGAAAATTTTATTAAAACCTTTCAAGAGGCACTTTAACATAATAACACGGCTTCCCATGTTGAGTGGAGGAAATTCCATTACAGGCTGTATTGGAGATATTTTATGCTGTCCTCTTACGACGCCATTCCTGTCTAGACAAGCGGTACAGAGGGTTCAATGCATACAACGTTGATCTCACTCAATGAGGGCTATCACGTACAGGAATTCGCCGCCAGTGGCGTTATTCTAGTGGGTCCCCGAAAATGTCAAATGTCACTGTTTGACATCTACGGTGCGGTATTATCTAGAACACTTCATTGTGCGTGGTTCGACTCACATTTGGCTACTTTTTTGATACTACGACGGTGCAAAGAAGAATGAAGGTAAACAAACAACGTAGCTTATGGACGCTTGTGATTCCAGAAGAATTTGTACGTTGCTTTCTTTTTGTGCAATAAAAATTAAATTAAATAATTAAACGCCAGGGTTCAGGATTTTCTGCAGCTGACTGTACTTTACGTCATTTATAAACGCGATTATGCTAGCAAATATGTTCATGAAGAGCGCTATATAACCGATGACAGCGTTATACTTACAAATCATTATTTTTGAAGTAAACTAATTCGCCGAGAGATGGCGCTGGCATCGAGATAGAACGCGCTAACGACATGCCGTTTTCGTAGCGTAGCTTTCACATCCTCGCAGCATAGCTGCACAGCACAATCTCTAGTGGAAAGGCACCCTAAGGCTGGGTTGCACCAAACCGTCTGTAATCGTAAGCTGTGTTCGTTAAAATTTCGATGTATGAAAAGTTTGACAAGTTTCTTTGGGATGACAGCTGGCGGCGCCATATTTAACGTTGATCAGTCTGTGATCGTAAATCGGTGCAACCCAGCCTTAGTCCGTCAATATACTGTAACTGTCCGTAATAACCCTTCCCCACTCAACCTACGTTGTGTCCGTAAGAAAAGTGTAACCACCCTTACATTTTTATTTTTATTAAAGCTCATCCTCCACTTTGCTACATTAAACAATTTAATTCCAATCCAGTAACAATATAGAAAATGTAACTTTTGAATGATAGAACTGGCTGTGATTACGAGATCAGTAAGTACAGAGTGGATACATTGACAATATCTAAGCTGTGCTGCATCCAGAAGCAGTACTGCGAACTTCGAAAATCGAACTTCGTGTCGTGCGGTCTCTTTCACTCTCGTGTCGTGCGGTCTCTTTCACTCTCGTGTCATACACTGTATGACGGAAACGGACGGCACGATAAGAAGTTCGATTTTCGAAGTTCGGAGTAGGCTCTCTAATACTATGGGTTGAAAATTCCTTTTAGAGTTGTAAAGGCGTTATGAAATCATTTCCCGTCATATGGAATTACCGCGGAAGATGACAGGTCTCCTTTTCATAATATCGAACTACCTGGTTATAATTGTGATTCGTCGGTATATTAACAATGTATCAATATATCAGCCTAATTAAATGTAAAGTACAAATGTGCCCTATATTTTGGTCCTCTTCGCTACAGTCGCAAAGAAATGAGTTCCGCAAGCCCCACCCCATAGTTTGCTGGCCCGGCCGGGTCATAACACATAGCTGGTTTGAATAAAGTATTCGTTATTAGGTTGTTTTAGTACCCAGTAGCCCGCAAAACTTTTACTTCCATTCCTGGGTTTCCATGTTTTTGTGTACGAGCACAATCAGACTGCCTAGAGGCTGATTACGTAACGATTGATCTGAATGTCAATTGGCATACTAAAAATGTCAGATCTACGAGTACGTATCTTACTTCACTTTGTACATAATCAACTGGTGGACCGGGAACTCGGTGACGGAGCGCCGCATGCATGGCCGGCACGGTGCACTGTGAGTCATAATTTACTAAAGAAGTCAGTGCTGAATGTGCCGTTTAGTCATAACATGAAGTATGAGCGCATGTGTTTAATTATTTGAGTATGTGCTATGTCGACAGCAAGCGTCAAATGCAGGTTTCTCACTCTCGACATAACGCATCTTTGGGAGCGAACGCGATCTTACTCGTCATCAGGAACATACCTAAATTACCTAACAACACATACAGAGCACCACGCTAATGTAACGTACGTGGAAAAGTACATATATACAGAAAACTCCGTCCTTAGTATGTCACATGACATGACGCATCACAGCATTGAAGCCAATAGAACAAACTAGAAATTATGAAAGGACGCCACTGGAAAAATCACTGCGAACCAGAGGGACAAGCGGTCAGATCTAAAAATGAGTTGTAAGAAATACCAAAGACTCCGTGGAAAAGAAGACTTCGTACGAAGCGACGTGCAAGTTGCACGGTGCAACATATCACCAACGGTCATCCAACGACGACGTAACCCCCCTCGCCTCGATTCAAATATTGGCTAAAGGCTGCATAGCCGGTCGATTGTGGCTGCGGCTGGTCGGTCTTCCTTTCCCATACCAGAGCGTGTCACTCCTCACAAATTTGTGCCCCCTGGTATATCTGGGTCAGGCTTGCTTCCTGGCTGGGTGCGGTACCTAAGTATGTTCATGTTCACGTTCAAAACAGTCTGCTGTGCACGCACACACATTAAGAAAAAGCTTGTCAAAATCTTCATGTATCTCATCATCACATCTTCAACAAAATTATTGGACCAACTAGGTAGTTGGTACTAGGCTAGGTGGTGGTAGGTTGGTGGTAGAGCAGGTCCTTTCAAACTAAAAAAAACAATTTTTCAAGTTGGTTAATAAATAAAATACGTGACAAGGTTTTGAGGTAAACTCTTCTTTTGAAGTGTTAAATGAGGTATCTCTTATCCTATTTACGGAAAACTCATCATTATTAGGACATTTTCCTTCGAAATTCTCTGTTTCATCCTTTTAATATAAGGACATGTATTCAATATAGGACGACAAAGACAGGAATCAACATGTATCCCTCTATGATTGAAAGTAAATTATATTACGTCCCACGCTGAAAAGGGAAACGCTTACTAAACACACAGTAAGCCGCTTGTGTAGAATGAGGCCGATCGGATTTAACAAACGAACGTACGAAATGATTGAAGCGAAATTATGTGTAGGTTTTTATGGGTAGCGCACACTGATGACTGTGGGCGTAGAGTTCATGGGCAATTTACACAGGAGCAAGCGTATAGCAGCAGGTGTAGCTAAGCTGGTGAAGGCTTCAACACACGTCCAAGTTCTTATACACTTATCATAACTATAGGTACGTGTAGGCTACTAACTGTTATATATATAAGCAGTTACGCTAGTTTTTTTAAAGGTTGTAACACCGCTAACTAAGGATAGCACTAAACAGTAAGATGTGAACACAAAGCAAATTCACCGCCACATGAAATACGCCGTATCTGTGAAGCCTACTCGGGTACAATGTAGATGTCGCTGTTCCCACCGTGAATTCGCCATACTAAATTGTAGAACGCGCTGTTAAGATTTTTCCTGATTTGGTTAGGTCCGCCGACTGTAATTTGTATTGTATCGAATCAGATCGTATCGCATCTTAGGGAAACGATAACCATACCTACATATAGCCCTCTGCTTCCCTTGTGGAACTACGCGCTATAAATAGGTATCGTTCGTAGAGGTTGCTTCCGCTCCAATTCTACCTACCAATTGGTTGGGGAACTCCTCTCGGATCTGTCTTGTAAAGTTAGTCAGTAAATAATTGATAAAAAATACACCTCTTCACGACTTCATCACCGTCTTTCCCTTTCGCCCCGCACGCACTCTCGCTACAAGGTTTATTAAACCATGATGGATGACATACCTAAGAATGCCGCCTGGTGGTAGGCATATTCTACTTTATCACCAATCCCTTACCTGACCTGTCCTAATGAGGAACTTCCTCCCTCGGACGCTCCGGTTGTGGAATGAGCTTCCTAGCCTGCCTAGGTTTTTCCGAGGGACTACAGTATGGGGTTCTTCAAGAAAGGAATGTATAAATTTTTGAAGGGTTGGCAACGCGCATGTGACACTCCTGGAGTTGCAGGCGTCTATAAGCTGCTGTGACCGCTTACCATCAGGCGGGTGGTATGCTTGTTTGCCACCAACGTGGTATAAAAAAATCTGTAGAAAGTCGTACCCTGTAGACCGGGCATATAACATGGCTACGGTATCCCTTGCCTGTCGTACAAGACGACTAAAAGAGGGTTCTTTTGGTCGAAGACGGTCACAGGATGAACTATGAAAATAACTGGTGGGACCCGTAGGCGGCACTGGTGCGTTCTGATGGAGATCCCAGAGCCGTCCGAAATGACCATCGGAGGGTTTTTAGACGGTGCAAGTCCGACACAACCTATGCACTACTGTCCCCATAATGGATATTCATAATGGATGTTCCCTCAAAAAAGGGGTATACTTATATTAATAGATCCTTGGGGGAGGCCGCTGTCCTGCGGTGGATGTCTTTCTGCTGGTATTATGATGATGAGTAACAAATCTATGCTGACACGGCTGACAGTTGTCACTGAGAGAAGTAGCTTTAGTTATGTACGAATAAAAGGTGTAAGTACATTGCATCGCGGCCGATCGCAGCCGCGCGCGTTAGATCGCGTGCGACTAACGCGTGCGGCTGATGCGACAATAAACTGCATGGCCTGGCCGCACGCATCTCTCGCAGACTTCGGAGATGGCTCCATACATTTTCATACACTGACTTTTATGCACGTACAGGTGTATATGCACGGAATTAAACCTACTTATATAAGCCGTCCTTTTGCAGCACCCCTTACCAATTCTATAGGCCGTACTCACGAAGAGCATCGAATTGTGATCAATATTCTCCGCACGCCGCGACAGTATAAACAGTACTAGTCTAGCCTAATTGTTGGTTGCAAAAGGATGTATGTGTCACTGAGGGTGAGGATATACGTCCTTTTAGTCTGATAGTCTGTTTTGTCAAGTAATACATGTTAACGCTTGACAATGTGAGATAAGCATTTTGTGAATCAAATTCGTTTGCGATTTTATGTTTCGATCTTTTTTTAACCGACTTTAATACAAGGAAGGAGGTTCTTAGTTCGTCTGCATGTTTGTTTTATTATTAATATTATTTTTATTATGTATCTCTGTTCCCCGATAACTTAGGCCGATTTTGATAGCTATTTTTCGTCAAGTGGGTCCCATATAAATTTGGTTGAAGATCTGATGTTGGGATCTGGGACGAATAATTATTGTTCTATTGAGATTTATCACGGAATCCCGCGAAGTAACAGTACGCCTGCGCCGGCTTCCATCAATTACTTTCATGTAGAGGTAAGGTGTTTAATGAAAGCTTGTAAAAGATTTCTCTCTATATTTCCCACTATATTCTCTCATAGAGACCCATAAGGTTCTGTCTATATTCTAAACACGTAGCGTCACCAACATAAACAGTACACTAGTAGACGCCATTGCAGGGGTCCATTTGAGACAAGCATTTCGCATTCGAATAAGATTGTCATGAGATTGAGATGAGTTGAGACCGGGAAGAGTGACATAATAAAGAAGTGGTCTATACTCTGCATTGCAAGCAAAAAGGTGCGTTGTAGCGATGTTAATAAGGCTCTTTTTTCGTTTATTAGGAATGAACCTTATTGCCATCGAGAAAACAAGGCCCTTTTGCTTGAGAATGACTCAAATATGGGCAAAATAGGTAGAATGATAGATGGATGAGCGCTCTCGCCTCCACTTGTGCCGAGTGAACATGTCGGAATCAGCACTCGAATCAATAAAATAAATAAGAATGCGAAATTTATGTCTCACATTGACCCCTAGGACAAGTAATGACAACGTCAACTGAAAACGTGCCACGTAAAATGACTCCAAGTGTAGTCTATGTAGCGTTTTATTAACATTTTCATTGCTGGAAAACAATTTTATAACAAGAACACCAACTGTCAACGATATTGAAGAATATTAAAAGGTAAAATAAAACTAAAACACTGTGAGAATCATTTTTTTTAAATCTATCGTCAGACTAAAATAGAATACCGATTCGACGAACGATTACGGTAACTCGAAGATCAAATTCGATATGCAAATGTGACATCTCCGGCCTGTTATAAGGATATCCCCGTTTTCATGTCTGTCTTTCAAAACCAGGATGATACAACATGAAAGAAAAGCCTTACGCTAGGACGATATCGTAGTGTAAAAACTTTTAAAATTGCAACTCTCTTAACACTGCTTATATTTAACTTTCCCTTTAATACTCATCTTATTAATACACGATTATGCATAAGGATATCCCCATTTTCATGTCTGTCTTTCAAAACCAGAATGATACATGATATAAAAGCCTTACGCTAGGACAATATCGTAGTGTAAAAACCTTTAAAATTGCAACTCTCTTAACACTGCTTATATTTAACTTTCCCTTTAATACTCATCGTATTAATACACGATTATGATATTCAGTAGCGTGTGATTTAGTGGTGAGCATTCATAAAGGCCGTCTCGAGTAAAATCATCGCTTAGTTCGTGATGAGAGAGTGCTTTTGCTGGAAGGGACACACGGGGAAGTATTCTGGCGAGCAAGGAGTGAGAAGAGAATGTTTCAACTAACAGCCTTTTCCTATATATATTCCTTAATATTAAATCTGTTTTGTTTTGCTACACATGTGTATATGTATGTATCTTCGTCATTCTATAATCTTAAATTGAATGCATAATACGGCTTTTTGTACGGGACATTTTGACATTAGACGAATATTTTGTGATTACAAGACAAGGCAAAGGTATTTATTTGTTAACAACGCCTAAACATTGACAAAAAAACTAACATGCGTTTTGATGGCCAACATCAAAATGGAGGGGCGCTCGTTAAAAAGTAAAACTTAAAAAAACGACCACTCTAATTTGTAGCGAGAGACAGAAACAGCCCTATTTCTGATTTATTAAAAAAATATATGATTTTTTTTATTCCTCGATTGGTTACCTCCTCCTTGTAGACCTCCTATTGCCTCCGAATGGATTGAACTGTGGATCTATAATCATTAACTGGGATGCCCGCGTGCCATGTTTTTTTTTAATAAACTGTACCACACTATACGTTCCACTACAAATGTAAGAAACGGGCATAACACTTTGATGTGAGTACATCGGCCACAAACTGTTTTGCAGTTAGTTATGTTCTCATTATCACACTCATCTCAATCTTAGTACAACGCTCTCACAAACTATGCAAAAATGTAAAACGGAAAACATAAAAGCCATCATTGTTATGTGTCAATTCTACATTTTTACGTATTTTGTTCAAAAATTAACTCAATTAAGTTTCATGGGAATTTCAAGTTAAAAAGTTTACAGAGATAAGTAAACTTTCAATATACAGACTAAATCATATGTCATTTAAGTTATTGGAGCAAACAAGTTCGCCGTTCGGCGCGACAGAACATCCACCCGTATGCTCCCATTCATAATACGTTATTGCACAGCCGCGACATGTACCTGCGCTATTGTTGTGCTTTTTTTAAGGCAGATACAGCCACAAGGCATGGATCGGGCCTTTGTGCGTGATAGGCACTGCACTTAGTACACGGGGTGGTTGGAAATGGATGGCGGAATATGGCGGACTTACTGTCACGAATGAAGCTTGGGCTACTTCCTAATTGGCGGGACGCAACCTGCATGCAGTATTTTCTACATTTCGGACGTACTCACGTCACCTACATTTCTTTTCCTATATACATATAATATTTTACTTACATTTCCCCTCTATGAGCTGTAGACCTCACAGTTTTTTTTAAACGTAAGATAATATGTTTAAAATAAAGTCGTGTTATTTACACTATTTATAACTCGAGAATGGGTGGGCCAAATTGTATAAACTTAGATTTTTCAGATTCTTCTTCGGTCCGAATAGCAGAATAACTATTAAAGTATCGGAAAAATATACGAAAAAAAATCACATACATTTTGTATGTAACGGGTCGGATGCGGAACGAAGTCCGCCGGGCCAGATCTAAAAAATAAACTTTATAATTATCGAATCTGTTCACAAAAATTCACGACTTGGTTGAAAAATGCGACCTGTATAGCAAGACAGCCGGGCGTACGAAATCATTTGTGAACAAGCAGAAACGGAGACGCTTCACTCGTTTGGTCAATTACTGGCGTTGCGCTGTAATATTCTCATTTAAATGTAGGCGCGCAGTAAAGACTGTACCTACTCGGCTGACAGATGAGATGATGCTGTCAGCTGACAGTTTATTGATACCGCTCCGCCTCAGTTACGCACCTTCCTGATTTGTCAATGCGGAGGCAGCACGATATGAGAAAACTGTCAGCTGCAGTACTGCTCCGCTTTTGCGCATGGTATTACAACTGCGCAAACATGATACTGATAGTATTTCAGTGAGGAAATACTATTTCGTCAAGTGAGGAAATCTCACATCAGTAAACTCACGTCAAAGAACAAAATATCTATGATATATCGCCTCCGCCCCGCCAAGTCAGGAACTCCCCTATAAAATCTATATTATCTTAAATATTAAAATCTATATAACCTAACCTAATTATACAATCCGTTCACAAAATTTCACGAGAATCGATTAAAAATTGCGACCTGTTGAGGAACACAGCTAGACGTACGAAATCATTTTTGCTCAAGCTGAAACGGAGACGATTTGCTCGCTCGGTTAATTAATACTTTTGCGCAGTAGTCATCATCATCATCAGCCCACAGTCGTCCACTGCTGGACATAGGCCTTCCCCAATCCACACCACCACAGCCGGTCCTCAGCTCTCCGCATCCAACCGCTGCAGCGCATTAGTATTCTCATTTAAATGTAGGCGCGCAGTAAATAATCTGAACCAATTCAGCTGACAGTTGATTCTGACAGCTGCAGCTGACAGTTTATTGATACCGCACCACCACAAGCGGAAATAGTCTTTGAGTTAGCGTGTTGCATTGGATACTCTAACTTGACCTACAAATTGTTCATCATCATCATCATCATCATCATATCAGCCCAAAGACTTCCACAATGACCGGTCCTGCGCCACCCGCATCCAGCGGACACCCGGTCACCAGGTCATCATTCCACCGTGTGGGGGGCCTGCCCACGCTACGCCTTCCGGTACGTGGTCGCCACTCGAGAACCTTTCCGCCCCAACGGCCATCGGTTCTACGTGCTATGTGCCCCGCCCACGGCCACTTAAGTTTAGTGATTCGGAGGGCTATATCGGTCACTTTGGTTCTGCTGCGGATGGCCTCATTCCTGATGCGATCACGCAGAGAAACTCCCAACATAGCTCTCTCCATTCCTTTTTGGGTGACTTTGAGCCTTCTTATGAGGCCCATAGTAAGCGACCACGTTTCAGTGCCATATGTCATCACTGGCAACACACACTGGTCAAAGACTTTTGTCTTGAGACACTGCCGAATATTGGACGAAAAGATGTGCCGCAGCTTCCGAACGCTGCCCAGCCGAGTCTGATTCGACGATTAACCTCTTTCTCGAAGTTGGACCTACCTAACTGGACAGTCTGTCCTAGGTATATGTAATCGTCTACAACTTTTTTTTTTTTTTTTTGTTCAACATAGGTTCATAAAGGTCTTTTCTTTTTCTTTTTGTATCACTATGCTGGGCCGTTAGGCATACAAATTTACAAGTAATTAATGGAGTGTGTGGAGGTTATGCTCCATTAATTACAGTCTGACATAAATTCACTTATTGTGTAGTAAGCTTTAGTAACTAAGACATTAAATAACTCTCGTTTGAACACGGACATTTCTTCTATAGTTACAATGTCTCGTGGAACCTTATTATAAATTTTAGGGGCCATTCCCAGTATATTTTTACGGTATAGAGCGGTTTTAGACGGCATTCCATTAATTTTATTCCTAAGGCGTGTACTCTTGAAACTATTAAACAGATGCAGATTAGTTCTTGTGAATATTGCTACTTCAAATATATACAAGCATGGAAGTGTTAATATTCTTAATTTTTGAAAATATGGTTTACAAGAAACGAGTTGATGAATGCCGCATAAAGATCGGATACATCTCTTTTGCGCTTTAAACGCTGATTCTCTGTCAACCGAGTTTGCCCAGAAAATGATGCCATATCTTAGAGTAGATGTTACATAAGCCTGGTAGGCTGTTAACGCTACTGACTCATTTACAATTTTTCTTAAATTATACAAAGCATATGAGAATTGATTCAGTTTTTTACATATAATGTCAATTTGATTTCTCCAAGTCAACTTATTGTCTATACTTAATCCTAGAAATTTTGTCACATCTGTTTCGTCAATCTGCTGTCCCTTATAAGATATGTTTAAATTATGTACATTATTTAGTCTTTGTTTAAATGACATGATTTTAGTTTTTTCTAAATTGATTTTCAAATTATTAGTAGTAAGCCAGTTTATTACAGTCTCTAATGTTTTATTTATATCATTTTCGTAAGATTCATGATGTTCAGAAGCAAAAAGTATGGTACTATCATCTGCAAAGAGAATAGTAGGGTAATCTATGGCTTTAGGTAGGTCATTTATGTAAATAATAAATAATAATAAATAAATAAATAAATAAAATAAAAAAAATAAAAAGCCTTTTTATTTCTCACACATTACAAGAAAGAGTATAGAATAAAAAAATAACAATTACATTATTTTTAACCTATTACATCTTATTATTTCTATTTAAATATTTTTCATACAATGATAATTTGATTTACATAAAATACATTACTTAATATCTTATATTTTCTAATAATTAGTAACATTCAATGCAATAATAATTTGATTATTCGTACTGTAAAATTATTCTTAGTTATTTAAATACATTGTCATTGAAAACTTCTTGTTTTGAATAACTAGATTTTTAATATTTGTCAAGTTTCTGTGAGAACCCCTCCTGTGAAGGTAAAGGCCTCCTCCAGTGATGACCATTTCTCTCTATCTTTTGCAGTTTCTATCCAGTCTTTTCCTCCTATTTGGGTGATGTCGTCAGCCCACCTTGTTACAGGTCTGCCTCGCTTTCTAGTCCCTGCAGGTCCCGACCATGAAGTTATCCGTGCTGTCCAGCGATCATCGGTCAATCGAGCTACGTGGCCTGCCCATCGCCATTTCAACTTTTGAGCATAAGATAATGCATCGGTGACATTTGTTTTCTTGCGTATGGTGGTGTGTCGTATTTTATGAATTCTTCTTATTTTCAAAATGCTTCTCTCCATACTTCTTTGGCAAGCTGTTATTTTGTTTCTCAGCCGTTTAGTAAATTTCCAGGTTTGGCAGGCGTATGTTAGAGATGGTAAGAGGCATGAATCCATAACTTTTTTCTTTAGGTGTAATGGTAGTTTGCCTTTCATAACTTCTTTTTGAGCCCAGTACTTTTTCCATACACCAGCTATTCTTCTGTCTATTTCGAGGTCATTACTTTGTTTTTGGAAAGAGATTTGCTTCCCTAAGTAAATGTAGCTTTCGACGTATTCCATAGGCATGTTATTTAGGGTGATTACATTTTGTATACTGTTTGTCATTAGCTTTGATTTACTTAGGTTTATTTCTAAGCCGACCTTTGAGCTTTCTTTTTGCAGGGACTCTATCATGGTACCTAGTTGAGTACTATTTTCTGATAGTAGTACTATATCGTCAGCAAATCTCAAATGGCTGATGCGTTTGTTATTTATGTTTAATCCGACATTTTCCCAGTTTAATTTACTTATAATATATTCCAATATAGCAATAAATATTCGCGGAGATAGTGGATCACCCTGTCTGACTCCACGTTTAATCGGTATAGGCGGTCCTGTTACCTCTAGCTTCACTCTACTGATGATGTTCTGATATAGGTGCTTTAGAATATCTATGTATTTTATGTCTACATTTTGCGACTTTAAAGCTTCCCACATCGAGGAATGGGTAATAGTGTCGAAAGCTTTCTGATAGTCGATGAACACCATATATAGAGGGCGCTGAAACTCTTGATATTTCTCTATGAGAAGTTCTAGCGAGTGGATATGGTCGACTGTGCTGAAACCTCTTCTGAAACCCGCTTGCTCTACAGGTTGATGTTTTTCTAGAGTTTTGCCAATTCTCTGTTCTAAAATAGATGCAAATAATTTGTATAAAGAGGGCAAGAGGCTAATCGGTCGGTAATTATTTATATCTTTCGAATCTCCTTTTTTAAATAGTAAAATTATTTCGGATTCAGACCATTCTTTTGGTGTGTATGAGCTTTCTAGTATCATGTTGAATAAATGCGCAATGGGAGCTACAAGCTGCGGGCAACCTATTTTTATATGTTCATTTGTAATTCCATCCGGCCCCGGGCTTTTTTCTAGTTTGAGCTTTTTTATCGCATTTATTATTTCTAGTTCTTCAATGGGGGGTATATTTTCATCTGAGCTTGGTCGATCCGCTTCAAATTGAATATACGTTGGTTCATGATCAGGTGCACTATATAGATTTTTGTAGAAGGACGTAGCTATGTGTAGTATTTCTTTTCTTGCATTTGATGTTGAACTAGATGTTTGAAGTCCTTCTATCCACGTTTTGTGTATTCTCAACTCTTTATGAGCTTTTTTCAGGCTTCCTGTGGCATGCAAGTGCCTTTCAAATGTCCTTGTGCGATGGTTTGTATAGTCGTGGCGTATGCATTTGTTTACAAATTTGTAGAGGGCGCATAGCTCGCTCTTCATTGTGCGAGTTTTGGGTTTCAATTTTTGCAGCTGGCTTCTTCGTTGAATTAAGCTTCTTGTATGAGCAGATATAATGTCGTTTTTCTCGGTTTGTGCTTTAAGAGTGGATGCTGCCTTGAGGCTTGATTCTATTGCGTTAATTATTTTATTGTGATATCCTTGAACGCTTTCTTTTTCGCGCCAGGTCAGAAGGTCTTTTTCAAGCAGTTTCAGGGATGCTACGTATTTGGATATTTCTTCCTCGTTTTTCAGTGAGCTTTTAGAATTAGTTGTGTAGTTTGTTCGGCTATTCTTGACGCTTTGGAGGCTGAAGGTTGCACGTACTAGCCTATGGTCTGAAGGGAAGTTCGCGTTGATAGTTTGTACATTATTAACTCTACTTTGAAGATTTGACAAAATGTAGTCCAGTTCGTTTTTAGTGGCGCCATCTGGTGATCGCCAAGTCCATCTCTGGTTTAGTCTCTTCTTGAAGAATGTGTTCAAGATATAGAGTTTATTTTCGTATGCAAACTCGATCAGTCGTTCGCCTCTGCTGTTTCTTTCGCCATATCCGTAGCATTTCATTGTGGGACTTTCCTCTGGTTTCGGTTGGCCGATCTTGGCGTTGAAGTCGCCCATGACTATTATATTTTTTCCCGACAGGTTGAGAGCCTTGTCTATCGTGTCGTAAAAAAGTTGCATTTCGGAGTCATTTGCGGCTTCGGTGGGTGCATAGACTTGTATTATGCTTAGTTCAAGGTTATTAAATTTTAATTTCAGCAAAGCCACTCGTTCTGAAAGGCCAACAAAGCTCTCTATGTTTTTCTTCAGGTGCTTTTTCACCAAAAATCCTACCCCATAGAGCCCCGGAGTCTCGCCGATGTAGTAAAAGATGATGTTGTCGTACTCAATTATTGCATTTCCGAATCTTCTTGTCTCTGAGAGACCCAATACTTCAAACTTTATGTTTTTTAAAGCGTCCTGTAGCTCTATAAATCGAGCATGTGATGATAGAGTTCTCACGTTGAACGTAGCTATGTGCAAAAGGTTTTCGTTTTTTAAATCTGATAAGGTACTTTGTGTTGTAGGTGTATAGTTCTGGATAGATGTATTTTGTTGAGTATTAACTGGAGGGTTTCGGTCTTGATCTCCCGCGGTGACCGGCCGTAGTGGGAGATTATTTATTCGTTTCTGATTGTTCGTATCGGTATTCTTGCTTGTGGAGGGGGTCTTCTGGCGTCATGCGTCACGATCGCTGTTTCTTGTCATATAAGATGTTATATTATTTTGATGTGGTTTGTGCTTCTTGTTTGTACTATGTTGGCTATTTTGGTTTCCAGAGGTCGCCACTTTCGGACCGTTTTGTGATATTTGGGGGGGAGACAATGATAAATGTCGCTTGTTAGAGTTTCCATCCTTGTTGTTTTTCTTTACAACTAATTTATCATATTTTATAAATGCTGTATTTCCATTTTCAATCTCTTTTTGTTGTTGCTGTTTGAGACTTTCTCTTATCTTCAGAATATTTACTGGGAATTCTTCTTTTATGTACATATTTGTGTTTGTTAGATTATTCTTATTTTGCAGAACTTTAATTTTCTTCCCCAGTGTAGTAAAGGCGACTGAAATTGGCCTGGGGCGGCCTCCTTTTCTGCCCATCCTTCTTAGTGACTGTATCTCGAACTCTTGGATTTCCACTTTTAATTGGCTTCTAATGATGCGGATAATATTTTCCTGGAGCTCGAAGTACGATTTTTCGGTATCGTCGACTCCAAAAATAACCACATTTCTTTGGACGCTGTTCTTCTCCAGAATATAGAGTCTTTTTTCCTGGTCTTCGACTTTTGATCTTATATCTCCCAAGTCCTGGCTAAATTGCTCCAATCTTTTGTCGATATGAGTATTTATATTTGTGGTTATTTTTTCTTCAACTTGGGAGAATCGCGAGTCAATTGAGTCGAATCTTTTGTCGAGGTCAGCTCTCATGTCTAATAGCATTTTTTGTAAGGCATCCATGTTGTGTATCGTTTTTGGTTACAGTGCCCTCTAGCGGTGAATGACTTGTACTAACAAGTTTAACTTTTAGGTTGAAGACGTTGGGAGGTCGATAGTATGTAATCTCGGTTGTTTAAATGCTACGTAGTTCGCGTGAACCAAGATAGATGGCGTTGTTCTCAAATTTGGTGGTCGGTAGATGATAAAACAATGTTTGTGATTATAATTGTCACATAATAACCTAATTATTTTTAAAAAAGTCTCACAAATATCACTGGATTTCTTATTTTTATGCACTTTGCCACGTTTTAGTCTAGTTCATAGTACGATACAGACACTTTTTGCACTTAAGTACACAAAAAAGTGGTCAACGGTTCTTTTATTTTTAATCACTGTTTTGCGGTTTTTGCGCACAAATTATCGTGTTTTAGGTAAAAACCACACAATATATTGGAAAACACTTTGTCCTTATCATTTTTCCGTGTATCGATGAACTTTTAAGCACTTCTTTATATTTTTAAAGTCTGTTTTTATACGGACGCAATGTTAACCGTGGCACACTCAAATAATAATAATAATAATATAATAATAAATAATAAAGGACCCAAAACACTTCCTTGGGGCACACCATAATGAATTTGTCGAATTTTTGATGAATAAGTAACTTCTTGTTTTGTCTTAACACATATTCTACTTACTTGCGTCAATTGCTTACGGTTACTCAGGTACGATTTAACTAATCTATGAATATTACCTCTAACACCATAATTATATAATTTATCTAAAAGTATGCGATGGTCAACAAAATCAAAAGCTTTAGACATGTCCATGTATAGTGCTGATATTGGATTTTTTCTGTCGACATTTGTTAAAACTATATTAATTAAATCAAAGATAGCCATGTTGATGGATTTGCCTTTGCGAAATCCCATCTGCTCTTTAGCGAAAAGGTTATTATTTTCAAAGTAGCCATAAATACGATTATGGATAACTTTTTCAATGACTTTTGAAAAAATAGGCAGCAAGGCCACAGGCCTGTAGCTAGCCATATCTATCCTATCACCTTTTTTGAAAAGCGGCTTAACAATGCCTATTTTTAGCTTCTCAGGAAATTCGCCCTTTTCAATACTTAAATTTGTGATATGGCTAATCAATGGTGAAACAATGTGAGATACAGATTTAACAACTTTAGTACTAATGTTATCGTAACCAGTACTGTGACTATTTTTTAAAGAACTAATTATTTTTTGAATTTCATTCGGATTTGTTGGATTCATAAACATAGAGTTTGGTAAATTATATGGTAGTGTATTCCTAATATTATGTCCGATTTGATTACTTGTCTTATGCGTTAGGTCAATAAAATATTGATTAAATTCTTGTGCGATTTTTTGAGGGGATGTAACACATTTACCATTAGACAATATTTGTGGGATATAGTCAGTTTTTTGTTTAGACTTGTGCTGATTAATTACATTCCACGATGCCTTTGATTTGTTTCTCGAATTTCTTATATAGTGGTCGTTCTGTGCTTTTTGAGTAAGTTTTATAATAGTTTTTAATCGTTTAGAGTACTTCATAAAATTAAGTTTATTGTCAAGTTTATTATCTGTCGAAAATCTATATTTCCAAAGTAAAGCACGTTTTCGCTTGCAGCATAATTTTATGCCTTTAGAAATCCATTTTGGCTTGGACGTAGGCAAAATTTTTAACTTTTTCATCGGAAAGCACAAATTATATAGAAGTTCAAAATGATCTGCAAAACTGTTATAGGCTTCATTTACATTATTCGCCATGTATACTCCATTAAAGCTTAGTTCTTGGAGACGATCTCTAAATTTAACAATATTAACTTGACATATATCCCTCTGCTTTTTATACCAGTGTGTAAGAATACACGTGTTTTTGACTGGACATTTCAGCAGTTGAGCTGAGTGGTCTGAAAGGGCAAAGTCTATCACCTGAGCTGTACTGCCTCGCAGGTTGTGAACAATATTGTCGATACAGGTGTTGCTAGATATCCTAGTTGGCTCAGATATTGCTAATCTCAAATTGTAACTTGATATTAGGTTTTTGAATTGAGTTGATTGCGGCGTTCGTTTGAGCATGTCAATATTAAAATCTCCGCAAATTACAATTTTTTTCCTTTTATAACATATTTGGTTCAGTATACTATTTAACTTGTCAAAAAATATCTGAATAGAGTGACTATTGTTTTTAGGTACTCTGTATATACTGATAATAATAATTTTGTGTTCAATTAATTCCAACCCGGCACATTCTATTACATTTGGAATGGAAATATGATTAAATTCATCCAGCTTCAAGTATTTGTGATAATTTCTAACCAAAATACAGGATCCTCCATTTCTATTATTTCTTAAGTAAAATGATGCTAACTTAAAATTAGGAATGACCAAATGAGATTCATCACCTGGCTGCATGTTGTGCTCTGTGACACAAATAACATCAATCTTTATCCCTGTATCCATTAACTCCTGTAAGTGTACACTCAGTAAATCGGATTTATTGATTAAGCCGTTGATGTTTTGGTGTAGTACATGAATATAGTTATATGTAATTAAATCATTTTCGATTTTATTTAACGATCGACCAATTGATTTTTGTGTCGAGTTGTGTATAAAAAATTTAACCCATTGTAAAATGCCTTATTTACATTGATTAGAACATTATTCAAGCTGTGAGCTAGTTTGAATTTGCCTTTATGATTCAGTTGGTGGCCTTTTAAAGAGTAGTCACCTATACCCAAGTATACACTGTTACGTGATTGAAGCCAAACATGAGAAAACATATCGAATTTTTTGTGTAACATTGAGTTGAATCTACTTACAAAATAGTTGTAGTTCTCGGCATATTTATTCAAACTATGCGGAATGTCGCAAATAATTACATTTGTATTAGAACAAAGTTTTACAGTCTCTTCTAAGTCATTCATAACTTTATTTAATGGTGTGATATTGTAGTCGCTCCCGCCACACATGATGACCAGACAGTCACACTTTTCAAAATCAGCAATTTTCTTTTGTACATTTTGTAGGATCCTCTGGGTGGTTCCGTATTGGATGATATCGGCTGTAAATTCATAGTCATTCTTCCTAATTTTAGATAGAGGCAGCAAGAGGTCAGCTCCGTGAAGGTCAGACAAAAGTAATAGCTTTGGTTTCTTTGTGGTCGGTTCGTTCATAGCTTTTATTGGCGTCGATTGAGTTATTTGAGTTTTCTGAAGTACGGCGGGTTTTCTAGTCGAGTCTAAACTGCTCTTCTCAGAGTATGTATTACTAATATGTTCCTCGAGCCGTCTCACAGTATTTTGTAGTACCTTAGTGGAGTGCTGAATCCGAGACAGGGTCACCTCTCTGCTCGCAAGCATATTAGACTTATGTTGTGAGGCAATGTTTGATGTGAGTGCCTTGCTTAAATTTATTTGGAGATTTTTTATCCTATTATTTAATTTTATAATTTCATTCTCTAACTTTTTTATTTTATTTTCATAAAACTGTATATTATCCTCAGTAGGGATATTTTGTATTATTTGGCTGTCTGCAGCTGACGAGGTATTCTTAGAACTATCCTTATTTAGCAGTTGGTTATATACATTTATTTTTTTATGTAACTTATCTATTTGTTGTTGTTGCATGCTATTTTCACAGTTCAGCCTAGCAACTTCTGCATGAGCGCAAGATAACTCCGTACTCAATTCTTCTATTTGATCCTTCATTTTCGTAATTAATGAGTTATCAATGGTCGACATATTCGGTAGGCTACAGGGACTATTAAACGTATCATCTATCAATGTTGAGTTTATCAAATCGTCATCGTCTGCCGTTTTTGATAAATTTCCGAATGAGGGAAATTTCTTTGGTAACATTTTGCGTCTTCGATGAGTCACGTTATCTTGAGGTGTCTGCTCCTTATCAGTATAAATTGATGGTTTCGATTGCACAATATTTTTTTCCGGCGAAGTATTTTGCTCCATCATTTTCGAAGTGGTGCCCGAGGATGTTCGCTGAGGTGCAGCTGAAATAGAAGATGTCTGCGGGGTGCTGGAGTTGCTTTTAGATCGTACGCAATCTGAACATTTCCAATTCTTTATTCTGGCATTAGTCATTGAAGTAAAATCTCTCTTCGTCAGAGTTGTGCATGCTAATTCAAACTTCGAGCGTAAAGTGTCCGATTGTTAAGGGAGTTGGTGCGACATGGACATTTGATTCGTCTTGTCCATGTTCATCCTTAGACCGACTCGCTCGGAGGCTTTACTGAGATCATTGAGCATTATACTTAAATCCTCCATGGTCTAAGCCAAGACTACTATATCGTCAGCAAACCGAAGGTGAGTGAGGTAGTCGCCGTTTATGTTGATGTAAAAAGTAAAAGTAAAAGTAGTTTATTCTGCAAATTAGGCATATTACATGCACCTATGAACGTCAATAAACTACCACCGGTTCGGAAAAATATACCTCTGCCACGAGAAGAACCGGCGTAAGAAACTCGGCGAGGTGTCATTTTTTCAAAACAATATACATTATATAGTTAAATATAAAATTACATTACTAAAAAATAACTTAAATAACAATGCTACAGTAGAAAATATATTTTCGCGATAGATTACCCGTGCAGGACGCTATCACTGCCACACATCCCTATCCATAATGTAATCGTTTATCTTATAATATGCTCTTGAAATAAGTGTTTGTTATACTACAGATTTGAATTTAGAATTGCTAAGTTCAGTACTGTGTTTAGGAATTTTATTGTAGAATTTGATACAATTTCCCAAGAACGACTTTTTCGCCTTTACTAGTCTATAGAAGGTTATTTTGAGTTTCCCAGTATTTCTCGTGGCTATTGGTTTATCAGCGTTCGTTGGAAAATTGCCCAAATTCTTCCTAACATACATTATTATTTCAAATATGTATAGGGACGGCAGGGTTAGAATATCTATTTCTTTGAAAAATTCTCTTAATGAATCACGCGACCCCAAGTTATAAATTGCTCGGATAGCCCTTTTTTGCAAAATAAAAACCGTTTCAATATCTGCAGCTGATCCCCATAAGATAAGACCATAAGTAATTATACTATTAAAATAAGCAAAGTAAACTAACCGTGCCGTTACCACATTGGTAAGCTGCCTTATTCTCCTGACTGCAAATTCAGCAGAGCTCAACCTACTTCCTATCGCTGTTATATGGGAACCCCACTGCAATTTTGAGTCCAATGTAATACCTAAGAATACAGTAGAAGTAACAAATTCTAATGTTTGACCATTAAGATTAATATTTGTATCTAATCCTCCAGTGCAGCGGAGAACAGTTTAGGAGAAATAACATCTCCTTGCCTGACTCCCCGCTGCAACGGAATAGGCTTTGAGTTCTGGTCCTGGAGTCGGACTGACATAGTGGCGTTCTTGTACAAACTTTTCAGCACTTCGATATACCGGTAGTCCACTTGGCACCGTTGGAGAGATTGTAGTACAGCCCACGTTTCAATCGAATCGAAGGCTTTCTCGTAGTCCACGAACGCTAAACAGAGGGGCAGGTTATACTCCTCAGTCTTCTGTATAACCTGACGGAGCGTATGGATGTGGTCTACGGTGCTAAAGCCTCTTCGGAAACCGGCTTGTTCGGGAGGCTGGAAGTCATCTAGCCCGCGTGCGAGACGGTTCGTAATGACTCTTGAAAACAGCTTATAGACATGGCTCAGAAGTGAGATGGGTCGGTAGTTCTTCAGTAAGGAGTTGTCACCCTTTTTGAAGAACAGCACCACCACACCTCTGTTCCATGCCTTTGGAGTTTTCCCTTCCAGTAAGACGGAGTCAAACAACTTCTGAAGGGCCCTAAGGACCGGTTTTCCACCTGCCTTCAGGAGTTCAGCTGTAATTCCGTCTTCACCGGGTGCCCTGTTGATCCTCAGCTGCTTAAGAGCCATTCTAATCTCGTACAGGCTGATGTCCGGGATATCTTCGGTATAGTGCCGGGATAATCTAGCTCTAGGGTCTTCCGCCAGACCAACTTCGGGTCTGCTAGTTGACGTGTATAGCTGTCCATAAAAGCACTCTATCTCACTCAGAAGCTCAGGTTTGGACGAAACGATTCTACCATCTTCAGTTTTTAATCTGGCGAGCTGGCTCTGCCCAATATACAGATCTCTTGAGAAAACTTTAGAGCCCTTATTCTGCTCGATGGCCTCTTCAATACGATTTGTATTGAATTGGCGCAGATCGCGGGTAAGGGACTTAGAGATCTGTTTATTGGACTTAGAGATCTGTATAATTTCGCATCGGCTGAAGACTGCAAAGTCATCTCATTCCTTTCCTCGATAAGCCTCTGAGTGGAGATAGAGAGCCTTTTGGCTCTTTGAGTTCGTTGGGCCTTAAAGAACTTAGACCCAATGCTATGGACAGCTTCCACAAACCCGTCGTTGAATTCGTCCACATCGCCGCCTAGACAATCGAAACGGTTTTGGAGTTCCAGCTGAAAGCTCTCGGGGTTTTGGATTTGGACTGCGTGGACTTCATCAGTCGAGAGCGCTCTAGCTTGACGCATATATTCAATGTGCCTCTTACCAGACGATGATCACTTCCGGTTTTAACTGTATTGATCACAGAGACATCATTGAATATATGCCTCTTCGTTGACATGATGAACTCAATCTCGTTTTTTGTTGCACCGTCGGGACTCATCCAGGTCCACTTCCTGTGCTCGCGTTTCTTGAAGAAGGAGTTCATCATGTAGAGTCCCTCCTTCTCCAAGAAACCAGCCAGTAGTTGGCCCCGGTGGTTCCGACTTCCAACTCCAAATTGCACCACTCTCGGCTCTTCGCCGTCTTTCTTGCCCAGTTTCGCGTTGTAATCCCCCATAACAACGGTGAAGTAGGTTTTGGAACTATGCATGACCTTTGATATATCCTCATACATAGCCTCCACCTCGTCGTCGGACTGTGCCGAGGTCGGCGCGTACACCTGTATGACCGTCAACGAGTACCTCTCGGATACTCTGAGTATAAGGTATGTCCTAAACAACCACCCTGGCCGACACACTCTCGATCTTCACCACGTTGTTTTGTGGACGATAAACCCGACACCTCCCTGGGACTGTTGGTCGCCCTCCCGGAAATAGAGCAAGTTGCCGGACTTCAGGGTTATCGTGTCCTCCCCCTCTCTTCGGACTTCAGATAACCCTACGATATCCCAACGCAACTTGCTCAATCCTTCCTCCAGTTCCGCTATCCTTTCGTCGGTCCGCAGTGTTCGTGAGTTGTATGTTGCCATGGCCAGAAGTCGTCGGTGGTGGTAGCCGGATCTTAACCGGAGATTCTTCGCACCCCTGACCCCGCTAGTACCCTGGCCGCTACCAGAACCAGGATACCGGGGGTCGCCGGAACCTCGGGGCCGTGGCCTGTTTGTGTATGTCATGAGGGGTAATTGCCATAATCGCCACGCTTGGCATGCGGGTAGGCGATCGCAGTATCTCCACCGCACTCCAGGGATGCTGCTGCCCATCCTCCGGTGGTCTTGGTCGTAGTTTTAGGACATACCCGGGTACAAATTGTTACCTTTATTTAATTGTTCAATGGGTCTGTGGCTAATATCAACTATAGACCATTTTCTCCGATTGACCCATCATAATCAAAAAAGCAAAATCAACATCATCTTTATACCAACAGAGGATGCATCGTCATGTCTCGTTTAGTTATAAAAATAAAATGTGAAAATGAAAGTGATATTTTTGTCCACCCCCTGTACACGTCAATATGGGAGAGTGCTTGTGCCATTTCGATAGAGGGAGCTCTGTGATGTTGCATTTGCTTTTAATTGTAGGATTGCATGTAATGGGGTGGAAAAATTCAGTTGTTGATTATGAAGATATATTGTTGCTGTTCTGATCAAAACCCGTAGATTTTATGGAATCTTTGTATGACGAACGGTCATAGTTAAAAGATGATAGTGTTTACATGTGTTTTCCCACGCCGAAAACATTACCCTTGAAATATTACCTTTTTAACCAGTTTAAAAAAAGGATGAGGTTCTCAATTCGTCGGAATATTTTTTTTTATATACGAGTATGTTCACCGATTACTCTGAGACTAGTGGACAGATTTACAAAAATTCTGTTTTTGTTTGATAAGGTATGTTTTCTAATTATGATGACCTTACCAATATATATGACCTAACTAAACATGAAACATGAAGGACAGTCGCTATAATAGCTCGTATATTCAGACGTCATTAACAAACAGCAAAAACTTTCCCAGCCATTAACAATAACCAAAAGCATATGTACATGAAAACTTCCAAGTGCTATACTTCAAATACGCGCCATTGTTGTGAACCGTTTACAAAAAACGCCATATGTTAGTCTATAGTGGCCACCACTTACGACTTTTTGGTGAGTGGCTGGTTGCGGTGGATTTGCCGGATAACAATGGCCGGCCGATACCCGGCTTTGTTTTCACTTATCCGGAATACCCGGTGCTCGTTACTCAAATAGCAGCGCGTAGTACTGCGGCAGTATAGGCTTGGACAGTACGGAATACGGATCTACGAGTAATGGGATTCAGTTTATTTGTTTCGTTGTTTTCGCTGACAAATAGAATAATGTAATATTTACATATTTCATGTGCATGATTTCAATTTGGTTTGATTTATTATTATAATAGTTTTTATCTTTAAGTTTCGGTGGTTTGGGCATGTTGAGAAGATGCGTGAAAGCAGACTGAGTAAGACGATTTACGATCAAAAGATGGATAGAGGGTATCTTAATCATATTTTTACGGTACTGAAAAAAGGCCAAGTCAGAACTACCCGCAACCGACGCGCATATATGAGGAGAAGTATGGATGTGTTTGAAGCGAAAGAAGTATGTAAGGACCGTAGTTTTTGGCATTCTCTGGTCTCTGCCTACCCCAATATCCGGTCCGAACAATATCGGGTCCGAACATAGTATTTCAGAAAAAAATGCCAGTGACAGACGGAGAGACACCAAGCGATTGCATAAATGTTACGTTGGACCAAGTATTACGGAACATTAAAAATCTATAGAAACAGGTTAAATGGATCGAAAGTATCAAAACTTGAAATATGGCTTTTTCAAAACATACATCAGTTTTACATGGATTGCCATGAATGCCACAGCCACTTTTCTATCAGTGTTAGTTGACAAAAGGGAACATTTTTTTTATACCACGTTGGTGGCAAACTAGCTCACCTGATAGGAAGTGGTCACCGTCGCTTATGGACGCTTGCAACACCAGAGGCGTCACTTGCGCGTTAGCGACCTGAAGACCTTTTTGTCCCCAAATTATACAAAATTTGAAGTGTCCCAACTTTATGTATCTATCATTCTCATTTTGAAAGACAGAGTGATAAAAGTGTACAGTCAGCATGACATAGTTAGTAGTGGCCAAATAAATCGTAACACATCCTGTTTCCTGCTAACGCTCACAGGGCTGGACGTCAAACGAAATGAGCTGAAAGCCCGACCACCAGCGGCAATCAGCTACATTTACAGAAATAGTGTGCTCACGTGCCTGCTATGTATCGGGCCTTCGTTAATAAGATCGGCTACGTAAGCCACATAAGAGCACACGAACGCAACCAACAGCGGAGTTGAAGCAGTCGCCGCAGTCGGTAAACGGTTAGGAGAAGTATAAGGATGTTACGACAGAAGTTTTCGGCTATAAATAACAAATATGATGCTCAACTACATGTATAACATGCTGGAAACATGTTCCATATTGAAAATCAAATCGCCCCATCTTATTTAACATCTCTGCCATTCTAAACATGTCAAGCCAATGTCAGGCTCGTCCTACGGGATAGAAATTAAATTCCGAATCCAAGACTATAATGTATAATTTAATACCCTGGCCATACACTCGTCAAGTGGTATGGGAAGTACTCGCTACTTAAAAACAAGACCTTAAAAAGAAGAAAGGAGGCAGAGACGTAGTGTGGCCACGTTACTCGTCATGCCACACATCATGATCCTCGTCATGCCCGCCGCTCCCTGTTTTGTCGGTTTATGGCGCGAGGCCTAGTGCAGAGCGTGGCAATTAATTGCGCGAGTAGAGAAGTGTGTGGTCAGAGACGGCAGCGTGAGGAGCATAGTGTGGTAGAGGTATAAAAGGAACGGAACCGCGCTGAACGTAGTGTTTGAAGAAAGTAGGGTCGTGGGTAGGGTATTTGGTAGGCTAGGCGAGTGCGGCTGACAATCCCCTGGTGGCTCCCGTCTGGCGAGGGTGGCTGGCTAAGAAGGTGGCAGGCCTCGGAAGGTTGGTTCGATGGGGTCAGGCTCGGGTGTTGCGCTGCGGTGGTGAGCTGAGGCTTCTCACAGTTTCCGTCCGTTGTTGTATAATAATGGATGGAAGTCCATTTAGATTCTACCACCAGTCATATAATGATTTATCTATGGTATAGACTTGCATTTGTATAAAAAGTTTATTGTTTTAATACTGCTGTCAGTCATTTATTTGACAGATTATAATGCTGGAGTAGTAAAAAACTTATTAATTCGTGTCGATGAAAAAATCTATAAAGTAAACGTCAATTAAATAAATCCGAAATAATTATTGCTGTGCATTCCAAAACAGCCTGTGATCGACACCTACACCGTTCGGCACTCGCGGGGAAAGAATATAAATGGAAATATACCGAAATAATTATTGGGAATAAACTTAGGGGCGTCCATGCATGGCTGAGGTATAATAAATAAATAAATAAAAAGGTCTGTTGATTATTCAGCTGTGATTTTAATCAATCAATCAATTTATTTATTTCTAAGAACATGGTACAGTTTTGGTTAGTAGTAAATGTCAATAAGTGTCAGCATATTCTGCCAGTATCAGCGTAGAAATATTTGAAATGCCTACCTATACGTAACATGATTATGATGATTATAATTGTTATTCATGATTATTGTAAAATAAATGATCATGATTGTTGTGTATTTATGTATATGTTATAGTTTGTAAGTTTTGTATGTATCGATGTCAACAATTGTTGGTAGACCTTAAATAAATAAATAAACTATTACATACTTTTATACAATGACTAACGACCTGCCTGAAGGTAAGCAGACACCGTAGCCAGTATACGGCATAAGTATCACAAGCGCGTTGCCGACCCTTTATTGATTTGCGTATTCGTTGTGTTGAGCAAGGGACTTACGCCGGTCCCTCACTCTCGACACAGCGCATCCTCGGGAGCTCTGGTGACCTTAATCACCACCAGGTACACAACACCACATACCTACCTGAAGAACATTATGACGTAACGTTAAAAGTAGGGAATGTTTTCTTGACGTTTTGATAACTAATGTATTGTTTGTTGTGGACCCGGGTATGTCCTAAAACTACGACCAAGACCACCGGGGGATGGGCAGCAGCATCCCTGGAGTGCGGTGGAGACACTGCGATCGCCAACCCGCATGCCAAGCGTGGCGATTATGGCATTTACCCCCCAAGCTCGGGGGAGGCCTATGTCCAGCAGTGGATGTTCTCCGGCTGATATGGTGGTGGTGGTGGTGTATTGTTTAGAAGGTTGCAGTTACGGTACGGTTTCAGAGGGATTTGCTCCCTCGAACCCTCCGGTTAAGGAATGAGCTGATATCGAGACTTTCCTGAGGGACTTAATACATATAAGTTTTTCAATGAAGGAGTGTATAGTTTTTTAAAGGGTTGGTAACGAGCATGTGACACCCGTGGAGTTTCAAGCGTCCATAGGCTGCGGTGACTGCGTACTATCAGGCGGCCCGAACGCCTGTTTGCCACATCGGTACATGCACATAGTATTAAGAAAACCTACACGTATCATGAATACGTGGCATTCTCAGTGGCTGAACCTATTTAATAAAACATCTCTAAGAACCATCGTTGGAAGACTTGCTTTCAAATAAAAAAACGGCATTTTAATCGGTTTACTTGTTTAAGAGCTACGATGCCACAGACAGACACATACATACACAGATACGCAGACACTCAGTACACACGTTAAACTTATAACACCCCTTTTTTGCGTTTCGCGGCGGGGGTTAAAACTTACATGTCGTGTAGGTCATTCAGCTTTATCATGTTACCTTTTAAAAATAGAACCTAAAAATACAATAATAAAGTTTTCCAGCATCACAACATGACGATAAATACGTTTAAACGTCCGGAACAGAATCAAAAGTCAGCCTCTCCATGTTTTTATTTTTAATTAAAAAAAGAGATGAAATCGCTTTTAGCTAATTTAATTTTCAAAACCATTACCGGTAACTTTTTTTTCGGCCGGAAAAAGGTAACGCAACGAAAGTTGGGCTGTTTAGAATTCAAACAACGGATGTAAGAGGAAACAAAATGGTCGTCCATGAGGGGAGATTCTGACACTAGTAGACATTCAATGTTTGTTTTGATGGTGCGAATTCAATTTATAAGATTTTCGCGTAATTTAAGCACATGGGATGTCTCCATAAGTACAATTATAACAAAATGTATCCAAATCAAATTGAAAATGTATAGTAAAAGAAACGCATAAATAAATTTTTCATTAATGTGTCACAAAATAGCCCAAAAATAATAATGGTTGCATAAGTATAATAAGTAAGCAAGATAAAAATATAATATCTTCTGTGGGAAAAAATACTTCACTGCTATGGACGCCATTGCAGTGATGATCCTCCAAAACTATGAAATTGTTTTAGTTATTATGTTACTTTGTATTTAATTTGAGTTTTATATTATTAATTTGCAATTTATATAACTAACCATGGTGCGGCTTAAATGCCAACTATGTCGTTATCTGGAATCTTCCCGATTTGTATAGGCAATATTCCCATCATGGGAATATTAGTGCCAACACTGAGACACACCTAGTTAGAAGTAAAAAAAACTCGTCATGTAGCACTACTCTCTGCCCTCACTGAGCTACGAGTTGAGTTATACAACAGTTAATGAAGGATTCAATCAGCAGCAGCTTTTTACATAACAAAATGGTGGTAGATAAAGATGCCTCTAAAATATTGTAATAAAAGCTTCTCTAAAAATAGGTCAAAAAAACCTTTGCACTCGCCTTTTGATGAAATACACCTAATGATGGAAATAAAAAGTATCAAAGAAAAATAATACTCGGTCATCAGCAGAGTAGAGCAGGATTACCAGTACGAGTATGTCTGAATTACCGATCCACAGTGAAGGTATACATCGCTACCGCATCAGCAGAGTAGAGCAGGATTACCAGTAGGAGTATGTCTGAATTACCGATCCATAGTGAAGGTATACATCGCTACCGCATCAGCAGAGTAGAGCAGGATTACCAGTACGAGTATGTCTGAATTACCGATCCACAGTGAAGGTATACATCGCTACCGCATCAGCAGAGTAGAGCAGGATTACCAGTAGGAGTATGTCTGAATTACCGATCCATAGTGAAGGTATACATCGCTACCGCATCAGCAGAGTAGAGCAGGATTACCAGTACGAGTATGTCTGAATTACCGATCCACAGTGAAGGTATACATCGCGCATTCAATGTTTGTTTTGATGGTGCGAATTCAATTTATAAGATTTTCGCGTAATTTAAGCACATGGGATGTCTCCATAAGTACAATTATAACAAAATGTATCCAAATCAAATTGAAAATGTATAGTAAAAGAAACGCATAAATAAATTTTTCATTAATGTGTCACAAAATAGCCCAAAAATAATAATGGTTGCATAAGTATAATAAGTAAGCAAGATAAAAATATAATATCTTCTGTGGGAAAAAATACTTCACTGCTATGGACGCCATTGCAGTGATGATCCTCCAAAACTATGAAATTGTTTTAGTTATTATGTTACTTTGTATTTAATTTGAGTTTTATATTATTAATTTGCAATTTATATAACTAACCATGGTGCGGCTTAAATGCCAACTATGTCGTTATCTGGAATCTTCCCGATTTGTATAGGCAATATTCCCATCATGGGAATATTAGTGCCAACACTGAGACACACCTAGTTAGAAGTAAAAAAAACTCGTCATGTAGCACTACTCTCTGCCCTCACTGAGCTACGAGTTGAGTTATACAACAGTTAATGAAGGATTCAATCAGCAGCAGCTTTTTACATAACAAAATGGTGGTAGATAAAGATGCCTCTAAAATATTGTAATAAAAGCTTCTCTAAAAATAGGTCAAAAAAACCTTTGCACTCGCCTTTTGATGAAATACACCTAATGATGGAAATAAAAAGTATCAAAGAAAAATAATACTCGGTCATCAGCAGAGTAGAGCAGGATTACCAGTACGAGTATGTCTGAATTACCGATCCACAGTGAAGGTATACATCGCTACCGCATCAGCAGAGTAGAGCAGGATTACCAGTAGGAGTATGTCTGAATTACCGATCCATAGTGAAGGTATACATCGCTACCGCATCAGCAGAGTAGAGCAGGATTACCAGTACGAGTATGTCTGAATTACCGATCCACAGTGAAGGTATACATCGCTACCGCATCAGCAGAGTAGAGCAGGATTACCAGTAGGAGTATGTCTGAATTACCGATCCATAGTGAAGGTATACATCGCTACCGCATCAGCAGAGTAGAGCAGGATTACCAGTACGAGTATGTCTGAATTACCGATCCACAGTGAAGGTATACATCGCGCATTCAATGTTTGTTTTGATGGTGCGAATTCAATTTATAAGATTTTCGCGTAATTTAAGCACATGGGATGTCTCCATAAGTACAATTATAACAAAATGTATCCAAATCAAATTGAAAATGTATAGTAAAAGAAACGCATAAATAAATTTTTCATTAATGTGTCACAAAATAGCCCAAAAATAATAATGGTTGCATAAGTATAATAAGTAAGCAAGATAAAAATATAATATCTTCTGTGGGAAAAAATACTTCACTGCTATGGACGCCATTGCAGTGATGATCCTCCAAAACTATGAAATTGTTTTAGTTATTATGTTACTTTGTATTTAATTTGAGTTTTATATTATTAATTTGCAATTTATATAACTAACCATGGTGCGGCTTAAATGCCAACTATGTCGTTATCTGGAATCTTCCCGATTTGTATAGGCAATATTCCCATCATGGGAATATTAGTGCCAACACTGAGACACACCTAGTTAGAAGTAAAAAAAACTCGTCATGTAGCACTACTCTCTGCCCTCACTGAGCTACGAGTTGAGTTATACAACAGTTAATGAAGGATTCAATCAGCAGCAGCTTTTTACATAACAAAATGGTGGTAGATAAAGATGCCTCTAAAATATTGTAATAAAAGCTTCTCTAAAAATAGGTCAAAAAAACCTTTGCACTCGCCTTTTGATGAAATACACCTAATGATGGAAATAAAAAGTATCAAAGAAAAATAATACTCGGTCATCAGCAGAGTAGAGCAGGATTACCAGTACGAGTATGTCTGAATTACCGATCCACAGTGAAGGTATACATCGCTACCGCATCAGCAGAGTAGAGCAGGATTACCAGTAGGAGTATGTCTGAATTACCGATCCATAGTGAAGGTATACATCGCTACCGCATCAGCAGAGTAGAGCAGGATTACCAGTACGAGTATGTCTGAATTACCGATCCACAGTGAAGGTATACATCGCTACCGCATCAGCAGAGTAGAGCAGGATTACCAGTAGGAGTATGTCTGAATTACCGATCCATAGTGAAGGTATACATCGCTACCGCATCAGCAGAGTAGAGCAGGATTACCAGTACGAGTATGTCTGAATTACCGATCCACAGTGAAGGTATACATCGCTACCTCATCAGCAGAGTAGAGCAGGATTACCAGTACGAGTATGTCTGAATTACCGATCCACAGTGAAGGTATACATCGCTACCGCATCAGCAGAGTAGAGCAGGATTACCAGTAGGAGTATGTCTGAATTACCGATCCATAGTGAAGGTATACATCGCTACCGCATCAGCAGAGTAGAGCAGGATTACCAGTAGGAGTATGTCTGAATTACCGATCCACAGTGAAGGTATACATCGCTACCGCATCAGCAGAGTAGAGCAGGATTACCAGTAGGAGTATGTCTGAATTACCGATCCACAGTGAAGGTATACATCGCTACCGCATCAGCAGAGTAGAGCAGGATTACCAGTACGAGTATGTCTGAATTACCGATCCATAGTGAAGGTATACATCGCTACCGCATCAGCAGAGTAGAGCAGGATTACCAGTAGGAGTATGTCTGAATTACCGATCCATAGTGAAGGTATACATCGCTACCGCATCAGCAGAGTAGAGCAGGATTACCAGTACGAGTATGTCTGAATTACCGATCCACAGTGAAGGTATACATCGCTACCGCATCAGCAGAGTAGAGCAGGATTACCAGTAGGAGTATGTCTGAATTACCGATCTATAGTGAAGGTATACATCGCTACCGCATCAGCAGAGTAGAGCAGGATTACCAGTACGAGTATGTCTGAATTACCGATCTATAGTGAAGGTATACATCGCTACCGCATCAGCAGAGTAGACCAGGATTACCAGTAGGAGTATGTCTGAATTACCGATCTATAGTGAAGGTATACATCGCTACCGCATCAGCAGAGTAGAGCAGGATTACCAGTACGAGTATGTCTGAATTACCGATCCATAGTGAAGGTATACATCGCTACCGCTGCGCTAGATATGTTGCCGAATTTTACCCTTATACTTTTTTGTTTTTGATTAAATGTAGTTACCGCTAGTATAGTACAGTCAATATTGTTCCACTGCATCTAGCTTCTAAAATTAGATTATGCACCGCCTTCTTTTCAACCGTATAGGTGAATTCAGATAGTCCTACGTGGCGGAATGTCAATCTATACTAATATAAGATAGAAGCAGAAAGTCATCATACATATCTCACTGTATCTGCTTGCTTGCAGTTCAGTCTATCTGCACCTTACTGATGCGTTGCTGGCTCGGGTGGATATTAAACTATCTGGTAAAAAGACGCGATTAATACCCTTGTTGTACAATCAACTATTTATCGTTGACTTTCAGAATAGACTACAGGTGAATAAATTTGAAACAAATCCGGATTCGGACTGTCGCCGAACAAGCTGCGAAACAAAAGATTTACCGCGCGAACTTGAACGAAGAATTAGCCCTCTGAGTTCGCAGGGTAACGTTATGTACAGATCTGCCACTTTAAAATGATATGAGTTAAATAAAGCTTATTTTAAAATTAACGCCACTCTCATAGGAAACTTTGTTAGAGTTTATAGAATACTATACAAACAATAGACTGCAGACACAGGAATATATGAAAATACAGAGATCTCTCTGAGACAAAAATTGGCGGACAAATATTGCTTGAAAAATAGTTAATGCTACTGTTACATAATGAGAGGCATTTAAACACGAGTTTGGTTTTATAAGACGAGCTGGAGGCGAGATACATAATATAATCATATGAGTGTTTTAAGGTCGAATTATGTACAGTTGCTTACATTACGTTATTTACACACATATTATAAGTATCCTGAGATAGGTTCAGAAGCCGAAAGCAAATGTCTTAGCCTAACCACAAACAGATTACTATCTGGTACTGCTGGGTCCATCAAGGGACTCGATAAGGAGGCTGATTACAGTCTGTGAGGGGGACGCGGAACAGCATGGTCTCAGATACAATACGACCAAAAGTGAACTGTAATGTTTAAAGCTCGCAAATACAACCCAACTGAGGTGTCGAGCATCATGCTGTGCGGCGCCCCCCTCAAAAGGGTGGACAGATTTAAATATCTGGGACATGTTGTCACAGAGGACCTGCAGGATGATCTGGACCTGGAAAGAGAGCGACGAGCGAAGCAATAGCTGTGAGAGGTAATTTGCTTGCCCGCAGATTTGCACGGTGTAATGAACAAGTTAAACTAACGCTTTTTAAAGCTTACTGTCAGACATTCTACACCGGCAGTATGTGGGTAAGATTTACGCAAAAACCCTACAACTCGTTGCGGGTCCAGTACAACAACATCCTGAGGATGCTTTGCCGTAGCGCGCACTGATGATTTTTTCGCAGTCAGGCGCAAAAGAATAGGCTCACTGTTGAGGAGAGTGAGAGGCAGCAGCAACACCCTCCTGAGGGTGTTGGCGGAGCGGTTTGATTGCCCGGTCATTAAATATTGAGTGGAAGTGGCAATCGGCAGGGCCAAATAGATGTTAAGTACTTAAGATTTATAATTACAGTAATATCGACTAACATAGTACTAAGGCACTTTTGTTACTAACCTGCTATGGATCAAAATGGTCTGAAATAAATCATTTTTATTTATTTAATAATGTTTAAAAAATGCATCCATGCATATACTGTTAGTATTATAACTTGAATAATAATAATAATCGGTTCGGTTTAAAAATTATCATACTCTAAAAAAATACAAAGAGCACAATCTTGACGTCTGTCGTCTGTGACACGGAAGTGCGTAAAGACACAAACTCAAAACACTCACAAAGTTATTATTTTTGTAATTATTCCCATTGTTGGTGTAATTAAAATTCAAGGAATAACTTGTTTATATCTCTCGTGTTAAAAGTAAATGGATGAAACTTCGCCCGGCAAGTTTAGATGATAAATACTTGTCAATATAAGCATACTGTAGCATTGTATAGTCGCGGTATGAAAGGTTCGTCACTTTACGAACCTTCTCATTTCGCGACTGTACATACTACATAATATAAAGTTATGAGAGAGGCTAAGAGTAATATCATCTCGGTCATATTTGGAGTTGTTCAACTGGAGAAATACCTCCTCCGTAGACCCTAGCTGTAATAACATCATTACTTGCTCTGTAGGTATATGATGTTGCGTTCGCATACGCTGTGAGAGACTTGATTTCAACATCAGCTTTACCAATCATTATATTTACCAATTATTATATTTAATTTCACATTTTCACGTCATTTTATTAAATGTACTTTCCATTAAAGTCCTATTTTCACCGTAGCTTGTTATTAAATGCGTAAAGAATTCACAAAAGCATGCTTTTACGTAATTATGCGTCTAGAATAATTCTGCGGAGTGTATTCCATTGTAGCGCAGCATATAATAATAAAATAACTTTGCCTTCATGTGAGCAGACAAAGTACCTTCATAACTGAGTAACAAGCATCTTTGGCGGTCATCGCAGTGTAAGCGTTTTTTTAAATGTTTTGAAACATTGTAATTTACCCCACAATTTAATTGAATGGATGAATGAATGAAAAATGTTCACTTTAAATATATGGTACATGTATAGGTGTTAAAGAAAGATAGTATTCCTAGTAGGTTTTGCCATAAATAACAGGCATGTGAAAATGGTTATAATGAAAAATCTGATAGAGTTTCATACACACACAACAAAAAATACAATGTCCAAATCAAATAAAATTATGTGTCAAATCAAAGGATATAATATAAAATTTAAAGCTTTCGAATTCAATTAAAGCCAATAATCAAAATTTGAAATAATAATACATTTTATCATTACTATGAATTATTAAAATATATAGAAAAAATAAAATGATCTACATTACAATTACACACATCTACACATCACATCTAAACACATCATACAACATCTACATTAAGATGCAGGGTGATTATGTACATTTGATAGATTACTTAATCAACCTGCCCTCTTAGGTGACTTCCTGAGTTGGCGGGGCGGGAGCAATATGTGATAGGTATTTTGTTCTTTGTCGAGTTTACTGATGTGAGATTTCCTCACTTGACGAAATACTGTCAGTATTACGTTTGCGCAGTAGTAATACCATGCGCAGAAGCGGGGCAGTACTGCATTCGTATCGGTTGACACTGACAGCTGACAGTTTTCTCATATCGTACCGCCTCCGCATCGACAAATCAGGAAGGCCCCTTATTCCCAAACCGATTCGTCCTCATCTGTCACCTCACACCACACTCTTTTTTATATGGAAACTGTCAAATGTCATTTGTCAAAACGGGTGAGGTATGAGGTGGGAGGTGAGAACGAGTCGGCTTGTGAGTAACAGTTGGACGGACTGGTTGAGAACAAGTTGAACGTGCACACCACAGAACAATTAAATACTATAGAGATGGTAATGGGCGGGGCACGCGTAGCCGCGTATATGATCGGATTTACATGCACCTGTCAAACGCAGTCAAAAGGCAGTTCAGTTGTCAATGGACTGTGAGTGACGAATTATACCCTTTTAAAAATATAAAAATGCCTTGTTGTGCAATTTTGTCGTGCCGACAACGAAGCTACAACCTAAAGGATCAGCCGGGAGTGATTTTTTTCACTGATAAGCACTAAAATAATTGTTTTTTGGAAAACATTGCGATGGATTATGACATTCGCCATTACTCCATTAATATGAGAGAATCGGTATGGATGCTTGACATTTCTTGCTTGCGAATGGCACCGATTAAGGTAGTTCCTTAAATAACGCGATACATTGCGCTAAACTTAGGTTAGTTACCTAAGTTTACCGCAATGTATCGCGCTATTCGTGCTCCTTACCGTTTGTCATTTTATCGTAGCAATTGGTAGCAGGGCTAGAGTGGTACTCATACCTAATGTACGAATTTATCGATTTATACATACCCACTGTTTATAAATACCTACATATTGTACTGTAATAGCAAAAGAAACGTATTTATTGCAAATCAAATTTACACCACCATACAATACATTCATTCTATTTCATTATTGGTATATAATCAAATTAAGCCTTGTAGACTCAACTTAAACCCTAGTTTTAATTGAACGTGCCTCTCTTTAATAAATGTGAAACAGACAATTTCGTAAACGGTTATTATAGATAATAAAATAAGCTTGATCTAACTGGAAATTACGTTCTTTCAAAGCTCCTTAGATTACAGCACCTCTCATGCATAACAGTTTTTTGCTTAAAAGGATTTGTTATGTCATTTGCTACTCAATAGTGCTAATTGTAAAGTTTTCTCTTTTTCAAATTCTGCTTCTCATTGATCGTAACGTAAAGTTAATCGCTTCCTTAAATTTATCATACCTTAACTTCGAGACGCTTATTCGAATATTTAACTAGATCGTTGCCAACGATGTCGTTACCGAACCGATGTCGTGTCGTGCGTTGGCGGTTATGCAGAGTATGTACTCTGCATAACATAACAAGTCATTTAGGGCAATGGAAAACGTTCATGACAGGAACTGTGATCTTATAACGTCAAAATTCGTTCAAAATTACGAAAACCTATTGGACGCGCTTTCCGTTTTAGACGGGTTTTACTCAACGTATTTATATCGATAATTAACGATTATACCCTCACCCCTATTTCTTTCCAAATTCTAATTCTCACTTCCAAATAGGTGTGCCACCACAGACATTCATAGTAACATAAGAACTTTGGCTTCGAACGCAATCTAATGTCAAGAGTATTTGACCGCTGTCTCCATTTTGCAAACAAGGATACCACACCAATTTCTGTCCAAAGTGCATCTCGCTCTCACACGCTTGGCTATGTAATAATGCAAGAAGGAAAGCATCTATCAATACTAATAGCATATAATTTTTATGCCTTAAAAGCTTTCCGATTTTAGCCCCTATATTGATAAAGCAAAGACTTATCTGTCATTTTTTGAGCATTGGAATTTAAGCCGTAAGTTGATTTAGCTTGAGGTAATTTTCTTTCTAAAAATGATAACCGTTAAAATCGTAATGGAATTATAAGCGTTATCCATTTAAAAGCGTTAAGGTTGGCGTGTATGTATTTAGTTATGATTGTGTTGCAACGGCTACGGCTACGGTGGTTCTCTAAGTAGATAGCTGTCACGCCGCTTACATCTTTTTATATATTCCGTGGTGCACACCATCGTAGCGGACTGGCAATCGAACCCAGTGTTTCTTGAATACCGGTCCATATCGCCCCTTCGCCACCTGTGCGCTAAGGATGCTACCAAATTTTATCCTTGTGTTTTTTTTTTGTTTGTTACGTACAAAATGATCTCTATCATACGATTCATCAAAATACATTACAGTTACACTATTGGTATGTACACAGGTAGGTAGACATCAGTGGCGTGGCCTCAACAAGTAGACGTAGACAAGCCTGAGGTATTTTGATGGGGTGCTGCCTGATGGGGAGTCCAAATTGTCGACGTCCGATTGGCCGACTAAGGTATCGCTGGATTGCGACGAAGTACAAAAAGAATTTTGCCAGCCTAAAACAGCCTACGGTGGCTAAGATCTACTTCGGGTCGCTGAGCTAGCATAATAACAGATTAATTTAGTACAGTCAACAGCAAAAGTCAGTTTAATACACCATAAGGGTTATATTTTATTAATATTATCACAATACTGGGATGACAATATTATCGTAAAAATGAAAGAAAATATATCTAAATTAAAACTAAACTAAACTAAGATGATAATTTTAGGACCTTGTCACTTTCACTACTTTGAAGCATCCCAACTGTCGCAGTATTGTAATGTTAGTGCGACAAAGTACTGAAATGATCATCGACATTTACTGTTGACTGTACAGAATCCGCGCTCAAAGCAGCCCCACCCCGCCTCGTTTGAGAGCCAGCCCCAAGTTAACAGTGTCACGTCTTGCAAAAATCCCGGCACACTACAAAGTATTTTTTCACAAATTTACACGTAGCCCGTAAACACGGGATGTAGAACTTAAGCACTAAAACACATTTTATGAATAGGACAAAACTTTTTAATGAAATTGCGAAATTTCTAGTTTAGAGATACACACATGACATTTTTTTTTCTCTTTTGTTATTTAATTCTTATACAATACAATACAATACAAATCCTCTTTATTGCACACCTCACACAAATGAATTAGTTACAAACAGAAGAAAAAAAAACAGCAACATCTTCCTTCTTCTTCCTTATTTTTCTTTTTTATTATTTTTATTCTTTTCTTTCTTATATTGATATTTATGTGTAATTTTAGTGACATAACCATAAAATTCAATAACATGCTATGGAATCATATTATTGTACGCCATTTATGGCAGATTGTGACGAACAACTGAACTTTTGTTATCTTTACTACCACTCACTTTCAGACAGTAAACTATTTGTATTTGTAGAGGTGTGACAGACAGATGTACCTAGACTTTCATAAAAAAAACGAGATTATTTACAGAGGTCATGAAAGTCATCTCTTAGTTAACTAATGGCACGTGAGTAATATGTTTTAAGTTAACAATCACAGCCTTTTTAAAAAAATTGCAATAATTGAATTAAAAAAAATATATATTATAGAACCAGCTTACAAAAATTCACGAGAATCGGTTGAGAAATGCGACCTGTAGAGGAGAACCCCACTGCTGAACATACAGTACGACGCGACCATTTCAACATTTTACAATCTACCTACAACATTTGGAAGAGCCACTGTAAATTTAATTTCATCCGCCCTACCCTTATTGGGAATACAATCGTGAGTTTCAGACGTAGATTGTATTATACACATACATCTTCGTCGTAGGTATGGTAAACGTCCCAATGCTCGACACCTTAAGAGTCCACAGGAGGCTCGGTTCTCCAAATAAACATATTTTAACTCTGATTTTAAAACGGCATACTGGAATAACATGAAACTTTTTTACACAATGGGATCCGCCATGTCTAGGTTTTAGGTAATTAGTTGAATGACCAATAATTTGACACCTTTTGATCACCTCTGTCATTATGACATTGAAAGTGACATGTATTGGGTCCGTGTCGAGCACTGGGAAATTTGCCTTAGTATAACTATGTTCGAAACGGTAGTCGGCAACAGCAAAAATAATTGTTCTTCTATAACACAACTCACCAAAATACTCGGAAAATATCACGCTTCAACTATTTTATAGATATTTAAATTAATAGTTATTTTTCTTCTACGTGGAGTTCAAAATTTGCACACTGTTTGACCATGAATCATGATCACACCTTGTTTGAGATATCATAGAAAGTTGCTGATTATTTGACATCCCAATAGAGTCCCAAATCCATTATCTCAGCGCATCTAAAAATACCTCGTAATCGTCTAAAAACATTTGTAAAAGACTATCTTCGGCATTCGTTCCCACGAGCAATTCTAGCCGAGATAACGCTACGAATGTGCAATTAAGGAGTGAATGAACGAAATGAATGGACATACGTTTATCATTCGTTCGGCCCTTCGAGGGTTTTTAAAATTGGACAAACTTTGGCTCTTCAAAGGAAGCTTCAAATGAATGAAAGTGCAGTTAAAACCGTTTCGTCGTTGAATGTGCTATGATCCTTTGAATGATGGTGGGGGTGTGTGTTTTATAAGGATACATTTTTTCAACGTATCAAATTATTATCCTTGGTGGCAGGGCACTGGTCAGGTCAGACAAACCAGACGGGTGGGTTCAATTCCCGTTTTAGGCTGCGTGCGAGATCACGGTTATTTTTTATTTGTATTTGTAATAAATAAATACTAAGCGCGACAATTTTTTACACAAATCGAAGTAGTCCCATAGTAAGCTCAACAAGGCTTGTGTTATGGATAGTAGACGACGATATATTAAATAGATATATATTTAAATATATACAAAACATCCAAGTCTCTGGAATTTCTGCTCACCACAGAAACAAATGCCCTTACCGGGATTCGAACTCTGAAGCTAGCTTCAGAGGCAGTGCCACTACCAATTAGGCTCAACAGGCCGTCAAAAATAGTCACATAATAAACTCATTCTTACGATAATACGTGATAATACTTTGAAACTTGCTCTATAGGTCTATAGGTATGTGCTGTTGTCTTCGGTGCTAAGGTTGCAACAGCTCCCGATGATACCGTATGTTGGAGTGATGCTGCCTGTTTTTAGGATTCCGTACCCAAAGGGTAAAACGGGACCCTATTACTAAGACTCCGCTGTCTGTCCGTCCGTTTGTCTGTCCGTCTGTCACCAGGCTGTATCTCATGAACCATGATAGCTAGACAGTTGAAATTTTCGTAGATGATGTGTTTCTGTTGCCGCCATTATAAAGAATACTAAAAACACAAAAAAAAATACAAAAGAACTTTAAAAGTTGCTCGTAGCCTTCATAAGGCGCTGGGTCTCAAAATGTATGGGAAAACTAAAATCCGACTCGCACTTAACCAAAATTATACTTGATATTATTCAACGTTCTTATTTAAATTTAAATTGGTTATAATAAAGTGTAATGTTGTACGGAACCCTTCGTGCGCGGGTCCGACTTGCACTTGACCGGTTTTTTTTTCTCCATGACGCAACTCCTTTGGTGTCAAGCGCGTAAAACCTACGGTGTGCTTACTTGTATACCATCATAGTGTAGTACTCGTGTCTTCGTATCCTTGTTTGCCAGTATCTCCGTGTTGTTTGCATAGCTTCGGAAGTAATCAATCCTGGAGTGCCATTCGACTTGCTTAAGCTATTTTGAACGCAAATATTATATGGCAGATACACACACAGTTTGCGTTATTACAGGCTAACATTCACACAATACAACATTACGAATACTCTTTATAAATTGCACACCTCACTTAATAAAACATCATACCCATTATACAAAATAATGAACAAAGATTCAGCGAGACTGAGGTAAAACAACATGCGGTCTTATCGCTAAAGAGCGATTACTTCCAAACAGCTTTTGGGTATAATGGAGAAATGAAATGTAAAACTGAATAGGTTCTCGTTTCCCTCGTTCGTACTCGTATTTCGATGCCTAACTTGGAGCATATAACAAATAAATAAATGAAAAGATTAATGTCGCAAAAAGCAACAGAAATAAAAATACATAGAGGAGGAACATAACCAAATTTAAGCTAAAACTAAATCGGTGCGACAATAGGTTCGGGCTCAGCGTTTTCTGCGAGCCTGGTCGGCTGTACAACGCTGATTTTCAGGCGGCACCCACTTCACAGCTCAAAAAAAGAAGTGAATAGCTGACTGGAAGGGGAGCATTCGCTTGACAATTCGACCAAACAGGAACTTTATGTTAAAAGTCAAAAGTGTGTGAAGTAATCTCGGAATAATCTCTTGTTCCTGTTTGGCGGAATTGACACACACTAATAATGAAAAAAGTTCTTAGGTACAATGGAAATAGGGTGCAAGAATTTAAAAAACATACCTTTGACGTCTACTGTACATACAACATTTAACATTTACACAAACACACACACTTTTGTACATACAGTTTGTGATGTTCTGATTTTGACTCTATGAAACTAGGTACAGTAGGTACAGTCGGCCACAACACGAAGGGTGGCGTCCCTCGCCAGACAGTATCGGAGAAACTAAATTAGATTCATATCAGACCTAGGGTTATTAAGTACGCTCGGCCCATGAGTGATATGTACAGGTCTGAAGTTTAAATTCAATATTAAAATATCACTTAAGGTTCCACATTAGGACATAAGGAACATAATCGCAGAATAAATTATTATTTACCCACTGAAAGTCCACTGTCAAACAAAACTGATATTTGAAAGCAAGTGATTCCAAATCGCCACTCGAGAACCTTTCCGCCCCAACGGCCATCGGTTCTACGTGCTATGTGCCCCGCCCACTGCCACTTAAGTTTAGCGATTCGGAGGGCTATATCGGTCACTTTGGTTCTGCTGCGGATGGCCTCATTCCTGATGCGATCACGCAGAGAAACTCCCAACATAGCTCTCTCCATTGCCCTTTGGGTGCCTTTGAGCCTTCTTATGAGGCCCATAGTAAGTGACCACGTTTCAGTGCCATATGTCATCACTGGCAACACACACTGGTCAAAGAGTTTCGTCTTGAGACACTGCGGAATATTGGACGAAAAGATGTGCCGTAGCTTCCCGAACGCTGCCCAGCAGAGTCGGATTCGACGATTAACCTCTTTCTCGAAGTTGGACCTACCTAACTGGACAGTCTGTCCTAGGTATATGTAATCGTCTACAACTTCGAGCGTAAAGTGTCCGATTGTTAAGGGAGTTGGTGCGACATGGACATTTGACATGATCTTCGTCTTGTCCATGTTCATCCTTAGACCAACTCGCTCGGAAGCTTTACTGAGGTCATTGAGCATTGTACTTAAATCCTCCATGGTCTCAGCCAAGACTACTATATCGTCAGCAAACCGAAGGTGAGTGAGGAAGTCGCCGTTTATGTTGATGCTTGATGCCTAGCCTTCTCCAGTCCAGAGTCTTGAAAACATCCTCCAGTGCAGCGGAGAACAGTTTAGGAGAAATAACATCTCCTTGCCTGACTCCCCGCTGCAGCGGAATAGGCTTTGAGTTCTGGTCCTGGAGTCTGACTGACATAGTGGCGTTCTCGTACAAACACTTCAGCACTTCGATATAGCGGTAGTCCACTTGGCACCGTTGGAGAGATTGTAGTACAGCCCAGGTTTCAATCGAATCGAAGGCTTTCTCGTCTTCTGTATAACCTGACGGAGCGTATGGATGTGGTCTACGGTGCTAAAGCCTCTTCGGAAACCGGCTTGTTCGGGAGGCTGGAAGTCATCTAGCCTGCGTGCGAGACGGTTCGTAATGACTCTTGAAAACAGCTTATAGACATGGCTCAGAAGTGAATGGGTCGGTAGTTCTTCAGTAAGGCGTTGTCACCCTTTTTGAAGAACAGCACCACCACACCTCTGTTCCATGCCTTTGGAGTTTTCCCTTCCAGTAAGATGGAGTCGAACAACTTCTGAAGGGCCCTAAGGACTGGTTTTCCACCCGCCTTCAGGAGTTCAGCTGTAATTCCGTCTTCACCGGGTGCCCTGTTGTTCCTCAGCTGCTTAAGAGCCATTCTAATCTCGTACAGGCTGGTGTCCGGGATATCTTCGGTATAGTGCCGGGTTAATCTAGCTCTAGGGTCTTCCGCCAGACCAACTTCGGGTCTGCTAGTTGACGTGTATAGCTGTCCATAAAAGCACTCTATCTCACTCAGAAGCTCAGGTTTGGACGAAACGATTCTACCATCTTCAGTTTTTAATCTAGCGAGCTGGCTCTGCCCAATAGACAGATCTCTTGAGAAAACTTTAGAGCCCTTATTCTGCTTGATGGCCTCTTCAATACGATTTGTATTGAATTTGGCGCAGATCGCGGGTAAGGGACTTAGAGATCCGTTTATTGAGCTGCTTGTATAATGTCGCATCGGCTGAAGACTACAAAATCATCTCATTCCTTTCCTCGATGAGCCTCTGAGTGGAAATAGAGAGCCTTTTGGCTCTGTGGGTTCGTTGGGCCCTAAAGAACATAGACTCAACGCTATGGACAGCTTGCACAAACCCGTCGTTGAATTCGTCCACATCGCCGCCTAGACAACCGAAACGGTTTTGGAGTTCCAGCTGAAAGCTCTCGGGGTTTTGGATTTGGACTGCTGCTGGACGGAGCATGGACTTCATCAGTCGAGAGCGCTCTAGCTTGACGCATATATTCAATGTGCCTCTTACCAGACGATGATCACTTCCGGTTTTAACCGTATTGATCACAGAGACATCATTAAATATATGCCTCTTCGTCGACATGATGAAGTCAATCTCGTTTTTTGTTGCACCGTCGGGACTCATCCAGGTCCACTTCCTTTGCTCGCGTTTCTTGAAGAAGGAGTTCATCATGTAGAGTCCCTCCTTCTCCAAGAAACCAGCCAGTAGTTCGCCCCGGTGGTTTCGACTTCCAACTCCAAATTGCCCCACTCTCAGCTCTTCGCCGTCTCGCTTGCCCAGTTTCGCGTTGAAATCCCCCATAACAACGGTGAAGTAGGTTTTGGAACTATGCATGACCTTTGATATATCCTCATACATAGCCTCCACCTCGTCGTCGGAGTGTGCCGAGGTCGGCGCGTACACCTGTATGACCGTCAACGAGTACCTCTCGGATGCTCTGAGTATAAGGTACGCCACCCTAGCCGACACACTCTCGATCTTCACCACGTTGTTCACGAGGGATTTGTGGACGATAAACCCGACACCTCCCTGGGACTGTTGGTCGCCCTCCCGGAAATAGAGCAAATTGCCGGACTTCAGGGTTATCGTGTCCTCCCCCTCTCTTCGGACTTCAGATAACCCTACGATATGCCAACGCAACTTGCTCAATCCTTCCTCCAGTTCCGCTATCTTTTCGTCGGTCCACAGTGTTCCCGTGTTGTATGGCCTGCCCACACTACGTCTTCCACGTACCGGAAGGCGTAGTGTGGGCAGGCCCCCCCACACGGTAGACTGATGACCTGGTGAAGGTCGCGGATGTCCGCTGGATGCGGGTGGCGCAGGACTGGTCATTGTGGAAGTCTTTGGGGGAGGCCTATGTCCAGCAGTGGATGTCTTTCGGCTGACATGATGAATTCCAAATCATAGCATGTCGCTGTACCGCATAGCACATGTTCTTTTTTCTTTCAAGTTAGGGTCGGCATGCTTGCGTTTCGACGTCGTCAGTGTCGTTCAAGCGCGTTCGGGAGAAGTTTCACCTTAGGGTTGCGCGAACTTTAAAAATATGAACGGCAACCTTGAAGACAATATCAGTCAATCAAATTACGTTTCGTCTGGCCGTTGTAATGTCGATTACATTTAATTGTAAATATCTTCAGTTTCACTAGTGACAATCTTAATAAGTAAACCCTCCGTCTAAGTTTCTTATTACTATTGATTTGATTTTGCGGGATAGGACGTGTTTATGTGAATATGTCACTGTTGAATGTCACAAAGTGTCGCAGGCACACTGATCGATTAATTCACTAGATGATCCATTCTCACAACCGATTTAACGGTACCAAATGTAAAGCGTTACCAGTCCAAGTCATTGTTCACGAAGTGACAGACAACTGATAAGGAACGAAGAGCGCAGGATACAAATGACGAGAGTATATTGCATTTACAATACAAATTTGTACTTTACGAGCATAATCATAAAGTATTTTTTTAATATTAACATGAGATGGGCTGTCCTCGTTTTCCCCCTGGAATCTTCAATTGTACACATGGCCAAGCGGCTGACAGTACCCCAGTAGGAAATAACCGTCTGATCTATTTCCTACCAGACACGTCTGTCGTCCTATTGTACAATATCTTGGTCCATCTAAAACCGTAAATCATTTCCCATTACTTGATTCATTGTAGAATATTGTAATACTTGGATAAACAGACATATATCTACAGTCACCTGTTAAAATGTGTGTTTCAATTAAGTAAGTGTCAGATATTTTTGAGTGCACACATGTACGATATTATCTTCCCAATACTGAAGGTTTGATTTTTTTGTCTGTCATAGCATAGATCATAGTTAAGACTATTTTTATATCACTGCTTGCTTCAAAATAGTTGATTATCTATTTTTTTTTCTAATTTCAATCAATGTAAGTGCATTCTTTTCGAAATGAATTTTTTAAATATATTTTATTTGAATTTTTGTCAATGAAATCAGGCGAGTTTAATTACTTGTTTAATTATTGCTTATTCTCACACGTAGACGGCGGAAAGCCCGCGCATAAAATACATTGAAGTCGAATCTAAATCAAATTGGGATGCATGAAGTATAGTCGCGAAATTAAAAGGTTGGCTTTTCGACCTTAACAGCATTAAAATAGAGTTGATAATGACCTTTTCATTCCGCGACTGACACACACACGTATCGCCCTGAACAAAACATTGACGTCTCACTGTTCCAAGTTATGCCGTCAGTTATGCCCATACCCATCCTGTTTGGACGACCCAAGTCGCGTAGCTATGCGTGATATGCTGCACAAAAACTGCCACACAACGGCAGGGAAAACGTTACATTGTAAATTAAATTGTAATACATAATTCAGTTGCGAAGTGAATCGCCAAATGCTTCTTCAACTTAGTCATTGCACAATAGTCTAAGCATCGTTAAAAATTCAAATATAAATATGACTTCCCTGGAGAAATAAGAACGCTTGCTAGCGTTCCTTAGAGGACTTACTTGACAACATGGTTTAACCTGGTTACTGGTTGGTAGCTGGTGTTGGATGCTAGTTGTAAGTGAACCCGCCTACAAAACTGAAGATCCTGGGTTCGAATCCCGATCAGGGCAAATATTTGTGTAATAGGCATGAATGATGTGTTCCTTAGTGTTGGATGGTTTCAGTGTATAAATATTTATATCTACTTATTAAATGTATTATCATCTAATACAGATAATACAAGCCATTTAAGCTTACTACGAGGCTAGTTCGATTTGTGTAAGCTTTTCCACATGATACAATAATACAAGATGACACTTCGGAGAAAATTCGTTGTGCGATTAACACAAGCCTACGTCATCAGTACTATCGAGTCGACCCTATTGGTGGTTGGCGGTCATAGTGTGAGTTCGTGTATGTACAGTGACTTTGGCTTGTGTCACGATCCGGAGTAGCAGACCTTGTTTCCATAGACCATGATTGTCCCCTAATATTTATTTGTAAAGGATTAAGTACTCACAGTACACCGTGCCGAGATCTCCGGACTCTGCTCAGTTACTGTTCCTCGTACCCATAGCAGCCGTACCCCGTCCTTGCGTTGACCAACAAATGAACAAACACCCGTAGAAATCGTGTCGAGAGTGGCGGCAGCCTGCCCGCGTCGTCCTTAATTACTTATAAATTACCATTTATTTAATGTCAACAGCATTAGTTCGCTAGCTGAACTGTACCAATGAATACAAGATGTAAAATCAAATTTGATTAGAATCTGCACGTTCCTGTAAACGTTCAATATTACCCTCGGAATGAAGTTTAATTACGTTGTGAGTAATAATTACTTCGCTTCTATCGTATATTTATAAGTAATTAGGCGACACAGGTGCGAAATGTTAATGTTAAAGCTAATGTTACGAGATAGGGTTAGCGCCATTTATCTTTTACGGGTTTTACGTTAATAGCTAGGGCTCAATTTCAATTAATCTCCAAAATTGGAATTGAATTGATATTTTCTCCTTTTGGCACGCTAGGCTTGACGCGCGTGGAAGCGAGAGCGAGCGAGTTATCGAGCTGTTTTATACGGTTTTTATTTTTCCCAAGAATTGACCAATAGTCAAATTAGCTATTTTTTATCCGACTGCGGTGAAACCCAAAAGGAGGGTTATGTATTTGACCTGTATGTAATTATGCATGTATGTATGTCCGTTTCTATGACCCCACATAACTAATCAACGATTCATCTGATTTTGATAAATAATACGTCATTAGATTCGTGTTGACGGCGCGATATATAATATTCTAAAAAATAAAGGTTTTAAATGCGCTTTAAATGGCGGGCTAAAAAATATTTTGTTTTTCTAAAGACCCTCAAGTGGCTCAAAATACAGGGCTTTAAACATCTTTTAATTTCACTTGTTATGAAACGCCAAAACTGTAACAAGTAGTCTGACAAAGAGCGCCCATTTTTTTTCAAGAGTTTAGCATTGTATATCGTTCAAAAAATTCCACTGAGTTACGAATATCCCATATACGCTTTTATAACTCAGCGGAACACAAGTATTTAGATATATTTTCGCATTAGTCGTCAACTACTTGTCAAGACAATGGCAACAGTGTTATCATGTGTAATTTAGGAGTTCCTACATTTCGTGGCTTTTTTATGTGTTGTGATGTTTCGTTTTTTGTTCTGTATTTTTGCCACGAATAAATGTATTTCTATTCTATTCTACTATCTATTCTGTGTTCATCATGCTGCATAATGCTTTTACTATGTGTAAAAAATTTCAACTGGATTGGACTCCGGCAAAGTGGCCATCTTGCATGTAATTTAATGTAACAATGCGACAGATGCATCTATAAAAAACGTAAAAGTTTGTAAAAATGGAGGATATTTAAAAAAAGGTGCAATTTTTTTCCAAAACCACTATATGTTCTACCCAGTAATTTTTTATTAAAATCATTTCCTGAAATAAAACTGAAAGTAAACTTCAATAAATGTCCCAAATACAAAATTTATTTTAATTCATTACAATAAGTTTAATAGAACCCTTGGTTATTGGATACTAGCTCGTGGGTAATATAAATTATAATAGATTACGTCACACTTCACTTTCAGATATATGGGATTATGTACACATGTTTTAAGTTTATTCAATCGATAATAATAGGTCTTATATATTCGAAAGTAAATGTGCCTGTACATAATTATTTTGTTATCGTGTTTAAAATCCGCTTAGCTGTCATATAAGTACAATGCCTAGTCAATAAACATGCACGGCGAATATTTAACGACTTTAAACGTTCCTAGGGTAAATTTAATCAATCTGAGATGTCATTTGTTATAGTTTCGTCATGTCTGTCTGTCCGTATGTCACAGCCAATTTATTCGGAGACTATAAGCACTAGACTTATGAAATTTGGTAGGTTTGTGTATTCTATGAACCACTACATAAAAATGGCAACCGTACTTATCTTCTCGAAGATCTCACGGCTTGAAAATAAATGCCATACGAATATTATTATTACGTCAGTTGTGAGCAATACACATTATTTCATCATTATTTTCAGACCACTGCTGCGCATAGGCCTCTCTTCAAATATGCCATTCATCTCGGTCCTGATTTTACCCAGAAGCGACCCGAGATCTACCTAATGTCATCTGCACGTCGAGCTGGTGGACGACGCACGCTTCTTTTTCACATACACATACATAAACTCACGCCTTTATTCCCGAGAAGGGGTAGGCAGAGACGTAAATAAATTTCAGTGCCACTTTAGCAATTGTAGGTCTCTAGATGATAGAGAAAATGTGATATTGCAGTAACAGATTGCTAGTCTATCGCCCACACACACACTTTAAACTGGTTCCCATAGTCGACTCTTACGACACCCAAGGGAAGAAAGGGGGTGGTTCTATTCTAACCCGGCACCACACCGGAACCCAAAAGTGGTCACCAATCCATTTTGGTTCACCTGCCGTCACTTTGCCTGGCAACGTTTGCTGCTTAGCTCCACTTGAGTTTGGTGAGAACTTCTCCGACGTCAAGCACCTTCGTTCGACATTAGCACAACACATAAACTCATAAATTGTAATGATATCTACTCGGAGAGACCATTAATTTTTTAATTGGTTTTCATCACAAATTTATGAGTAGTGTCTCTTGTCCGTGTAGCTCTCTGATTCTATCTAGGTGATTTCTTTATACGACATGACTGCTATTTTTTCCTTTCTGTTTTTGTTTCACTATAGTTAAATTCGAACAATGCCTTGAGAACCTCCTTATCAAAGTCAGACATAAATAAACGCTTAAAAGTGTCCATATCGGTAAATCACTTGATTGACCTACTATCGGACAAGAACACAATATTCTGCAAAGAAAAAGTGCCATTAGCACTAAATCTCTTCCACGCACGTAATCTTTTCAGCATGAATACAGCCCGTGACAGTCTGGGCTCATAAATTCGGCCAAGGTCAGAATCGAGGGAAGGACGAGAAAAGTCTTGAATTAGCGGAATCTTCTGTAGTAATCGATACGAATCTATTTGAATGGCACGTTGCACGTTAGCCATACACGATCAAGTCTTCCTTCAAGTGTCAAAGTGTATCTTACGTAACTAATTAAGAATGTTTAATTCCTATATTTTAAAATGTCAAAGTTTGCCGCGCGCTTGAAGGTGAACTCCGGTAAACTTGACGTAAATGTATCTCTAATGTGTTTATCAATCAATGTACATGACAATTCTACTGATAACAGACATACACTGTCAGGTTAATACGACGCCGCTTCAAGCTGCGAACTTGACGGATAAGTTGATCGTGTATAGCCAGCACTATGTAATCGTAAGCTTTTCGTTACGAGGGTATCAACGAGTCCACTGGCGCCACTCGTAAAAATAGTGATTATTTAAATTTAACGACAGATATTTAAAAAAGGGACCGCTATGTACTATATTTTTGTATTTTACTACCTTTTGAATACATTGAAACAGTTATTACGTTGCTAGATTCGTCATTCTATGCGTCGAAAGAAAAACGGCCGTTTTATTTTTGAACTCAAAGATCGACAAATCTCGCAACGTAACAACTAGTTTGATATGTTCCAAAGGTTCTTAAATACAAAATACAGTACATAGCAGTCCCCTTTTTTAATATGTATAGTTAAATTTAAATAATCTCTTTTTTGACGAGTGGCACTAGTGGATCCGTTAATACCCTCTTACAATGTGATTATATGGCATGTATGACAAGTTTCTATGGGATAACAGCTACTGGTGTTAAAGTGTTAAAAAGTTACATGCAGACACACTTTCGCATTATAATATATATCTGACTCGGCGGGGCGGGATCGATATGTGGTATTTTGTTCTTTGACGTGAGCTTACTGATTTCACAGAGATTTTCCCGCTTGACGAGATACTGTCGGTATTACGTTTGTGCAGAAAGCTGGGCAGTAATAATAATAATCATTTATTTTCGAACCGTTAGATCTTCGAGAAGACAATTACAGTTGCCAGTTTATTGCACTCTTAGCACCACCCAGGGGTCACGTGCAGGGTAACGGTGGGTACTCCCTACGGACGTGGGCAACTTCGAACTCCCTTGTCAAGTGAGTGGGCAACTTGACTGTTAGAAGTTCTCAAGCCGCCCAAAGGCCTCTAACCTGGCTTAACGATTGCTGTCGTAGACAGCAGCGGTACAGACTCGACTGACAGTTAACACTGACAGCTGTCAGTTTTCTCATATCGTACCACCTCCGCACTGACAATTCAGGAAGTCGCTTTATTAGATTTCATGTCAACAAACATATAGTTACCACCTTTAAGCGACTTCCAGACTTGGCGGGGCGGAAGCGATACGGCATAGGTTTATTGATTTTTGTTTTTGACGTAAGCTTACTGATGCGAGATTTTCGCACTTAACGAAATACTGTCAGTATTACGTTTGCGCAGTAGTAATAACATGCGCACAAGTGGAGCGGTACTGCGTTGATATCGGTTGACACTGACATCTGACAGTTTTCTCATATCGTACCGCCTCCGCGTCGACAAATCAGGAAGGTGCCTTAGAGAGATAAACCGAGGATGGATTTACCATTCCATTTGTAAATAATTGCGAACAGGAAGAAACGCTTTACGTAATGCGTAGCATAATCGCGATAATAGACAAACCCTAACGTCACACCATCACTCTCACAACTTAAACACTAGAAGAAACCTCGCAACCGTCTCACCGCCATTCCTCGCTATTAATGGCCCTTAATGAGCGCTAGGACTGGCCGGAGTACTTTATGGTGGCAATTAAGAGCGTCTGATCTATAGTAGATACGAGTGTAAACAATTGTGTAAATTGTTTTTTCGGGTTCCATTGGCTCTTAAAGATGATACACTTAAAAAACCTCCGTTTCAAACTGAAAATTAAGATTTCAGTTTGAAATTTGATTATACTCTATTCAGTATACCACTACAATTAATGTAAACATAAAAATACTCCCACCATAACTCGAAAACGGCTTAATGGATTTAGACGCGGTTTACACCAATTTGTAGCTTTATTCTTCGGGATTGTTTTGGTGTATTAATATATGTATATTTCTTACATGCATTATATTGTAATACACGCGAAAAATAATAACAAAACAGTGCCTTAAAAATAGATATACTTACATACAGATAGTTACTCTCAAATTGATATCCCGATAAGTGTTAGGTCCTAATTTATTTATTTAATCGTATGGCATTTATTTACGAACTGTGAGATCTTCGAGAAGACAAGTACGGTTGCACGTTTTGTTGCACTTTTAGCACCACCCGGGGGTCACGTGTAGGGTGACGGTGGGTACTTCCTACGGACGTATAGCAGTGCATCGCTCACTTTCATATTTGACATTTTAACACGAAAATTGTCAGCATTTAGATCCCTTAGTATATAGGGTTTCATCAATTCATTATTCAAACAGTACATCTGAACGTTTGTCAAATTAGACCTTACATAACAGGTTTCCCACAAAGCGACTTGACCCTTTTAGTTTAGTTTAGTTGGTAGTGACCCTGCCTACAAAGCCGGACGTCCCGGGTTCGAAGCCCTGTCAGGGCACTTATTTCTGTGATAAACACGAATATTTGTGCCTTATTCTTGGATGTTTTATATAATTATTTTAGGGAATAAGTCGATTCGTGTAAGACTGTTCAAATATTTGTTTATTTATTTTCTTTAATACTTATCTGATTCTTTCTCACGTCTCACGCAGTTAGCTGCAGACCTACACTCAATACGTACTCCATGCACATTTCATAAGTTGAGTTTGATTCACCGTTTTTTCTCAGCAGTGGTCTTTCTTTTCAGAAACGCTAGTAGATTTGACTTGTAAAAGTGTATTGTGACCTACTTTCAGAATAAAGTGTATTTATTATAGTTATTTTTGATTGAGTGCTTTGGGTACCCTACTCTCCAGTTCCAGTAGGAGAATGTGCATCTATTTATAATTAGGGGTTCCTTGAGAAGTAGCAAACGATGTCTGCTTCCCTTGTGCCCGATGTGCGCTTGTTTGTCACCATCATCATCATCAGCCTAGCGTCAGCGTTGCAGCCTCTCAGGATGCAACTGAAGTGGGATGAGCACCAGCTTTTACGGAAGTGACTGCCATCTGACTTTTCAACTTGAGGGGAAAACTAGATCACATTGGAATTAGGCTTGTCAAGTGCAGGCAACTTGACTGCTAGTAGTTCTCAAATCGCCCTTCAGTGAGAGGCCTTCTAAATAGGCTTTACAACTGCTGTCATAGACAGCAGCCGAGATCAACGGCTTATTGTGCCTTTCAAAGCACGGAAGCGCTCAGTTAGCCACTCAATTCGGTCACCCATCCAAGAGTTGACTACGGCCGACGTTGCTTAACCTCGCATGTTTGTCACAATCATAGATAAAAAAATTGCAACCTGGCCTGCAGAACCACGATCGCTCGTGTGTTGTCACTCCCTCTCTCACATCCGTACATTCTCTCAATGTCCGCCGTTGTTTACTGACATAATTAAATAAAACCCCACTCAAGGATATCGTCACTTGCTCTACCCTCCATCGCAATTTAAAACATAAATACTCCAACGCAAAGTTCAATTTAGAGTGCTGTCGGAGGCTATAATGATATTAATTTAAAGAGGTGAAGTTTGCTGAGGACTTTAGAACTTGTATATCATTTCAAAATTTTGTGGCAAGAAAATGCTATATTTAGCATTGAAATGAGGTCCAACTTATTTAAAAGAATCATTTACATGGAGAATAATTTGGAGTTTTAATGCAACTAACACAGCACAGGACATCGGAAATCGTGTGCATTAATAACGATCGGCAACAGGTAGCAATTTATGTCACTTTGACGTTAAACATAATGACGAACATAGATAAGCTTGGGTCGTTTACAATAAAACAATATATATGCTGAACAACATATTGAATTTTATTTTTGTAGTAAATTACCTTCTTTTTTAACGTTTTGTATATTTTATATAGAAAACTCCCGTGAGTTTGAGACATACTAAATATAATGAAACGGGTCACTCACGTCTTTAAGGTCGAATATCACTCGACATGTTTCAGACCGGTTCGCGGTCCTTAATCATGAGCACCTATCGCAGCGGCGGTTTTCTTAGCACTGCGTGCCCGTGCCCTGTCCGCTCGGTTGCTCGGCGCGGGTGGAAGCGGTCTGAAACATGTCGAGCGATATTCGACCTTAAAGACGTGAGTGACCCGTTTCATTATATTTAATACGTTTTGTATATTTCCAATGGATTTCGTTGAACATTGTTGATCCACTTATGTGAAGAGGTAACCTCTCCACCTCAACATACGTGCGCGGTGCGTGATTGTACGGCGAAAGATTATCGTTATAATTCGATAACAAAAATGAATCCATTTTTAGGGTTCCGTAGCCAAAATGGCAAAAACGGAACCCTTATAGATTCTTCATGTCTATCCGTCCGTCCGGTTGTCACAGCCGATTTACTCGGAGACTATTAGCACTACAATTATGAAAATTGATTGGAAGGTGTATTCTATGAACCGCTAAAGAAATATGATGTATATTACGAAAAAAATATTAAACGGGGGTAGTTGCCATAGTCGCCACACTTGGCATGCGGGTTGGCGATCGCAGTATCTCCACCGCACTCCAGGGATGCTGCTGCCCTCCCCCCGGTGGCCTTGGTCGTAGTTTTAGGGCATACCCAGGTCCCATGTCCCATTTTATTTTTTCAATATCTTATTCAAGAAAAAGACATTAAATTTTACACACAATAAAAACTCGCCAAACAGTTACGTTTGATGGCGAGGCCCGCTCATTTTTTATGCTTAGGTTAAAATTAAGTATAACTTAACCTATTTACTTCACTCTAACAACTGAGCATGCTGGTTAGTAAGTTCTTATCACTAAGATTATATTTTGACGGTGACGTGTTATTAAGAAGTAAGCCCTTTAACTTTGACTTTAATACAGTTTTACCTACTTTGGGATGGTATGCTCTCTCAAAATTTGACAAATCTCTATGCTCCTATCATTATTGGTGGCTGTTCATCAGAAAATTAATAGGATAAGTTCATCGAAAGTGTGCCCAGGTATTTATTAGATGGTTTATACTGCTTTGTATTCATGTCACTAAATGATATTGTAATCCTTGACATGTAAAAGAGCCCTTGAGGCATACTTGCAGAATAAATGCTTGAATTTTTTGAATTTTGAATTGCGTAATACGCAACGAAGTAGTCTTTGCAACATAATTTCAATTCGTTTCTCAAAGTGCCCTACATTTTTTTTTTCAAGATTGATAATTCCAATAAACTGATTATAGCATATGACGAGGATGTCGAGGATACTAAAAGAGCCATATTCGGGACTAATAGATCCCACCAAAAACATTTCATGTAAAATGTTGCCAAGACGACCACATAAGGTTTGCCCTGTGAAAAAGATATCAGATCTCGTGTAGAGCCAAGCTTCTGAATCTACACGGCCTAACTCTACCGACCCTAACTTCAACAAATTCTACATATCAGTAAATATGTATCATTATCACAGGGCAAACCTTATGTGGTCGTCTTGACAACATTTTACATGAAATGTTTTTAGTGGGATTTCAGTTCTTTTTGTAAGTTGCTAGGCAGTCTTATTAATAGATTTTTTAGTTACTGTCTACCACCATATCAGCCCGCATGTGGTGTGTGTGTGTGGAAGTCTTTGGGGGAGGCCTATCTCCAGCAGTGGACGTCTTTTGGCTGACATGATGATGATGATGACCATATCAGCCGATGGACGTCCACTGTTGGACATAGGCCTCCCCAATTTTATGGAGGATTACTGTCTACAGTCCCATGTAAACTTGCATGTCCTAATTCATAAAATTGGTGAAAGTCTCATATAAACTTCCACCCCCCCCCCCCACCCCCAATTTTAGGAGTTGGGGGGCGGAAGTTATGAAGTTTTTTGTTGGTTGTATACTAAACTAAATTTCAAAATTTCAGCTTTCTAGCACTTCAGGAAGTAGCCAAACATTTTCGAAATCGGTGTATTTTAGATATCAATAAAATCTAAAGTATTAGAGCTATTAAATTGAGACTTTGTATGTTTAATAAGTCTATTATTGACATCATATCCTGAGAATATGAACTATCTGGTACATCGAAACCAACTTTATGAGGGTTTAAAAAAACGACGAAACACTTCGAGAAAAGGTCGGTAGTGCCCTTGCGCTTCGCTTGGCTCGTCTTGGCGGGGGCACTACAGTGCTCCCAAAATAAGTTTAGCGAAAAAAAAAACGGTTTTAGCTTGAAAAGCTAAACTAGCTTTAAAATGGGTAATTAAATCTACGTATAGTCACAATAAGTTACCACTGTGAGTCTTCCAGCATATATAATTAAATTAAAGAAGTGCCTTATTGAGCAATGATTTTATATGTAGCTTCAAGGTATTTATTGAATGTAAAAAATGAATAATGTTATTGCTATGTCTATGCCTAACACAAATGTAATATGCAATTTTTTTATTCATAAATTTCATACATACTTTTCGACCTGTAATGTGATTTTACCAATAAACGTCTATGTCTATATTTCCATAGCAATGAGTGGGAAAGGGATTCCCTAACCCAAGGTGAGTCTCTTTTGGCTCGGTTTCCGGATTATCTTGTGACATACAATATACAGTTCAATTTTATTTGTCAAGGTTTTACAAGATCCCAGTCAAAATTAAGGACATATGGAACGCCGTGGGTCGAAACAATTTGCGATTCGCGAATCAGTTGTTTATGAAGCTCAGTATAAAACAGTAGTGAACAAAATATCAATTGGGGCGGCGGTCGTTTTTTACACGCGCTGTGAAACACCAGTCGCGTGTGGGGCGGCTTATGTGGCTCTGGCACGCGAGGGTACAGTCGGGATGCAAATTGTTCAACTGACTTTGAAAAAAAAAAACAATTTGAATGAGTGAGCCTTATGTGTACTGATAAATAAATAAATATAAGAAGACAATTTTTACACACATCAAACTAGTCCCATAGTAAGCTCGATAAGGCTTAAATACACAGAAAACATCCAAGTCTCAGGAACAAATGTTTTTGCTCACCACAGAAACAAAAATGCCCTTACCGGGATTGGAACCCGGGATCTTCGAAGGCAGTGGCAATACCAACTAGGCTAAACAAGCAGACTAAATGAGAGATATACAATTGGTTATACCTACTAATTAGTAGATAATATTAGTAATTACTAAACACGAGGGGGCAATATTATTAATGATATTATTGACCGAGTGAAAAGAAGGTCTCCGTTGTAGTTTCGGCACTTTCAGCAAAAACTTTTTCGGAAAAATCGAGATTTGAAAAAATAATTATCGCAAGGTCTACAGCTCATAGAGAGACAAAGAAATAAAGAGGTGAATTGTGTGACTTGGTGGTCGTTTTGTAAGTTTGTGTGTACGGCTTACGTGAGCTACTCTCGTCCCGAAAGTGTTAGTCAACCGACTTCGGGATATTAATAATTTGACTGGCTGCCTTTTGTATCGCATATACCTAAATTAATCTGAACCGTAACATAATATATTGTATTAATTCTTTATTACCTAAGTACGGAACCGCTTACCAACGCCAATACGCTGCCTTGATCATGGACAAGTACATAATACGTTCCCTGCCCGGCTAGTATGAATAGCTTATACCGTCACGTTATAAGGCCAAAATGTACTGAAACGTCACATGTAACGTGACTGTATAAGCTATCATTCTAGCTGGGCTGGAAGCGTATGATGGTTACCATTTTATCACTTATCGTCGCGGATAAAATATTCGTCACGTTCTGACAAGTATGCGATTACGAGAGTGACGGTTGTTTTATTCACGACGATATGTGATGAGATGGTTGCCATTTTGAAATACACTGCGTTGCAGGCATATGCCCGCAGTATATTCATTTGGATACCAAAACTGTGTTACAAATAAAAAAAACACACACACACACACAAACATATCAGAATTGCTACAAATAGTAATAAACCCAAGAATAAGTTAAAATAAATAAAATACAATAAATACCTATAGTGAAGTGGACTTGAGGAGAAAATTATGCCGTAATTTGTATGGGGGACCAAGAGTGGGTTAATCATGAACCCCTGAAGTTTTGTAATTTTCTTACAATTGCCTTATTTATGAAGTTTACATCACGACAGTACTTAACCCTTTAATATATTTTTAAAGGCAGAGAGCGAGAGCGGGAATGATCGAATGCTATGAATTCGTGTTATACATTCGAACTTATCCGATTCTGAATGTAGTAATTTGTTTAATGTTTCCCCCTCGAGGGGGGTACTACAATAATTCTTTGGACTTTACATTGAGTGTTGGAAATATGAGTATGACAATTTATTTCAGATTTCTTGATACGTTGTTTTCACCGAAGCTTGACGCGTTATCAGTACAATTTACACCCTTTTACCACTGTGACAAACGAGAATACGGCCCGCGTCATGATAAGCACATATTAAGCCAGGTACTTGAGGGATCAAAGAAGGATTTGAGGATACATGCCAGCTAGAGATAATGGGGCCTCTAGCGACCTTACTCACCACTAGGAAACATTATATTTTCAGACATAGAGTGCAAGTAGTAATGTCATATAAAGAAAGAAATACGGTTGAAACTTACCCGTAAAGTCACTATTTGAGACATGTTTCGGACTACAATTGCATTCCTTCATCAGGTTGAGTGTTGATACGGTTGCCGTACGGCGCGGTCAGCAACCGTGCCATCACTCAGTCCGAAACATGTCGCAAATAATTACTTTACATGTGAATTTCAACCGTGTTTCTTTCTTTAAGGGTTAATATGTCTCAGGTTAGTATAGATTTATGTAGTAGTGTCATTATCACTGCGGTCTGCAGCGAGATGGAGTTATTTATCGGGTGGGCTGCTCCAAATTCGTATATATCACCAAGTTGAGTTTCTGCTATTATTATTATAATATTTTTTCCCCCGAAACCCCTATATTGAAAATTTCATCTCATTAAATCAATAAATACCAGGCGTCCGCGCAAGTTACGATGACGTCATCAATAAATCCCCCAGGTACAGTGTAACTTTACGCCGACCGAAATGTCGTATCGTTAATTAATTTTATTTATTGTTAATTATTTGTTTATTTTATTTTATTCAGCGGACACGCGAAGCGGCGCGGCGGGAGTCGCCAAACCAGTTGAGAGCAATAAAGGCAAAAATTGCTAAGTTATATCACAGAGGAGTACTTTAACAGTAGGACAAGACAACTGCATAAGTATTCTTGTATCATTCGCTAAGTCTTCGATCTTTCGAAAAGGTGTAATTAATTTGATGCAGGAAACACAGTAATACAATATTAAAGCTTATCCTATTTTAAAATTATATGTGGGTGTCCTACTGCAGGGCCATGGGAGAGCCCCTTAATTGCCATGACTTCCATACCTGTGCTAATGTGCTTGTTGCGGCCAATTCCCGAGGAAGGCGTTCAAATCATCCCGCCATCTCCGTCTAAGCATGCCACGTCTGCGTCACCCTTGTCCCCACTTGGTAGCACACCTATCTGCATGCATGCGACAAACCTAACTGGCTTGAATTTATTTCTCACATAATTATCATATCTCACTCAGTTCATCCATATTATCCTTTACAATAAGTAAGATATTCATCTACTTTCTAAAAAAACATAGGATCAGATTAGACATGCGTTTGATCTCGCCAAATTCGTATTTCCTAAATAAAAGAGTAATACAAAAAATACGAGTAATTGGCATAAAATAAAACGGGCGTAAAATAGCAAATCTACGTAACAACATTTACTTAAGTCAAACTCTTCACATTAACAGATTTTACAGGCTTTACTTATGATTACCGGTAGTTTGAAAGAACTTTGACTTACTTGACCTACTGTTCCAACATTTTCACTGTGCACGTGTCCCGTCGCATGAATAAACATGTTTTAAATAAAGGCCCTGCTTTAATTACTACAAGTTTTTCTTCGCCATCAAACACGAATTCGAAAGATTCCCCGTGTGCTTAAGGGACATTTCGAGTCATTATCTCTGGAGTTTTGCAGTTTGGACGCATTAAGGTGATGTTAGATTTTTTTGCGTAACTACAATGTAGCATGAAAGATAATTCTTATATGCCAATTTAGGAATATAAGAATTTGTATCCGTTTAGGTATTTGCTCGAATGCTGTGTATTAGGCGCCTTCCTGACTTGTCGATGCGGGAGCGGTACGATATGAGAAAACTGTCAGCTGTCAGTGTCAACCGATACTAATGCAGTACTGCCCCACTTCTGCGCATGATATTACTACTGGGCAAACGTGTTACTGACAGTATTTCGTCAAGTAAGGAAATCTCACATCGGTAAATTCACGTCAAAGAGCAAAATACCTATGACATATCGCTCCCGCCCCGCCAAATCAGGAAGTCGCCTTACTCGACACCGAAACTTCATGGGGTGACTCGTTATCCGAAGTATAGGAAGCGGTCACGTGGCCGGTCACCTACGCGTTGTATAGATTTGATAAAAGCTGACGAACCGCCGCTGGCGACCGTAACAGCAAATACGTCATCGTGAAACCACGACCGACCTAGAGTGAACGAATTAAAAGAGAACGAGCTGTTCAAAATCAAATCAAAATCAAATATTTATTCTGCAAATAGGCCACAAGGGCACTTTTACAAGTCAAAGCGTGAATTTATACAATTTAAAAAAAACTGACAATCTTACTTAATACTAATGATTAAAAAAATATACTGATTAACAATTAAATAAAAATAAATTTACAAATATTAAGGACGTATTGAATACGACATGTCTGAATAAAGAAAAAGTACATAAAATTAATTTAATATCTCAGAGATGTATATGGTCTCTGGGCGTCCAAATACGATTAATAACAATTATTTCAAAGTCCTTAGTTTAGTATTTGCTAAAGTATACGTATAGGTAGTTGATCCATGACAATATTGAGCATTATAGAACCTTACCTATCATTTTTGCTGATTGAGGCCAATGGAAGGGCGATTATTTATGTATATTAACAAGTATGGTTATTTTTGGCACGCTTTGCTGCCTAAACGGTTTGGCAACTTGGCAAACTAGGTTCTTTAACAAATTATTTTCATTCGTCAACTGAAAACTTCTTCCCTTGACAAATAACAAATAGTAAACAGGTTTATTCAGGAAATTCGTCATATAGTCTCCAGGACAGCCATAAAACCATTTTTGCCATGCGGGCAAATATACGGACAGGCATACATGCCTCTAATGGGCGATAAAATGGCCGTATTGATTGGACGGAGATATTTTAGCGGGCCTAAGTGATTTGTGCAATTATTGCCTGTCCCCCGCAGAGCGAGCTGCCTTTGACATTAAAAGAATTCTGTGACGAGATCTAAATGACTGGAAATGACAGTTACATTGATCCGTTTGTCTTATGACAGAACTGCAGTTGAGGCCTTCAGGCGGCTTGAGAACTTCTAACAGTCAAGTTGCCCACTCACTTGACAAGGGCGGTCGAAGTTGCACCACGTCCGTAGGGAGTACCCACCTTTTCACTACACGTGACCCCTGGGCGGCGCTAATCGCTTACCATCAGGCGGTTCTTCTGCTCGTTTGCCTCCTATTTCATAATAAAAAAAACCTCAATAAGGCTTGTGTGGTGGGTACTAGACGACGATATATTTAAATAGATATTAATACATACATAAATCAATTGTATTTGTTACTAACACGATATGGGTTAATTGAATTGAATTGAATTGAATAAATATACAGAAAACATCCAAGACTCAGAAACAAATTGAAATATTTTTAAAGACGGAATTTTTAAATTTTTCGCACCGGTTGGAAATCAAATGTTCATGCTAATCACACTATTTTCCCTTTGGGGCAATGTGATGGAAAAACTTCCGAAGTGGCACAGCACTTCTAGCATTCTATATAGCATTGTAGTCTACGTGTGGCTCCTACGAGCATTGGACATTGTAATTACTTTTAGCGTCCACTCTCGAACTACACTAAACTATACGGAACAGAAAGTGAAATCAACTATTTGTTGTCTTTAGTTTTAATCAAGAGACCTGCTAGTGGATTATGTAACGTGTCAGTGTCAAACTTAGGCTACTTCCTGATACGGCGGGCCGGGATCGATATGGGGTACGTATTTCGTTCTTGGCTGCCCTGCATTACTTCTGCGCAAACGTAATACTGACAGTATTACGTCAAGTGAGGAAATCTCACATCAGTAAGCTTACGTCAAACAACAAAATACCTGTGACATTTCGATCCCGCGCCGCCAAGTCAGGAAATCGCCTTAGGTAGATCTGACTGTCATTTTTAATCAGCCTTACGCACGCTTCAAATCTCTCACATTTTTATGTAAGAATGGGCATCGAATAAATTCTCCTTTCTTCTAATGGGTGTCCTAAAGTTGAATAAGGGAACCTATCACTGCAAAACAACATTTCCTCCATGTTTAGCTACAAATTGCTAAATGTGCCTAAGTTAGGCAATATAAAATAAAATGAATTAACACTATCTAATAAACTAATTTAAGGTTATATTATGACTGGGACTGGCTGACTCTATAAGCTGTAGAGCTCGCGAAATTATTCTATTTTCAATTTTTTCAAATTTCCATAAAAAAAGTTTCCTTTCAACATATTGATATTCATTTAACATATTAAACAATACAATACGCTTTAACAATTTTAAAATTTTGCCTATTCGTACCTAAATTCACCTACCTGCTTCGCTGCGCTCCTTTTTTTAAACACACAAATACTTTATTACCAATTGATGACATCATTAAGTCTTCCTTGGAGTCCATTCTTAATATACAGCTCAGCGAGCAATGTTGGAACCAGGCTTCCTTACCTATTAGGTTTGGTGGGTTAGGCACTCGCAAAATTTCCAGCGTAGCTTTACCAGCCTTTCTATCATCCGTCTACAGCACTTCCGTTCTCGTAGGAAAAATTCTGAGGGCTTATCCTTTAAACTACGAGACGGCGTGCCTAACGGAGGCTAGAAATGCTTGGCAGGTGGCTTGTCCCGGGCAAATTCCGCCTGCAAAATTACATGTCCAACGGAGCTGGGACGATATGTTATTCAAAGTTGAATTTACTCAATATTTGAACTCGAGCACGGGTCATACACGCGCGCGGCTTCTGGCAGCGGCTGAGCGGGAATCCGGCCAGTGGCTACACGCGTTTCCTTGCCCACCAACCGGAACCTTCCTTGATCCGAATACCTTAAGGCTGGCTGTAAGTCTGAGACTGGGCGTAAAGGTATTTGCCCCCCACAAGTGTCCCTGTGGCACGTTCGTCGACGAGCTGGGCCACCACAGCCTATCATGCCAACTGAGCGCGGGCGGGCTCTCCCGTCATGCCACCTTAAATGACATTATCCGCCGCACTCTTGCAACTGTCAGCACGCCTGCAATTCTCGAACCGAACGGCGTGTTGAGAGACGATGGCAAGAGGCCGGATGGTATGACCCTGGTCCCGTGGAAGATGGGACGGGTGCTGGTGTGGGATGCCACATGCGTTGATACGCTAGCACCGTCCCATCTACCACGAACTTCGTCCAGGGCTGGCGGGGCAGCGGAGGCAGCCGAAACAAAGAAGGCCACAAAATACCGGGGTCTCAGCACTCAATACCATTTCATGGCTTTCGGTGTCGAGACCCTCGGGCCGTGGGGTCCAAGCGCTCGGGAACTATTTAAAGAGCTCGGCAAAAGACTCGTAGACACCACTGGGGAGCAAAGAGCTGGCAGCTTCCTCGCACAGCGCTTAAGTACGTGGATAGCCATACAGCGAGGAAATGCTGCCAGCGTCTATGGTACGATGCCACGGGGGCCCTTTTTAGAAATAGTCTAGTTTAATTTTAGGTTTTGTTTTAGTTCTTTTTTTTTAGTATTCTGTCATTTTAAGTTTTAAGTTATGTTATTGTTATACAAATTTATCCTAATAAATCAAATTTAAATATATAAAAAAAACATATTAAATGAATCAAAACACATTCGCGGAGAAGATAACGCAGTAGCAATTTTTATTAATCTTGCTACTGCATTCTTTTCTATTTGGTCACATAATTATTCTATTCAGTTTGTTTCAAACAGTTTACTTATTTCGATTAAAATTCGTGGAAAAACCTTAAAATGTAAACATGGTTCGTAAAAAAAGTTTGGCATTTTTATTTGTACTATAGTTACGGTATCGTGGATTATCTATCCTTTAATACACTATAAACTGACTCTACAAAAAAAAAACTACATTATTTTATTGTCAAAACTGCCACAAAATTTCACGGGAATCGGTTGAGAAATGCGACATGTAGAGGTGAACTGAACAGCCGGAAATCGGACATACGAAAGCATTTTTACCTGAAACTAAGACCTTCATTTCACTCGGTCAGTTATGATATGTCAAGTTAGGTATATACAAGGTGGGCCCTGTGATAGGAGTAAATTTTTAAAAGGACACTTCCTTAGAGCATCCGTAGTAACTCCCTGTGTCCCAATATATATTTTTTATATTCTGAGGATTTTTAGGTTCTTAAGTTATTACCTTCAAGTAATGTATCTTGATACCATGTGATTATAGCGCAACTATGTATGCAGTTTTTGAGGCAGTATCAAGTTATAAGTCATAAAAGTTTTTGTTTTTTATTTGTTTTAAAAGGTATGTTTGTATTTTTTTTCAATATTTCATATTTTTAAAATAAATAGCCATTAAAATAGCTCTAGAAGAGTTTTTAACTCTAAACTATCTTGAACGAAAACAAAAAACATCAAAAAAGCCGTTTTTTTTTTTCATCTGGGACCACTTGGAAATAATTCCTGGCTTGCTCAATAGTGGACCGTAAAATTGTTTGCTCCTGTTACAGGGCCCACCCTGTTTATTTAGGCATATAGTTTGTACCTATTTTGCTCATAAGGTACGAGTAACTGTAGGAGTGGGGCGAATGTTACTAGATTGAATAATCAACGTTAAGTGCCTGTAATGAACATTTATTTAGGTGCAGTATAACATGCATTATCCTCCATTTCTCAGTCCAAGAACCCGTCAACTTTAGTGCCCATGCGCACCGTATCTTAATTCCCAATCAGTATCAATTCGCGCCGGGCTGACTCACCCGTTACATTCTTGGCGTTGTAAATCATCGAACCCGATTTTTACATTTTTGCATTAATAAGGGATTTGAAACGGTGCCGGTGGACAATGGCTTTAGCTAAACACTTTTGGAGTATTTTGATCGAGCGAGCGAAGCATCTCCGTTTGGTGTTTCAACTCCGTATGTACCGACGCTGGAAAAGGACTTCTGAAGGTCTCCTCATGGCTCATATCCAATTTACTGACACTAAACATTGAAAAAACGAATTATATTTGTTTTTCGAAAACAAACAGTGGTCAGCCTTCTACTGAACTAGACCTAAAAATACACAACTGTAGTCCCACAACTATCACAACATGTGGATGTAAACAATTAAAAAAGGTAACTTCTACGAAATACTTAGGCGTCATCATTGACCAGAGACTATCTTGGCACCAACACATTGAAAATATTAACAACAGAGTACGTAAGCTTACTTGGATTTTTAAAATAATTAGACTTATCACAAACACATCCTTACTAAAACAGATTTATATAGCTTTGGCACAATCCATCATGACATATTGGATATCGGTATGGGGTACTATTACTTATTCTGTGGTATGGGGAGGAGTGACCAAAGTGAAATATCTAGAAGTGGAAATGGCACAGAGGTGCCTGCTCAAAACGATGTACTTCAAACCATATCGATATCCTACATCTGACCTCTATAATGATTGTCAACTCTTTAGTATGCCAAAATTAAATGTTGTAGCCGTAGTTGTAAGACTTCATAAAAATTTACCTTACAAAACTGTCGCTGTGGATCGAAGAAGAGCTCGTGCTGTTGCTCCTGTACCCCTTAACAAATCTGCATTTGCCGCTAGACAACCTGAAGCAGCTGCACACTTGTATAACTTAATAAACAAAAAGATCGATATACACGGATTAAAATACTACGACTGTAAAGAGACTCTTAATGGTTGGTTAGCTGGACTGAAGTATGATGAAGTAGAAGATCTGTTACTTGTAAGAAGATAATGATGGAAACACATGTAAGAAACAAAAATATCTACACTGTTTTTTCAGCTGAACCTGTATACAATAAAAATAATAAACTAATTATTATTAATGAATCTAGTACTTATAAGTTATAACTTGTAAATGTAAGTAGTTATTATTTAATAAAAATATTACACACACACGCACACGCACACACACCAGGTGTGTACATACCTACTAGGAGGGCTCAACATTTTTTAATTATTGTTAAGTTGATTCCATGAATAAATTATTATTATTGTATGTCTTTTCCGCTCACGGGACAATGGTGTCCCGGATCTTTGGAAGGCGTTCGCGGAGCCGAAGTACCGAGGTACCGAAGTACCAACCGAGTACCACATAGCCAACACGTAGAGGCCCTTTTGACAATTTAATGAAATGTAAGGGGTACACCGAGTGGATGCTGTCCCTGCCCGTGTCATGGGACGCACACAGAGACAACACCTGCCAAGTTGAACAGGGACTATTGCTGGTTGATGGAATCTAAATGAACCGGACTATTGGGTGAATATGATGGACTAATGGCTGGGCTATTGAGTGAGACAACGGACGTCTGTCTAATAAAACTATCTCACATTTTTATCTCAGGCAGACGGTGACTCGCACTCTGCTGGATGGGCTATAAATAGCGACATTAAAAAATGGCCTAAGGGCAACAACGGTGCAGAGAGCTAGGGGTAGAGAGGTGGCACTGGACTTTAAACATGTAGCCAACTCGCCACTTAGGTGACCACATCCACCCCCGAGCAACAGCTCTAGCGACTCCACTCTGGACAGCCGGTTAAGGCAAGCCAGAGGCGGGGGTCCTGTTCATACAACCAACCCACAGGACACCCCCAGGAGCACTCAGGTACATAGGGTCGCTGCTCCCTAACAGCTCGCCACAAGCTGCCCTACGTTGACTGACTGCACTGGAAATCCAGTGGGCGATGCAGTCGTCACATCCCTACGCCTTTTTATATTATTAACTTGGGCCCTGTGGAAAGGTTCCCATCTTTACCCCCCGGCTAGGTATTGGCTAAGAGCAATCCCATTTTTAATAAAAAATATGGCTGGCAGCGTTGCCCCTTTGGATAGCTATGCAGATCCGTTGACCAAGGAACGAGCCAGCCCTAAGTATGGTCCCCTGACACCTCGGCCAGCCTTCGGGATAGTTGTTTTGTTTTAAATAGTTATTTTTTTAGATGAATTGTACTGGTGTATTATGAATTGTACGGATGACATATACCCCCCGTGAATTTGGGGGAGGCCTATGTCCAGCAGTGGACGTCCTTTGGCTGATATGGTGGTGGTGGTGGTACTGGTATAATAAATATGGCATGGTATGCCTGATACGACATGACAATTACATAAAAACTATAATAGAAGGCAAAATATGTAGTGAGAACAAGAGGCAGGAGAAGACCGAGACATGCGTTTATAGATCAAGCTAAGGAGAAGGTTAATGTTATTTCGTATCAGGAACTCAAAGATGTAGCACGAAGAAGAACGGAATGGCGGTTACTCCACCGACAAGAGCAAGGCTCTTAAATTTATGATGATGATGAATGAATATGGCTTATTATTACATTTTAGCTTTCACTGTATAATGATCATGGTTATTGCAATAAATATGTAAATAAAATGAAATGTTCAGCAAGTGTGTATAATGTGAGACGATCTGTTGCTTTGCTTCTTGTTCAGCAACATATTATTGAAGGCGACTGTACCTAGTGGAATCTGTGGCTTCACTTATTAAAGTCCTAGTGTAAAATGAGTTTTAAAAATAAAACATGATTGTGACCAATTATCGTCAATTGACCGAGAGCTGTGATGTTTTAATTTTCTAGAGGAACTTTGTTTTTATTTTAGATAATCGAATACGTTATAATACAGGTCATTTCAAACTCTACCAGTAAGCTGATTACGTAACGGTGCCAAAGGTACGTAAGTTTGATCTAAATGTAATTATTCATTTTTTATGTATTCATTAACTAAATCAACATTTTACTATTTAAATAAACAATTAAAATAAAAATTAGTTCCCCAGATCGGAGCCCTGAGGGACAGTACCCACAAGGCTGGCTAGGTTCCCCCGTTGGATGGTTATGCCAATACACTGAGCAAGGTACGAGCCAGCCCATCTAAAATGTAATTTAGACTTAATACGCGCTTTCTTGTATCGAGACTGAGTGAGTGAGAATGTGATTAAACGTGTGCTTCAGGACAAGTTGAAGTTAAAACCAGCGCAAGCGGCTAATACAAAACCGAATATAGTCAATATAACTATAGGTTAGTGTCTTATACGAGCCCGGGGTCCGCTTTGTCAACTAATACCAAGCTTTGGAGTAGCCACTCCTTTTTTCATACCATTGCCAAAATTATATACACTCCTTTCTTGCAGTTTTTGGGGTAAAGTTTTAAACGATTTTTCTTTATGAAAAATCGCAAACAACATCTAAAACTACATTTTGTTTTATACCACGTCGGTGGCAAACAAGCGTACGGCCCACCTGATGGTAAGCGGTCACCACAGCCTATGGACGCCTGCAAATCATAGGGGTGTCAGATGATATTAGAACGCTGTAGTCCTGTTGTAGAACGAACGCAGAAAAATTGTCAAGATATGTGTCAATTCACACAGAAAACTGCTTAAATATATGCATGAAAGGAATGCTGCCAGCGTCTTTAGAACTCGCACACGCCTTTTTTTAGATGTAATATAACCAAATTTTAAGTTAAGGCGCCTTCCGGACTTGTCGATGCGGAGGCGGTACGATATGAGAAAACTGTCAGCTGTCAGTGTCAACCGATATCAATGCAGTACTGCCCCACTTCTGCGCATCGTATTAGTACTGCGCAAACGTAATACTGACAGTAATTCGTCAAGTGAGGAAATTTCACATCAGTAAACTTACGTCAAACAACAAAATTCTTATGACATATCGATCCCACCCCGCCAAGTCAGGAAGTCGCCTTACTTTGGGTTTTTTAGTTATTTGTAATTTTATAGTCATTTGTAATACTGTCCATTTGTGATACTTAATGCATATTCAACAATATATAAACCAATATTGTGTATAAGTTTCTATAGACGAATTGGGCACGTCCTAAACTGCAGTACAAAACTCGCTCGGAAATCGGTACAGCATAAAACTCGAACACAAACCGGTCGGCCGATTCGTCCCGCGACCCGTCGGTTATTAGTCGCCCATTAAATTTGCCACGGCGAGCGTTAAATTTGTCGAGGGCGAAATAAAATTGCCGCACTGACACTTCTTTAATCGTAACGATTTTGTTTTATGATCGACGGACCGATCTTTTATGGTAACGGGAAGGAGTAATTGATTGTATTGAGGAATGGTCCGCGTTCTAATAGGGTTAAAAACTGTTCTCGTTCAAGATACTTCTAATTTAGACGCTTAAATATATAATATAATAATAATAAATATTGAGGGACAATCTTACACAAATCGACCTAGTTCCAAACTAAGCAAAGCTTGTACTATGGGTACTAGATAATGATATACATACTTATATAGATAGATACATACTTAAATACATAAGAAACAACCAAGATTCAGGAACAATATTCGTGGTAAATGCACAAATAATGCCCTGACCGGGATTCGATCCAGGGACCTCGGGCTTCGTAGGCAGGGTCAGTACCAACTAAGCCAAAGTGGTTGTTGACTCCTTTGAACATTCCGGTTGTGGAACAAGGTTTTCCCGAGGGACTACAGTATGGGGTTCTTCAAGAAAGGAGTGTGGGACGTGAACGCTTACCATCAAGCCGTCTGCTTGTTTGCCACCGACGTGGTATAAAGAAATGAAGAGCCGATTCGAAGACCAAAGTCTGTCCCTGTAACATAACGTCATTTAAATTTGACGTCCATTTTCGTCAACTTGTTTCGGCCGCAGACCCTTGACAATAATAACTTCTTTCCTCTTTTAATATTATATTACCGGAAGAGGGAATCTCTATAGGACTCTTATAGGATATTTTATAAGCAATTTATTACGGAGTCCTCGCTTCGAACCGTTAAGTTCTGCCTCTGGATTTTTTTGGAAAAGTATCGTGGAGTTCGCTTCATTGGGTAATAAAAAGTTTGAACTTTGATATTTGGATTTGGAAAGTATTGGGACAGGTTTACAACGCGGGTTGGAAAATTTAAAGTTAGGTGACTTCCTGACTTGGCAGGGCGGGATCGTATGTCGATTTTGTCTAATGTGTGTTATTGTTCTTTGACTAATGTACATATGTGGAAGCAGGGCAGTACTGCATTCTTACCGCCCCGCGTCCGCGTATCCCGCGGCAGTTAGGAAGCACTAACCTAAATTTGGAGCAAATGAGACCATTCTCAGTAGAAGCAAAGTAACTGATCTGATAATATAGCCCTCCGAATCTCTAAACTCAAGTGGCAGTGGGCGGGGTACAGTGCACCTAGAACCCATGGCCGTTGGGGCTGAAAGGTTCTCAAGTGCCGACCACGTACTGGAAGGTGCAGCATGGGCAGCCCCCCACAAGGTGGACCAATGACCTGGCAAAAGTCGCGGGAGCCCGCTGTATACGGGAGACCGGTCATTGTGGCTTTCTTTGGGGAAGGCCTATGTATAGCAGTGAAAGTCCTTCGGGTGATATGATGATGATGATTTATCTAAATGAAGAAGCTGTACTTATCTAGGTAAATGAAGACAGTTGATAGCTTACGGCCTCTTTTCAATCCAGTTCTGCACTAACAAGTCAAAAAGTCGCCTATGGTCAAATAATTACATCTGTTATGATACACAATTTGCTCAGATTGCAGTATGTCAACAAAATGTTAAAATAAAAATTGAAGCACTTTCCCAACATATAAATTACTTAAGCATTTTAAGGTAATCTGACCTCCCAATCTTATTCAGATTAATTATTCGCAACCAAAATCGAGTTTCGCCTTCAAATATATCGTATTGCAGCGATAAAAATATGGTAATTTAAAACAAATAATGCGGTATCACCGGAGACATTTTATTGACTGTCGTCTCCGCCATTACAAACTCTTGCACGATCGTAATACTATTTTCCTATTATTTAAAAATTCACTATCCTACCTCGCAATAGGGTTCTTTATTGTAAAGACTTAGTACTGTGACTTACTGCCATTCTAATGTTATAACTCGATTTATTTCGGTTCGCCGTTTTCGATTCGATATTTGAATTGATTAAGATGCGTTCCAAATTTGACGTCAGAAAATTCGGTTACTTTTTTAAATGACTTTTAAAAGGAAGATTATTTTAAAGCCAGCCTGTCATCTTTTGTTTTAAATTAGTCAAAAAAGAGCATACCCTGGAGATTTAAACTTTTAGAAACCTATTATTAATTTCTTTTACAAATATTTTGAGAATAATGTATCCGCAACGATATATATCTATAGATAGCAAACTGTTTTTAGGCAATTTTGTAATCACATTGAGCATGTTACAATGAAAATTGCTAGAATTTTAACAGTAATGCGAGGGAAATGGATTGTAAACTAAAATTGTAGTAAAACTAAGTTAGGGTGAACTGAGCTACTAGGTAGATATTAGGATTGAACAAATTTACCTGTTCCTACAATCTATGGATCTATGAACATTGTACATTTATTCGCTTTCGGGGTTAAGCGGAATGATCGCTCATATGTGGAGCAGCCCAGGGAAAGTACCTCTATATAACAGAATTCGCAGCCATAACTAGGTATGCAATGCAGTTTTCTGGTTGCAAATGTGGAGCTGAACGCGTCTGCCCGGTATCAAACTCCCTGACAGTTACTCGCTTAGCATTGCAATATACGGAAATTCAGTTTTTCGGTGATTATTCCTCCGTCGTATGTCCGATTTTCATTTTTTTTATTTAAACCATCGTCATGATGTCACCTATCGACATGCAAAATGTGAGCGTGATCGGGTCTGAGTACGAACTCAAACGAAATACACCTGTCGCCTAGAAATGCATATGCAATTTATTCCTCTGAATGCATATGCATATCAATACTGGGTCTGTATTTATGTGGTGTTGTGTGGTGATTAAGGTCGCCAGAGCTCCTTAGGATGAGCTGGGTAATAGGGTCCTGCATTTGTCTCTAGATGTCAACACAACAAATCCTCAAATCAATAAAGAGTCAGCAATGTAATTGTGATTTTTCTTGAGTCACCATAGGCGTCAAGCGTCCATAGCATTTGTCGGCCTGTTTAGCCTAGTTGGTAGTGCCATTGCCTCCGAAGCTAGAGGTCCCGGGTTCGATTCCCGGTAAGGGCATTTGTTTCTGTGGTGAGCAGAGACACTTGTTCCTGAGACTTGGATGTTTTCTATGTATTTAAGTATATATCTATTAAATATATCGTCGTCTAGTACCCATAACACAAGCCTTGTTGAGCTTACTGTGGGACTAGTTCGATTTGTGTAAAAATGTCCCCTAATATTTATTTATTTATTTATAGGCATAGGTAGTATCTGCTTACTATCAGTCGGGCCGTATGCTTGTTGGCCACTAGTATTTAAAAAACTCGCATCATTTCTTTCGTTAGGTAATACATGAAATGAATGAACTTTATTCTGCCAAGTAGGCCGCAATATTGGCACTTTTACAAGTTACAAGTCAAAGTAAGTTGCCGAGAACCACTCTCTACAGTCTCTACGGATATAACCACTAGACTCCACATGAAATCAGTTAAAAAACAAAAGTGCATTAAAAAAGAAAGCATGTTTACAACTAGCCAGTAATCTCTTGATTAAAATCAAATCGATTCTATTAATCGCAATTTAGCCAACATTACCGATCGTGATTCGAAATTCAAACATCAATTACTTTCGCCTGTAAATGACGAAAAAAAAATTAGGTAACGTTTGAAGACGGCATATTTTAAATTTCGTAACACTTGTTACAATAGAACACAGCGTTTTTGACATGAACGCACTTAATGTCATGTTACTATTGACATTCATTCCGTTCCTATTTAAAAATATTTTTTTCTCTATGGTCATCGTAATAAAGTCTACTTTAATCTGCTGTGCGAGCAGTAATAAGTTTGTTCTAATAATGAATAGCAGAAATAGGCGGCTATAGACAAATGAAATAGAAAGTGCTACATAAAGGCGATGTTGATTGCTCATGCAGTATCTGAATGAGGTTGGTATTAAAGAATCAATTATGATAATGTCACTATTGAAAGTGACAGCTGTCAGATTTTGCACTGAATGTGTGATGTAATGGAATTTGCAGTTCTTTGATGACTTGTATTGGTTTAAAAGGTTAGGTAGCGACCAGCTAATTTAATGAACCGCGTGGCAACCACTCGGATAAGTTGATGAACTGAAAGGAAATAGGGTAAAACTCGGATACATGCCCAGCTCGGATAGGTGCCCCATTCCCTAAAACCTAACTTCCCAAAATCGCAACAATAAAATAGTAGATTCTATAGGATGCGCCAGCGCCACCAACCTCGGGTCTCCGCAAGCAGCTGAGCTAAATGGACGCCTCTTGCGTGTGTGTACAGATATCTCCGCGACACTTGAAAAAAAGTTGTCAAAGTATAGAACGTAAGTAATTGTTGAAGCATAATTTTTAAAGTAGTTACAATTAAGATTCGGTTTTATATTATATCAACACACTGATATGTCAAATACATATTTGAGTGCCTATAACACTACATTTTTGTTTATTTTCTTCAAAAAATGAAAAGGCATCTGTCCATATCGAAAAGGATAGTCGCTCCGATTTTTCGAGGTATAGTGGCCCTTAAGGGCATCTATACTGTCACCCATCGATACAGCTGAATTTACTTTTTAACCGACTTCAAGATTTCAAAGGAGAAGGTTATCAATTCGGTTGTATGTTTTTTTTTTTTAATGTTTGTTACTCCATAACTCCGTCATTTCTTAACCGATTTGGAAAATTTTTTTTTGATTGTAAGTATATATATCCAAGTTGGTCCCGTTTTTGTCAAAACGCGGTTTTGATGATGGGATCCATGAGGAATTGAGGGAACTCCTCAAATCTTTAAGGCAAACATATAGTGATTTTTGTGTTTTTATCAACAAGTCAAGCAATTTTATCCAAAAATGTGACATTGGATGAAGTGGAACTGCTGATGATGATCAGAACAGAACTCTTCAACGACGAAAAGTTCACGTTTGGCGATTTGTCCTCCTAGCTGTGTTTGTTAAGCAAGTTCTATTTTCACGATCAAGTTTTGTCATGCTTGATTTCTGATGATGGGATCCATGAGGAATTGAGGGAACTCCTCAAATCTTAAAGGCAAACATATAGTGATTTTTGTGTTTTTATCAACAAATCGAGCATTTTCATCCAAAAATGTGACATTTGATGAAGTGGAACTGCTGATGATGATCAGAACAGAACTCTTCAACGATGAAAAGTTCACGTTTGACGATTTGTCCTCCTAGCTGTGTTTGTTAAGCAAGTTCTATTTTCACGATTATTTTTTGTCATGCTCGATTTTTGATGATGGGATCCATTAGGAATTGAGGGAACTCCTCAAATCTTAAAGGCAAACATATATGTTTGCCTTTTTGTATGATAATGCTCGATTTGATCACTATATATAGTGATTTTTGTGTTTTTATCAACAAATCGAGCATTATCATACAAAAATGTGACGTTTGATGAAATGGAACTGCTGATGATGATCAGAACAGAACTCTTCAACGACGAAAAGTTCACGTTTGGCGATTTGTCCTTCTAGCTGTGTTTGTTAAGCAAGTTCTATTTTCACGATTGATTTTTGTCATGCTCGAGTTCTGATGATGGGATCCATTAGGAATCGAGGGAACTCCTCAAATGTGAAAGACACACAAATATTGATTTTAGTATTTTCATGAACTAATCAAGCATTTTCATTCATAAAAGTGACATTTGATGAAGTGGAACTGCTGATGATGATCAGAACGGAACTCTTCAACGACGCGTAGTTCAAGTTTGGCGATTTGTTCTCTTCGTTTTGTTTGTCAAGCAAGCAAGGTTTTTCCATGGTTCCATGAGGAATTGAGGGTACTTAGTCTTCTACCATTATAAACATACTTATAGCCATTTTTATTTTATTGTATGGAATCTAAGAGTGCACCATCTAAGTATAATAATCTTTCACCGGCCTCCCCCATTGAAGTCGGTTTTTTTTTTTCTTAAAAATTATTTTAACTAATATAATAATAATAGCTTAGGCCCTGCCTCGCTGCCGGCGGCACCCTAGGTTAGGTTGTTATAATGATTTTATGTTTTGTAAATATTGTTTTATATTTTACTTTTTATAGAAATATTGTAAAAACCTAATCTAAGAGAAAAATTAATAAAGAGGAAATAATAATAATAAGCCTTTATTGCTGTTTATAACTTTTACAAAACAATTATTTAAAAAGTTGAAAGTAAAGGTGAGTAAAACTAATCTTCTTAAATAAAATCATGTTCTCAGCATTCGAATGGACTCCCCTCTTAACAGCTTGTCTTTCAACAAAGGCCTCCTCTAAGGCTTTCCACTTGTTTCTGTCCTTTGCTGTACGTAACCATTCAGGGCCTGCTATTTTCTTGAATCATCTTCCCATCGCTTTAATTGTTTTCCTCTACTTTTGTAACTAATAAATATATTTTTAATTGTATGTTATGTAATAAATTCATACATTTTAGGTTCACAGTGCCACGAAAGTACCGAGGAAAGGAAGGAGCAAAAGCTCGAGTTGTGTCTTGGAAGGAAGAGGAACTAAGTACTAGCCGCTTTCCATGAAATGGACAAGAACCAAATGGGATTTAATTGACAATTCGTAATAACGTACAATTATCAAGATACAAAATAAATATTTTAATATAAATTTAAAGTTATTTTATTCCGTAGGGCATCTATCCTTCTGCGTTTTGATGGTGAGACATCTATCGATACCAGAGAGGGGTCTATCCTCAAAAACATGCATTCGAAGAACTTAAATTCTGCAAAAACCGTAATTATTAGGACAACAGCAACAAGTCAGAAAAAAGAAAGAAGATTAGACTAGTTTACTCGTAATTAACTTAAATTATTCACAATTAGTAAAAGTTTCCGCAGTTCTGAGGCAATTTAAAAAAGTGAGGCATCTATCCGGGTTTTACGGAACGGGTGAGTGAATACACATTTAACATTTCCAAATCATTTAATTTGACCAATTCCGAGCATTGCAAAGATTGAGAGAGAGCAGGCACTCGAAATTTGGATTTTTGAAGTTCACGGCAAGCACCTAGACCCGATTAATTCGGCAGTCAGATCGGGTAATGTAGTAAGTAGTTAAATAATATCGATATGAACAGCACTGGCCAAACTGTGGCAACATTTGTGCAGTGTATAATAAAAAGTAAGAAATATAATAAAAATTAAATTCAGTCGATGTGTGGCGGGGCAGTACCGACATCGAAACCCAGCCATTATGCCTCGGGTTTAAATTTGTGGCGAGTTCCATGTATGCACATGCTGGTGGCACGTATGATGGCAACGCTTATTCGAGTTCTAAGCCATCCCAGTACGGTACTCAAGGATCGATTCCAACGGTCTGCAACGGTTTGGTGGCTTCTCCCATGTGTTTGATGAAGATGACATTTGGGGTGCAAAGACGCCATCCACTGACGTTACAAATGGGGAGGGGGCGCGTCGAATTTCACAGGCATTTGCATATTTTCTGTGCTTTTCATCTTCGGCCGATTTTAAGACAGATGTTACGGGTGGCGACCCGTAAAATCTGTCTTAAAATCTCTAATATAATGTCTTAAATGAAATAGGCATACTAAAATAAACACCACCATTAGGCGTAATGGTGGTGTTTATTTTAGTATGCCTATTTCATTCAATGACAAAACATACGAATATGACTTGAATGCAAAGAGCATAAGAGTGTTCAGATGATTTTAGCTTTTCGGGAATGTATACATATTTATGACTCTAAAAATACTTAACCCAATATGAAATTGCTAGGTATGTCGGCGACTTGTTTTTATAGCTTTGTGTTTATCACTTTGTTATTGTCGGCTGTGGTAAACATACATACCTCTAATATGACGGTATTTTACAAGCTATTTATTTATAACAGAAACCTGTATTAAGCCTATCACCAACTTTAAGCCTTTAATACTACTTGTAAATAAACAAGACACAAACATAAATGAGGTTCTAAAACGGCCTAAGTCACTACAAGCTCTAAAGCTACTTACGCCGTTTACAAAATTACCGATTCCTATATAATCGCCCACAAGTTCGTCCTTCACACGGATTACATCAAGATATAAGTTCCACAAACTCCCATAAAGCTCTACTTCCATTGAAATTACAACCTAAACTGTATAGCATACGGTTGCATTTCCGATTGCAGCGTAATCAGATACATCCCTGCAAAATCAATATGGCATTGAGAACATGTATGGCAATAATATGTCCGTTCAAATGTCTACCTTGCCATCTAAGTAGGAAGACTCAAACTGTAATAATATTGTTAGTTTTCGAATCTCAAATGTAGTTCCAACCATACTGAACTAGTTCGAATTTTAAAAGTCATATGGTTATATAGTTTTCTTAGAGACTTATGTCATTTTGACACTAAGTAGTGTGACCACGATGTGTGTACAGCCACGAGCCAAATCCCACATTATTAATAAGCATTACGAAGGCTGCAGAAAATCATAATACCCATCGATAATAATAAGCTGATGTGGTAGGGTTACCACGCTGAAATAATTCGCAAATGCAACTCATAATATGTGTGTATTCAGTTCATCGGTAAGTATCTGATTTGCATTTATATTTATACAGCCACTGAAGCCGAATGGTAAGGCACGCGAATTTTAATTCGGAGGTCGTGGGTTCGAGCCCTGGCTCGTACCACTGGGTTTAAAAAAGCTTATGTACCAAAATCATTTGACTTTTGACGGTAGCATTTCGCAGCAGAACCAAAGTAACCGATATAGCCCTCCGAATCGCTAGACCTAAGTGGCAGTATACGGGGCACATAGCACGTAGAACTGATGGCCGTTGGGGCGGAAAGGTTCTCGAGTGGCGACCACGTACCGGAAGGCGTAGCGTGGGCAGGCCCCCCACAAGGTTGACCGACCTGGCAAGGGTCGCGGGTGTCCGCTGGATGAGGGGGCGCAGGATCGGTCATTGAGGAACTCTTTGGAGTAAGCATATGTCCAGCAGTAGATGTCCTTCGGCTGATATGATGATGATGATGATGAGTAGCATTTCGATGGAGGAAAACATCTTAAGGCGAAGGGGTAGGCAAGCTCTTTCCATACAAACTTTGTGCAAGTTTTTATTCGTTTATGTTTGCGCTACAGTTATTATTTTTGGTCAATATGCTTATTTTTCTGTTAACTACGACTTGATGTTTTATTTTTTACTTTTTTATTTTTTTTAATAAATCAAAATTTCAACGTCAGGTTCTGCGTATATCCAATATGTACAAGCAAAAATAAAATAAAATGATTTAGTTCCAAAACTAACGAATAAAACCTGCACAACATTTGTATGGAGATGGCCTTGCCCTACCCTTCGCCTTAAGGAAACGGGTCTAATCCCAACAAGGTACCTCCTCTGAGTTGAAAGGACAGATGGCAATCGCTCTCGTAAAACTAGTGCCTATGTCAAAATCTGGGGATTTCGTGCCTAAGCGGACCCTGGGCTCCTATAGGGTAGAACCGGGAAAACGCTTAAGTTTTCAAGAGACACAGCGGAACGTCATCTCGCCCAACTGGGGAAGTGCCTCCACATTACAGAAGACCGCAGCCATAATAACACCACTACTTGCTCCGTAGAGCTATGTGGTGTTGTGTTTTTGGTCGTGAGTAAGGTCACCAGAGCTCCCGAGGATGCGATGAGAAAGAGGGACCTGCATGTCTCTAGCTATCAACACAACGAATTCTCAAGTCAAAAAGAGTCGGCAACGCGCTTGCGATTCTTCTGAAGTAGCAAGCATCCATCGACTACTGTGTCTGCTTACCATCAGGCGGGCAGTTTTTTTATACTACGACGGTGGCAAACAAGCTTACAGCCAGCCTGATGGTAAGCAGATACCGTAGCCTATGGACACTTGCGACTCCAGAGGAATCACAAGTGCGTTGCCAACCCTTTATAAGTAAGTTGCTTTGCTACAATCTTTTCATTAAAAATATATACAGCATATTTTTTTCCATTAAATTCGACACGTTGCTTGTAGTTTACACACAATACAGCAAACACTATGACATGACACTATACTTTCATAGAGAACCTACTCTTTTTTTGACGCAGAGGATATGCGTTTATGCTGGACTGGGGAAGGCCCATTTGGGGGTATGTGGAACTCACCCTACCCGAGAGAGGGGAATACCCACTAAAACCTCTGCGGCATTAACCCTCTCTACCGAGTAGGGGGCACCATTAGAGAGAGACAATGGTATAGTTTCGTCGTATCTGTTCGTCTGTCCGTTCGTCTGTCCAACCGTATGTCACAGCCGATTTACTCGGAGACTTACAGTTATGAAATTTAGTCAATAATATAACACTTATCTTGCATGACCACCCTAATCTACGAAGAAGAACACATGGCTTGAAATTGTACCTTCTAAGCCGTGATAGCATGGTCACCTTAGCGCGACCGGTTGCATTCGTTCCGGGCACTAATTGGCAACCCTGGACCGCATTCCTCACACCTCTTGCGCGGGAGCTGACTATCACTACAGGGCTGGTATGAATTAGGGCATCAGTTCACTTAGGGTTGGCACTTCATACACTATGAGCCCCTGATCTCACGGAGATGTGCTGTAAGAGAGAACGAGATCTGCATTTGTATCTTACTGTCGATCGAATGAAGTGCACAATCATCAGGATTAATATATTATCTGCTACCACAAAGTGGGTAGGCAAAAATATGTAAATTGCACTGGCTTCCACATAAACTACTGCCTACTCCTCTTCTTAAATTTAGTTTCCGTAACATTAGCAGATAATACAATCAGGAAAATCCTTATTTGAAAAGGATTATAAAACTGAACCACCAGCATTTTTCAATTTGACTTGTTTATTATATTGATTTAAAATTACTCTTAAGTACTAATCCAGAACATATTATTAAACAGGCAGCAAAGATCCCCTTACAAAACCTGATTACCCTTCCATAATTGTAAATAATTACATAAAAGTACAGTCACCCTACCCATATATTCAAGGATGATCCTCTCATGTATAATCAGCCACATAATCAATACTAAACGTCGCCGATGCGTGCAGATTATGCAGATATGGTAACGAGTGTACTGCATTTGTGTAAAATATTGTAAATCGACTAAGAAATATGCTACGTAGTTTTTTCATGTGGTTTTGTTCGCACCGAATTGGCCAATAATATTTTCTGTTACAAGGATCCGGACAGCAGATCTGTAGTGTTAAGCAAGATGATTTTTCATATAGAGTTCGCTTTGAATCCACGTTAGGTAACCAATATGAGTTAGAACGAGACTTCATTTTCGGCTATTAACGAATTGTCTTCATTTAACAGCACACCAAAATGGTAAATCCTATATAGACAAACACACCACAAACGTCAGTTCGGTACTTCTTACATAATATTCTCAATAAACATAGGACTGTTTTTTTTTTAATGGGGACCATGCCGCAAGGAGACCTGCTCGGCGAGGTGTTCTTTTTATAAGGTTAGGTTTTTTTTTTGTATTTACAAAAAAATACATAATTCTATTTATTTTGGTTATTTTTAGTTTCAGTTAGTTAATTTATATTGTATTTTTATATTATGAAATAAAATAAATTAATAGTTTAATAGAACGTCATAAATATATCATGAAAAATATATATTTGCTGAAGTACCTAGTACGTGTTAATAATAATTTTGCTATTGTGATACGAGTATATCCTTAAAATACCTTTATCCATGTCTGACTGTACACTAATTCCTTCTGTACCGTAACATTGACCACTTGTTGGGGCCGAATTGCATGTTTACTTTTTATTGCGCCGATTGTCCCGATAAGCCGCCCGACGCGTTTCTACTTATTTTATATGTTTAATTATATTTAATCGCAAGGGTCAGCTTAAGGTGGTTAACAAACGAGTTATGAATATAATAATTATTGTCCTTATTGAGATCTTAAATAAATATAAATAAAATGCTTTTAAAGGTTGCAAGGTGAAAAAACATTACAATAATAATTCACAACATTATAGAAATGCGAATGCGTCTACCTTTATATACAGCTATCATGACGCAACGACAAAAGTTGTTGCAGCGCATAGTCTTCGCTCCAACAAGATGTGCTGCAACGACTTATGTTTTTGCATCGGAACTTAGATGCAGTAGATACCAGTAAGTAGTAAAGTAACTCTTCCACATTTAAACCGTTGAACTTACTTATATATGTGGCCCGTTGAGGTGCACAGCATCTATAGGGGACGCCACATAAGGCTTAACTGTGACTGTGATATTTTGGTTACGTAGGCTGGTGAAGAGAGAGAGAGAGAGAGGGTTCGTAAAGAAACAGAGTATCCGGGGTACATAGTATACTCGTCTGTAATACCTCTACACAACTGAGTCCCATTATATTCTTAACCTAACAATTTATATTATAAATTTACGTGCTCTGAGAGGGAATCTCTTATCCAGTTACGTGCAGATATGAGTGTTTGCCTATCGCATGACACTGTGACTTGATTGCGGTACCTCACGTAAACGGGTGCTGCAGGTAGACAAATTGAGTTTTGAGGAAGGAAACAAAACATATCATACCGGAAAACATATCCAACGAGGCTGCAATGGGGATGGAAGTTTGTATAGGAGAACGTTTTGCGACTTCTACATGAGCTGCATAGAGACTTTATTAGTTAAGTAAGTATACAAAATAAATATATTTTTAATTTTGACACTTTATGTGATGTCATTGGACGTAGTATTTTCTTTTTATTAAATCTTGTTTTTTTTTTATTAAAAATGGGATTGCTCTTGGCCAGCATCTAGCCAGGGGGCAAAGATGAGGCCGACGATGAAGCGAGCTCACCCAGAAGATGCCTATTCACTCGTGCCTTAAAAAGGTCCAGGTTATATGAACTCGGAAATACAGACGCCGGCAGAGAATTCCAAACCTTAGAAGTGCGCATTATAAAAGAAGATGCAAAGCGCTTGGTTCGAATCAGAGGAATTTCGACCAGGTAAGGATGGTAGCCAGCCGTACGTCTGGATGTCCGATGGAAGAAGGGGGAAGGCGGTATGAGCTCATGGAGCTCCTGAGCACACTCACCGAAGTACAGTTTGTAGAAGACGCACAGACATGCTACTTTGCGTCGATGTGCTAAGCTCTGCAGCTTATTTCCCACTACCGTACTGCCGCCAATGAGCCTCCTGGCTCTGCGGTCCACCGAGTGCGGCAAGTTGGTATCTAGCCGAGCCATCCCAAAGGTGACTACAATACTCCATGCAAGACCGGACTTGGGCTTTATATAAAGATAGAAGCTGCCCAGGGGTGAAGTATCGCTTGACCTTATTTAGGATGCTCAGCTTTTTGGCCGCTGTTCCGGCTTTGGACTCGATGGTAGTGCCGAAGTTAAGGTTTGAGCTTAACGTCATGCCAAGCAGCTCGAGATCGTTGGCTACAGACACGGTTGCACCTCGGAAAGTAGGAGCCAGATTGAATGAGCTCCTTTTTGGGGTAAACAGACACGCTTGCGTTTTGGTGGCGTTGAAACTAACCAGATTGTTATCACCCCATTGGGAGACAAGACTTAAGGTTGAGTTAATTCGCTCTACCATTGTCTCTCTCTCTCAGACTGTATTTCATCACGACCAGCCCCCGCCCTGGACAAATTGATTATTTTGCTTAACCCAAATTTTCATTTAGTGTTTTGTTCGGAGCATTTTCACAAAAGGTTGGCGTTTTATTTCTGTTTTATATTGTTTATTTATATAGAACATCCTGTTCCTGGTAAAGGTCGCAATAGTCCGCTGGATGCGGGTGGCGCAGTGATCGGTCATTGTGTCACTCTTTGGGGGATGCCTACGTCCAGCAGTAGATGTCCTTCAGCTTATGTGATAATGATGATGATTTATTTTGAGATTGCGTAAGTGCCTACTTCGTTTAACAATTTTAAATAGGTAGATGTAGCTAGCCAAACCTTCGTTTTTGGCTAAACAATGCAGTATTGTTATTATTTCATAAATGGGAATTAGTGTTACAAGTCAAACAACCATGAGTCGGTAGCAAAAAGTATGTAAAATATTTACATGTCCAAGTATTACGGCCTATAATTGCAAAATGGCTCGCATTAGTGCGTTTAGCGTCAGCATACATCCAATAATAATAATAAGTTAAACGTCACAACGAACACGTTATGCCGCTTAAGCGCCATTATCTGAAGAAAAAGGAGCGCGAAAATAACTGGCCGGACGCGGCCGTGCGTGGGGAAAAAGAAAAAAAGTTGTGAAGTGGGCAAGGGCGAACTGTAACGAGAAGAAGGTTCCTTGACAAACTGAAACATGTAAACCATATTTCATCAAGCATAAGACTTCCTCTACCATCACTGTATATTTTTGTAGCATGTAATTTAATTAAAAGTAATAATGAATTATTGTACAACTAAACACGCTGCGAAGTAACGATCACGCTATAAATACAATGTGTGCTATACGGGTCAGAAAACAAGTGCATATAGGAAAAGCGCATTTCACACACCTATTGTTGTATACAACCATCTATCAAACAGGCTCAAACAGTTGCCTCAAAGTGCATTCAAATCTCGAGTATTTCAAATGTTAACCGAGCAGTGTTTTTATTCAATGGAGGAATACATGCAACATAAATGTGATTAATTATTTAATAGCAATGCAATATAATTCATTTATTAATTAGTAATTGATAATTAATATTTTGCATGCCTAAATGGTAAGTTACTTAGCGACTATGTACTGATAATTTAAGAACATCTTGTATACTGGTAACTGCAAATAAATTATTATGACTTATGACTTTGCCGAGCACCGTTTCTAATGGCGGGTTGCATCAGAAACATGTGATTTTAAGCTAAGAATTCCAAATTAAAAATCTTTACATACTGAATTCAAACATAATTTCCGTAGTTAAAAATAACAAAAAAAATAAAAATAATCGGAGTTATTTATTTAATTCGCAAGACAAAAATGCGCGACTTGTCAATGGACTACAACGATAGCGAAGCAGCCCCATCATGACCCTGAATGCATTGTTTTATTGTACACGAAGGGCGGTTAAGATTGAAAATTTTAAAGTATATTGAGTCTGTTTCAAGCTCTGGGATCTCTACCTTATGTTCATGGATTAGCCAAATCTTTTCATTATAAACCGGCAGGAAAAGGTGAGACGTAAGGTAAGTTAAATATAAAATCACCTTACAAGTCTTCACTAATCAACAAATGAAAGGACTCTAATGTCCAGCAGTAAGAAATAAATTTCATCGCACAAATTACCTAGATACCTTACTTTTTGGAATCGAATACTCCATAATAATTCTTAGGATCTTTCACCTCACTACTGACCCCTAAAAAAGGAAAAAGGTGCGAGTGAGAGGTGTGATTTGTGTACTTTTTCGCGCCCACAGATAAGAGGTTGTAAATCGATAACAGTTCGATTGCTGAATAAAAATATGTTGTTTTCAACGAGCAGTAATTAAATTATCGAGAACAGGATTGGATACGATTTGTATGGCCACCGGAGGCAATCTACCGTGACATTAAAAAAGAACATAAGCGCCATTTGAAATCCATGCTCTTCTGACAATTTCTAAACTTTTTAATTGCATAGAATGCTGCAACTGCCATGAAATCCAACTTGGGGTGGCAAAATGTAATTTTAGATCTACTTATTTGTTGGCAGTTTGTAAGTATGAGTATGCCCTAACTCACCACTTTCAATATGTTCCGTTATTCACGCTCAATGGCACTGAAATAAAAGTGATCAGTGTTTATCAACCAAATACTGATGCATAATGTAATATTATATATATATATATATATATATATATATATATATATATATATATATATATATATGTTGGTGTTTATTTTACAATGATGGTTATCCTATTTAGTGACGAGAAGAAATAAGTAGGCAACGTAAAAAATATAATGCTCTCATTCTTCTTTTGTTATTTTATCTTTTTCCTGAAACCTTAATTTTGCTCAATTTTCCATCCCATCCAATGCTTTCAACCCTCTTTAACCTTATATGTCATAATAATAGGGGCAAACAGTAGTAGATGTCATTTATTTTTGTGTGTTTGTTTTGAATTTAGGGTGGTTGGGGTCTGCGATCGTCCACAACCAAACAGATGGTAGGACCCACAGAGGTGTGACTCTAGGGCGGCACTGTGCGTTCCGTAGGAGATTCCAGTGCCGATCGAAATAAGTTAAGGAGGACCATTGAGTCGGTGCAAGCCCGACATAACCTAGGTTGCCACAATAGATCATTCTCTGGTCGAGGCCGCATAGAAAGGCTTGCAAGAAACCAATAATAACATGAAACGTATAAAACATCAAAATACCATGCTAGCTAGGCAGTTACGACCTTTCGTAGCTGAAGGTACATTCCGAGCGGTGGGCGGGACGTTCGTTTAGCAAATTATAATTAACTTGATTTACTAACGGCATAAATAACACTTCGAATTTTAAATATGGCGTCCCGGCCGATGGTCTCTGGCACTTTTGTGTTTCGTTTTACAACTTCAAGCGTAAACGTTACGGTGCACTTTTCATAAAAAACACTTTTTGGACTAGAATAAAACCAGCTTTAAAATGAACGCCTATCTTCTAGTGTACAAAGATATGACGTATATATTTTTTTAATCCTTCTCTTTATTTTTTCGTTTCTCATGTTCGAAAGGTGTGCCATATTGGGCTGATCACTTTTTAATTGACTATTTTATGTAGTGTGAGTATACTTGCAGGCATTCGAAATATGGTGTTGGCGAAGGACGGAAGTGATAAGATGGACAGAACGAGTAACCAACGAAGCCGTCCTGAAGACGGAAATAAATGAGAAACTTAATGACTACAATTAAAACCAGAAGAAGAAAAATGATCGGCCACCTATTACGACACGACAATTTCATCAGGAACATTATAGAAGGGAAAATAAATGGGAAAAGAGGAAGACGAAGACGGAGGAAAAGCTATATGAACCAGATAAAGGAGGATGGGTAGGTCTTGTCTTACCAGGACGTGAAGAAACAGGCATCGGTCCGGCAGAGTTGGAGAGAACCCAGCTCTTAAGAGAATGATGATGATGAAAAGTCTATACGGGAGCAGAATTGTCTCCCGCAGAGAAAATAATTATACAATCTATTTATATACTCAATCCCTTCATCTTATCATCGAAAAACCGGTTAAATGCGTGTCGGGCTCGGGCTACGCGTTACTTTATCGGCCTGTTTAGCCTAGTGGTTAGTAGCACTGCCATTGAAGCTGGAGGTCCCGCGTTCCAATGCCGGTAAGGGAATTATTTATGTCGTGACTGGTGAGCAAAAACATTTGTTCTTGGACCTGCTTGTTTTCTATGTATTTAGGTATATATTTATCTATTAAATATATCGTCATCGGTAGCCATAACACAACTCTCATTGCACTTACTACGATTTGTAAAAAAAAATCCCCTATTATTTTTATTTGCAAAATCTCCTTCAATTATTTTAATGCAGTCAGATTGTCAGTCGCTTCAGTAGTGACCAGCAGGTAACAATCGACATTGACAATTGCAATTGGTCGTGTCGGCTGCGCATTATAAGTATTATATAGTGCTATTCATTATCAACCTCGACGGCCAAGACGGCAAGATGGACGCAGGACGCAGGTGCCTGCTAGAATGGCGGAATAATAAGATGAACTGCATATCTACACGCAAAAGATTTTCAATTATACTGGGTGTCCCGAAGTAGTAAGACAAATTTAAGGTGGAGAAAGGTGGGCGGGTCTCCTGGCAAACATAGAAAACTACCTTAGTAAAAATGTCACCAATTTCGAAATATTGGGTTGAGTGACAAGGCCGCCCGCCGACCGATCTTCCTTCTCTATCGTATTACTACGGGACAGCCTGTATACGCTACTCACATCTTACTCTAGGGTAATTGCGTAATTTTTCGGACACGCGGTTGGAAATGCCTACTGCTGCCTTTTTCTGAAGGCGAAAATGACAGTTGATGAGCTGTGAACGGCTTGTTCGAAAAGTTTCGCAATTCGTCTACTGGGACGCTGTTCGAAATGATAAAATGTGACGTGACCAGTGATAGAGATGTGCTCACTTTCATGTCCTTTAAAATGCCAGAGAAAATCATGAAAAAGGAACGAAACAGACGCAATATCCCTGGGATATCCTCTATCATTAAGACGGATGGAATGGCGGCCATGTTCCTATTTTGTTTCCTTACCATAAGTATGTTTCTAACGTAAATGAATTGATGTACTGATTTATACTTGCACGACTTTCACTGAAAGTTTCACTGTTAGCTTGTTAACTGCGAAAAATTATTTTTACGTTTCGAATGTGTCGCAGCGTCCCTTGGTCGCGAGCAGGTATAGGTAAGCGGGTATCAACTCAATATTCTTCTAGCCCCACGAGTTTTTCGAACTACCCGCACTTGGTCTTAATTTATCACCTGTCCACCAGGGTTGTCACACTGCCGACATACAACACTAAACACTACAGGCATACTCATAATGTTTATTTTGTTGATAATATCATTTCACACGCTGATTATTTAAGAGGGTCATTCTAAGACTTGCTTATTACATTTATTTCCATTCGATTTCAATATATTATGCGCTCTCATTTAAACACCTTACCTACAGTCTGGCAAAAAAGAGTAGAAATTAAAAAGTGGCAACACTGTAAAGTGTCGTCCCTTTTTTCCTAGCTTGAGTTGAAAGGGATGACACTACAGTGTTGCCACTTTTTAATTTCTACAGTTTTTTGCCGGACTATAGGCGACTGTGGAAGCGAGTGAGCGAATCACACTTAAAACAAATTGGAATGCGACATGCGTGTCTCCGATTGAGTCCCAGGCTATCATCATCGCCTATATATGTCTCACTTCTTGGTTGCAGGTCTCCCCTCATGGTTGAGGGGGATATAGGGCAGTCTAGTCCCCACACTGACCTAAAGCGGGTTTAGAACTTTCCATACACCTTTGAATTTTTTCTCACAATGTTCTCTTTCACCGATAAGTTAACGTAATTCAAATTATATTCTGTACATAAGTTCGGAATTCATTGTTACGCGCCGGGTCGCCAACGACTGCTTTTGACTGCGTGCTTGAACCACTCGCTACATTCCATTACATTCCTCAAAGATTGCCTGGAAGAGATTTTTCATAGGGATAAGGACACCTCTGTATTTTACTTTATGTACAAAATACAAATACAAAATATCTTATTTCATAAAATGTACAGTTGTTATGTGACATGTATGTTGTTGTTTCAAGTTGTGTTTGTGTACATACAATAAAGTGCTACATACATACTCGCTCTCAACATGCACATGCATGTTCTGATTCCAATTCGATACGTTTATTCAGATACACCCCCGGCTGCATTGTACTGTAAATGGTTCCGTATCATTCCAACAGGTTATCCTAGTTTGGGACAACAATCCGCGGTTGTCCGGCACATAATAAATACTTAAAGCCCGAGGAGGCTATTCTATAAACCGCTAGCTTTTGATTAGTGGCCGAAGCTACCGCATTGTAGATTATATGTACACTTGGACGCATAATGTGTATAATGATCGGACTGTGTACAGAAGAGTTACACCTCTGGAGGTCAATCCAACTTCAACTTCAAAGGTCAACCGGGGCAAGGCGTCAATGGGAGAAATGCGTCTTTATATATATCTCTTAGAATGTTATTTGTCATGTATTTTTGCAAAATACTATAAACAATTATTTAATTATTTCTCGTTAGTTGATCTGTACGTTCGCGATACTCAAAAATAAAATTTTTCAATGAAGCCCATGGACGAATATACTAATATTGGGGGACAATCTTACACAAATCGACTAGTCCCAAACTAAGCAAAGCTTGTACTATGGGTACTAGACGACGATATACATACTTATATAGATAAATACATACTTAAATACATAGAAAACATCCAAGACCCAAGAACAAATATCCGTGAAAAATGCACAAATAAATGCCCTGGCCGGGATTCGAACTCGGGACCTCTAGCTTCGGAGGCAGAGTCACTACCAACTAGGCTAAACAGGTCGTCAAATTAAGAAGGCCTCCACTGTTTATTTATATAATGTAGCGTATCTTTAAATTACCCCTACCCTTGCTAGTTTCATTATCAAGAGGCTTTCTTGCATTTTATATGGCACTTGGTGCCATACAAAATGCATCCAAACCATCCACCACCACCACCACCATATCAGCCCAAGGACGTCCACTGCTGGACATAGGCCTCCCCCAATTTAATGGAGGGTAAATGCCATAATCGCCACGCTTGGCATGCGGGTTGGCGATCGCAGTATCTCCACCGCGATACAGGGATGCTGCTGCCCATCCCACGGTGGTCTTGGTCGTGGTTTTAGGACACCGGGTCCACTCCATCCAATCGTCTGTAATCATTAGCGGTGTTTGATAAGTTTCGATGGGATGATAGTGGTGCCCTGGCCATTTCTTTTTAATACCACGTCGGTGGCAAACAAGCGTACAGCCCACCGGACGGTAAGCGGTCACCGTAGCCTATGGACGCCTGCAACTCCGACGGGTGTCACATGCGCGTTGCCGACCCTTTAAGAATTTATACACTCCTGTCTTGAAGAACCTTTAACATTCATCTGTCTGCATAGATAACCCCCTCTAGATAGCCCCTATGGACGATTTAGTTCGAATCAAAAGTCACCAAAGTAAGTGGTATGTGCGGGTCGCGGGGAGGTCGGTAACGTCGCTGCCATTGGCTGTTTCATAAAGCGCGCGCTTTGCTTCAACATGGCTCTCGCGGCGTAGGGATGTGACGTGTTGTTTATTACCGGCTTTTACCGGTAATGCCATTTATTTTAGGTTAACAATTATAATTGCTCATCTACTGACTTGGTATCTAGAATAATATTTTAGGCATGTTTATACATAGTGTAATGTTTATACATAGTACGGCTAAAGCACTGGTGAATTTAAAAAAAATGCGAAATATTTTGACGACCACTTTGGCTTAGTTGGTAGTGGCCCTGCCTACGAAGGCGGAGGTCCCGGGCTCGAATCCCGACCAGAGCATTTATTTGTGTGATGAACGAACACGAATATTTGTTCCCGAGTCTTGGAAGTTTTCTATTTAGGTATTTGTTTATCTATATCCATAAGTACAGTAAAACCACAAATATAAGTTACATCGGCAATCTTCGTTCACTCCGACGAGTGCAGACAAGTACCAAATGAAATCGAATGTATTGCCTAAGTCCATACTACAGATAGATAATGTAATCGAATTTAAGAACGAAGTTTATAGATTTTTATCAAAAAAAGCGTATTATTCGATAAAAGAGTATTTGGATGATGCAAAGCGTGATGATATAAGCATGGAAATATTTTATACCTACCTATTAAGAATGACGTTGGATGAATAATATTTTTTTTATTTTTTTTGTAAACTCAATTTGACATTTTATTTTATTTTTAAATTTAATTGTATAAGTTCGATCGTTTATAGATGCTAATTAAAAAATTTAATGTAATAATATTGACATGTTATATTTTTATTGTATACACATGAATTTTAATTACCTAATTGTATAATTTTGAAATTCTAATTCTAAAGAACTTTGGAAGTCTTATGGCAAAACACAGTTGGGCCTTGTAAATTTATAATATTAACACCTTTGTACCTGTGTTTGACAAATAAATTATTTTGATTTTGATTTATGACCAATTTAATAAAGAATTTGTTGCATTATACGTAAGGTAGAATATGCAATGACAGGTAAACTAGTGCTCTCTCGCTTCGCGCAGCTAGATAAAAGCATTGGGTCCCTCGTGACACTAGTCCTAACTGCTCACCAAGACGATTCTAAAAAACGCAATTGCAATGGCCCCATCTGTAACTAATTCCGAGATCCCTTATACTTCTTCGAAGTCCAGCATGGGGTCCACCTCGTGATACCGGTCCTAATTGCTCACCAAGACGATTCAAAAAAACCCAATTGCAAAATGGCTCCTTCTCTAACCGATTCCGAGATCCTTTATACTTCATCGAAGTCCAGCATAGGGTCCACCTCGTGACACTAGTCCTAATTGCTAGGGAAATCCATGTCCTAGTGGTAATACTGTTGCTAATTTGTTATTTCATTAGATATAAATACTCGATATTACATAGCAATAAATATGACACAACCGCTTAATAAATTTTATAATAAAATAAAACTACAGAATAACTACTTCTAAACTAAATATTCCATTCAACTACACTGATTTGTACCCGTATCGTACCTATAGCGTATAAATAAAATAGAACGAGACACTAATTTACTACTGTAATTAAAAGAACACTGGTAACACTGACAATTTTAATTGGGTTATTTTTTTATTTTATTTATTATGATTTTGATAGGTACTAATATTGTTATATCAATAAACTTCACTGACAATTTAATGACAAAAATGTAAAATGATCTTTTCCAATAGAATTTCAATATTAAAATAGTGCAACAAAACACGGACGAATACATATTAATTGAAATCGGGACTTATACGGTAATGTCGAAAGTGTCACTGGCACAGCACTAGCCCGAGCATGTACTTTCGTCACAAGGGAGAGTATATTGACATTTGAATTTGTTGGAAAGGGACAAGAATACTTCAGTACTTCTTACTGGCTAGTGTAAAATGAACTCCGCCTGGCAGAATAAAATATGCCTTTTGTAGTTAATTTAACTTCCTGTGAAATGTTATTCCGTCATTCTTGTAGTTTGCTGTTCGAGAACTTTTCCCACACAATTTTACACATCAAAAAACCATGTCTAATGGATGAAATCGATTTTTAATGCTCGTTTATTTGACGTACGTATAGATCGCGAACCTGGACGAGTCTGACTGAGAGCGCGACGCGTTACTGCTTACATGTACTAGTGGTACATAGGTGAGGTGACCGCACGTCGCCCTATGATCTCCATCTAGAGGGGGTTATCTATGTCTGTCTGTAACTGTAATTTGATGCAACCTTCCATTAAACCTCTGGCAAAAACAATAACGCCATTTATGAACTTAATTAAAAAATATATATAGATTGGCTGGACATGTCTGTCGTATGCATCCGAAAAGATCCAAAATAAGCACGGAGTGGATCTGCCATAGGCCAAAAAGGAGATGGCGGGACGATTTGGACGCATTCTACTTAGATTGGCGGCATGTGCCCGAGGGATACTTAGGTTTAAAAAAGATGAATGTGGTCTTTATTTAACATCAATTTAGTACTAAAATCCTCAGCGGCATTTGTTGTTGACTGTACCAGTGGGCAGTACTAGTTTAGCTGGCTAATAAACGTGTGGGTGGCCCGCTATATCGAATGTGTTCCTTTTTAAGGTTCTATAGCCAAAGGGATTCCTACGGTATCGGTACGTTTGTCGCAAATACTGATAGATTATGATTGTCGTTTAGCCTAGTTGGTAGTGTCACTGCCTCCGAAGCTAAGAGGTCCCGGTTTCGAATCCCGGTAAGGGCATTTGTTTCTGTGGTGAGCAGAGACATTTGTTCCTGAGACTTGGATGTTTTTTATTTATTTAAGTATATATACATATTTATCGTCGTCTAGTACCCATAACACAAGCCTTATTGAGCTTACTATGGGACTAGTTCGATTTGTGTAAAAAAAAGTCGTCTAATAATATTTATTTATTATTTATTATTATTATTATTTTGGATATCAAATATTGGTTACCATCTAAAATTATATTTTGACATTGTTTTCTGTTTCTGTTCCTTGTTGTCTGTTTTACGGAAGACCAGGCAGCGATCACGACATCTTTGGCTAACTTGGTAGTGACCTGCCTACGAAGCCGGACGTCCCGGCATTATTTGTGTAATTAACACGACTATTTGGTCCTGAGTCTTGGATGTTTTTTATGTATTTTAAGTATGTATATCGTCCTCTAGTAGCCATAGTACAAGCTTTGCTTTGTTTGGGACTAGGTCGATTTGTGTAAGATTGTCCCCCAATATTTATTTATTATCTATTTGTTACGATCCTGACCAAAATTTCGATTCATTCTTATACCACTACTACTATTGTTACTTTTATGACAGCAACCGTAGTTATGTACGCAGAAAGAGACCACCTCTAAAAAAACTGTTTCGAGTTACGGATGTTTTCAGATACATATTTTATTGCAAGTTGCTTTAGTGTGATTGATATTTTAGGGTTGATAAGTATTTCAAATTCAACTATTTTTGTACGTACATCTCATTTCTTATTTTTATGAAAACCTTTAATATTCCCTTGACATCAACATTTTTTCTAAATTCCCAAAGAAACTCATTAAATTATCTCATTTTTATCTGTTACCTTACTGAATGCCTAAACTAAAGTATTTTCCAAAAGGCATTTCTTTGCGTTAAAACAAAAAATTCTCGAAGAAAATAACAAGAATTCTGTAACAGATTCTTGTCTTGAGCAATAAATTCGTCTCTTGAAAACGAAAATGCCAAGAATTTGGTACCTAGGCGAAGGTAAACAGCGTAAATATAATGACGTAAAATACATACATGTGGGGCAGGGACCTTGCTTCAGGACTTTGTGCGGTCTAGGGAGGGAAGGGCCCTATTTCCGGTGTGTATTTCGAGATTAACCGCTATGTCCGAATAAATCAGACTCACACTAAGGCCGCGTTCACACAGAGACTGCATGCTGCGCCACATGCCACGCTACCAACCAAGCAACTATGACGTTTCTCGCCTCCACGCAATATATTTAGGTACAGCCAAGTGCTAAAATATTTATGGAATTAATACTCTCATGATATATTAAGAGACATTGTACATAAATATTTTTGAGTAATTTGTACTCGTATAAACCCATATTTTGGTCTTGACTGTACCTATATAGCAGAAGAGTAAAGAGGTTTTGAAATGACTAACAAAATCTACCAGGGTAAACACCCCAATGCTTGTCACTGGCCCAATACTTGACACGTTCAATTTTATGTCTATTAATAGAACTCAACAAATAGGTTGTCAATGTCACCTATGGAGTGTGAAGGTGTCAGAACATTGGGACCTTTACCTTCCTACCTAGTGCGATTCATCATCATCTGAGGCGTTACAGCCGCGGGTGGACCCTAGCCTGTTCAAGCAAATCTCTCCAGTCCGATCTATTTGTGGCTTTCCTCCTCCAGCATGTCACCCCTAAGGTCCTGGTGTCCTTTTCGACCCCGTCCAACCATCTGAGCTTGGGCCTGCCTCTACTTCTGCGGCCCTCTGGTCCGCCTTCTAGAAGGCATGTATCCGTCTGGCCTCGTCCATTCGCAACACGTGCTCTGTCCTTCGCAGGCGTCCGGTCTTTATAGTCCTAATGACGTTAGGCTCATCGTACATTCGGTACAGTTCGTGGTTATAACATGGTTCCTGGTGAGATTATAAAAAGATATACGAAATCATGAAAAAATACATGTTACAAACTCCCTCGCCTAACTACAGGTACTAAAACCTGATTTGAAAGCCGGCGCTCTTTAGAACACCTTTGAAGTGGCCATAACCCTATTCATAATTCAAAAACAACATGGCTACGGCAGGCTTAGATAGTTGCAAACGATTAATAATCTATCTTGATTCCTATCAGCTTACAGGAGTGAGAATTGCCGTAAAATATATTAAACCAAGTTGGTGGCAAGCAACATAGTTTAGGGACATTTGCGTCTTCACTTGCGTCGCTATGTTCGTTTTGTTAAAAGTCCGCGTACCGGTAACACATTGACAAACACTACTAGTATTCACGATTAAATTGAAAAAAAGTTTCTTTAAATGATTCTTTTAATAGAATTCATACATTAGTATTAGTTCAGTCGTGTTTATTACTCCACCACCACCACCATATCAGCCGTAGGACGTCCACTGCTGGACATAGGCCTCCCCCAATTTCATGTGGGGTAAATGCCGTAATCGCCACGCTTGGCATGCGGGTTGGCGATCGCAGTATAGATCTCCACCGTACTCCAGGGATGCTGCTGCCCATCCCCCGGTGGTCTTGGTCGTAATTTTAGGACATACCCGGGTCCGGTACCCGGTCCCGGGTTTATTACTCGTATGCCAATAATTACACGGGAGACCAACCGCTATAACCTTACTACCTTGTTGTATTATTTGTCACTACGGGTGACAGTGTGTGATCAAGTCCGGCAAAGTCACAAGCACTTTGTTGGCGCTGCATCGATTTAAATATTCGTGGTGTTATTTTAATTACAAGTTCGCGATGAAGATATGTTCTTACGTATGTACGAGAATACATTTTTTTGGTCGGCCTGTTTAGCCTAACTAGTTGCTAGTGACACTGCCTACGAAGCTAGAATTCCCGGGTTCGAATCCCGGTAAGAGCATTTGTTTCTTTGGTGAGCACAAACATTTGTTCCTGATGAGACTTGGATGTTTTCTATGTATTTAAGTATATATCTACAAAATATATCGTCGTCTGGTACCCATAACACAAGCCTTCTATTTGTGTAAAAAATTGTCTACTAAGATTTATTCATTTATTTATTTTATTTTATTTATTTATCAATAATGTTAATAGTCTGGAGTAAAATAGCTCCAGAGGCCACAAACCTTTTTTAATCTGTTTAAACCTAAATATAGAAGTGATTATAACAGGTAATGAGCGGCTGGTAAAGTAGTAGTTAAATCCTTAAAGTGTAGCGATAAACAAATAACGAGGTATATATTTAACTGGTCATATCCAGTTGCTACAGCTGGTTCAGACTAGTACAATTGGCTACGGTGAGTGATGTACAATATTCATGAAAGTTTATATGTGAATTTATATCACCAGATACCTGTTGAATAACTTGTAATACAATCGGCTATCCCTTTTTATCTCATTTATTATAAAAGGACTTCCACTTGTATTACAAGTTATACTCGTAATTTGTTATGCAATAGGCTCCTGTGCTAACTGTGATAACTGTGCTATGTGAATAAAATGTTTTTATATTTTAGCGAGAAACTCTTGTCCGTCCTGAAGGCAATACTTCTACTTGGCCTGCAACCCTTCGTTTCCCATCCTCTATAGTAATGTACTATTTCGATGTTGTTTGTGCTATGCTTTTACTTGGTTCTTGATATAAAGATTATTGATGTACTACAGCAGGGCAGAGCCGATAGCCGTAGGGGCGGAATGGTTCTCGAGTGGCTACCTCGTACCGGAAGGCGTAGCGCGGGCAGGCCCCCCACAAGATAGACTGATGACCTGGTATTTAAAGGCCGCCGGAGTCAGCTGGATGCAGGTGGCGCACGACCGGTCATTATGGCACTCGCTGGGGGACGCCTATGTCCAGCAGTGGAAGTCCTTAGGCTAATATGATGATGATGATGACTACGGGAGAGTACTCTCGTAACTTGAACTTACGATCAGTACATGTCTTCTAAGTATATTATTAAATTCGAAAAATTACATTTAATATTTACCTTACGCACGCTCGAAAACGTTGCTTACTTAATTACCCCGCAGGTATACATTTGTGCCACATCGACAAGTATCCTACTGTACACTGTCGCTCGTCAAGGATTTATTGTATCATCAGAACAGGACATCTTTTATTCATATTCATATCGACGGCCGGCAATCGATCTAATGGGGCGGTCGGCAAAAACGTCATTAACTTACCCCCTTGTTGTATTAATTGTCGAACATGATGTATTGAGGAGACCGACAGTTGCGCGCCACTGGTTTCGTAAGTTAATATAAAATTAATGATTTTAAGGAAATTTTCACTTACTTTTAATACTTGTCATCTGTCTGTTAGACACGATCTGATGATGATATTAATGATGGAGAAAAAAATTAGAAACTTATTCTATTGTTGTGATCTGACGATAGGGCCAGAGAAAAAGATAGGTATATTTAATATTTTTGAACAAAAAGGTTTTTATAATAAGTATAGTCATTACAAACAATGCGTGCTTGGGATAGCGCATTATAAAATACATGTATATTTGTAATATCATATATAATTACCATATAAAATATGAAATTTTTAGTGAATGTATACCCCATAATCACTTCTTTGAAAAGGTTAACTCGTTACCATGACAATAAGCCACAAGTAAAAGTTGATTGAATAATGTAATATCATTAGATATCTCATCAAATCAATTACCTTCATGATTCCCTAACGACTTAATGCTATAATTACTAGGGGACTATCTGCGAAAACTCTTGCCATAATGTGAGACAAACTTTGCTATTGCCTATTCTTTAAACTAGATCTTTTAGCAGGTTGTGGATCCCTGCTTTTAACGAGTAACTAAACGTGACTGTTTTACGATGGTAAATTGTCCTTTAATGTAAGTGCTTTATATAATTTCACTATATGGAACTAGTTAGTTTAATATTGTCAAATACCGAACGTACATTGTTATATATGGATAAAATTCCCGGCTCGACATGTTTACGCAACTAATGTTTTTATTAACATTTGTTAAATTCTAATTTCAAACTCATCACGTTTTAAATCCGTATAAGATATCTTACACGTGTTTATTTTAATTAATAACCCTAATAAAATAATACACCACATTATGCAAGTATCCCACTCCCACAAACAACTGTCCATCCTAGCAACAATAAATTAATTCCGCCACAAGGGCATAAAAACAATTTTTTATGATACCAATATATTCGAGTGTGCGGCGGACAAAGCATTAAAATTAATTATTGTGGAGAGGCTTCGCGGGGGGCCGCGGCGTCAGTTACCGTACTGTGATGCTATTCACAATTAGTGTCTCCTCACTTCACCACAACTCACTAGACCTGGGGGCCAATTCTCGGTCCGATCGAGATGCATGTCTATCGTGACATTGTATAGAATGGTAGAGTCACTTGTATGGAATCTCTAATAGAGATCATCTCGATCGAACCCGAGAATTGGCCCCCTAGACCTACCATTTGACTTAAAACTAGAGGTATATAGGTGTTTTTCGGGACGTTGCCATTGACGTTTACGTTGACGTGCCGCAATGATTCCAATCCCGGACAGAACATTTTTTTATACACCACGTCGGTGGTAAACAAGCGTACGGTCCGCCTGCCTATGGACACCTGCAGCTCCTAGGGGTACGGGTGGGGGGGTTTGGGGTTGCCGACATTTAAGAATTTATACACTCCTTTCTTGAAGTACCCCACACTGTAGTCCGTCGGGAAAACCTCGGCAGGGAGCTCATTCCACAATCGGAACGTCCGAGGGTGGAAATTCCTCTGAAACCGTACCGTACGCGACCATTTAGGTTCTAAGGTGTCAGGATGAATGCCCTGCCGACGGCGAGCGGTGCGATGGTAGAAAGCGGCCGTAGGAATCATGACATTATCCCGAATTTTTACTATTTAGTAGCGAAAACGAAGAAATGTGCCAAATACGCACGAGGTGTGTTTTAAATCTCGAAACGCACAGAGCGGGCGCGGCGCGGTGCGGGGCGGAGGCGGTTTTACATTTCAGTCGATTACTGCTTCACACACGCCGGCTCCGCTCTAGCGGTAGACAAAAAACCGCGCGGTTATCGGAAGCGCGGGCTTCCGATAACCACGCGGTTTTTTGTACGACGCCGGGGCACGTCGCACCAAAAAAACCGCGTTTGCTTTACCGCAGAACCGCGCCGCGCTCTGTGCGTTTCTAGCTTTAGTGTCAAAGTTGTGTGATGGTCCCATTCTAGAAATGTTCAGAATAAATATTGGGGGACAATCTTACACAAATCGACCTAGTCCCAAACTAAGCAAAGCTTGTACTATGGGTACTAGACGACGATATACATACTTATATAGATAGATACATACTTAAATACATAGAAAACATCCAAGACCCAAGAACAAATATCCGTGGTAAATGCACAAATAATGCCCTGGCCAGGATTCGAACCCGGGACCTCTAGCGTCGGAGGCAGAGTCACTACCAACTAGGCTGAACAGGCCGTAATATCGAATCGTGGATAGGTTCTTCTTTTTTTAAGTTTCCGTAATAAACAAGGAGCCCTATAGGTAGTTTCGCCATGTCCGTCCGTCCGTCCGTCCACTGCTTAGCTCTACTGAGCTAAATGGTTACTGCCATTACTACTAAAAAGCTGTAATTTGACATAAAATTATACACATCAAAAGACGCTATAATAAAAACTTGAAAATACAACTAAATGGCTGGTACTGGGTATATAAAGAAATTCATGGCAGTAATATATACAGGATGTTTGGTAACTAGGTGCAAAGACTTTCATGGATGACAGAGGAGGTAATTTGAAATATTTTAGACACGACGACGCATGTTGCGTTGTACAAAGTCGTTCAGTTTCCAAGATATGCACCATTTTATGTTGAAAAGTGTATGTTTTCCATACATAACATTCGGGATCTAGGTGTCATCGTGGATTCTGGAATGACTTTCACTCCGCACATAGACACAATTATACAAAAATGCTATAAGCAACTAGGTTTTATATTACGCGTCGGGAAGCCATTCCGGAATGCTTTGACCTATAAAATTCTATTCAACAGTTTTGTTCGAAGCCATCTTGAATTTGCGTGCGCAGTGTGGAAACCTTATTATGCCATCCATATAGAAAGACTTGAGAGGCTACAAAAAATTTTTGTTAAATCACTAGATTTTAGAACTGGCCATACCTATGTTAATTATGACGACTCCCTAAACCATCACAATATGCAGAAGCTAAGAGATCGACGCGATTGTAGTGATGCTGTTATTCTGTACAAAATACTTCACTCACATTTAGATGTTCCTAGATTACTTCAGGGGATTTTGTTCAAAGTGCCTCACAGAAAACCTCGTATGTGTCGCAAAAAGGAGCTATTCGGAATACCTAAAACTAGAACATGTTATGCACGTAATAACTATGTTAGACGCGCTTGTAGGTTATATAATAATAACTCAAAACTTTCTGAAGTCGATATATTTAATTGCTCAATATATGACGTAAAGAAAGCATTTAGATAAAAATAGGTTTTTAACCTATTTTTATTTAAAACTAAGTTGGGTATGTATAATGTTACTAATATTTAATTGTACTCGTAGTAACTTTTGATACCAAGTTACGGTTCGTCTGATAAATGCGTTTATTAGTAAACGTATTTATCAGACGTACCTTATTCCATAAAAACACTGTAAACTAAGTAAAATGAACAGCTCAGATAGGAATTTTTGGTTCAAATGCAAGAAAAAAAAATTGCTATCGTATCTTTAATTAAGGAAACTGTAGGTTTAAAATAATTATTATATAGTTATGTTACCTTATATGTATACAACCGTTTGTTTCTTAATAAACAATAAATAAATAAATAATGTACTGTACATTTGGAAAAGAGGGAACATTACAAAAATCTGAACAGTTTCCAAACATCCTGTATAATGTATTTAAAAGGAAAACTATCACAGCTAAGTAGACATTACTAGTTACTAACGAGTAATAGGCAAACTTAAGAAATGTACTTGGAAAAGCAAAATGTCGTACAATTTCCATTGATAATGTTGTTAGTTGTTTCAAATATCGTCGGGTGACAAGCAAAAGTCACTAACTAACAAATACCTACTTAAGATAAAGCTCGTATCTCAATATCGATGTAGTACTAAGGTACGAGGTTTTGAGGAGCAGTGATAGATATTTTAGTGACTTTCGCTTGGCACCCGACGATCTTTGAAAAAAAAATGAACTATCTGGTACATCGGAAACCAACTTTATGAGGGTTCAAAAAAACGACGAAACACTTCGAGAAAAGGTAGGTAGTGCCCTTGCGCTTCGCTTGGCTCGTCTTGGCGAGGGCACTGTGCCCCCAGATCTAACTTTGTGAAGCTTTATTCAAATGTCACTAATACATATTTATTTTAAAAGATAATTTTGAGTTGATTGTGTCGTTGAATTTAACATAATTACTCAAGTATATGAGTAGTCTGAGTAAAAAAAGGAAAATAAAGACCCGACCTAGAATTATATTTAGTCAGAGAAGCAAATAACATATCATGCTTTATCCCAAAACGCAACACAACGTTGCAAATGACAGGTGTATGTCTAAGGCGACTTCCTGATTTGGCGGGGCGGGAGCGATATGTCATAGGTATTTTGCTCTTTGACGTGAATTTACCGATGTGGGATTTCCTCACTTGACGAAATACTGTCAGTAATACGTTTGCACAGTAGTAATACCATGCGCAGAAGTGGGGCAGTATTGCATTAGTATCGGTTGACACTGACAGCTGACAGTTTTCGCATATCGTACCGCCCCCGCATCGACAAGTCAGGAAGGCGCTTAAGCATATAAAGATCCAGATGTCATAATGCAATGTATACGTTGCGTAGCGTGGGATCAGTGTCTGCTATACTCGTAAATCCTTTCAATTTCGGCGTATGATGTCTACACATATCTAAAAACAAAGCAGGAAAACTATTGTAATCGTCTCAATATCGGCTTCAGCACGTAACAGTGTAATCCATCCGATTACGTATATGTGGCTTCCTCACACGTCTAGCGAAACAATTCACACGTGGCTTCGTATTCGTATGTCGATCCAACTTGTAATAAGCTGATATTATGGTTCACTGATTTCGTATAAATAATTAGTATATGCTCGTGTGGTACAGGGATAGGGTGGATAGCAAAAACAATGGCTCTTTATTTTCCATTCGCCATTTCTATCTCAAAAATTACATGGCGGTATCTCATATAAATAATAATAATATTAAATATTGGGGACAAACCTCCACAAATCGACCTAGTCCCAAACTAAGCAAATCTTGTACAACAGGTACTAGACGACGATATTCGTACTTATATATAGATAAATACAGGGTGATTCAGGAGACGTGAGCAGGACCAACACTACATACATAGTGAATGGCAATGAATCGTTCACCATTGTATTTAAGTGAAACACTATACCTTTTTCCTGTATTTGAATTTTTGTTAAGTTAAAGTTTAATTCTCTACAATCATGGTCACCCTACAACAACTGGTTTATAAAGATTAAGGCTGGGTTGCACCAAACCATCTGTAATCGTAAGCTGTGTTCGTTAAAATTTCAATGTATGGAAAGTTTGACAAGTTTCTATGGGATGACAGCTGCCGGCGCCATATTTAACGTTGATCAGTCTGTGATCGTAAGTCGGTGCAACCGAGCCTTAGGCTGGGCTGGGGATCACAGACTCATCAACGTTAAATATGGCGCCGGCAGCTGTCATCCCATAGAAACTTGTCACACTTTTCATACATTAAAATTTTAACGTACACAGCTTACGATTACAGACGGTTTGGTGCAACCCAGCCTAAACCTCTCACTGTTATGACAGCACTTTCATTACGAAGAAAGTAAACTGTCACATTGAGTGAGATACGATATTTCAAAAGTAATCGGACTCAGATGACATTCAAATTGACACGTATCACTTGACTGCAGTATTCTGATTGTAGAGTGACCATGAATTTCGTAAATAATTTTAAACATGTTGTTTTAAACACCAAAGATAAATGAACGTTAATTTCACTAATAGAGGCACGAAGTAGATCATAAGCTACTGATCTACTGAATCCGTAGTGTTGATCTTGCTCACGTCTCCCGAATCATCCTGTATTTAAACGCATTAGCAATGCAATTCAGCGAGGATATGCTGCCAGCGTCCTCGGTACTATGCCACGGGGGCTCAATTTTCTAGGTATATTTTAGTTTTAATTTAGATATATTTAATTGTAATATAGGTCTAGTTTAAGTTGATTAATTTTGACTTGTAATTTATTTGTAAGAATCAATGGGGGCTACACAGACTGGTTCAGCATCCAACGAGGTGTTAGGCAGGGTTGTGTGGCTTCGCCGTGGTTGTTTAACCTACTCATGGACAGTTGTTTGACGCCTTTGAAAGAGAGTGAATGCGGTTTGAGAATGGGAGAGTTACTCATCAAATGCCTCCTATACGCTGATGACCAGGTTTTAATTGCTTCATCAGAGAAGGAGTTGCAGTAACTTGCATGAATGACTCACTTAAGCGGAAAAGTATGAGAGTTAATGTGTGTAAAACAAAAGTGATGGTGTTTGAAAAAGATGAATGTCCGACTGCGTGCAATATTGTGATTGTCGGTGAGAAAGTGGACCAAGTGCATGAATTTGTGTACTTGGGTTCTTTATTTACAAGAGATGGAAAATGTGATGGTGACATTTAAAGGAGAGTGGAAGCGGGAAATCAGGTGAATGGAGCATTGCACTCGTTTGTCAGCAGCCAAAATATAACACAAAAGGCTCGACTAGCGGTTCACAAAGGAGTGCTTGTTCCTACACTCATGTATGGAAGCGAGACTTGGGTATGGCAGAAAAAGCATGAGAGTAGACTGAATGCGGTTGAAATGAGAGCGTTCAGAAGTATGTGTGGGGTACATTTGTATGATCGGATAAAAAATAGTGTGATAAGAGAAAGATGTAGAATAGAAGATGATGTAGTGACTAGGGTTGAGAAGGGTATGCTTCGGTGGTTTGGGCATGTAGAGAGAATGAGTGAAAGTAGAATGACTAAGAGGATTTACGCTCAGGAGATGAGTGGTAGGATCGGAAGGGGACGACCAAGGCGAGTTTATCTAGAAATTTCGGCGATACTGAAAAAGGGCCAGGTCAGAAGTACCCGCAACCGACGAGCATGTATGAGAAGATGTATGGATGTGATTGAAGCGAAAGAAGTATGTAAGGACCGTAGTATTTGGCGTTCTTTGGTCTCTGCCTACCCCATGGGATAACGGCGTGAGTTTATGTATGTATGTATGTATGTAATTTATTTACCAAAATATTAAATATTTAGTATATTATTTAAATACATCTATAGAAAACATTCAACACTCAGGAAGGATTCCAACCCGGGATTTCCGGCTTCATAGGCAGGGTCAGCACCAACTAGGCTATAGTAGTCGTCACATTAGCATATGTCAGTGTTTTACTTGATATAACCTTTACAGATCGACTTAAACCATTCTGAAAAAGCCTTAGATCTTTATCACGCGTACTAGAAACAAAGGAACGCAATGGCCTTATTTAGGAGAACCTGAGAATGGTCTTATTCCCGTGACCGATCCTTTACTCTAAATAATAATTGTTCCAGCCTAGGTAACGTTTTCATAAAACATTTGTCCTTAACTATGTACCTATTATGAAGTGTAGGAGGGACTTTATGTCCAACATACAAAATACAAATACAAAATATTTTTATTTGTTAAACATAGGTATGTACATCGGTGTTTCAGTTTATGGATTGTATCACTATGTCCACTAAATATATAATAATACACACTACTCGTAAATATAAAATCGTTAATTAATCTATCATTCTCTTATTATGTTATGTTAAGATCATTTTAATATTCTTATATGGAATAGTAAACGCTTCGGTAGCTAGAAATTTAAACAGTGCTTTTTTAAATAAATGATGGTCATGGAGTTTCAAAATGGCTGTTGGCAATTTGTTAAAAATTCTAGGCACCATTCCAAATACGCATGAACCCGACCATGCTAGGCGGTTCCTCACACTCAATATTCAATTATCCAAATACTGTCCCACACACTAATGTATGTCAGTCTGCTAACTCTAACTTACAACCAGGACCAAACAAAATTAAGGTCTGAAAGGGGAATAAATTGTAATTTCATGCCTTTGCAGCTAAATTCGCCGTACATATATCAAGGGTATTGTCAGCGATCTTTCTTGCGGTTGGAATATTAATTTCCAGTATCTTTTATCACGGTTTGGGTGTACAGTGTATATACTGAACAGTTTCTTGCTCAACGAATCCATTTTTTTTATTATTTCATGATCATATCAGTCGAAAGACGTCCATTGCTGGACAAAGGCCTCCCCCAAGGATTAATTTAATCATCATTTATTGCATCCACGATATTTGCATATATATATTATACATTGGTAGTTTTGGATTCACAAGGACCCTGATAGGCCACAGCAATAGGTAGTCAGTCATATGACTAATTTTAGGCACTACTTATCTATGTATTATCTAATGATAATACATAGATATTAGCGCGAGTATAAATTAATTAGTAGGTAAATTCAATTTAAATTGTAAATATATCACGTAGTCAGAAATGAAGATAATGGAAATTAAAATAATAAATAGTCACAGATACCATCACTTTTATTTTAGCGCCATCTAGCGTTAGTAACGGAGCTCAAATTGAAAACGTTGAGTGTAGGGCAGCTTATACAAGCTGCCAGCAAAGCAGTAAGTAGTATCCTCTTCCAACAAAATTGAGAAATTGAATTTAATTTCATACAACGTTCAATAATAATGTTTCTGTCAAGAACTTAGCTCTTGTACTGGAAAACAAGAGATAGGCTCTTGTCAGAAACTTCAACGTGCACCGTCAACCCGCCATACGCTGTGCCGCGCTAAAATATACGGCGTACCTTTTGATGCGTCAATTTATAGCGATCGGTTTATTGAATTCCGCCGTGACGTCACCGTCGGATTTATTACGCAAATACTTATATTTCCGGATTTATTGATGCTCGTGAAAGCGGGACTTTTTATCAATTTAATATTGTGGATTTGTATTATAGGTTTCTAAAAATCTCCATGCGACGATGGTAAAACAAATTTAATAAAAATCTTAATATCAAGAACGGGGTTGACATTGTCTTTTTTTGCTTTTAGGCCTTTTCATAGGATTTGCTCGGCTTTGCGACTTACGACTCACTCACTCACTTATAAGCATATTTTTACTCTTTTTAGGGTTCCGTAGTCAACTAGGAACCCTTATAGTTTCGCCATGTCTGTCCGTCCGTCTGTCCGCCCGTCCGTCCGCGGATAATCTCAGTGACCGTTAGCACTAGAAAGCTGAAATTTGGTACTAATATGTATATCAATTACGCCGACAAAGTGGTAAAATAAAAAGTGGAAAAAAATATTTTATTAGGGTACCTCCCCTATACGTAAAGTGGGGAGTGATTTATTTTTTTCATTTTAACCCTAACGTGTGATATATTGTTAGATAGGTATTTAAAAATAAATAGGGGTTTACAAAAATCATTTTTTGATAATGTTAATATTTTCGGAAATAATCGCTCCAGAAGTAAAAAAAAATCGATCAGCGGAGAGGAATCGCCATCCGACGAGGCAATGTGGCCAGCCTTACGTGCACCCTTCCCATGGCGGTGACTTTAGGGAATGTATACACTAAACAGGACATCCTATGATATTGCCACATGGAGTGGACCTAGATGGAAAATTATACTGAAAGCCGACCTAATTTTTTATTTAAAAACAATACGAACTGCATTCAGAGTATTGTTGCGCCTCTGACCCAGTATTCGAACCGGATAACTTCAAGTGAAAAAAAAAATTTTTTTTTTCAAGGAAAAGACATTAAATTTTACACACAATAAAAACTCGCCTGTAACTGTAATTTTACTGTACCGATCGAGGGTCAATCATAATGCATAATCATTTATTTCCTTCAAATAACATAGCATCAATAAAGGATGACTATGAAATTTGACATTTAATTTAAAAGATTTAAGGGAAACCTGCTGGCGAGCGAGGTCACGAGTAAGCCAGCCTGAGCTATAAACGTAAGGGTGCCTTCCACAAGAGATGTGCTATGCTAGGTACGTTACGATGAATGCTTTTGAATCCACCAATCATGTTCATTGGTCCACATAGTATAGCACTGGTGGAAACTGGTTTATCTGGTGGAAGGTGGTTTAAATGGTGGTTTTATTTATAAACCCGGACTGACCCAAATGGAGAACATCAAAATAATCACCTGCAAATTCGCGACACCCGCAACGATGGATTTCCCAGTCTATAATTATCGCGAACGTAACTCCTACTTTTCCGAGCATGTTTGGAAAAAGCCCATTTATATAAATTAATTACAGCAAAAGAGAAGCAGCAGCATGGCATGCATATTTTTAACTCCATACTCCATTGCGGGTTTGAGAAAGTTAGAGGCCTCCGGGCGGCTTGAGAACTTCTAACAGCCAAGTTGCCCACTCACTTGACAAGCCTAATCCCAATAAGGTCTAGTTTTCCCCTCGGGTTGGAAGGTCAGATGGCAGTCGCTTCCGTAAAAATTAGTGCCTACGCCAACTCTTGGGATTAGGTAGCGGACCCCAGGCATCCTTCAGGATGCAACTGTACTGGGAATAACGCTAGGAGGATGATGACTCCATTGCGGGTTTGGCATAATGAGTTCCATCGGTCTGTCAAATCCCGTAATTATAAATTAGGAATAGGCATTTACTCACGCTTATAATCCAGGACCTGACTACAGTCCCTATGGGGAAATTTTCGTATGGAGATTTTTTTCGGGAAAATTCTGTACGTATCTTAGTTTTATATAGAAAACTCCCGTGAGTTCCAGTCATATTAAAATACCTACACATCGAACCAGTCTGAAACATGTCGAGCGATATTCCACCTTAAAGACGTGAGTGACCCGGTTCATTAGATTTTAATAGGAGTCTTAATAAGTATTTTAGACTTGGATGGAAGTGAGCATGAAGCTATAACGAGTCATTGGGCGTATATTTTAGAAAAACTCATTCAGTCGTTTGCTGCCAGGAAGAGCCGAAACTTGGTGTTTTTTTTTTAATTTACGATAACTCCGGCTGAAATGGGTTGGTATATTTTCCGAATTAGCTCATGGACTCCTTTCATTTGATACCCCAATGAGGTTTCAGAAGAATAATATTCTTTTATTATATAAATTAATGACATCATAGCTCGAAAATGTACCAGTTGACGGATGTCCCAAGTCTAAAATACTTACAAAGACTCCTACTGAACTTCCCTGAAAAAAACTCTATAGGCGAACTTCCCTACAGGACTGTAGTGAGGTCCTGGTCCTTGGTGACAGCAAACGCAATCAATAAATTCAAACACATTACCCTCCTTTGTGTCGCGTAGTTGGGTAAAGAGGCACTGTCCATAGCTACGTATATTATGTATAAAGCTGTATACATACAGCAGTAGATATACCACGAATAATATAGAATCAAATAAAAGATCGTTAAAATGTCCCGCTAACTCAATCCAATAACAAATTCAAATCACCAAAGATATCGGATCAGATTTCGATTTTCCCAAAATCGGCACACCGGTCGGAATGTACGAGCGAGCGAGACGGAGAGAAAGGGCTCATAATAATGGCGTTTGTTCTTCGCGGTATGTTTGGTTCCACATTGGACTACCATAATTTACGCCATTAATGCTTTCATCATCATATCAGCCGAAAGACGTCCACTGCTGGACACAGGCCTCCCATAAAGAGTGCCACAACAATGAGCGGCAACACACATTAATGCTTTATTTAGCATTTAAGTAAAAACACAAAACTGCGTTAAATTATTTGGTACTTTAAATACATAAATAAAGTCATAGGTGAATGTTGGTGGGTATATTTTATTACCGTTGTTTTATTTTCTTTATTATGTGAACAATAAAGAATATTTGTATTGTATGTCATTTACACATGGATTTATTTTATTCCCGCATCATAATTGTCTTCATTTACTTGTACGAGTTAAATTTTACTCAAAATAAATTGCGTGACCCCTTATTATCCTCAAAACTGGGGCAAACTCATTTTTGGCTTCAGATATGGAATTAGACCATCGATTGCCATATCTATACCAATTTTCAGCTATCTATGTAAACCGGCCCTACAAGAAAACTGCCCGTTAAAGATAAACTGTAACTGAGTGATCGCATATACGAATAAGTGTTCCGTTAGACCAATTTTGGTACGGTACACTAATATTTTGTATGCGAGATTTAGCACAGAAGTATCTTAAATTTAAATATTCATAGGAAATAGTTACGTTTGTAACCATTTATGAGAGACTTTAATGTAATGACGCTTTAAAACGAGAACACTAAAAATATTTTTATTTCTGATACAAACTTGAGAAAGCTTGTTAGCTTTTATCTCGATGACTGATGATGCGGGTGACGACTCGTGAAGTAAATAATAAATGGGTCTCATCTCACCCCCCGTCCTTATAACTTATTGCTAACAAGTTGTCAAATTAGTACGCAGAGGCGAAGAAAGCGGAGAATAAGTACCCAGATATAAAAGGCAAAGTGAAAATCCTTTTCTACAGGCCAGGTGAAATTCAAATAACCATCAAAACTTATGTCAATATCTTAAAGATAATTGACAGGAAAACACTTTTCTCAGTTTATTTCTAGGCAAATGCCCGAAAGTTTGTTCGCGTTAAAAAAATAGTGAGTGATCACTGTACTTCGGCCTAGCCACGCAAACTGGCCAATTAGGCAGCAGTAAATTACAAAACCGAGTTCACATTGACCATTTCTTTAGTTAGTTTTAGTTAGCTTTCGTACGCAACGGACGTGTCCTTGACCCATCAAGTAAATTAAAAAAGGGTGTCACCTATTCGAAAACAAAACTAGTAAAAACATCATTTGCATTTTTCTGTACTACTGTAAGATAACTACAGGGAAAAAATGTAAGTAACTTTGAATGCGCCCTTACCCAGTTGTTGCACTGATGACTCACTACTTTCATAACGCAAACGTACAATAGTGACCTGTGAGAAAACGCTTCAATACACTAAGTCCAATACTTGTATTAAAATTAAATAATACTAAGCGTATGGCATTTATTTTCGAACCGTGAGATCTTCGAGAAGACAAGTACGGATGCCAGTATGTAGAAGAATTAAATAAAACCTTAGCACAGTGTGGAACAAACCGGCGGAGTCACGTTCTGTAGTTTACCGCGCGTCGATTCAGAGTTATTGTAATGAATATGATATAAATAAGTTTCGTAAACGGCTCACAGCGAGCCTCCGACACTGGACATAGAAACAGAAGGCGCGCTCCGTCTAACGCCTAGATGATTTATCAAGTATATAAAGGAAAACCAAGCAAAAAGATCTTTGAATACCAGACGCGGCAAAAATAAGGATTAATTTTTAGATATTCGATTATTGACTATACAGGATGTTCGGCACATGGGCCGTCAATTTTTTTTGGACGCTGGTAGGGTGATTCCTCCTTTCCACCCTTGGACCCTGGGTCCTAAAAGTCACGATCGTGGAAGTACGATATTTTTATTTGTTTTAAATTACCCAAAATCTAACTTTCGAAGCACTGTAACTTTTTCTGTGTCTGCTTTTAAATGCATAATTGACGGTCCATGTTCTGAACATCCTGTATGATTGTTTCTCTTACATAGAAAAATATCCAAAGTTGTGTTCTTATTTTCCTTTTTTACCTAGCCTACTGAAAAAAATCGTTATTAAACGACACAAACAGGTTAAAATGATGGTATTTTACCATATCCAAAGTCTCACAACAGGAAATAGGAATAAAACTTCATAAAGTTGTCAAAAAAGTTATTCTTCAAGAGTGTTGCATCTCGTTTTCTCGTGCGCGGAAAACATAAGCGTGTCTCTTACACGGGGGGCGTGGCTTACAAAATCGAGGCTCACACTTGAACTTTACGCCCCTCCAGTGTGTTGCCGCTGCCGCTCACATCTGACTTAGAGTACGTACGCATTGAATCAATGGCTCCTAGAGTAGACGCGTTTATTTTAAAATTGGTTATAAGCAATGAGAGAGTGCCCTCGGTTATGAGTTGGGTAAATAATAGCGATTAGTAAACGTGCAGTTCTATAGTGCACCACATGTGGATCCACATAATATCAGCGTCGTTTCACTTTCTGTGGATCGACATTATGCTGAGTGGACTCCGTTTTCGCATTAAGCCTTATTTTAATTTTAATCTACTCGTACTGTCATATGAAGTGTAAAAATTGCGAAATACTTATTCTATTGTATTAAATATAGACAAAGTGTTTCTATTCTATTAAATATAGACATTTTTACAAAGTGGTGCTTCTGTCGCTGTATATTTTGTGGTTTGTTGTACGCGATACAACTATAACATCGAGAAAGATTTGAGGTTACTTTAAGATTATGTTTTATGTTCATTTTGGACCTAAACCGGATACAAATCGGTAAGTTTAAAAAAAATGGATAACCACGATTTGACCGTTGTTATCACATGCGTTTACGTATTTAAAACCAAGTAGTTTCACCTATTAAATATCTACAAGATGACCTTTTGTATTGCAGAAAAGTATACGCATATTCGCATAGGACTTTTGGGTCGAGCCGCTTCGTGGGAAACCAGTTCTGTCAAGCTGGTCAAATTTGACAAACGTTCAGATGTACTCTTTAAGCAATGAGTTGATGAAGACTCATACAATATAACTAGCTGTTGCCCTCGACTTCGTCCGCGTCTTCGTTCCTATTGGTCGCAGCGTAATGATATGTAGCCTAAAACCTTCCTCGATAAATGGACTATCCAACACAAAAAGAATTATACAATTCGAACCAGTAGTTCCAGAGATTAGCGCAAACAAACAAACAAACTATTCAGCTTTAGAATATTAGTATAGATTTGTATAATGCCTATGAACCTATGCACTTGATACAAATGTGTTCCCATGTTCTCTAATGTAATTTACATAAAAATGCAATTTGCTCAAATGTCAAATCTAACAGGGATAACCCAGTGAAACTCAAAATAACGTCTTATAAAGGCTTTTCGTAAAGGCGAAAAAGTCGTTCTTGGGAAATTGTAGCAAATCATTCAATATCGGAACATCTTATCTTTTTTATAATGCGTCGGTGGCAAACAAGCGTACGGTCTCGACAGCCTCTGGACGCCTGCAACTCGAAGCGAGGCACATGCGCTTTGCTGACCATGTAAAAGTGTATACACTCCTTTCTTGAAGAATCCCATATTGCAGTCCCTTGGGAAAACCTCTGTTTACTGCGACATATGATCGGGGCGACTACAATTGGGATTATTAAAAATGTCATTCATTTTATCACTACAAAACTGTTTACCTGTACATTTCATTTATCCTTTTTTAACAATCACTTATGCAAAGAATACTTTCGCTTCGCAATATGGGGTAAGCTTTATCCACTTACTATAAAGCTGCGGCTAGCGTTTGATTTGTACAAAACTAAGGTACCTAACTCAGCTAGCTTAAGTTCCTAGGTAAGTTGAGTGCTGACTTATTAAACCTAACTAAATAATAACACAGCCGAGTAGCTCAGAAGCTAATAATTATTTTTAGCTGTGAACATTCATGGGATTGCTTCCTGTAAAATATGTCATTCTCTAGAAAAATTATGTCGATATCAAGAGGAGCGTTTGTTTATTAATTTTAGGATTTTATTGGGTACTTACATTATATTTATTCGCATAATAAATAAACCTTTAAAATATCGCAATACGTTGCAAATGTTAAAAGCGTAGAGAACTAAATAGCATAAACATTCATTCATTCATTGTTGACACTGTTTTTGCAGCAAAGCATATCAAACGATTTATGAGATTTTTTACTTATACTCTTGTCGAAATAATTTCCATTATTTTGTCTCTCCCTATTTCGAATTTGGTAATACAGTTTCGACACGTTTTCTTGTTGGACTACGCTTTGTAAATATTTTTCCTCGTTTCTTTGTATTCATACTCAGATTTACTTATTTCTAGTTAGTTAAGTATTATCAATATTATCATTGTATTAAAATAATCTTTCGGATTAAATGACTAACTGTCGAGTTTGTTTCGGTGTTTCTTCTCGGAAGCGGTATTCTTTTTCAGATGTCTAGTTGATTTTGACTTGTAATAGTGGGCCTACTTGCAGAATAAAATTAATAATATCATTAATTTATTTATGTATGAGAATCATAAAATGATATGACTTTAAAATTGAAAATATTAAGTTTTTATTTTAACATCCAAGAGTAAATTAAAAGATGTCAATACTAAAATGCCTTATGTAGAAACAACTTTTTCTTAGTGGGTCCCAAATGTTTGGCTTTTGCGGTGCTCTAAATTGTAGTAGGTCCCATTAGACACTTTAACCTCTCTAAAAGCTGGTTCGATCGGTAGCGATCAACTCTGTAGTGACACCTACTCTACTCTATGGTTGCCAGACATGGGCAATATCCAAAGAAATTATAGATAGAATACAAACATTTCAAAGAGCCATCGAAAGGAGTCTACTAGGCGTAAAAATCAAGGACACACTGAAAAACACCTACATCCGCAAAATAACAAATGTAGCGGACGCAGCGGAAATGCTTTGCCGCCTCAAATGGCGATGGGCCGGACACACGGCTAGGATCAACGACGACAGATGGAGCGAAAAAGTGCTCCACTGGTACCCGCGGGGTGCGGATCGCGCGCGCGGGCGCCCGCGCCGTCGCTGGCGAGATGACATCGTAGAGCAGGCAGGCATAACCTGGACCAGACTTGCCGTCGACAGGAAAATGTGGAGTAAAATGGAGGAGGCCTATGACCAAAAATGGGCAAACCCAACCACCCTTTAAGCTTTTATTTTAGTGTAAGTTATTTGACTTAATTTTATCCATCTTTTTTTATTCTCATGAAATTTTATCTCGAAATCTACTGTAATGTTTAATGTTTGGGTAAATAAAGGGCTATATTATTATTAAAAGCTGGTTCGAATGGCACACTAAAAATATTCAAGTAGCCAATAACTTCAAAAAATCTTTGATAATTATGGTTAGTAGTTAAGTTTGTACATAAAATACCTAACCTTTATTACCTATTAAATAAACAGTTTAAATATTATTTTTTTCAGTGAGCAACCAGACAGACGCCGCCTTTTTGTTAGAGAGTGACACAACTAAAAGTTAATGGGTTTAAATAACGATTCTTTGACAGCGCTTGTGTATTTAGCCATAAGCGGCGAAGAGGGTTCATACTACGTCGGGGCAAACAAGCATAAGTCCCGTCCGATTGTAAGCCTACGGACGCTAGCAACTCCCGAACGAGCGCGCAACCGACTCTCGTTTGATTTGAGGATTCGTTGTATACACAGATCTAATTGCAGGCAGGTGAGGGCACCTCAATCTCAACATAGCGCATCCTCGGAAGCTCTGGTGACCTTTCCAGTACCAGCAACATAATAATACATACCTACAGAGAACTGATGTTATTATGGCTACGATCTTCTTTAAGTTGGAGGTACATCACCAGTTAGACTGCTCTAAATTATAAACGATATGATATTACGATTCCACTGCGCCCTACCTCTATAAATCTGACAGTAAGCAGACGCCGCTGCTTATGGACGCTTGTGACTACAAAGTCACCAGCATAAGCAGCATAACATTATTTTCAGTAATAGCGATATCGTACAACATGATTTGCACGAGTCGAATGGCGACCCCTTCACCTTAACCGCATCTCATAGTTTTAATGCTAGATAGAGAAATAAACTAGCTGCGAGAGCGAGGCCCGTAGATATAGAGGCAACATGTCTTACGTCGCGGCTACAATGGATTAAGAGTAAGGCCAAGTGTAGGGAATAGCGGAGCGGAAGCAGTAAAAATAAAGAAATAACTAGCTGTGAAAGCGAGGCACGTAGATATAGAGGCAACATGTCTTACGTCGCGGCTACAATGGATTAAGAATAAGGCCACGTGTGGGGAATAGCGGAGCGGTAGCAGTCATAATCGAGAAACAAACTAGCAGCGACAGCAAAGCACTTAGGTATAGAGGTGTTAGGTGTTAATGAAGGAAACCGCTGTCTAATTACAAAGTGTTATTTTATAACAACAGTTCAGAACACGACATGAATAATGTTAGCTAGTTGCGTCCATATTCGAATAGGAGAGAGAAAGGCAGTGCTTTCGACTCACTTTATACATAATAGTGATGGGATCGATATTTATTAATTTATCAAACAAGAGGCAATATTTAGGTGCGTTGCGGCTACACTGGCTTAGAGGTAAGGCCACGGAAATAATGCAGCGGGAGCGATAATGATGTGCTGGTGTGCTAATTTATCCGACCGCGGCTGACACCGCCGGACAGTGATAACATCTTTTCAACTATATTTGTAAACATTAGGTGACGACGTTGGCGCACTAACGAAGTCTCTTAGTCACCCTAACACGATACCCCTATCCTAACTAAAACACGTACTGAGTATGAGGTCTCGGGGTGTTGTCTAACTGTCAAACATCGGTTCAGAGCGATAGACAAGCCTCTGTACGTTCTGTACCTACTTCATTTATTATGTGCCTAAGATAGGTAGCCCACCTAAGTGATGTTTTACAAGTAAATCAATTTCAATACGCTTTTTTTATGGTGCTATTTGAACCAGTTTTTGAGACAAATTGAAACCAGCTTATGGGAAAATAAGTATTTTGTTTTAGTGCGACGTTAAGGTACATACTTCTTATACAATATATTCTTTATTTTTACATAAGGATTCTATTGGTACCTTTTATTTGACAACAAAAAATAAAACGAAAATTTTCGAACTTTTGCAGTTTAAATACGTAGTTAAAGTTTAAAGTGCCCAGAAATAGCGATGGAGTGGGATCTATTATTAATCCAATTTTGCAAGGGGTATTGCATTGGTTTACAGTCAATAATTTAGTACTGAATCTTAAAAAAACAAAATGCATTAGATTCTCAACTTGCCGCCAGACTCAACAATATCACACACCAAACTTGATTCTGGGCAGTCATACACTGGACTTCTCGGATAACACAGTGTTTCTAGGCTTGACAGTTGATTCCAAATTGCAGTGGGGTTCGCACCTAGCCACTTTGAGTAGTAAATTATGTTCTGCTGTTTATGCTGTCAGAAAGATTAGGCAGCTAACAGACATAGACACAGCTAAATTAGTGTACTACAGCTACTTTCATAGTCTCATGTCTTACGGAATCCTAGTTTGGGGAAAATCTGCCAATGTAGACAGCATATTCGTTCTACAAAAGCGGGCTGTGCGTGCGATTTATAATTTGAAACCGAGAACGTCCTTGAGAGGTATATTTGGAAAAGTCAACATCATAACACTACCGTCACTCTATATTTATGAAGTTATCATGTATGCCAGACGATACTACGAACATCTTCCGAAAAACAGTGACATACACACCTTTAATACAAGAAACAAGGATAAACTTGCTGTGCGTCGCTTACGAATTGCCAAAGCTCGGAAATCATTTATTGGACAGGCGGTACATTTCTACAACAAAATCCCTAAGCATATATTAGACTTACCAGATCATAAGTTTAAAAAAGTTGTAAAATTTAAATTAGTTGAGAAATCTTATTATAAAGTGTCGGATTACTTAATAGAAAAAGATGTGTGGAATAATTGTAATTATTATGATAAGTTATTTTTAAAGTAATTAGCAATTATTAGTAGTTTTAAGCAAAATGTGTAACATTTGACGGACGTAAGTGTATCAATGTATACCTACATGGGAAATAAAGTTATACTTTATTTAATGAAAATGTTACAAAGGGATATATACAATAACTATACAAATGACTATAACTAAAAAACTAAACCTACCTTAACCTATGGCGCCTAAGCTAAAACTGCAAATATCCCCTAAGTCGCTGCCATTTGGTAGGGTGGAAATAAATAAAATTGAAATTGAAATTGAGTTATACGGTTAAAATTTTAAAATATACAATTTATTGCGATATTTTGATTGTTTACTATCCATAGAGTGACAGCATATTATAAATTTTAACATGTGGCTAATACCCAATTTCGAAAGTGAACTTTTTATTCTCATCGCTACCAACAAGGCCCCAGCCTTACCCCGGTAAGAATAGCATACAACCGCTAAGGCCTAAATAGGGCCAGATAACAATCTGCGCACAGGGGTGTCCAATCCAATCGAATTTAAAATGCAAATCTCTGGACCTTCATTATAATGTAAGCATAATGTACCCAATGTTTCATAGCTTTTTGATTGCGGGTTTGAAGTGGTATAGTCAACAACAAATGTAGATTTTTTTATAATACACTGACAAGCGATTGGCCTTAATCTCACCTGATGACAAGGCCTAAGATGTTGTTCACTGATTCAGTAATAGCCTATTCACTCTTGTCTTGAAGAGACCCAGATTGTATGTATCAGGAAACACAGACGGCGGCAGCAAATTGCAGTCCTTAGCTGTTCGCATTAGGAAAGAAGATGATCGTTTTAGTATACCTTATCACTTTCACTACTTATTGCATCCCAATTGTCGCAGTATTGTTACGTTAGTGTGAAAAAGTTCTAAAATGATCATATACATTTCCTGTTGACTGTACTTACCAAGTTTTTAGAGTGGCAGGGCAGAGTGAAATGCCATCTCGCTCATATTTGAAGCAGCACAGCTGGGAAAAAACCTTCTTACAGAATAGACGTATTTGCTTTGTAGGTGGGACCCGGGTATGTCCTAAAACTACGACCAAGACCACCGTGGGATGGGCAGCAGAATCCCAGGAGTGCGGTGGAGAAACTGCGGTCGCCAACCCGCAAGCCAAGGGTGGCCATTGTGGCATTTACCCCCCATCAAATTGGGGGAGGCATATGTCCAGCAGTGGACATCCTTGGGCTGATATGGTGGTGGTGGTGCGCGTCTCATACCTACTTGTGTAAATAAGGCTTTAGATAGTTGTAGAACTGCATTAAGAATCACATTTTGACGTTCTAATTATATTATACACTACGTTCGGGTCAATCTTACTTTGTTCGTAATTGGGAGTGACGGGAAACCTTTAAAATATTCAGCAAACAGTCAAATTGGATTTGGATTAAAACTGTCTAACTCGCCTTCAGTTTCGACACTTCGGGCGTGTTATTTTACATCTGACTTGTAGGCGATCGATCGCATTGACTATTATAAAAGATGTTAGTTGAGACTAATCTATCTTTTGCCGCGCTTCGTCTGCTTGAAACTAATTACTTGTATAGTAATTAATAAATATAAATAAATAAATATAGGGGCACGATCTTACACAAATCGACCGAGTCCCAAACTAAGCAAAGCTTACTTATATAGATAGATACATACTTAAATACATAGAGAACATCCAAGACCCAAGAACAAAATCCGTGCTAATGCACAATTAATGCCCTGGCCGGGATTCGAACCCGGGACCTCTAGCTTCGGAGGCATTATCACTACCAACTAGGCTAAACAGGGGGTCTACTACGAAATTCGAAATCCGAACTTCGTATGGTGCCGTCCCTTTCCCACTTCTGTCATACACCATATGAGCGAAATGGACGGCACCATACGAAGTTCGGATTTCGAATTTTAGAGTAGACCCCCAGGTCGACAAGGATATACGAAACTACTTGCTATTGGTTGCTTAGGTTAGGTGTAGGGACACCTCTCATTTGACTGCCATCCTTTTATAACGTCAAAACGTCAATGAGATGACGGCTAACACTTGGAGCTACACACCTGGAGTTGCAGGCGTCTATAGGCTGCGGTGACTGCTTACCTTCAGGCGGGTTTGTTTGCCAGCGACGTGGTATAAAAAAATGTCCGAAGAAGGCCGAAAATGAAGGTAATTTCAAACGGACATTGGATGATAAATCTACCACCTAGTGCATTTTCTTTTCTTTTTTCTCCGCTACCCGAAGAAGGAAGGTAGGTACGTAAAGGATAGGTGGAAGATATCGGTAGTTAGTGGTAAGACCGCCTTTTATTTCTCATTCTGACTGATTTGTTTGTGTACTGTATATCTACGAAAGCTATATCCTGCTAGTTGACGGTGTAACGTGTCAAACTTTGGCTAAGTAGATCGAATTGTCAATTTTAGTATGGAAATTGTCATTTTGATCAACTTTACGCATGCTCGAAAACGTTACGTAAATACCCCTCTGGACTTCTTGTGCATAGGATTTGTATGGATTACATTATAATAGAATAATTCCAGAAGACACTACTACGGGTTACGATTTCTGTCCACTGCTAATGATCAAAAGTATTTAGGGATATAGATCTTGCTCCATACAATTGGCCAAGTTGTTCTGTATTCGCATAACGCTCAGAAAACGTATTTAAGAATGCACTGTTCACTAGCTCTACGAGCATCATTAAACCGCTGCGATATCGCGCAATTTCGTGTAGTTTCGCTTTCATAATAAATAAATAAATAAATAAATATTAGGGGACATTTTTACACAAATCGAACTAGTCCCACAGTAAGCTCAATAAGGCTTGTGTTATGGGTACTAGACGACGCTATATTTAATAGATATATACTTAAATACATAGAAAACATCCAAGTCTCAGGAACAAATGTCTCTGCTCACCATAGAAACAAGCCCTTACCGGGAATCGAACCCGGGACCTCTAGCTTCGGAGGCAATGACACTACCAACTAGGCTAAACAGGCCGACAAATACACGCGTTCAGCGGAAGTAAACCCCCCTTTTTAAATATATGCTGTTCATGTTTCTGTTCTGATTTAACGAGAAGCATGAGCCCTAGCAAAGAGCTCCGTTTTCATGTAAAAATGCATACTTGCACAGATACGGAAATTGCATTTGACAATGCATAGTACACCAGCCCTACGTGCACCGTTAGCCCACCGCGTTATCACGCGATATCGCGCGGTGTCGCTGTGACGTGACCGCGTGCAGCCCAAACACAAGCGTGAAGCGGGAGCGATTAGCACCGCTTTTTAAATGTATGTATGTATGTATGTAAATACTTTATTGTACACAAAACACAGGTAGAAATACAGACAAATTCGGTTATATCGGTACAAAGGCGAACTTATCCCTTTAAGGGATCTCTTCCAGTTAACCTTTGAGCAATTGAGTGACACAGGAACCAAAAGATAGACAAACTAACACGTGTACAAAAACGTATTTATATATATAGCTATTGCCTATATACTACAAAATAATACTATATATACATATTATACATATACTACCGACTAATAAAAATAATAAATATATACATGGTACATAAATATAAATATATAATCAGTATCAAACCAAATCACAAGTCATTGGAGAGCCAGAACTTTTTCAACTTATCCTTGAGTGATGCCACAGACTGGGACTGTCTAAACGGCAACGGTAATCCGTTCCACAACTTAACCGCTCGCACCGTGAAAGACCTTGAATAAGTACGCGTCTTATTAGACGGCATTGCAAGAGTGAGGTTAGCACTCGACCTTAAGCGGTGACCGCTGCCGTCAGCCATATATGCAAATCTCTCAGTCAAGTAAGGCGGGGAAGTAGGATTGTACAGTACGTTAAAAAGCAACGACAGGATGTGCACATCTCTACGCCGACGGATCGGCAGCCAGCCGAGCTGAGAACGGAATTCGGAGATGTGGTCGTATTTGCGCAGGCCAAATATATACCTAACACAAACATTTTGTAGTCGCTCAAGCTTACTAAGCAGTTCCTCTTTGACATCTAAGAAAGCAATGTCACCATAATCCAAGAGAGGAAGCAATAAAGATTGGGCAAGAGTCACCTTTGTTTGAAAGGGAAGAAAATTTTGCAGTCGCCTTAGGGAGTGGAGGGAGGCAAACATTTTCTTGCTAATTTCGGCGACGTGGGGAGACCAGGAAAGCGTCTGATCCATGGTAATACCCAGATTCCTCACGGTGCTGGTAAAAGGGATACTAGTTTCACCAAAAACCACATCCGGGCACACCATTTCCGAGAGATTACTTATATAGTAAGGACTACCAATGACAATTGCTGCGATTTCTTAGCATTAACTTTTAAACCGAAATTACGCGCCCAACAACGAATAGATTCTAAATCAGTATTAATTTTATTGACTAGTGACGGAAATTCATCAATACCAGCCGCTGCATAGATCTGCAGGTCATCCGCATAAAGGTGATAGGATGAGCTAAGGGACTCGGTGATGCTATTTATGAAGATCGAGAATAGAAGCGGAGAAAGCACCCCTCCTTGAGGGACACCAGCGGAGAGTTCGCACCACTCGGACACCTTGTCATCAACCCAAACACGCTGGCGTCTACCAAAGAGGTAGTTACGAAACCACGATAGACAGTTTTGTGATACATTGAGCCTTTGGAGGATGCCAAGAAGTATATCAAAGTCCACTGTATTAAATAAGAAATGTGCTTACGTTTTTGGACTAACTAAACGACATTTTAAAAACTTCACACTCTCCCTTTGCCAAGGTAAAGCCATATGTAATTATTTATTTACGAAATAAACCTTAAACTAAATACACAAGTAAAAAACATAGACAGTAAAACACTAATACTAATTAAAATAACTAAAACTAAATGTAAAAAAGGCTATCCAAATTTGGTCCCCTCGGTAGCGTACCCATCATGCAGGCAGCATTCCCGCGCTGGATTGCAATAGCAATCCTCTGCGCAAGAAAGCTGCCCGCGCGAGGGTCGCCCGTTGCCTCCCTCAGTCGTTTGGCAAGTGTCTTGTGGAGCTCCCGTGCGCTTCTACCCCACGGTCCCAGTGTCTCGACGCCAAATGCCATAAATTTGTATTGGGCGCCGAGACAACTGTATTTGCCGGCCTTTAGGTGCTCCCGGGCGTCAGCCGCTGCTCCGGCCCGTCTGCTGGTCGCTGGGAGGTAGGACGCTGCCAAAGTGTCGGCGCAAGTAGCGTCCCAGACCAGAGCACGGCCCATCCTCCAAGGGATCAATGACATCCCGTCAGGGCGCTTGCCATCGCTCCGTACGATCTGGGGCTCCAGAGCCGCGGGAACGTTGGCACTGACGAGCGCCCTTCGTAGGATGTCATTGAGCGCGGCATGACGGGATAAGCGGCCAGCGCCCGAGGAGCAAGCGAGTCCGTGGTGAGCAAGGCGGTCTACAGGAGCCCTTTGCCATGTTTATACATCAGAGAAGTGTGTATTTTCGTGAATACTCATATGCACTACTTCCAAATACGTGGAGAAACTGTGCAAAAACAAACGAGAGTCAAAGGAAAAAACCTTTTGTATAAGCCGCAAAGTAGTAAGGTCATGTATAAACGCAATGTCTTCAACATGTGTCGTGAGGTGTATAACCGCATGCCTGAAGGCTTGAGAAAACTCCAAAGGAATATTTTTAAGTCCACATTAAATAGCTGGCTCATGGAGAAGTGCTTCTATCGGGTTCGTTATTTTCTCGAACAATAGAGATTTGTATCATCATCATCATCATCATCATGTCAGCCGAAAGACGTCCACTGCTGGACATAGGCCTCCCCCAAAGACTTCCACAATGACCGGTCCTGCGCCACCCGCATCCAGCGGACACCCGCGACCTTCACCAGGTCATCAGTCCACCGTGTGGGGGGCCTACCCACGCTACGCCTTCCGGTACGTGGTCGCCACTCGAGAACCTTTCCGCTCCAACGGCCATCGGTTCTACGTGCTATGTGCCCCGCCCACTGCCACTTAAATTTAGCGATTCGGAGGGCTACATCGGTCACTTTGGTTCTGCTGCGGATGGCCTCATTCCTGATGCGAGATTTGTATACTTAACAGTATTAGATTATATTTTTGTAATTAATTATGTGACATTCTTATTCAATTCTAGTATTATATTTTAAAATTCTCATGTTTAATTCTTATAATAATTGATATAATTTGTAAAATATTTGCACGCCTTACATGGCTGAATACATGAAACAAAAAAAATGCAATTTATACTAATATTATGAAGCTGAGTTTGTTTGTTTGAACGCCTAATCTCAGGAACTACTGGTTCGAATTGAAAAATTATTTTTATGTTGGATAGTCCATTTAACGAGGAAGGCTTTAGGCTATATAACATAACGCTGCGACCGATAGGAGCGAAGACGCGGACGCAGTCGCGGGCAACAGCTAGTATCTTATAAGACTGTATTCTCGGCAAATAAAATTGATTGATTTTGATTTTTGACAAGCATGATCCTTCAGTAAACATCTTTAACTATCCTCAGTTTTATGTAAAACAATTTTACATCGATTTATGTATAATTGTTACCAGACAACGCATTTAACAATGCATAGTTCTCCAGCCCTACGTGCACCGTTAACCCTCCGCGTTATCGCGCGGTGTCGCTGTGACGTGACCGCGTCCAACCCAAACACACGCGTTGAGCGGGAGTGAAAATTCACCGCTTTTAGAAATGATCTTTTCTGTAAGTAAATAAACGAACAGCACAATTCTCTAAAAAAACATCATAAGTTACATATAAAGAGTGTACGTTTATAAGTACAGTAAACGCTTATAAGAATGCATAGTTATCGCGTTATCGTGCGTGTCGCTATAACGTGACGCGCGCAGCCTAAGCACGCGTCGAGTTAGAACGTTTTTTCACCGCCTGTAGATCAAGATTTCTGTGCTTTTGCTTTCTATTAGTAACTGTTAAGTTAACATACATCGATGTTACTGCACCTTCTACCCGTCAGGGAGCGATGGAAATATTTTAATATACAATGACACGTTAGTTACTTACAAATATCGATAAACCCGTAAATTTTGCTAATACACCTTCCTGGGCCGAGAGTAGAAACAATTGCACTACGTAAGTACGTACTACTACAGTACGAGTACTCAGCACTACAAACAAAAAACTTTTGTTTTGTTGCCCTGCATACCATCGCAAATTTTAACGTTTTCAAGTGCCCAGATTACGAATATATTCATGAAAGTTCTCAATGTGCTTCAAGGTCGATGGGATTGTTACATGATGGCATATTACTGCTGGTATATGAAAAGAGATTGTCCCCTGGAAAAATATAAAAGGAAAACTCATAAAAGGCGTTTTATGGAAATATAAAATATATTTTCGACATTTTCCTCTTTATTTACTTCGATGTATCCTAATTTCTCAAAACATAATTGACATGAATATATATGTTATTTTGTTTTTTGTAATGTAAAATGAAAATAAAGATTAAAAACAAAATCAGAGCAAATCTTACAAAATCATTGATAGTTTCATGAATTGTATGCACCCAAAATCATTTTCATATCTAGGACAACAAAACCACTGTAGACCAGTGGTATAAATCCACTGCTGAGTGCCATCTTATCCGCTGCTTATTCGCTATCCAGCAGCTATCGTCTGACGATTGAGCTAAATAGCTAATGGTCTGACCGGCGATCGTAATGAAATTGTTAGTCGCAAAATGAAGCAATAAATCGTTGAAACGTAATCGCTATTCTCATTATTTTGGACCACAAATTCCCGAGATTTTAGCTCACAGCGGGTACCTGCCATATGAGCTTAGGTACGTCCTTGAGCCACTTTATTTCAGTATACTATAATTAAACTATGCATTACCCCGGGTTGTCTAGGAAGCAGATGCAACTAAAGACTCCATCTCCTAACAGAGGCCATAACTGGTCACGTACCGTAAAACGGGGTGAGTAGGTTTCGCGGGGAGAGGTGAGTTTTAAGGCTACTGCTACAGAATAATGTATTCCAATTTAAAATGGAGCTACAGTAATGCGCATAATAAAAAAAAAATCGATACAGCAATCTTCCAAAATCACCTTTGTATGAAAACCCCTCTCACCCCAAATACGAGGCACTACGGGGTGAGGTGGGTTTTCCTCTTTATCGTCAAAGTTATGAAATGGAACTACCCAAAATAAAATAAAAACTAAAATACAAACGTCCGAAACACTTATATATTCTCCATTCAGTTTTCATATGTAAAAATTAAATGTTATCGAGGTTCGAATTGCAGTTTTGACCCTACTCACCCCATTTTACGGTACTAAACTAGTGGCTTTCTGAGCTGTAGTAATATTTTTTATAGATTTCAATATTTCTTAAAACAGACCTGACAAAAAATTATATAAACCTGCTCACAAAATTTCACGAGAATTTTATAATATATAATAAATAAATAAATATTGGGGGACAATCTTACACAATTCGACCTAGTCCCAAACTAAACAAAGCTTGTACTATGGGTACTAGACGACGATATGTATAAGTATATATATATAAATATGTATACGATATGTATATCGTCGTCTAGTACCCATAGTACAAGCTTTGCTAGCTTTGCTTAGTATGTATACTTATATAGATAAATACATACCCAAATACATAGAGAACATCCAAGACCCAAGAACAAAATCCGTGCCAAATGCACAAATAATGCCCTGGCCGGGATTCGAACCCGGGACCTCTAGCTTCGGAGGCAGTGTCACTACCAACTAGCCTAAACAGGCCGTCACTGTATATTTATATTACCAATATACTTAATCATACATTTTAAGAACGGTTCACTCATGTATTAATTGTCACTATGAGCGGCATGTTAGTGTTATGACATGCCAGTGTAAAATAAGCGACAACGCTGCGCCAGCACTCATCCTGCCGAAGAATTTGACGACCCGAAGGGTATGTCAATTTCCCGGGAATTCCCGGGAATTCCCGGGAATTTTCGGGAAATTTCATACAAATCGGGACCGGGACTGCAAACCCTAACGACCAACCATGTGGTCCCGGGTTCGAATCCTGGTAATAATTTATGTCTAGAGCAGCAGCCAGCAGTATTTGTTCCTGGGTCATGGATGTTTTCTATATATTTAAGTATATATTTATATAAATGTATGAATATCGTCGTCTATTATAGTTCCCATATCACAACTTTGCATAGTTTGGGTTAGCTCGATTTATGTAATATTGTCTCCAAATATTTATTTTATTTCTTACGAAAGTTTAAATTCACTTAGACTATGCATAGAACGTCCAGAAAGACGTAAAATTCTAGGTCCGATGGAGATGCATGTCTATCGTGACATTGTATAGAATCGTAGAGTCACTTGTATGGAATCTCTAATAGAGATCATCTCGATCGAACCTGAGAATTGGCCCCCTGACGTTATTATGATCATACAGGTGATACAGGTCTCGTCTTACCTGTGATAGGAGAGGTCACATTGGAATGTTGTTCCTCTGGTATTCGTATTATTGTCAACCTTTTAGCAGCGTCAATAAGGTGTCATTTCCATACTGACTGTGCTTACCAGTTGGCGCCACTATAAAGTGAGGTGCAGCTGTCAAAGTTTGTTGTTCGACATACGGGCCTGAAAACAAAGTATAGATTGAAATTATATTTAATAGGTACCATAAAACCGTACCGCACAAATATCGAGCATGCCGCAGTGTTAAGCACTCCCGTTTTGTTCGGGAACAAAAGAAATTCAAAGATATTTTTTTTAAACCCGACTGCTTTTGGAGTTCCATACCAATAAACTACCATCATTTACACACACAAAATTAATACGAATCTAACGACACCTTTGAAGCTAAAATCCATCGAGCCGTTCAGGCTGCTGAGCGTGCCAAACAATTATACATACATACAAACTTTCGAAAAATTCCCTTCTTCTGGCACAGTCAGGTAAAAAAGAGGACATAAGTTTGCGAAAAATAAAATGTCTCAAAGCACTGACATTCATTGACCCTTAACTCATATTTTGCCATAATTCATACAGGTATCGCACAATATTCACCACATTTTTCTAATTAGAAAAACCCGCCGCCCGCCGTAGATATTTGACATTTCGGAGACCTCACGCTGCACTAGCACCTCTAGCGGCGAATTCATTAGGAAATCACTCTTATTGATTTCGAAAAAGACCTTTTACTTGAGTGGGATTAATATAATACGGAGAAGACCGCAGTCATAATTTGTATGTATGACAAATGATGCTGTGGCCAATCAGGATATTAACATAATTTGTGAATGGATTATGGTCTGACCCATAGAAATCAGTGCCAGAAGTAACAATTAATTTGACAACAAAATTAATCGCTGAATCTAACATTTCGAAATACTAGTAATTATCATAATTTCAGCGTACTTAAATCGGTCTGTCTCCAAGTGACAAATATACAATACTCACATAACTATAAATCAACAATGAAAAGTACATTCAATACATATAAACAAACAAAACTATACTTTATTAACTGTGCAGCAAAGTTCATTATTGAACTAAAGATTAATACAATTCTGCTGTGTTTGGAAGCTGCCAGCAACCAAGCTCATTTGGGAACAATAGTTAAATCCAATTTCTAAGAATGACGTACAGCATAAGAAGTTTAAATGCACTTATGACCTTATTATATTGGCAGAAAACCTGTGGCACTGACGTTTCAGGCAGATAGCAGTATATCTAAATATAGGCATAACCAAACACATTTATAATGACTACATTTTAAGAATTTGTAATGTAAAACGCTAGAGAAGTTACCTACGCAAAATCATTCAATTGCATGCTCTTTCAGATTCGCAGTGGTTTTAGGGTTCCGTACCCAAAGGGTAAAAACGGGACCCTATTACTAAGACTTCGCTGTCCGTCCGTCCGTCCGTCTGTCACCAGGCTGTATCTTAAGAACCGTAATAGCTAGACAGTTGGAATTTTCACTGACTGTATATTTCTGTTGCCGCTATAACAACAAATACTAAAAACAAAATAATAATAATAATTAAGGGGGGCTCCCATACAAAAAACGTGATAATTTAGCCCTTTTTCATGGCTACCACTCGCCGAGCTAGATGTCAAGAACCGTAATAATATCTAGACAGTTGAAATTTGCACAGATTATGTATTTTTATTGTGGCTACAACAACAAATACTAAATTGAATATAATAATAATAATTAAGGGTGCTCCCATACAACAGAGTAGTTGTTGGTGTTTTTTTTTTCTGGTACGGAACCTTTCGTGCGCGAGTCCGACTCGCACTTGGCCGGTTTTTAATCTATCATTTAAGTCACAATTTGCTACGTGATGCCGTTCGAACTAGTTTTTAGAGAGGATTGAATGTCTGTAGGGAACCAACTACAATTAGAGCACAAAAAATGCAAAAATGAGGATCAAAATCAGACATCGATAACATCCACACAAATGGCTCCTAGTAGTAGAGAGTGACACCGGTTGCAGATGAACTGACATTGACACTAAATATTTCAAAACATACAACGCAAGCGCGGCAATCCGTTTCAGAAGCACAAAGTAACTAATAAAGACATTAGAGTTCTTGTATTTTCACGCTTAATGCAGATTGCATCGTGCTGGTTAAACCAGGATCTAAGTAAATTCAACCAAATTTAGTCTTAAATCACTAAACAGCCATATTCGCTTTAACCCTGGCAACGTAATCTCAAAAGCACCGGCTATCTCCCAATATCAGCCACTCTAAACAGAACATTAGAATCATTTCAGCACCACCCCTATCCGACACACGATCTCCATTCGCGCATGCTACTGCACCATAGACAACTATACAACCTTTAAAGGCTAACGTCAGATAAGCCGTCAGTTTAGCGCATAGATTATAGAGGTTTTAAAAAGGTTCGCCGCTCCTTTATCGTGCGATTCTAGATTTGAAATGAGCGTTTTGTGTCAATCCTTTTGCGGAGATCGGTTTAATAAGGCGACGGGAATATATTATCTTTATCTGAAGTAGCGTTGAAGATGGCTGATGATCGTGCAATTTTATCGTGGTCACGCGCAATCGTGCATTCCATGAGATGTCGCTTCTGTTTTTATGGAAACACGTTGGGTTTAAGAGGATGCATTTTAAAGCTGCTTTGCAATTATTTATTTATTTTTTATGACATAGGAGGCAAACGAGCAGGCGAATCGCCTGATGGCAAGCGAATAGCGCCGCCCATGGACACATCGCATTGTGAAAGATCGCTGCTAACCCAATACCTAATTGAACGAGCGAGCGAAGCGAGCGCAGTTTTCCAAGTCTAGTGGAACGATCTGGCATTGGTATATATTTATAAATATGTGTTCGATGATAACTTGAGTGTCATTGATCGAAAAATCTTGAATTTAGTAGGTATTTTAATGAGATCAAAAGAATTTTCACTTTCAAACTTTCAAACATCAGCCAAATCGGTCAAAGTATTGCGAATATTTTGTAATATGTTGAAAACATGGTTTCTCTAAATACAGTGGTATTGGCGTTAGACGGTTCCACGATATAGCGCGTTTACAGTTCGGAGCGAACCACTATAGATATACTCGTACGATCAATAAAGGATGATGCACAGTAGGCCGTTCCGTGTCCGGGCCGGCCCGTTTTTACCCACGACGGAACGGAGAAGGTATATGCGTTTAGGGTGAGAGGTTGTTTGTTTGTTTGTGTGTGCACCTCAATATCTCCAAAACGGCTTGACCAATTTGAATACGGTTTTCTGCAATGGGTTTGTGGCTTATTCGGAACGAACCCCCAAAAAATTTTACGACCATAACTCGCCAGGGGGCGCTGCCGTTAACATTTTCCTCTTGAAAGTGCGTTTGAACACTTTGAACGAATTTTCTCCGGAACTCTGCTTGACCAGCATAGAAGATTTCGATAGCGCTTGGTGAGGAATACATGTAATTGAACTCTGAGGATCATGATGGAGCAGAAAAACATGATAGGGAATCAATATAAACTTGTATATATAAGGGAACTGTTAAGGGGTTAGATATCCTGATGTCTGTTTTTGGGCGCTTTTGTTTATGTTTGCTTAGCAGCCGTTATAAACGAACTTCTGAGGGTCTGATGATGGAGTAGAACAACATCACACAGAACCTTTCGAAGGCATATAGCTACTTGACCGTGTTTGGGCTCATTTCATCGTGTTTGCTGAGTAGCTTCTGTACATGATCTGCTGAGCGTCTGATGGTGGATCAGAACAATATAAGTATTGCAGGGAATCTTGACCAGGTAATTATTCAGTAAACCGTGTTTTGACTCTTTTGATAGTATTTATTGAGAAGCCTCTTCTCCTGAAATGCTGAAGGCCTGATGATGGAGCAGAACATCACCCTAGGGAATCGCAAAGTTCCCTAGTGTGTGTAGTTCTCCACATATGTGTATTACCGTGTTGTGATTATTTTAATAGTGTTTTCTCGGTAGCTTCTGTGCACGAACTGCTGAGGGCTTCAGGTATGATGAAACAGAATAATGTAGTAAGGAACTTTGTGAAGGCTTATAGATAGAATACCATAATACGGCTCTTTTAAAGGTGTTTAGTGAGTAGCTTCTCTACGAGGACTGCTAAAAGTGGAATTTTTGCTCTTTATACCCGTAACGGAAGGTTACGTGTAAGTTGTATGTCCCCCAAACACATCTGCCGATTTAAATATATAATCATATTATGTTTTTGGTTTCAGTATTATAATGGGGTTAGTGATTTATCGGCGATACATGACGTAAATATGCCACGGGGCACTAGTAAACCACTTTCAGGATCAAAACGGCTTGAATAATTTAGATGTACGGCATACTTAATTATTTCCACTTTGCCACTAGTTGAAGTTTAAAATGAATGGTCCAATTACCTAATATACCTAAAATTTCTTGTTCTTGTGAAAGAGGCATATGATTACGAGCTTCTAGTGGGTTCGCATTTATAGTGGGCTCGCATTTACTCGAAGTGCGCTTTCTGAAGGGAAAATCTTCGGACCTTCGGCCCTACGCAGAACTCGGCCTCCGCCTTCGTGTGCCTCCTCACAGACCTTTGGGCCTGCGGTCCTCAGGTTCTCTTTTAAGACATTTTGGGATAGAAAGTATCCATGTGGGCACGCCCTTCAGGCCTTCGGTTTTATAGTTATGGCTCGCAAAGTAAGCGCGTACTGAAGGGATACTGGGACACTTTTGGCCTCGCGGTAGTCGCAGTACTTACCCTAACGTGCCTTGCTGCTCACGCGTGGGCTCGACCTTGAAACCTTTAGCTCGCCGGCTGGCGTAGATAGATAGCTCTCTGGTGAGCCACTTCGGTCTTTCAGTCTCACTAGCCTCGACGCTCCCCTTTGAACACTCAGCGATAGTGAGAATCCGCGTAAGCTCGCACAGAGAGCGTGACTGGAGGCAGGCACAGGAACGTGGAGACGTTCGGGCTTTTAGACAGTTCGGGCCTTCTGACCTCTGCCTTTGGTTTGACGTGCCTCGCCACTTACCTTTCGGCTCTCAAATTCTATTTGTAAGAACTCATAGATAGTGAGTGTCCATGTGGGCTGGCCCTTTTGACCTTCGGCCCTCGAGCTCGCGTATTGAACTCTCTCAAAGGAAGCTTCGAGCATTCGGCCCCAGGTTCTCTTTGTAAGTTACTCGGGGGTAGGAAGATTAAGGATGATTCACAGTAGGCCACTCCGTGTCCGGCTCGGCCCGTTTTCTATGACAACAAAACAACGGCCGTTGCCTGGTGATGCTCGGAATCGGTCCGACCCGGCCGCCTTTGTTCAACCCAAGCGTTTGACGGCCGACCCAGCTACGGCCAAGGCTCAGAGGGCCTACTCCGAACTTCGAAAATCGAATTTCGTGTCGTGCCTTCCCTTTCACTCTCGTTTTTTACAGTATATGACGAAAAGGGACGCTTCGATACGAAGTTCGATTTTCGGAGTACGTCCTCAGAAGCAGCTCGGTCTGGGCCTAGCCCGGAAACGGAACGGCCTAATTCGAATCATCCTTTACACGTGGGCTCGCCCTTAGGACCACCGGCCCTCGGGCTCACGTAGAGAGTGCTCTCCGATGGAACATTTCGGAACTTTGGCCCTACGCTGAGCTCGACTTTCGGTCTACTATGCCCCTTTCGCCGAATTATATAGTGTTAGGTGAGAAACAACTATAAGTAGTTTTTTATACCACATCGGTGATATACAAGTTTACCTACGGTCCGCTTGGTGGTAAGCGGTTACCGCAACGTGGAATGAGTTCCCTGCCGAGGTTTTCCCAAGGGACTACAGCAAGCGTCCATCTTGTAATTCCAGGGGTGTTAATGCGCGTTGCGGACTCTTTAAAAATGTATACACCCATTCCACAACTGAAGCGTGTTAGGGAGGAATGTATATACATTATTCTATAAAAATAATAAAATTAAATTAAATTAAAAAAAAAAAAACCAACGACGGTTTTACCTAATTGTAAAATATATACGAAGTAAGTACATAAAGATAAAAGTAGATTTCAAAAACGGTTGTATGATTGCGAGGTATAGTTACAAACCCGTCGGTGGCTGCCATTGCCATGTCTGTTCTTAATTTCATAAAACTCAAGATACATTATATAATACAGCAACTTAAATCGAGGTGCCTATTACACAGACCACGTAATCTTACTTCATTTCAGGGCAGGCAATGGCAGCCCCCGACGGATTTTTCTGGGTTTGTAACTATACCTCGCAATCATACAACCGTTTTTGAAATCTACTTTTATCTTTATGTACTTACTTCGTATATGGTCGGGGGCTTATAATTGTTTTATTTAATTATTTTACAATTAGGTAAAACCGTCGTGGGTTTTCCAAAATTTTTAATTTTATTTTATCTTCTAGAGAAATACGCCGGCCATTGCGTTTGCTGTCATAGCAAACGGGCCGGCCCGGACACGGAACGGTCTACTGTGAATCATCCTTTAGGCGTATGCTTCAACGAATTGTACTTTGGTTGAATGAATTCTCCTTAAAAATTATTTAAATAATCAAATAGTAAATTAAGCAATAACAAGTTACTACGTGACAGATTTCTAAGGAAATCGTCAGGTTGGTGCGGCACTGTCTGTCGTACTCTTCCATTAAGAGCTACGGAGCAAACATCATTGATGGTTTCAATTACTCGGGCTATACGGATCTCACAATATCACACGGCTTTATGTCTATGTAGCTTGTTTAGAATCTATAACCGACCCATAGAGGTGAGGGTCTTGTTCTAGATTCTAAAAGATCGTTTTTTTTATATTTGTCGTATGACAATCATTTCGAACCGTGAGATCTTCGAGAATACAGTACGGTTGCCCGTTTGTTGCACTTTTAGCACCACCCAGGGGTCATGGTGGGTATTCCCTAAGGACGTAGTGCAACTTCGACCCCCTTTGTCATGTGAGTAAGCAACTTGACTGTTAGAAGTTCTCCCGAAGGCCTCTAATTTGGCATAACGACTGCTGTCATAGCCAGCAGCCGGGATCAAAGGCTTAACGTGCTTTCCACTCAAAGCGGTCACCCATCCAAGAAACTGACCTGGGCCCACGTTTCTTAATCTCGCATACTGCACGCGGTACGCGGGCGCCGCTGGGCCACGAGCGCTCCTATCGATAAATTACAAAACCATTCCTATGGCGACATACCATGAAGGATCTCTTTACCGAGGTAATAAAATCACTGCACAGCATTGCAGTAAGAAGACATTTTGCGCTTGCCTCACAGGTCAGGAGTCCCACTATCGTTAAATAAACAAGTATATTTACTGTAATCTGATACCTGCATTGCCTGGATTAGAAGCCTATCATTATAGATGCGAACAATGAATACTTGGTCTACAATAGGTCTGGGAAGACCTAATAACGGGCTCAGGACGTGGACACCCAGGATCGTGCAAAGTCGTGCTGGGAATAGACGGGATAACGATAATTAGAAGAAAATGAAGAGGTCTGCAGAGAAATGACGACGTATGGTGCAAAGTGTGCGTACGTGGTCCTAGACACTAGACAGAGCTCCACTTCTAGGGGGCGCTAGGGTAATGTTTGCACACGGGCGCTATATAGACTAGAGACGCCTCTGGACGTCCGATCCGACTTCAACCATCCACACCTACGACGGCGACGGACATCCATTAGTAGGTACCATTTTAATGTACTCTTACAGAATTTATACCTTTAGTTTAAGTTTAGATGTAAATACGACCAAAATTCAGTAAAGTTCGTATCTAAGACATGCAAATTTGATACCAAGAAGTTTCGCGCACTCGTTCCCGCTACTGAGCTAATGTCACATGATAAAATTTTATGATATTATGACAATAGCTGAAAAGCGCGCCTCTACACATCACTACATCCATTATCGACAGGAATCAAACCCAAGTGTCGTAATATCGGCGGAACAAATTAACACAGTGCAAGCTCTTACGTCACCGATTGGATCTATTAAGGAAGGTGCCGAGTTATGTCTCGAGATACGGCGATACGGAGATGAAAGGACCATTCCCTTGGCCTTACTGGTACCTAAAGGACGTAATTCCATAGAAATTTCATTGGTACATACGTCCTTTTTTGTAAGCGAAGCAGCGCTTTGTGCAATGTCCCAACGGTCTGGGTCTGGCCTATCCGTAGATGTCACTGGTCTGTGTCGTCAAGTCACTCCAAGTGTATTAAATAGAGTTAGGTAATGTATGGCAATTAACAGATTCACGTTCATTAAGCCTGATGAGATAGGTGTTCTGAAAAACAGTAGCGGTTTAGATGGCAGATTTTTAGATAGAAACAATTTGTAGGCCATTATTTCTGCTGCTGCTCTACATATTTACCGCTTTCTTTCAGAATTGCTTTGATGCGTTTTTATACGATACCTTCTTACCTATACCTGGTAAGTATGTACAGGAGTATGTGGGGCCACATTGTGACCTTTAGTTGTGTTAATCAGTTCCGCACGCATAAACTCGTGGAAAAGTATTTAGTACATACATAATACTATAGGTAATTCTACAAAAACTATGACGATAGAAGAGTTCGTGAAATCTAGTCTAACTCAATTATTCATAAAACACTGTATTTTATCCCTTTCTCACAAACAAATGTCAAAGTGACTAACAAGGGCTACCGAATTCGAACGGCATTTACCTAAAATAGTTTCGATGAACGTTCATGAATACGGGCATTTAGCTTTGACGGACTTCGTGTTGTATTCGATGCCTCGCCGACACCCAATCCTAATGGATACCCAGTTATCGGTTACAGACTACAGACACCTTGTAATTACTGTCAGGCATTAAATTACAGCTGTAATTAACCAAAGCGGCGTGGGTTTCGGGTCATTTGCAATAATGTAAACTCAAATCTTAAGACACTCTGAATGTTATTTTGTAAGCGTTCTAAAACGATCAGGTTCTCAGAGTTTATTATATTTAGATAAAGAGAAGAATGTTCTCCGATGTCAAAGTCTTTGTCATTGATATAAGTTTGAATTTCAGTCAGCATCGCAATGGATCAAAAGCTATTATTTCCTAATAATAAAGACTTTTGACTTCTTCAAATGCGTAGCTACTTTTGATGCTGACTGTACCAGGCTGACCGCACACCGCATTTTCTAAAATAAAAAAGAAATAAAAGAATAAAAAGAAAATAATAGAACAATAGTGCAAAATGTCAACAACTCCAGTAACCTTCATTATCATCATCATCAATATCAGCCCAAGGACGTCCACTGCTGGACATCCCCAAAGAGTGCCACAGCGCCACCCGCAAAATATCTAAATTTCCGGTAACGTTACACAAGTGTTTTTGTAAAGGTCTGCGGTGCTTACGCTAAGCCTCGCCACTTCTTCAGGGGAAATTCTAAATATTTTTGTGTGATGCTAATGACAAACTTTACGACTCCCTCCACGCACCAAAAAAGAAGGGGAGATGCTTGATGAGGACCCGTGGTACCTACGTGCTAGGGACCTCCATGAAGACATGCTGCGCAAGTTAAGAGATCTGCAAATTCCCGGTCTTACACGAACTGGTGTCAAATACGAGAAACCAAACCATCATAATCCCATGTTACCTAGTTTGCGCGTTTGCGGTGATATTGATTATGTATGCAAACAACAAAGAGGTAAACCACTCTCCAAGCGAATGGTCCCTTCTCGTATTCCCATCATTTAAATTTAAAATATGTAGCTGTCCTGCGTGAGCCAGTTCATGTCTGAGCTGAGCCCCATTTAGTTTACAATTAGATCTTTTAGTAAGACATATGTGTAAAATAGCTTTGCTCGTACTTGGCGGGCCAAAAAGTGTAAAACCAATTATATAAAATAAAGTTTATTCTATTCTATTCTATTCTATTCCAAAAAAGAAGACCGATACTAGCTGGTTACTTATGGTTAGGCGTGAATTGCTTAGGGCATCAAATTTTCTTAATCCGGCACTGTCTAAAATCACATACTCACTATTGTATACCACATGAAGGTAGGAAATGGAGGTTGTACTAATTACTGACCACCTATGTAACCCATTTTCATGCAATAAATATATTTTTATTTTACTTTGTTTATATTTTGTCGCCAATATGAAATGTATGATTTGATCATTATTCAAAATATGCTTTCGTGAATTATTATTAAGCATGTCAGTTTTGGAAACGCAGCAAACCTACTAATATCGGCATATCATTAGGTAGTATCATTATTAACTAGCAACTTTTTAAAAGTTTTTTTGCATGAGAGTTCCCTTAAATATTTATTTTATTTTGTTTTTAGTATTTGTTGTTATAGCGGCAACAGAAATAAATCATCTGTGAAAATTTTACCTGTCCAGCTATCACCCTGGTGAGGTGACAAACGGACAGACAAGACAAACGGACGGCCAGACGGACAGCGGAGTCTTAGTAATAGGGTCCAGTTTTACCCTTTGTGTACGGAACCCTAAAAAAATACAATTACCCGAATGTTTTGAATTCCTAAAAAAGCTCATAATTATATCGGTTTAAGAGTAAATAACCGCAATGGATTAGTCGTAATCAATAAAAACATACATGATAGATGAATTTAAAAAATAATCATTATATGTTCTAACGGGTGATAACAAACAAAATGAGAATACTTATCGCACTTTGTAAAAAAAATACTAGCCGCATAAATAAAAAAAGTGCGAGGGTACGAGAAGTCACTTATTTTTTTTCCTGCATTTGTTTTATTGTTGTCAAAAATGGCATCTAAACAAGAAATCCTGAGAAAACGCATTGTAAAATTTTATCATTCTAATTTGACTTAGGGAAAAAGTTTACAGTGAATCATTTTACTCTAGAGAATGTACCAGCATCTACTGTGTATAGAATCTTAGCATCTCAGACTATAACTCGTAAAAGGGGCAGTGGCAGATCGGCAAAGATAATGACCAAAAGAAGGCTAAAAATGCTTCATACCCAATTTAATGATTCTGACACCATGAGCCAACGTGACGCTGCGAAAAAAAATAATTGTAGCCAACCGTATATCTGCAAATCATTGAAGAAGGTTGGAATAGTATGCCGAAAGAAGATGAGGGCACCAGAATATACAGAAAAACAAATTTCGACCATTAAAACCCAATGCCGCTGGATGACCCGAAATTACGTTGGAAAAGTTTCATTTTAGATGATTAAAGTTATTTTCCGATGAGAAAATTTCATATCCCTGGAAATGACAGATACTACACAAGTAACAGTTCTACCACGCCTTCGGATAAAAAATACAAATTCAAACACAAGTTTGAGCAAAAGGTTATGCTGTATGTCGTAATTTCCGAAAGAGGAGTTCCAAAACTGTGGTTAAACCTAGTGGTTCAGCCGTGAATCAAAACATATACCAAAACGAATGCTTTCAGAAAATAGGTACTAATGCCATTTATTCAGAAATATCACTCCGATGGCAAGTATGAGTTTTGGCCGAAATAAGGCGTCGTCGCATTATGCCAAAAAAACGGTCAGTTTTCTAGACTCCAATAACATCTCATTTGTACCAAAATACCGCAACCCAACAAATCTTCCTCAATGTCGACCAATTGAAGATTTTTTTGGGTATTTGAGTTCATTGGTTTACAAGAATAATTGGAGAGCCGAAAATTGTGCTCAGCTGATAAAGAGGATAAAATATTGTGTACGCAAAATGGATAAGATTGCCGTCCAACGTTCTTGTGCGACCATTTTGACTAAGCTCCGTCGAACCGCTCTGGTCATGGACCATATTTAAATGTGCATTAATAGTTTTAGTAAGAAAAACAGTTTATTTTTTATGCAATTATACTTAAGTTAGATTTCAGACCCAGTTATATAATTTTCTCACCACTTTCAATAATTCTCATTTTTTTGTTATCACCCGTTACATAATTTTTATCGATAAGAGGTCTGCAACAAATTGTAACAACCCCTAAGGGAGAAAATTAATGAAAACTTATGGAAAATCAAGGAAAGTCTATCCAAAGAAAGCCTAACTAAAATTTCCCTAAAGTTCCTAAAGTATACCTAAAGCTTTATACTTACTTTACCAGAAAATCTGAAAACCATGATTTTCCTCAAGTTGCTAATACCTACTGAAGTTCTAAAGCTTTTATTAAAGTTTCTCAGATCTAAATGATAGGGTTCCTACTATAGGGAAAGAAAATAAATCAAACAAAAAGTTGAGAGAGAGAAATAAACAACAAAACATTTATTTAATAAAAATAAATTTACTCTAAACTCGAATCTAATAAAGTCCGGGGAGAACTTTATTAGACATCCGCTTGATTACTAGGCCAACCTAGACAAGGGAAAACAAGCGGACACACAAAAACCCTTGTTGCCATAAAGCTAATACAATAAGTAATTTAAATAACTTGTTAATTACAATATCATAAGTAAATCAACAGCTAAATAATTGAAAGATTAATGGCATGATCATCTAGTGACATATTTAAGACCTTGTTATAAAACGTAGTAACCATAGTTCACTGAGGTGTGAGAAATGTATAAACAATTGAGAATTGGACAATGTTTAAACAATATTACAACATAACCTAAAATTAGGATAAGCTTGCCTAAACGAATAACAACAATATCCTGTAATATCCTATTAATAAACAATTACTAACCATAAACACAATATTATGAAACCTATAACAAACATACTAGAGATAAAACATTATCACGAGAATAATAAAAGCAATAAAACAACACTCTTCAGAAGTATTTCTAAATTATCAACAATGCTATATGAACCAGAACAAGTGTAGAATCTAGCCTACCATTTAAATACCGTCGTTGGCTGTGTGATCAGTAAAGGCTTAAATAAATTGTTTGGAATTAAATGAAGGCAAGTATAAATGATCCGAAGTAGCCATGTAGTACCTAGAAGATTAAGTGTTTAGAAAAAATGGTAGAAAATAGTTAATGGAGCAAAATAAGTTATTGTAGCATATATAGTTAAACGTGGTAGCAGATAAACGTAGGTAAATTCCTGATATGTCAAGATAGCATTAATGTTTCCTACAAAATAGAATATAACAGGTAAAGTCTGGCTTCTTACCAAATATGGCGTAAATCTCAATCTAAAAGATATGAGAACATTGTAAATATAAAATAGCTGATTGCACGCAACCATAAAGCCACAGTTCTCATAAAAGTACCATGCACAAGTCATATAAACCACCAAGCCATTTCTGGACATGATGAGGCAACTATGTCGAGGTAGAAGTCTTGCGAAGGAACCTGAGCCTCAAGCTAGTCGCTTGGATATGTCCCTACCTAACACCTAACACGAGCAATCAGGGTATCCTCGCAGGTGGTACAGGCACAAGGCACATGACCGAGACTATGAGAGCTATGTGACAATAGCGCCTGATGAATGAACATGTACATGGTAATAATAAGAGCGTAGCCCATAATATTATGAGACCAGCCATTTTATAATGCATAAAAGCATAGGCAAAGTAAACAACTGTGAGTATATACTACTATGATCCACAGATCAGCTGAAATATAAATATATTATAGTGGCACTCTACGAAGGAGGCCTACGTCCAGCAGGGGACGTCAATCAGATCATATGATGATGATCAATCGATTACCTCGTACCCAAATATTGTGCAAACAAAACAAAGCTGTTACTATTCAGGTTTAGCGTCCAAATCGAATCATACAGTCATCCCATAAGCTAAGTATCACTACTGAGTTATGCAACCGCAAGACCTCAGCATTGACCAGCGTTCTCACGACAGCAAGGAGTTTTGCTCGAGTCTTCAATAACCTGTATCGTCATTGAACTTTCACATCCCATCTCGCCCATATAGTAGAGTATATAAGGGTACATATATATTGGGGTCTTTAATGATCAGTTTCAGCAAACGGCAATACAGATTTCTCGTCTGGACGGATCTATAGTGTCTTGTATGAATCAAAGATTCCGACAAGCAGTAATAGAATCCGGCACCTAACCGGGTCAGCAGCCCTTTTCAAAGCCAGTCCCGTGGATTCAGTCCAAAGAAGAAAGCCTGTCGTTAAGAATCTGTAAAGACCGTCCCTAACACCCATTGATGACCGTATTTCATCGATCTGGAGGAAAACCGTTCTTTAGCAAAATAGTTATTATTAGGTATATTTGGGTACTACATGTACAACCAAAACCTCTCGTCATAGACTGGAACAAACCACACATAATCGTATCAAACGATTGGCAGTCCAGGCTGTGACGTTACCTCATTGCTAGAAATAGCCACAGATAAAATCCATTTCGGCCAGTTCCAACAATACAATTTTTAGTAAAATATGTCAGTTGTTTAACACGAGTAAGTATAGATATGTATATACGTATAGGGTGACGTCATAACGATGACAATATTGACGAAATAAGAGTTACGTAAATGACAGAATATGCTGTAATTGGAAATCAAATTCCATCAAGGTAAATAAGTCAAGATCACTCAAGACATTTGTCGTACGTGAAATATGGTTTAGGCCTGTTGTAAAAACAACATTAATTATGATATTTAAATCGTCAGAGAACATAAATAAGTATCATAGATTGAGTAATAACATCAGAATAATGATGAAGATATTGACGTAATATTAATTACGTAGTAGACAGATTTGCAATCGGAAACAAAGTTCCATCAAAAGATAAATAAACCAAGATCACACAAGATATTGGTTGTATGAAAATAATATACTTAGATCACACAACGCAACGACAACATTTTGGCTTGCTATAAAGATCACATCGTTTATGCCATTTAAATCGTAATAGAATATAATTAAGTACCATAGCTCACACAAGAAATACCACACAACGCAACGATATCATTTCGGTTTGCTATAAAGATGCAATTTATGCCATTTAAATCGCAAGAGAATATAAATAAGTACCATAGCTCACAGTCAGAAAGTTTTGCGAAACTTAGAAAACCATCCAAGGATCTCTTCATTTGTGCGTGTACAGCCGTATTCTTCAAAGCCGTCATGCCGGAACGATTCCCATATGTAGTAGTTGAAGCCTTGACCAATCAGCTCGATGTTGCAGCACATCTTCGTGACCATCTTCTAGCAGTGGTAAGGAAAGCCGTTGATTGCCACTCAGGGTTGTAGGAGATAACCCAGAGGTAGAATGGTATGGTGTTCAGTAGCCCCCTCAGGTTGAGCATTGGAAGTATGGCAGGTCGTCATGGCACAGGTGTAGTTTGCGATGGTCTTCATTGGTAGTCAGTTTGTTCGCAGCGCTGGAAACTTCTGGTAACATATGGTAATGTGCGCAGGAACGCCGTTGGATATAACGTTTGATGGATGCTTGGCGGATGTGACATTGTCATGGCACAGCAGTAGATTGATGGTGGCCTGGATCTGGTCTTCGATTATCCCCATGGTATCTTCTGAGTATCATTGATGTGGCTGGCACGCTATCCTCTTAAAAGGTTTCATTTCGCAAAACCTTCCAAACGCCCGAACTATGGCATAGAAATCTACTAGATGTAATAATCAATTGAATATTAAACACTAATTGAACCCTAATTATTTAACTACCTACATTGACACAACCAGTACCTTTCACTAATAATGCAAAACCAATGTTAACCGCAAAACCTATGAAAATATACAAAACCTACTCAAGAATTCGTAATGAATGTGTTGGACATTAATAGTTATATTTATCATGTATAATTTATAAATTGAAATAAAGTTCAGGCAAGGTTATAGAAACAAAATACGACTAGACACATAAATCACCCAAATATTTTAAAGGAGATATTAATTCAATACGAAACGCATAACCACTAAGTATATCACGAAATGTAAATCAAAGAAAACACAAGAATTAATAAATCTCGTAACATTAAAATAACACTGATCCGATACTATAATCAACATGAACATGACACACTCATTATTATAATTCTATCCTATAAAGATATCCTACTATCCTCAAGTCAGTAAAGAATCTGTAACGCGCCCGTGATTCCTCTGGAATGGCAAGCACCTACATGTAACAGTGTCTGCTTACCATCAAGCAAGACGTAAGCCTGTTTGCTACCGTCATTGTATAAACAGTATAAATAATTTATGATTTATGATCAAGGCATAATAGTTAAGATAAGATTCGATAATAACCAGCTTGTATGAATAGCACCTACGTATATCAATAAAGGAAATAGCACACACAAATCCGCCACCATAATTGGTAAATTATTAGCATGCACAATAAATATAGGTCGAGTAAAAGACATTTTATTTATTAAATCAGGTAGTAATCAAACGCCGCCGATGTATCTCTCATATAGCAAATATATAGATAACGCAGTTAAGTAAGGCAATACGACACTCGATAGAATAAAATGCATCTCTAATGGAGAAAATGATAAACTTCAATTCTATTATCATCCGTTTACGGGAATGTGATATGCTTTATCGAATCCTCATACATATCTTCCACCAGAGAGTTATCTGGCCAGGTAAATATATATAATTAACCACATATAGTCTCCGGACACGTCCGTATCGACAAATATGGTTCGATTATTGATAAAGCACGTCAGAAATTAACAATTCAAAATAACGAGGCTATGCTAATCCCGAATCATCATACATATCTTCCACCAGAGAGTTATCTGGCCAGGTAAATATGTATAATTAACCGTATTAGTCTCCGGACTGATTTCCGTAACGACAAATACGGTTCGATTCTTGGATAAGCAATACCTAAATAACGTCTCACTCCAGTAAAACAAAATTAAGAAAGGAACACGAACTTACGCTTGCGGTTTATCTAGTCAAATAACGGAACACTAATATTATCACCAATATTTGCTATACGAGGTTTTAAGACATTCGCTGACAAAGAAATCCCTGTGAACAGAAAGGATTATTCACACACATCCTAAATATCCTAACATAGTGAAAACCCTACAAGAATCCCTAGCCTAGACACTACACTTTAAACGACTCACAATGATACTCCTGAAGCACCAAGACTACTGTTTCTCGTTGCTCTGGTGAAGGCAAAAGTCCCTAAAACCGTTGTGAATCTCCTTATATACCCCCCTCATCCGATCATCAGCGCCACCAATATCACGCGATCACTATGTTTTTCCGTAAATTTGGAGGGAACGATTCTCATTGGTTTTCAACCTAAATCTGAAATACTATTGGTTGACAAAACTCGCAAGTTCTCCTACTTGACACCAGACACCTCCACTCTCGCTATTCCTTTTAAAACCTCACTAAAATAAAAAGTCACCTATGCAGAAACAATTGCTTACTTTATCATAAATTTCATTTTAGTTGGGTAATCATAAAGTCAGGCGCGAGTCTACCCGCTCAAGCCGGCTCGGCAGCTATTGCTATTCGATTAATAACTTCCATCAGCGAGACTCACAGCTCACGCCTAGTATATCTTGACACCGAGATCCGTACTAACAACTCGTAGTCGGAGGTCAGACCTGCACTGGTTCGCCTAAGGTGAGGTAATTTTTACTTCAACTTTAGCGCTGTGAATGATGTTCTCACAACTACCCGTATAAATTCAGATGGCTACAGATATCGCTACTGGACCTACCAAATGACGTACTTTTGACACGGTTGGATTATTATCTCTTGTCAGTTAAGCAACTTGTCGCTAGATGGCCCTGCCTGATAACAAACTTTGTTAAAGCTGTTCTAATAATTATATTAATATACTATTCTGAAATATAATAAAAAAATACATTAAAACTTGGAAGATATTATGAAGAAATAGTAAATAATCGAACCTATTAAAACTTAATTTAAAGCCCATTAACTTTTACCATGGAAACCTTCATCGATAATGAAAATTCAAGAAAATAAATAAGCTTTCCCGATTTTCCCGAAGCTTAGAAGCTTTCATGGGTTTTCACAGGCTGAGGGATGTCGTTCTGTTACAATATGGATCGTTTATATAAGTTGATCAATTTCCCAAATCAGTCCCTTTAAAATGTGATTTGTTTACATGAGATAATTTCCAGGATAAAAATAATTATCCACACAACATGTTGCCATGACCTAACGTAACCTATGTATACCTATCACTGTCGAATCTCTTCGAAGTTCCCCAGCCCCGCAACTAATCAAATTGCCAAAATATATTTAGGTGGTATCAGGAAATAATAGATAACACCAATCTATTACGCAGAGGCCTAAGTGTCAAGCAACATTATTGGAACAGAGACCTGTCCAAATAATGAAACTAGCTTCATCAGACACATTATTGAAAAGGAATGCCGCAATGTATAAACATTGGCAGTTGGCATTCTATAATTTGCTTATCTCTGGTAGTATTGATCGATATTGTTTAATTTACATTATTTTAATCTATTATTAGTTATAAGTTAGTACGGAAGGTGAAACTGTTAGTACAAATAAATAAATAAATAACAAATTAATAAATATACTTACTTTAAATATCCGGTCATTTAGAGAGTAAGGCCAAATTAGCCTCGAAAAAGCTCGGTGTGCTAAACAGATCGAGACAGTATTTCACGCCGGCCCATCGCCTACAGCTTTATAAGGCACAGGTCCGCCCACATATGGAATACTGTTCTCATCTTTGGGCAGGGGCACCACAGTACCAGCTTCTCCCTCTGGACCGCATCCAACGGAGAGCGACTCGAATTGTCGGCTGCCAGCGGGTTTCGGAACGGCTTGACTCCTTGGCGCTGCGTAGAAATGTAGCCTCGCTCTGCATTTTCTACCGCATGTATTACGGGGAGTGCTCCGAGGAATTGTTCGGATTAATCCCTGCCGCTTCCTTCCGCCATCGCCCAACGCGACAAAATTTCCATCCTCACCACTTAGATGGTTGGCAGTCCTCAACTGTGCGTTTCTCCAGAAATTTCTTGCCTCGCACAGCTAAACTGTGGAATGAACTGTCGCCTGCAGTATTTCCGGATCGATTCGACCTTCAAACCTTCAAGAAAAGAGCGTACTCCCATCTTAAAGGCCGGCAACGCACTTACAACCCCTCTGGTGTTGCGAGTGTCCATGGGCGGCGCTAATCGCTTACCATCAGGCGATTCGTCTGCTCGTTTGCCACCTATGTCTTAAAAGAAAAAAAAACCTATATATACTTACTAACATTCCAGTATCACACGCAGTATGCGTACAATCCTGTCGATTTAGCAAATGCCGTCTACCTAACCTCTCACCCGTGTGAAGGGGACTGTACCTAAGTATCAATAATGTAGATATCGCCGCATTGAGACATGCCTGGATTCAATAATAGTTAGATAAAATCTAATGGTACCTATGCTTAAGACTAACTAGATATCGGATGATGCAAGGGTACTAATAGTTAGTTACGTAACTACTTTTTACATTCTTTACCAGGGCTTGGAACCGGTTAATTTCTCCATACAAAAAACCGGTTAGGAATTTCGCTCTTTCGTTTACTATTTCATGTTTAATAAGGCGATCTAATAATACGAAGTCACAACCCAAATATATTACACAGACCTACATAAAGAGCATAAACTATTTAACATTATTTGGCTATTTCGGGGTTTTTGAGATTAACCGGTTACAACCCCTGTTCTTTACACCTCATGTATAGACAGCGCATCCGAGGTATTTCATCATCATCATCATCATCGTGTCAGCCGAAAGACGTCCACTGCTGGACATAGGCCTCCCCTAAAGACTTCCACAATGACCGGTCCTGCGCCACCCGCATCCAGCGGACACCCGCGACCTTCACCAGGTATTTGAATTTAGACAATCCCTTGTAAGAGGTTTCTCCTACAAAAAAAGTGGCGTGCTCTTGTCTCGGAGGCCAAGACTCATTTTGGGTCGTCGTGCCAGCCTAGTTAGTTAGTTAGTTCATGTATAGAAATTCAGCGTCATTATCATCATTCATTCATAAACTCAAGCCTATATTCCCAAAAGGGGTAGCCAGAACACACAAAATTTTATTTCAGTTCTACTTTTAGCTATTGTAGGTTTGTAGATGGTCAGAAGGAGAAAATGTAATATTCCAGTGACAGGTTGCTAGCCCATCGCCCACGACACACTTCAACTTGGTTCTCATAGTCAACTCTTACGACACCCTCTTACGCTGCCGTGCTTTGGAAGGCACGTTAAGCCGTTGATCCCGGTTGCTGTCTATGATAGCAGTCGTTAAGCCAAGTTAGAGGCCTCCGGACGGCTTGAGAACTTCTAACAGTCAAGTTGCCCACTCACTTGACAAGCCTAATCCCAATAAGGTCTAGTTTCCCCCTCCGGTTGGAAGGTCAGAAGGCAGTCGCTTCCGTAAAAAATTGTGTCTACGCCAACTCTTGGGATTAGCTAGCGGACCCCAGGCAGGGATGCAACTGTACTGGGAATAACGCTAGGAGGATGATGAATCATCACTTCAAGTCCATAAGATCACCGGGGCACATTCCAGTCCATAAGATCACCGGGGCACATTCCTGCCCCCCCCCCCTCCCCTGAAATTGGGAGAGGCCTACGTCCAGCGTTGGTGGTGGTGGTGGATTTCACGTCTAACGGACCTTTGTAAAAAACTGAGCCTGAATACCTCTCAGGAACGATACGTTTGTGTGTTCGCGTACACATTTGAATTTATCAGCCTCAGTGACGAAAGTATTAACAGCTGTCAGATTCAATCTCGAAACGCACAGAGCGGGCGCGGCGCGGTGCGGGGCGGAGGAGGTTTTGCATTTTTGATCTTTCCGAAACTGTCGACTGTCGATCACTGCTTCATATGTCACACACGCTGCCTCCGCTCTACCACGCTACCGAATACCGCGCGGTTTTTTGGTGCACCATGCCCCGGACCGCGGTCGCTGTACCGCAAAACTGCTTCCGTCCCAAAACGACGCTTCACCGCGCTATGTGCCTCTCAAGCTTTAAATTTACCGGCAACATAGACTATTTATGTTAGCTTCGCATCCGGTCATTCCCCGAAATACCCGAAATAATAAATAAATACAATATTACCGAAAACAGCACATCACTTCACATGAAACGGACAATAACAACGCTACACAACGCTCTCTGGTAAACTCACCTGACCCGGACATTCGATTAATCAGCATATTTATGGCATTTCAGTTGCAAATCGAGCCTATCCAGTAAACTACTAACTATGCTGACACACCCGCCATTGCGAAACGTTTTTCCTTACAATAGCATTCAATAAATTACCCAAGTCCAAATGGAGTGTAAGTAAATCAAATGTTGTAGTTAATTAAGTTATATCTTAATTATGGTTTGCCTTGTTAGTATTTCATGGGCTATTCAAAGCAGGCTGGTGCCAAATATAGATATTAACAGTTACCGCTCAGTTCTGGAAATGTGCGTGGGGACAAACTTAAAGTGTGTTTATTAATTTTATAAGTAATGATTGGTTTAGACCAAGCGAGCGAACACACGTTTAGTACGATAATAGAAACATTTCAATTTTTCTTAATTTCACATGTCTAGGATATCGGTTTTGTTTCACCTCTTCGTCTCTGAACAATAGGGTAAATCTTCTGACTTTGGCATCTCTGTAAAAACTGATATTGAGAGACAGATATATGGAAGTATTGTTATACTCCCTTCTATCATATAAAGCGAAGCTAATACTGGCCCTTGTTTAGAAATACAGAAACAAGGAATAGAGAATATCTCTATGTTATGCTGGGGTCGTCACATTTTGTTATCTCTAAAAGTCCTCCTGTATTTTTTCGGTAAGAGCGAAAAGAATAAATTGGCACAGACCTCCTCTTATAATATCTATACATATATGTATTAAAGCTGAATAGGGTCGAAAGTGTCTACATGGAAGATATTAGCAAAAAAATCAATTGAGGGGCCTTAGAATCGATAACAGAACACATTTCAATGGTTCCAGGCATCACGTGAAAACTAGCGAATGGATCACTAATATGTTTACTGGATCTTCTGCCAGGTTATAGGCTATAAAAATGATACAGATTGGGGATGAAAAGGGGTGAAAAGAGGGGTTGAACTTTGTATGAGAACTCCTTCAATTCGTGATTTAAAGGCTTGAAAATTGACAAGCATATATACTTAGCTGCAAGGTAAAAAGAACGCCATTGAAAGTTTGTGCCATGTCCAAATAAAATGGGAAAAAATAAGAAGTGAAAAATTAGTACTAGGAGACTTGCGTTGCTACTTGGGTGAGGTGATTTAATAATAATAATAATCTAATAGTCTAAAAATGAAATAAAGGATGGAAAAAAATAAGGAAAGATACTCAATATAAAGTTTCGGTACAACGCTATCTTCCGAGGAATAAAGATCGTACCAAGTGTACCAACCCCCCTCCGTAATTAAATTAACTGAGTGAAATAGTCCACAAAGTTCAAGAGACGTACGTACTAAAATTTGGATACAGCGCCATCTCGCGGGGAATTGAGTTAAAATTCGCTGGACCAGAAACATTTCTTACTTTATACGCCATTATAGGACGTAAGTCTCAGCCAATTGGGAGTATAACGGCATGTCATAAAAATTTACTTAAAGCATAGCAGAGTTTGACGTATTGAAAAAAAAATTAGGTACGTTCGGTATGTCAAAGCCGAAGTATCATAAATCCTTCTGATTGTTGACGCTAATTTTGAGCGTAAGCAATTAGTTCTATAATCAAAATGAATTTGCAATTTTTTTTTATCTAATTTTAGTTTTTTTTTTTATATTTCTTTCGTTATTACTACTTATTCTTGTAAATACTGTAAATAATATACCTAAATTAAATAAATTCTTTGGAATTATTTTTATTCATTTAATTTGGTCGTGTATTATTTTACGTAATTGTTGACCCTTCATACCATAATAACTTTGATATAAGATATCACTTGGGCTGGGCAGCCCAATCGCCAACATTGACAGACAGACAACACAGCACCTTCGATCTATGCTTATATAGCATAGGCACGGTCAACCAATTTGATTCTAGATCACTTCGTATTTTGTCACAATAAAAATCAATATGAAAGCTGCTACAGATCTTATATTACTGTCACTGAGGCAAGGTACTAAGTGGCCCCGAAATCAAATTGGTTCACTTAATGAACGGAAGTCATTTATACCACATAAATAGAAAGATAAAGAAAAAAAGAAAGACACATGATGTGTTCCTAAATAACCTATACATTGTTACCGCGCTCTGGCGTCGGCCTCGCCGCCCTCCAACGCGCCTTTGGCCGTCATGATTGGTCATCACGATTGACTTGGCTCGCCCATCGGGTCTTCGGACTTATATGTATATGAAAAAGCCCGCTCTGTTGAGATGCTCGACCTTTGGCCCGGCGTGCCTTACCACTCAGCTTCGGGCCTTCGGCCCTCAGAGTTACATAATGAGCCCGCTATTTGGAGCCTTCGGTCCTCAGGTTCGCTTTTAAGCCGGTAGTTGCCTCGCCCTTCGGGCCTTCAGCCTTGGAAAAAGAGCGGCCTCGCGTGCGCGTGCATTGCTGCTCTGCTCGGGCCTTCGGCCCTCAGCCTTACATGATGAGCCCGCTCTGTTGGCTACATTGCCACTCTGGACATTACATAAGGAGCGCATGCATTACCGCTCTGTTTTGGGCCTTCGGACCTCAGCCTTACAAAAGAAGCTCGCTTTGTTGGGATGCTCGGTCTTCGGCCTCACGTGCGTTGCCACTCACCTTCGGGCCGTCGGCCCTCAGCCTTACATAAGTAGCCCTCTGTGTGAATGCTTGGCCTTCAGACTCACGTGCCATAATACTTACATGAAGAACCTGCTCTGTTGGGACTCACGGCCTTCGGCCTCGCATGCCTTGCCACTCGACTTCTGCCCTTCAGTGAAGAATCTACCCTGAAACACATCTCAAAGCAGCCTGCGTGCTAGTTTGTTTGCTTGTTCAACTGGACACACCGTGCATAGAGCCTCCCACTAGATCCCAACCCACGCGAAGTGAATCCCGAACCCCATTAAAATTATTACCACATACTTATGTTCAGTTAATACCTAGTATTTAATTCGCATATTCTCTCGACGATCAATTATATTGATTTATTCTTCCAACAACGTTTCTATCAACGAGTCGATAAGATCTGTAGATACTGAAATCGTTCGAATTGATTTAATGGAAGACGGTAACATGGCGTATATTAGTCCACTTTGACTGTCTCCGGAGCTCGATCAAACTTTGAAATTCAGATTACAATAAATCCTAGAAAGATTTAAGTTAATTGAAATGTGCAAATGGTAAATTTCGTGATATTACAGATTCATCAAACGGCTGGAGATATCACGAGCTGTTAAATAAGAACGTCGAATAGCATTAAATCATTACCTTTAAGTGTTAAGTTAAGGTACTTTACTAAAGTTATAAATAAATTTATGGCCTCAAAAACAAAACCCTATCAACTATAAATACTAAATAGCTAAAGCGCAGTAGGAATTGTTAACCTTACGAGTATTTATGTTTACCTTTTAGAAGGTGTATCATTCCAAATGTCCTTCACTGTTTTGTATTTCAGTCATACCTCAGACCGGTATCGTGCGTTGACATTTGATAACTATCCATGAATTGCAACATTCTGAAATTATGGGGGTGCCGTCTCGCTCGTGCGTGCTCATTGACAATCGGTGGGAGGGGGATGGCGTGTCCTTTGATCATGCTGTAACCTGCGCCGGAGTCGATGTGCACTAAGATATAGCGTGCACAGGAAGGATATTGAGAACAGTAAGTAACAGAGTTTTTGAAATATTGTTTATACGTTGTGGTTGGCCTATGTGCCCGGCATTGGAACGCAATATATGGCTTTCGTTTAAAGGATATAAAATTTATACAAATTTTCAAAAGCATTTTAATCTAAAGTTTCAGGTTACATTTATATAAGCTTACTTAATCTAAACAAATAGGTAGGCTAGTTTTTTTTACATATGTTACTTTTGAGAATATGTATTAACTAGTCAAGCCGCCATTCAAGTTATGAATCATTTTATCCATATACATACAAATGTGGGCTTGCAACTTTGGCTGCTAGATGATGAATAAGGAACGTTCTAAAGAAGAAAATATTCTTGACTCTTACAATGATTTGGAAGACGGAATATGGTGTTGGCTGCTAGATGATGAATGGGGTACTATCGAATTTGGTTTGAATTGCTTTGGAATGGTGAACCAGTTGACAGATGACGCTGTGTGAAAGTTGAGCTGAACAGAGTAACATGTATAATAAATGTAAATAAAGAAGTACAGATTTACAAAGAAGACTAATTTTATATTTATTTCATATTATGTGTTTCATATAATGTCACATCTGTGCGCGCGGCGCTACGTGGGAATGCGCTTGTAAATGCCTCTGTGTACGTGCCTGCGCTTGTAGCTACGACTGCCGCGTCACTGCCACACAAATAAAACCTGCATAGTTACAAGCAACCGCACACATAGCGCTGCGCGCACAGATGAGTTGAACTATCTATACCTACTATTGAAGCTTCGATTTTTAGTGGATTGTGAATAGGTTTCATAACACGTTCTTTGTCAATTCCCTAAAAATGTTTGTCGCGAGCGGTGGTATCTATCTAGGGCACCTTGAAAGCACGTTTCCAAACTTAAAGAAAACCAACAGCAATTCCGAACTCCAATCTCTCGGAAAGATCCAAAGCACATATACACCAGCACAGCGGTCACCATTAACAGTATTAACACTATTGGAAAGATTTTGATATAATGCGGCGCGGGAGCAAAATATTAGATGCACATAGTACAGCCATCTTGATCTAACCGTTTTTCACAACTAGTGTTGCGCTAGCCGCCAATATGGGCATACTAGGGATGCCCAGATGCATTTGGAAACCGACTTGCGTCCATTTCAGCGAGAGTGTTCAGGATTCAATAAATTAAGAAAAATTCTTTCATAGGCCTAAACACCAGTACTAACACTTACCTGAACCAATTTAGATGGAACATGATACGCGTGAACATGATATGGCATATACCCCCCGTGAATATGGGGGAGGCCTATGTCCAGCAGTGGGCGTTCTTTGGCTGATATGGTGGTGGTGGTGGATGATACGCGTGGCTTAGATAATTCATGATTTAAATAACTCATTTCCTAATCCACGAATAGGAGATAGGAGTATGATTATCAATTTATATAACCACAGCTATGGTCACGTTTTTATAAGAATTTAATCCCAGATGATCATTCTTGTACTAGGCTATGAAAAGTGTGCAAAATACACGTGTCAGAAATTATTGTTTATCTGATGAGGACTGATAAATCATGTCTATATTTAAATAGAAAGAAATAAAGGGGAAATTTATTCACAGTTAGAAAATGCGCACATATGACTAATATGACAAAAGAAGTAAAACATACACACAAACTACATAAAACGTATTGAATCCTTTTTTAGGATGATTTTAGGAATAAAATAAGCGCAAATATTTCTACTGGCACTTGAAATGCGGCGTCCATAATCTGTGTACTGTGACGTCGGCCGCAATTGTAATGCAAAGCAAGTCGTTAGCTAAATGCGGTTTAAATATTCCTGATTGACATCTGTCTACCTCCCGCGCGGCGTAATGATATCCGCTAATGAGGCAAAAATAAAGTACAATAAAGACGTATCTGGCTATGATTAGAAGAAGCAGATGAAGCTTTATTATTTTCTCAAGGGTCGCTCAAAAGATATGATGTAATCCCTTGGTGTAATATTGGCGTATTTAAATATGTTTGGTGTGGATTACCAAGGCGGAGGAGTGAGAAAAATGGAGCAAATCGGAGGACGCCTATGCCCAAAAAAAGCCTCCTTTTTCCAATCAATAAGCTGAATTAGGAGTAAAAAATATATATAATTAATAATTAAAAACAATATTTTAACCTTACTTCATTATATACAGTAAAAGTAACAAATTAGGAAAGTACAAGTTAAATATGAATAAACCCAAAAGGTAAGGTTGTCTGGTAGAGACCGCTTTAAAGCGATAAGACCGTCTGTTGTTAATATTGCCAAATCTTTCCACATTGAACTTTTGTATTTGTGGTGCAATAAATAATATTTATTATTATTAATAAAAACACTAACATAATTATATTGTAACATAGTTAAGTAATAAGGTAATCTTATTATTATTATCTGAATATGAGTAGAAGAAGCAGATGAGGCTTTTTTCGAAAATAATGATTTGACATACTTACCAAACAATTTGTATACAACATAACAATACGTATGTCATATGGTGTTAATTTATTAGTTGCAGATATTTTTACAGCTGATAGTATTCGGTCCCTGGAGTATATTTAAGTACGAAACATTATAGCTTTTACGATGTTGTTTTGGAGAAAACTGAAAAACAAATTTGTTACGTAAAACACCCTGTTAATGTGATTATTAAATGAGAACTCATTGAACAGATTCTAGTACCTCTTTCACGTACCACTTAACTGTAACTGGCCACTGGCCACTTCACGTCGATAAATCAAGTACTTGATTGTTAATGTCATGTTATTTTCTGTCTAATTGTGTCGTTTGCAAATCAATTTTACTTATTTTGACATGCCTTCTTTTCTTCATGCTTGCTTTTAAAATTACTTTAACTCACTTATCAAAGGCTAGTACTAGTTAACTATCCTAATGGGTGGATTTTCTTGACTAGTTTTAACATGACAGCTCCAATTTCTATCCTACATTACATCCTACATTTGTAGTTTTTCCGCCGAACCATAATGACATTGAAGACAAACAATTGTTGACATGAGTGACATGACAGATAGTGTTAAACGTCTTATCAGGCACATGGTGATTATTTATAGACGAAATTACAAATTGATTTTTTGTTCGTTAAATGAAAACAAAAAAAAATATATGAAAAGGTTTCTTAATTTAAAGTGAATTGTTTTAATGTAAAGTATCATCTGTTAAAATATCTGCAACTGATAAATTAACACCTTATATATAAACGGTAATAATCATGGAGACCTTTGAGCCAACAATTTCAATGCGGGGATCTCTCCCCGCTTTGATCTTTCTTTTTCTTAGTTTAGCTACCTACTAGTTATTCTCTTAAATCTTTATGTGTTAGTTGTGTTATTAACATTAATCAGAGCCTTATTGTGTTGATTCTGTGTAATAGGGTGCATGTACGCCCAAGTGTCGCATTATGGCATTTACCCCTTATGAAATAGGGGGACGCCTATGTCCAGCAGTGGACGTCCTTTGGCTGATATGGCGGTGGTGGGGATGGTACGCCAAGTAAATGTATTTTCTTTAATAAGAACTTTTAACATGACTACTCTTTTGGTGTTCTATATATACTAAACTAGCTGTTTCCCGCGACTTCGTCCGCGTCTTAGCTCCTATTGGTCGCAGCGTGATGTTGTATAGCCTAAAGCCTTCCTCGATAAATGGACTATCCAACACAAAAAGAATTTTTTAATTCGAACCAGTAGTTCCTGAGATTAGTGCGTTCAAACAAACAAACTCTTCAGCTTTATAATATTAGTATAAATCGTATTTTCTGTATTCAATAAAAAAATATGAGTTTTCAAAATTAATTTGTTTTGTTTTAAATTTGGTTCGGTGCATAATTCACAAGTTGTTTATCGTCATCCTCCATTTGTTTTTAATAAACTCATTTGCTCAAAGGTTAGCTGGAAGAGATCCCTTGAAGGGATAAGCTCGCCTTTGTACGTCTACTTTTTGTTCATTTATTGTTTTGTCGCTTTTTATGTACAATAAAGTAATACATACATACATAAAATAAATAAATAAATATTAGGGGGCAATTTTTACACAAACCGAAATAGTCCCATAGTAGTATAGATAAATAAATGTTAACAAAATATTTATTATGTAAATTAAGCGGGAATGATTCGTTAATTAGGTAATACCTCATTTGAGTCTACTTGCAAATACACTCCAATTTAAATCTAATTTTATATAAACCAACGTGATAGAACATTTAGATGATAAATTACATCTCAAAGCCTAGGTTCAGCTCATTACTTACTCTTTACGATTGGGAAATAGCCTACGCAACATGATACAGAGAACGTCTGTAAACGTCATTGGAATTTCCATCCTACGACACGGTATTAAAGTAGAATTCACACGGAAAAACCGCTGGTATATGGACTTTCAAAAAGACGAATGTGTTATTGCGACTATTGTTCACTTACGCCCTTATTTCATAATAAATATCTCACGCTTGCACTTAAGTTGAGTACTTACTTCATATCAAAGTGTTAAACACAAAATCAAATTACCACTCCATGCAATGAGCGATTAAATTAACTAATCCACCAAGTAATTGCATTAGAAACCATAATTTACAAAAATATTTTCAGTGCAATAAAGGCGTATTTGTCTTAAAAGCTCAATTAAGATACGCCTCTGTATTTAAGCACTGCTAAAGGTCGTGTAGGTGAAGGCTTTTAACAAAACCACGAAATACTTAAAGTTTTCCAGACGATTCAATAATCACCTTTACAGCTTTACAATAAAGTTCACCGTTAATGTGCTAATATGTAATATATCTTATTAAAGTTTTGTCCCAATAAGTATTCGCATAATTCGTTGCCAGATTAGCTATAAATAACAAGAGCTCTTGATGAAAAATGAACCTTAATGACATCGTCGTTTAAGTCCGTTCAGCGTTTATTAGTAAGATAATTGGGGTTAGAATGTCTTAAGGCATGTTGTGAATACGGTCGATTTTGGCGTAGGCGATAGGTTAGAAGGTAATGGGACCCGTAGGGCAGTGTTGCCAGCGAATGATTTAGGCTCGATTACGCATTTCGTATCTGAAACCAATTACATTTTCATTTCTGGTATAGAACAATCGGATGCCTATGTCCACGGGACTATCAGAAACGAAATATGTAAGTATATGAATTGATACTCTGTTACCATTTTGTAAAAGGCATTAAGTATAAATGCGTATCTCTGTTACTGAAATACTCAGAGTACCCAGAGTAGACGTCAAATAATAATACCGCTAAGAGCGAGAAAATCATATACTAAATTTAATAAGAGCAACAGAGAGGGTTATATGATTTGTTGTCCTTGTCATAGTTCCGCTTTTCTTTATTTGCCTCAATGTCATCTAAACGTCATGTCAAATAGTTTGAGGCAAATAAACGATTACCCGCCCAAATTAAAGAGGCTGCTTATGGTAACCCGTCAGACGTTTAAGATACGTTCTCAATTTAGCGGCATAAGAGCTTTTCTGTCCCCCTTGGTGAAACTCATATAGGATCTCTATAGAAATCCTTATTCTGAGCTGAAATATGTGTAGAATTCTGATCTGTAGATAGTTTGGGCTCCAGGAATAGACATTACTACTTTTTATCCCGGAAAACTGTAAAACAGGATTACAAGATTCCATGGGAGTGTGATAATTAGAACTACGCCTATGAAAATCAATCTGATTGCAAACTTTCCTCAAGGCTATTAACAGACTCAGGGTGGTATTCCACTCATCCAATATCTTTATCCAATATACGTTTGATCAAAGAAATTGGATGATTTCATCAAACTTGGAAAGTCGTCGGGGGACATTTGATCAAAGATTTTGATGAGATTTCAATCAATATGGCTACGCATGAAAGAAAATAAAACTTGGACAAAGATATTGGATAAATGGAATGGGGCTCTGTCAAAGTTTGATCAAAGATTGAACAAAGATATTGGATGAGTGGAATACCACGGGTAGTATCTTTGTCAATTATACATTTGATCAAAGAAATTGGATGATTTCATCAAATTTGGATGGGACCCCGACATTTGATCAAAGATTCTGATGACAGTTAAATCAATACGGCTAGTATGGCTACGCACGAAAAAAATAAAACTTGGACAAAGATATTGGATAAGTGGAATGGGCCTCCGTCAAAGAAATTTGATCAAAGATTGGACGAGTGGAATACCACCCTTAGCGGGGCGGGATCGATATATGATATTCTGTTCTTTGACGTGAGCTTGATGATGCCGCAGAGATTTCATCACTTATCAATTATCATGCGCGGAACCAGGCAGTGCTGCATTCCCCTTGCTTCCGCTCATCGTGCCAGGGGTGCAGTAAAAAGCGGTAGTGGATCGACTTTGACACTGACAGCTGACAATTTTCTCATATCGTACTGCCTCCGCGCCAACATACGAGTATCAGGAAGTCGCCTAAGTCGATTAGCAAGTCTACACGGACGAAGTCCCGGGCAGAAGCTAGTAAGATTGTGCAAAAAGATACATGGGGATATATATATATTATATATGTGTGTATTTAATAAGCGTGTGTCTATTGAAATTAAAACTTGGTTCTGTTTTTTTAGCTATAAAGATAGGTACAGCGTGTAATGTTTCCCTTGTAACTCGCAAAAATGTAACCGAGCGATAGGATGCAGGCTGAAAACCAGCGCTACGCAGCTGACCCAGATCGCAGCATATGCTGAGACCTGAGCCCGTTGTCGCAGAATCAATTTATATTAATATTATAAAGCTGAAGAGTTTGTTTGTTTGAACGCGCTAATCTCAGGAACTACTGGTTCGAATTGAAAAATTCTTTTTGTGTTGGATAGTCCATTTATCGAAGAAAGCTTTAGGCTGTATAACATCACGCTGCAACCAATGGGAGCGAAGACGCGGACGAAGTCGCAGGCAACAGCTAGTTATAAATATGTCTACAAGCTGTGTGGTATACTGCCGTGTATTTTATAACGTGATAATAAATATTTTTTTATTTATTTTTTGCCATATGTCCAGCCTGCTCCTCTTGACTCTTCTCCCGAACGCGGTTGAAATTGACGTGACAGTGGCACTTATAATATTTAGATAGATGATGACCACCACCACCATATTAGCCAAAGTACGTCCACTGCTGGACATAGGCCTCTCCCAACTTCATGGGGGGTAAATGCCATAATCGCCAGTTGTGCCTATGTAGACGAGAGAACGTACGTGTTATGCAATGGAAATGGATACCACGATTTCATTTTTTCTACCTGTCGCACAGCGAAATGAAGTGAAATGATAATTCTCTGCTGACTGATCTTTGAGATTCATAATCTGTGATGAGGAACCAATTTAACTAATACAGTCCCTAATCGATGGCAATCACGTCTAAATCGTCGTTACCTACATATCCTTCAGGAAGACCTGTTCTAAGATGAGATAACGATGATGATGATGATAAGCAATAAGTAGGTACTAATAAATCGTGTCCTATGGAAACACACTCTAAAATCAGACTGAATTAGACTCTAATTTACTTATTCTTAGAATTACCCATTCAAAATTGCATCTAGATCTATTACAAACATATTCTCGCAGTCGGCTAAAACGGGAACCAACAATATCTTCACATGCTTTCAGGACTTCAGTTAGACAGTAGCGCTATTTTAGGGTGCAAAATTAAGTTGGTATTAAACACAAATATCCATAACGTTGTGTAACTCAATACGTTGACGCTATCGTGTTTGGTTTCTAGTTAAACGTCACATGATAACAATGAGTGAGCTAATTTTCAGAACCTCCTAGCACCTACAAAGTTTCAAAGAGATGTTACCTTTATGGCATGACAATAGGGCATAATTTCGTATTTCTATGTTCAGACGAAGTATCTTGTGAAGGTAATTTCTAATAGCAATTACTGGTGTCTAAAACTCTAAAACGACTTAGATTGTTATGTTAATATTTTCGATTGTTTAAATCGATTGACTCGTTGTTGAAATGTCGTTCTTACTGCATCGACTTAAGGTTCTCAGTCATCTCGTTGAAATCTGGAAAATAATTAGTCAGTGTGAAGGTTAGTTTAACCTGTTACTAAATTCCTTAAAGATCCGTTTACTCGCTTAAACCGATATAGTCAGTTCCATATAGATTAGTCCCATATAGATTAGTAGACCGATATTGAGACTGATAGAGTAGTTCATACAAGATCTAACAATTGGAAACAACAGTAAAGTCCCCATACAAAACACTTATTTTGGTCTAAAAAATTATTGACCTTCTTATACCTTATTTTTTCATTTTTATATTATTTTTTCAATTCGTTATGGATACCACCGCACCGCAGGAACAGCACGGAGGTTATGTCGGACTTGCACCGACTAAAAACCTCCCGATTGGTCCTCCTCAACTCATTTAGGAAGGCTCTGGGATACCTATACCTAGAAACACAAAATTAGGCACAAGGTACCAAGGAAAAGAAACGCGAAAATATATATTTAAAAAAATATTTCTTTCCGACCTCTGTTCTGTGCCCTCGGGGTCTGGAGATCCCTTATGTCGGTACGCTATGTCAAAAAATGAACTGAGTTACCAAAATTTAATCTGACATTTTGGTCTAGCGAGCCGACATCACGCCGATAATCTCCGGTCAATCATAACGTGTGGTTAATTACTCTGTCACTTGACGTATTACTGTTACCAGTACGAGTAACATTAGCGATGAGGACAATCTAAATACTGATTAATTTTAGGGATAGCTAACTGAAGAAAAAACTATTTACGACTCAAATGCAACATGCACTAAAATACCTCACTCAGTACTCCCAGTAGTAGTTATAATATTTCAGGTATCTAACATTATTTACCTCTTTATTATTATCATCATCGTCATTTCAGCCGAAAGGCGTCCATTGCTGGACAAAAACATTATTTACCTCTTTATTATTATCATCATCGTCATTTCAGCCGAAAGGCGTCCATTGCTGGACAAAGGCCTTCCCCATGGATCAAAATCCGGTCTTGCGCCGCCCTCATCCAACGGCTTCCCCCGATCTTGACCAGATCGTCAGTCCACCTTGTTGGGGGCCTCCCCACGCTGCGTCTTCCGGTGCGTGGTTGCTAATTAATAACTTTTGGCCCCAACGGCCATCGCACCCCCCATCGCATACGCCTTTACGCAGTTAATATCCTCAATTCACTACAGTATGGGATTCTTCAAGAAAAAAAGTGTATAAATTTTTAAAGGGTCGGCAACGCGCATGTGACACCCTTGGAGTTGCAGGCGTGCATAGGCTGCGGTGACCACTTATCATCAGGCGGACCGTACGCTTGTTTGCCACCGACTTGGAAAAATCTATATTAATAATTTCGTGCAGGGGTACGGTAGACCCGAACGAGACCTGTCTCAAATTGAAGAACGTATAAAAATAACGATTTTTGAGTTGAACATATGTATCCGCAAAATTCGGGTTGTCGCGTATTTTGCATTTAAAAGTGTTAATTTGATGACAAAACGTCGGCCATATTGCCCACAGATTATATTGCTATATTAAATTTGTTGGTTGACAGTGTCGGCTACGTTCGAAAATCGTGAACTATTTTTGCGTCCGGTATGTTGGCCAGGTTGCTGGGCTGCGTTCTGGGTGATGGGCCATCATCGCCCATTGTGTGGATTCGGCTTTTAATCGTCTTTAATCGTCTAACAAAATTCTATCCCTATCTCGCTCTATCTTATAACTTAGTGGTACTGGGGGTCTACTCCCAAATTCGAAATCCGAACTTCGTATGGTGCCGTCCCTTTCACTCATATAGTCTATAACAGGAGAGTGAAAGGGACGGCACCATACGAAGTTCAGATTTTGAATTTCGGAGTAGACCCCCAGCTCATGCCGTTCGCCGCGCTCGGACGTTAGAGGCGCTACCGCGAACCGAAAACGAAGTATCTGCCTCTCTCTCGCACATGTATACGAGTATTCGAACGACAGAGAGGAAGATAGTTCGTTTTTGGTTCGTGGTAGGCCGTCAGGCGTCAACTTTAAAACGAATAGGGTATTTTACTGTAAGAGAAATAAAATAAAAACCAGCCAAGTGCGTCGGAGTCGCACACTGAGGGTTCCGTACAACTAAAAAACAAATGTGATTTATCAATATATTGATATTTTTGGTAAAATATACTTCACAATAAACATTATCACCTAATTTCAAGTTCATAGGTCTATGGGAAGTTAAAAAATTATATGTGTGACAGACAACACACGGAATGTTCTTTGACTTTCTTCGACCGTCCGCCGCGCTCGGACTGAAGTGCTACCAACCGAAAACTAAATATATATGCCTCTCTGTCGCACTAGCATATTCGAGCGCGGAGAGGGAAATACTTCGTTTTCAGATCGCGGTAGGCCCTCTGGTCTGACGGCTCCTATTCGTGGATGGTGCGCGCATCGGAATGTGAACCTTTGGCAAAACGGAACAAGTTGTTAAATAGCTTCCATTAATTGGAGAAAGTATTACCAACTGTTATTATTATCACGCGAGACACTGAATATTTCCTGTTACATGGTTGTTATTATCACGCGATATACTCATATCACGATCCGTATCACGTGCAATGAATATTGAAGAAAAGTCCATACGATTTTGAAAACCACTATAATATTGACACACCAGTATTGTGATAATATTAAGCGTTTAACAGACCCCATAAAATTTTAAAAATCGCGATAATATTGACACATAATATTGAGTGTAAAGGGCCCCACTTAAGAGAATTTGGCGGAGAATACAGAGCTGCTACCGCGAAACGAAAACGAACGAACATCGTGTATCTTCCTCTGTGTCGCTCGATTTTGCAAGTTCAACAGAGAGGGAGATACACGAACTTCATTTGTTTTCGTTCGCGTTAGCAGCTCTGACTTCGCACCAAAAATACTGACTGGCACATCAACATTTAACAATTGCACATCTGAACTGAATTTTAATGAACGATTAGTATTTTAGCTATACAAATCAGTACTGATTACGGTGTCAAATTTGTTATGTGCCTTTAAATACTACCCTTATAAAAATGCTTAGGATTAACTTGCAAAGATACTAGCCTTTGCCCGTGACGTCGTCAGCGTAATCTTTTACTCCCTATTCCATATGTTAATCCAGACTACAGACTATATTTGTATACGAAGTTGCATCATAATCCGTTGTTGTAATGTTTTTATTTTATACATTTTTGTACACTATTTCTTTCGTCGTTTGCATAGCTGTCACGAATAAATGTTTACTTTATTTCTTTCTTATTTATTTCACCCGAGCGAAGCCGGGCTTTCATCTAGTAATTTAAAAAATCCTCATACATGTACCAGGTAGGTACTTATTAGTTTTGTTTGTATGCTTACTAAACTAAGGTACTAATTAATAGTGAAAAAAACAAACCCTTGCTTAGTCGGACGGTACGAACCTAGGATCTCTAATGTAGTTAACAGATTATGAACATGTTAGTTATGGTTTTAACTTGAATGCGTTTTTTTTTTATTTAACAGCAGGTTTTTAGTAGTAGTTCCTAGATAAGTAGTTTCATTAAATCGGTCAAGCGGTTTTAGAGACATTGAGCTTTGAAATGTCGATGTTTTTTCGAATATGTCGATGTTTTTTTCTAAGTTATATGGGTCCTCAAAACTGTGTATAACCCACACTACATTTTCACTTTAACTTGCTGTATTAATGTGCAGTGAACACAACATTACGCTAGATCCTATTTATATTAATAAGACCTAATAAATTGCTACCGGACGTCAGACATTCCCTACAAGTTAACGAGTCTAAAAAGCGGTATACTGGTAATTACAGCCTGCAAAGGGTACGGATTCCTTTAGGTTCGGAATTAAGTTCTCGTTACGGAGTTGTCGCGGCGCAAGCACACGGACAGCATAATGGCGCCTGTCTGATACTGTTAGTGCTGTATATGGTGTCAAAAATATAACACTAGTTGCTTGCGACCACAGATTATGTAATAATTCTTATTTGTGGCTAATCTACAATACAATCTTAGATTCTCATCGCTTCAGAGTCTTTAATTAACTCTAAAGATAAAAATATAGAAGGAGCCTTATTCTGTCATAGACAGCAGCCGTTATCATCGGCTTATCGTACCTTCCAAAGCACGGGAGTAACCGTTAGTAACCACTCAAAGTTGTCACCCATTCAAGATTTGACCACGGCCAAAGTTGCATGCCTCGCGCGGTACGCTGGCGCCGCTGAGCCACGAACGTCCGTTCCTCTTAAGGCTCACCGTACAACATAAAATGGCATTGCATTTTCAACCATTTAGTTTCGAAAATAGAGTCGAATTTCGTTGGCTTCAAAGAACAACCGATACCAAGAAGTGTTGCATTTCCTTGGTATCAGTTGTTCTTTGAAGCGAAGGAAATTCGAGTCAATTTTCGACACCATTCCAGTCAAAAATCGTTTATGTCTAAATTTCGGGTCATCCTGAATTTAATAACCGCAATAAGGTTTTTTTATAGTTACATAATATACTATTACTAACCACCACCCAACCCAACTATATATATATAAGTAATTTCCGGGATCTTATCATAAAAATAACAATATCCAAAAATGACGTCTTTGCGCTCGCCCCATTAACGTTGTTTTTTTCATGGATTTTTACGAGCCCGATTTAAACCTGGTAAACTTATTTAACTGTAAATATTTTTACAAGCGAAACCGTCCACTTAGCGGAATTATAATTTTAAACCAAAAATGAAAAGTTAAAAAATTGTTCACCCCGGGCGGGATTTGAACCCGCGACCTCTGGAATCCGTCCATCGCTCTTTCTAACTGAGCTACCGCGGGTTATCCCGAGGCAACGAATCATAATTGTAGTAATTTTTTAAGTGTTATTTTTGAAGTTTAAATGTAAAATTAAATAAAGATTATGACAGGATTTAAAAAACTGTACAATCTTGTACTATTTTAGGAATATATGACGGTATTTTACCGAGCCGTCTTCTTTGTCCGCGAATGTAGAATAATAAGTCCTACCAGTAGGCCCTTGAGCCTTAGAAGAGCAGTATGTTTAAGATTATTTCAAGGAATCAGAATTGATTTTATCACTACATTATTCCAAACAGTTTTTAAGTTTAGGTGACTTCATATTAAGTTCGGATTCCTGCTGCGAATCCGATATAAAGGTACGTTTAGTATTTAAGGGTAATTCACTCTCGATTGGTCACGGTACTCACGGCAATCCACAGAGATTTGAAATCAGCAAAAACGTGTTTATGCAAACCTTGAGATAAAGTTCTTCCAATTATCCTGGCACTAAACTAGAATTATCTAGACGTCTAAGATATGTATACCTTATTCGCCTTATTACAAAGGATTAAAGTGCAAAACTGATACTTATCTAACGTTGACGGTATACACACATGCATATTGCATACACCACACCTGTAGATCCTTGCGCAAGCTTAGTGGTTGGTTAGTCTTAGACATTTACATTCGTACGCACTGTCAGGTCTGTGACCAGATTCACGAAGCTTTTTTTTAATACCACGTCAGTGGCAAACAAGCGGACGGCCCGCCTGATGGTAAGCGGTCACCATAGCCTATGGACGCCTGCAACTCCAGGGGGTGTCACATGCGCGTTGCCGACCCTTTAAAAATGTATAAACTCCTTTCATGAAGATGTTGGCATATTCCCGCTTTCATGTCTCTATCTTATGAAATCAGGAATATGTCCCCTTTGGTCAAACATCGAAGCAAGGTACAAGTAGGCATATCAAAAAAAAAACCTAACAACCTAAAAATGCTGATTTGCATACCAAAAAAACTAATTGCACATCAAAAAAAAGTTTTCTTGGTGTGCAATTTAGAGTGCAAGTTAGTATTTTTGATAAACAATTAATAATATCCTTTTTTTTAATACATAATACTAATTAATTAAATAATCTGACTTTTTTCTGGTCAAATGCAAAAATACGTATCGATTTAATCCTGTCATAAACGTAGGTATCGTAACCTTAACCCGCCGATATTAGATCTATCGGACATATTTTTTAAGCAAGTTGGATGCACCCATATTTTTACATTTGAATATATTACACGAACAATACAAGATTATTAATCTATATTAATAATTTCGTGCAGGGGTACGGTAGACCCGAACGAGACCTGTCTCAAATTGAAGAACGTATAAAAATAACGATTTCGAGTTGAACATATGTATCCGCAAAATCCGGATTGTCGCGTATTTTTGCATTAAAAAGTGTTAATATTATGACAAAAAGTCGGCCATATTAAATTCGTTGGTTGACAGCGTCGGATTGGGTACGTTCGGAAATTGTAAACTATGTTTGCGTCCGGTGTGTTGGCCAGGTTGCTGGGCTGCGTTCTGGGTGATGGGCCATCATCGCCCATTGTGTGGATTCGGCTAGCCGCGTCTGCAGCGTTTTTTTTGTAGTTTTCAAGCGTTCTATACACCTATCAGCCTAGCTAGCACGATAACTTATACCGTCACGTTATATGGGCGAAATGTATTAAAACGTCACATAAAACGTAACGGTATAATCTATCGTGCTAGCTAGGCTGATTGTGACAACAACCGCCTTCAAAGCGAATGTATGGGGCCTGTTAGATGGTTATTATTATCACGTAATACATTCATATCACGATAAGTATCACGTGAATATTGAAGCAGAATTCATACTTTGAAAACTGCGATAATATTGACACCCCAGTATTGTGATAATATTAATCGTGTAAAGGACACCACTTGAATGTTTGCTGAGTCTGTCCGCCATCTTAAAGCCGCGTCTCTATTTTGTTGTGACAAACTACTAGGTGACTTATGGCTTTTAAACGTCTAGCAAAATTCTATCCCTATCTCGCTCTATCTGATAACTTAGTGGTACTGGGGGTCTACTCCGAAATTCAAAAACCGAACTTCGTATGGTGCCGTCTCTTTCACTCATATAGTCTATGACAGGAGAGTGAAAGGGACGGCACCAAACGAAGTTAGGATTTTGAATTTCGGAGTAGACCCCCAGCTCATGCCGTTTACCGCGCTCGGACGTTAGAAGCGCTACCGCGAACCGATAACGAAGTATCTGCCTCTCTCTCGCACATCTATATTCGAACGACAGAGAGGAAGATAGTTCGTTTTTGGTTCGCGGTAGGCCCTCAGGCGTCAACTTTAAAACGAATAGGGTATTTTACTATAAGAGAAATAAAATTCAAAATGTAATAAAAACCAGCCAAGTGCGTCGGAGTCGCACACTGAGGGTTCCGTACAACTAAAAAACAAATGTGATTTATCAATATATTTATATTTTTAGTAAAATATACTTCATAATAAACATTATCACCTAATTTCAAGTTCATAGGTCGACGGTAAGTTAAAAAATTATAGGTGTGACAACACACGGAATGTTCTTTGACTTGCTTCGACCGTCCGCCGCGCTCGGACTAAGGTGCTACCAACCGAAAACTAAATATATATGCCTCTCTGTCGCACTTGCATATTCGAGCGCGGAGAGGGAAATACTTCGTTTTCAGATCGCGGTAGGCCCTCTGGTCTGACGGCTCCTATTCCTGGATGGTGCGCGTATCGGAATATGAAATACCTTTGGCAAAACGGAACAAGTTGTTAAATAGCTTCCATTAATTGGAGAAAATATTGCCAACTGTTATTATTATCACGCGAAACACTGAATATTGAAGCATCATCCATAGGGGCCTGTTACATGGTTATTATTATCACGAGATATACTCATATCACGATCCGTTACACGTGTAATGAATATTGAAGAAAAATCCATACGATTTTGAATACCACGATAATATTGACACACCAGTATTGTGATAATATTAAGCGTGTAACAGACCCCATACAATTTTAAAAATCGCGATAATATTGACACATAATATTGAGTGTAAAGGGCCCCACTTAATAGCGGAGAATAGAGAGCTGCTACCGCGAAACGAAAACGAACGAACATCGTGTATTTTTCCCTCTGTGTCGCTCGATTTTGCAAGTTCGACAGAGAGGGAGATACACGAACTTCCATTTGTTTTCGTTCGCGTTAGCAGCTCTGACTTCGCACCAAAAATACTGGCTGGCACATCAATATTGAACAATTGCACATCTGAACTGAATTTTAATGAACGATTAGTATTTTAGCTATACAAATCAGTACTGATCACGGTGTCAGTATTTTATGTGCCTTTAAATACTACCCTTATAAAAATGCTTAGGATTAACTTGCAAAGATACTAGCCTTTGCCCGTGACGTCGTCAGCGTAATCTTTTACTCACTATTCCATATGTTAATCCAGACTACAGACTATATTTCTATACGAAGTTTCATCATAATCCGTTGTTGTAATGTTTTTTTTTTATAAATTTTTGTACACTATTTCTTTCGTCGTTTGCATAACTGTCACGAATAAATGTTTACTTTATTTCTTTCTTATTTATTTCACCCGAGCGAAGCCGGGCTTACATCTAGTATTATAATAATACGCTCCATGGCCGATTTCCCTTTACAATATAAAATCAAAACGTCTAACATAACATAACATTTTGCAGTGGAATGGCAGCATACCTAAGGTATGTTAAAAACACTATATGTATTGCCATTCTTATAAGTGACAACCCTCGGGTTATCGACATACTCGTAGTGAAGCATATGACTCGTAGCGAGCAATCGGCTGCATCTGAGAGCGCGCCCGCGCCGATCGTGTCACTCAACCTATTTTACAGATACATACATAGGTAGATAAATACATACTTTATTCATTTACAAAACGTACATACTTTCAACATTCAATACATACATACACTCACACCTGCATTCCCTAATATCAAAATAAAAATCGAAATTTATATTCTGCAAATAGGCCACAAGGGCATTTTTACAAGTCAACACATGAATTATACAATTAAATAAATTGACAATGATAATTATTATTTTTTCAAAACAGAATTGCAGAACTAAAATAAAAGTAGACAATAATAATAATGATTTTAAAACTATAGTGATTAACAAACTCACAATATTCAATTAAAATAAACTTACAATACATTATATATAAAAAAATTAGTGACGTATATATACGGTCTCTGTCCGAATACTCAAAAGTATATACAATAAACTTAATATCTCAGAGATGTATATGGTCTCTGAGCGTTCATTATTCCTAAGTCCTAAGGGCAGACAGAATATTAATAGGGCAGAATATTAATAGATGAAATTTAATAGCATTGTCACTTTTTGCAATTGTAGGTTTAGAGATTGAGGAAATGTGATATCAATGCAGTGATAGATTGCAAGGTCTATCGCCCACGGCACACTTCTACCCGGTCCCTATAGTCGACTCTAACCGACACCCATGCGAGGATATACTAACCCGGCATCACCACACGGGGGCGGATTTGTAGATATTCACTTCTAATCGTTGGTCGAGACCTAATTTTACCTAGGTAAACAGCCAATAACTGGCCTCAGACCAACAGAGTAGTTGCATTACATTTTTGAAAGCATATTTGTACCTAAGTACAGTTTAGCTGTAATTTTTTAAAACGAAGTTGACAGTTGATATGTATTAACGCTCGTTAAGTAGGTCGCTGGAACTGGGACCTCCCTTCGTACGGTCGATCTATACGTCGGGTCGAATAGACCCCTTGTCGTATTCCAGCACCACGTACGAGTACATACGAATCCTTAATTTATCCCCGAGACAAAACACAATGGTAAAATGCATACAATTTAGTGGTGCACTAGTGTGAGCATAACTCAAACGAGCCCGCGGATAATCCTAGGTCGGTGTCTGCGAGTGTCTGGCGCTGACAGCTTTGTCACCCTAAACTTACTTGGTACCTACTAAACTTGGGTACCAGTGATACATGGACATATTAAGACTTTTGAATACTGTACATAGGTATCTTGTATGTTATGCGTTATGAATAATAACTATAATAAGTGAGTCAGTGTTTTTATTTTAAATTGGCAGTTCGACCGGTTGGACATACTATCGGACACAAACAGTTGTCTCTACCATTAAGATATTAACACTAGGCATGTATTAGGTATTCAAACTCCACATTGGTGGAATCATCAAGGCTTTGATGGAGCCATATCACCCAAAAAAATATTGATTGGTTTAAAATAAGTTCCACTTTCGTGAAGCAGAATGGAGTACTTAAACCTTTTTTGTTTATTTTTTATTCATGACAATGCATAGACACTAGCATACAATATACATATACATTCTTCAATTAACATCGCCGTATATGTCAATATGTATTCAAGTAATTATTGCCACGGTGAATTTGTGTCTACGTATATAATGCTTAGAGGTTTCTTATTGTTGACAATGCATTAAAAAAATCAAACCTACCGGCTTTCGCACGGGACATCACCCTAATACATTATGAAATACAAGGTGCTGGATTAATGGGCCTAGTATATTTTTAATTACAACTTAGCGGGATAGCGTTTGACCGCAACTTGAAACCAAAGTTTGGATTTGCGAGCCACGTTGGAGCCTTCCATATTCCCAAATAAACGGCGAGGAGGACTTTACATTGTCGTATGCGATTTTGTATGGTATCGTATGCGATTTTATCGGTGGTAGTTTATTGACGTCCATAGGTGCATGTAATATGCCTAATTTGAAAAATAAACTACTTTTACTGTTCTCAAAAATGTTTGAATGCAGTTCCAATTTAATAATGAAATAAAGTCTTTTTTCCGTCGAATTTCCTATCATCAGTATTTAAGGCACTTCCCCTCCATGTAGCATAGCCGTGGGACACCCGTATAATATACTTACTGGATTATTAGGTTTTTTTTTTATTATTATTAAAAATGGGACTGCTAATAATAGGTAATATAAAATCCATATTTGTGTAATTTTCATGCAAAAGTAGCACTTTGATGTCAATAGGGACGATTTCTAATTTCGTCAATAAGGACACGGAGTCTTACTAACGCTCCCAAAAGATACCATCTTGCTTAAGAATGACTTATTTGTCACCTGCGCTGGCTCCATGCGAAGCCAAAAGCTTTGTATCCAGGTGATATACCCTTTCTTTCCATCTAAATTGCGGCCAAACTTGTCATCTGTACATAGACAGTCCTACCATAACGAAAGAGTACGAAATACACTATTTATTTAATTTTAGTGCCATTCAAACCAGTTGTTTGAGACGATCAGATGTCTATATGGGATCAACTACAATTAGAGCACAATAAAGGGAAAACATTAGGGACAAACCTAGGGCTAGCCCGAAATACCTCCTTTGTTGTGTGGGAAAAATATGCAGGTATTTTGCTGTTTTAGTCGTTAAATACGTCGTTAAGGTACATATTTAAAATACAATTTATTCTATATTTTTACATAGGGATTCTTTGACTTATGTACGATAAAAAATAAAACATGATTTTTCGATTTTTTATGACCTTGGTTTTTTTTTGTTATATTTTGATTGTTGACTATTTACTATCCATAGTTAGAGTGACAGCATGTTATAAACTTTCACATGTGGTAAATACCCAATTATACGTTTAGTCACCTATTAAGCACACTGGGCGCTGTGGAAGACCAGCGCTGGCTGTAAGTGGAAAGTCAGGAGAGTGCTGAGCTGGTCCATTTTGTGACACGGCCGAAGCCATCTTCTTGTTTCTTTTGTATACGTGTAACTTGTACTTGTCACGAACCGTTGAATTTGAAACATAAAGATACTGCATTTATATTCTGAAAAAGCTGTTCCTCTGTCTGTTGTCTGCGCGTCTCAGGTAATAGCTTTTGTTACAACTTTTATAGGTTAAGTAAGCGCGCGCCGCCGGCGGGACTGTCCTGGCTTACGCTCGCGGATATGCACCCTGAGAATTATACAGACGCTGGCGACTATGGCCATGATAATAAAGAAAAGTATAAAAACTAAGTTGGGATTTGTAAAAATACATTGCTACAATGAAAATTTATGAGTTTGGAGAGTACCATAATTAATGTCTAGGGCTCCTAGTTTGATTCTGAGAGGTACAAACACAAGGTACCTACCTCGGAATATACAATATAACTTTTAGGCAAAATACAAACATATTTGTGTTGTTCAGAAGATGTTACAGGGTTCATAGATTTTACCAGCATGAGTAGGCGTGCAAAAAATAAATAAATAAAAAGAGCAGATTTAGTTATCAACTTGATATTAGGCGTAACATATTTTAGTATTTTAGAATCTCTAGTATTTAATATAAGGAACAATAAGAATCAGGATAAATAACTGATGGGTATGCAAATTAAGAGAAAGATTATGCGAAATATGAAGTATGTCATTCAACGTTAATCTACGAAGGGCACCCCTTTAAACAAAATAAAAATACTTTATTTCGGAAAAATACGAGTATCCATATCGGGTTAGTAAAACAAAACATGAATTATTGTGATATTTAAAGACAAAATTAAATAATGGACTAAAAAAACAAACCACCACCACCACCACCAGTCTTGAAAATCAGGCTCCGAGGTAAGTCTTTAAGTTCCTAAATTCCCTACGTAGGTTTCAATCGTCATATAAATGTTATCCAATTGTTAAAAATATGTATACCAAAATTTGTGAGGGTTTTTGTGTTGCATTTGCTTATTTTAATTACGTTTGAGTATTTATTACTGTTATTACTACGACGTGCTACGACTAAACTTCGGTGTCGTGGCATAGAGAAAATAAGTAAGAATAGAGAGCTAACTTTAAGTACTTTTTTTATCATATAAACTGCGAAAAATTATGTTATGTAAAAATATGTTAAGTTAAAATTGTTATTATTACTGATGATTTATACTATAAAAAGGAAATAAAGAGGCTATAATAATAATAAGAGAGCTAACTCCATATGACTTCATACATCATTTTTTACTTATTATTTCGTAGTCGACATCTAGCGTCAAATAGCGGAATTATCAGTATTGCTACTCGACAATAGATGCCGTGACGAACGAACAATCGAATGCTCAACCATTTTTAGCTACTATTAATACCGGATTAACCGGAACTATGTTTTGAACTCATTCTGCTTTAAATATTAGTAGTAAATTGTTGAGAAATACACTTTTCGTCAGTAGCGACATACGTGACATCTAGTATCTTTATAGCAGTACTGATAATTCCGCTATTTGACGCTAGATGTCGACTACGAAATAATAAGTAAAAAATGATGTATGGAGTTAGCTATCTATTCTTACTTATTTTCTCTATGGTCGTGGTAATCAAATGACATTATCTAAAGTGTCGGTAAAGTTCTGTTGCTTACTTAAATGTTTTATGGGCAAGTCATGTGTCATGTATGTGTCTACTCGATCCTGCAAGATCTAAAATCATGGTCACCCTTAGACAGCGGTTGTCGAAGTAGTTATGCGGGGAGGCCGACTCTTCGCGACCTCCACAGATAACAAACTAGAGAGATCACTTCACATTTCCCATTTCCGGTTAAAGCACTGAAACATCGTATTCAGAATGAAATCGAAAACGTAATTAGAAGTTACTTTTTCCGACTCTATGTTTGATCGTCATTTCAATGCAATCGCGTTGTTACATAGAATAAAGTAAGATCATTTTACCAAAACCGTAGTAAAAAATAACGCTTGAGTACTATAATCATGGTCACCCTATGGCTTTTGACATGTACGCTGTATGGGAGATAAAGATGATAAAACGTCATCGGTTGTACGGTGACCAATTTTTTTTATTTTTCTGTTAAATATCAGTCAATATTGTGACTAGGAACTTGGATGTCAACATTATTAAGTTTGTATTTCGATAATTCATTTCTAGTCATTAGGAAACATACAGTCACTAGGAAAGCGGACCCTGGGCTCCGAAGCAACAGCTGAGGATGCAACCGGGATAAACGCTCAGATGAGAGAGAGAGAGAGACTTCATTTCTAGTCATCTCTGACCCCGTCTCCGATTTATACCGTTCTTTAAGGCAAAGTGTGCAAGGTATCTAGGAGCATGTCTTAGTGCATTTTACTAGATGCCAAAGCAAAGAACTTAGGAAAGCGTCTGCTGGCCAAAAGCAATCCCATTTTTAATAAAAAAAAGGCTACTTTATTTCATTTCCATGTCTTTAAAGACTTAAATTGGAAAATTAAGAGTATTGTTAAGGATACTTCCTGAATTAGGAAAGAAAAACAATTAACTTTCGGATATATTGCTTAATTCGTAAGGAACGGTAGTGATCCAAGCATGAGGCTGTCAAGTGGCAGTCGTGGGTTTGAATCCCGGCTCGTACCAATGATTTTTTCCGACCTTGTGTACTCGTATGGAATATCATATTTATTTACCGTTATTTTGTCGGTGAATGAAAACATCCAGAAGAAACCTACATATATATATAAGAAAGAGGAGATGGAGAAGTACCTACTCCGATCAAATCGGAGACATTCTGCAGAAAGGCCACGTCAAGAGTATCCTAAATTGTTGCGCATCCATGAAGAATGTTATGAGAATGAAGCGAAAGTTGTATGTCAGGATCGTAGCAAATGGAAATCCGTGATCTCTGCCTATTACCCCTATGGGAAACAGGCGTGATTAATATATATGTATGTATGTATAAGTATAAAAGGACTTAAAAAGTGTTAGGAATTCACTAACTGAAAATACCATTTAATAGAAAGTAATAAGATTTATTTAGGATTTGGCAAAATCACTCGCGAGCGGAGTCTTTGTATCGACCGTCATAGATGTGCTTTCAACGCGCGTCGCTCAGCAACTGCCGAAGGGTGGTCTGGGTGGTGGCCGTAGCCAGTGCTAGAGTATTTCGTGGAATCCGACGTGCCTAACTCTGGAAGCACGCTGATTGGCCCTGACGCGCGGTGTTTCCTTGAAGTGGTTTTCGCATCGCAAGCGCTGCCTCGTTTCAGTCGACCATCCTGATGTCACTGGGCGTCCCGAACAGATCTTTCTTGCCTCAACAGGATGTAATAGTCACCTCTTAAGGTTGACAACTTCTGAAAGTTTCAAGATGATAAACTCTTATGTTTATCATGTATGATTCGCCTCTAAAGGCTATCAGGCATAACCTCCTAAGGTTATTGGAATAAACCTCTTAAGGTTGACAACATCTGAATGTTTCAAGATGATAAACTCTTAAGTTTATCATTTATGATTCGCCTCTAAAGGCCATCTGGCATAACCCCCTAAGGTTGTCGGGATCAACCTCTTAAGGTTGCCAACTTCTGAAAATTTCAGGATGACAAACTCTTAAGTTTATCATTAATGATTCACCTCTTAAGGTCTCTGTACAGCTCGCGACTAACTAGCCTCTTAAGGATAATGGACCAACAATGTACATTCGTTGCTTTTCAATACCATCCATGTATGGTTAGTCGAGAATATGATGAGCTACTAAATAAAAATATATTCATACCACATGGACTTTCTCCATATGTGTATTGTCATCCGGTCCACCTCTTAAGGTCTGCGGATGTATGGGCACGGATCGTCCCAGCCAGCCCTCACCATGGTCTACTTCAATCTTTCCATTAATAGTATACCCTCTGAAGGGCCGCATGGTTTTAAGAGGCTAATCACAGCACACACCACTGTGTAAACCAGGGCTCAAACATGAGCTCCTCTAAAGGAGACGCCCCTTTGTATTACGCGTACCGTTTGCGTGGACGTTAAATTTGAATTACGCCCCCTTAATTTCAAGCATTCCTCTTTGACATGACCCATCTTATTACAATAGGAACATTTCCGCATTTTTAAGTAACAATTGTTTTCATTATGTCCCTTTTTGTTACAAAATGAACAAACCGATATTGACGACTTATCATTTTTATCGCGCATTTTGTAAGTACAACGTGCGGCGGTATGTCCCCGTCTTTTACAGATATGGCATTTGATTTTTGCTTGATAGTGACTTGTGTTGCCACTATTTTGTCGAGAGCCCGCGGGAACCGATGTATTGCGTTGTAATGATGATAGGTAATTTAACAATGAGTTGGGATCGCGACATCCCGCAGAAATGGCTCCAACCTCAACAAGCTCACTACCGATTGTACCTATTATAGATTCTGTTATCAAAGACGGCGAGATACCACACGCGTTACCTAAAGCTAGCTTGTCATAATAAAATTGTAGGTAATCTACATCGGGCGCTCTCATTACATTCACTAAATCGCGCATCATACTCAATTTACTCTTATGACATGGAAAAGCTGTTAGAAGTTTTGTTTTAAACTCGGTCCAGGATAGATTCACATCCTGCAATTGATCGTACCAACGTCTAGCATAGCCCTTTAATTTGGACGAACAATTAAAAACAAGCGTCTTTTCGTCCCAACCGTACATATTTGAAATACCTTCGACCTTCCTTATCCAAATCTCCATCGTTAATAAAGAGGATTTCGGGTCGAATTCTGGAATAGGGTCGCTACGACCCACATATCGTAAGTTATTATTATTTTCTGATTGTACATACGGAAAGTCCGATAAGGATGGAGGCGGGGGCGCGGTCGCAACTGCACCGGTGGCGACCTGCAACCCCATACCTGTCGAATTCGAAACTGGCATACTCGCACCCGATGGCGACACCGGAGTGATGTGAGTGTCGCGGGCGACCCCGATTACGGGCGGGGCAGCGGCCGTGCGCAGCGGCACTCGTGACGTCCCACCAGGTCCGCTAAAAGTGTTATCCGTAAATGTAATCGCCGACGCGACTGCTGCCGGAGACCGCAAGGGCGTTCGTTGTACAGGCGCTGCTTGGAGCTCTCCGGCCCGTACTTGCGGAGGATCCGTTGCCGACACGACCGGCACCAACGGCGCTGACGGAGTTAGTCTTGCAGGCGCTACGGGCGGTTCCGAAGGCCACACGCATAGCGTTTCCGTTGCCAGCTCGGTGAGATCCTGATCTGGGCCCGAACATGGTAGTGGGGGCGTCATGGCGCCATCTTCTGTGTGCGGCGCGCCTGAAAAGTATCCGCCGACCCTCGCTGACGGCGGCGACCCGCGTGGAGTTCCTCGAAGGATATCTTCGAGATGTTTTACGCGCTCAGCCAACCGACGCGATTCCACTTCGGCTAAAAGTTTCCTCCTTAGCCGAACTTCTCTTGTCTCTTTATGTTTCCCCATCTCTTACACAGAACAAAACACGGGAATTATTCACGGTTCACTATTCGCACTTCTGAAAACTGTTAGGAATTCACTAACTGAAAATACCATTTAATAGAAAGTAATAAGATTTATTTAGGATTTGGCAAAATCACTCGCGAGCGGAGTCTTTGTATCGACCGTCATAGATGTGCTTTCAACGCGCGTCGCTCAGCAACTGCCGAAGGGTGGTCTGGGTGGTGGCCGTAGCCAGTGCTAGAGTATTTCGTGGAATCCGACGTGCCTAACTCTGGAAGCACGCTGATTGGCCCTGACGCGCGGTGTTTCCTTGAAGTGGTTTTCGCATCGCAAGCGCTGCCTCGTTTCAAAAGATAAATTGGTTAGGAATAATCTAAATCTGTTTTCCTACGCTGTGTATTCAACTTTCTACGCTTAATAGACACTTGTTTCACTTCGTTCTCATCTCGATTTACTTCCTGAGAGTCAATTGGAATTGCTTTTTGCATTTCAATCACTTTATCTTCTTCTGACGCGTTAGATCAGCGCGTGTGGAAGCGAGCGCGAAACATTGAATTCAAATTATAATACGAAATGTATGTATCAGATCGGCTCTTTGGCTTCGCAGACGTCATTAGTGCTGTCTCTTCCACTCCCGTCTGTGACAAGTTCGAGTAAAAGAGATTGTAGGTATAAGTTTTGTTTGGGAGCGTCTAGCAATGTCTGATGCAGATTCTTATTGTTCAGTAAATACGACGAAATGAATTGTCTCAAGACATTTTTAGTTATTTCTTAAGGAAACAAAAGTTCAGAAGAAAACATATCTTATTTGATGTACTAATTAACTATCAAGTTCCATTTTTTATCTATATATTTTTATTTACAAAGTACATATATACCAACACCACCAATATATCAGCCGAACGACGTCCACTATTGCACTCAGGCCTCCCCGAATTTTATGGGGGGGGGGGGGGGGGTAAATGCCAAAATCGCCATTGGCGATCGCAGTATTTCCACCGCATTTTTCAAATGCGTAGGGAGAGGGGGTCTGACGCCCGCGCGGGTTTGTATCTGGTGCAAAGGTTATTATCCATTACCATTCAGCATGGTAACGCGGCCAATGTGATGGCTACCTTTGCGCCAGGAACAACCCGAGGGGGACTTCTTAACTAGGCTTAAGCTAGTCTTAAGTATTATTGATTTTTTTTTAAATGTTGAATTTAATCTCTCAATAGCAATCAGTTCGGGTTCACTAGAGGTCGCTCTACCACTGATGCCGGTGTGGTACTAATTAAACATATTTTTGATGCCTGGGAAGAGGCTCAAGATGCTATTGGAGTGTTCTGTGATCTATCAAAGGCATTCGATTGCGTTAATCACGAGAATTTAATTAGAAAGTTAAGCCATTATGGGATAAGAAACGGTGCCCTTGACCTTGTTACATCGTGTCTGTCGGAGAGAACTCAACGGTCATATAGACATCAACGGGACTCAATCTGCAGGGACAACGGTTGCTCTTGGAGTTCCTCAAGGATCAATTCTGGGCCCATTTCTGTTTCTAGTTTATATTAATGATTTACCTAACCTTGTAAAAAATAAACATGATATAGTTGCTATTCGCAGATGATACGTCGCTTATCTTCAAGGTAGGCCGCAAAGACAAAAACTTTGACGGTATTAATGAGGCACTAGGTACTGTTGTGAACTGGTTTAAATTCCAAGAAAACAAAGTGTATCAAATTCACTATGCCTAATGTCAAGCAGGCAAACAATTCTAAGATCAAATTAAAGTCTGATGAAATGGAATTTGTAGCATAGAACAGTGTTTTTAGGTGACACCTTAGATTCAAAACTGCAATGGCATGCGCATATTGTCACTCTGGCCGGAAAACTTAGTTCTGCGGCCTATGCAGTAAGACGTATTAGACAGTTAACTGACTTTGAGACGGCCAGGCTGGTATATTACAGTTACTTTCATAGTGTTATGTCCTATGGAATCCTCTTGTGGGGAAAAGCGGCTGACATCCAGACCGTCTTCGTGCTTCAGAAACGAGCTGTACGCTCCATACTAGTGTTAAATACCTTAATACTAGTGTTATTTTATTCTATGTAGATTGACGAGAGACATAATCCTGTTCTGGATTAGTTTTATTGTTATTGACGCTTAGAGACCTTATACATCTGTAACAATATTAAGTTTACTTATTTTAATTTTAGCGCTTAGAGATCATTTACATCTCTAAGGACTTTGAAATAATTGTTATTAATCGTATTTGGACGCTCAGAGACCATATACATCTCTGAGATATTAAATTAATTTTATGTACTTTTTGTTTATTCGGACAGATCGCATTCAATACGTCCTTAATATTTGTAAATTTATTTTCATTTAATTGTTAATCAGTATATATTTTAAATCATTATTATTAAGTAAGATTGTCTTTTTTTTATTGTATAAATTCACGCTTTGACATGTAAAAGTGCCCTTGTGGCCTATTTGCAGAATAAACATTTGATTTTGATTTTTAGTTTTGACCGAGTATGTAACTACCTATGTACTAATATTAATATAATATTAATTTAAATATTTATGAATTTTGGGGTTCTAGTTTTTCTAAAGGATCTTAATACAATGCGTAGCTACTTTTGATGCTACTGTTCAAGAATACTTCAAAGCTTCAATAAAAGAGCGTTGGAAGTACGCAACTGTGTTAAACGGGTGTCCATGGGCGGCGATAATCGCTTACCATCATGCAATTCGTCTGCCCGTTTGCCTTCTATTTCATAAAATAATTTATACCAAAAAAAACCGACTCCAACTTTGCACTTCGCTGTGCCACAATTTGTGGTTTCCGCGAGCCAATGCTTGGTTACCTAAAGAAAATACCGAAATCGACATATGAGTGCCTATCAAATTCGAGGAGTTCCCTTGATTCCTCCTAGATCCCATCATCAGAACAATGTCGGGGTGCTTTGAAACAAAAAAAGAATTATCAAAATCGGCCAACGTGGTCAAGAGTTATCGGGGAATAAAAAAATAAACAAGCAAACATGCAGACGAACTGAGTACCTCCTTCCTTCTATTGAAGTCGGTAAAAAAATGCGATGTGGTAGAACGGGATAGCATGATTCGGTATTTTCTGGTTTTCGTCGGTTTTGAGTAATTCCGTAATGAGTATTAATTATTATGTGCTAATAGCACCAAGTGTTTATAACTGATTTCAACAAGAGAAATTAAAAGAATTTAAAAAAAACCGACTGGTTTTGGAGTTCCATACCAATAAACTACCATCATTTACACACACACAATTAGTACGAATCAAACCTTTGAAGTTAAAATCCATCGAGCCGTTCAGACTGCAGAACGTGCCAAACATTTGGATTTGGCGCCAAAAATCCACTATTTCGTTTTTTTATTATTATTTTGATATACCCAGTAACACCCTCATAGTAAATACAAATCTAACAACACCTCTCATGCTAAAATCCGTCGAGCCGTTCAGGCCGCAGAGCGTGCCAAACAATTACACATATACTCTCGAAAAAACATAACCCTCCTTCTTGCGCAGTCGGGTAAAAAAGGAGGAAGTTCACAATCGGAATCTTCTTTATTCCTAATAAAAGTGCTCCCCGAGAAAATTCGATAGCAAGTTGATATACTGCGTAAGTGCGTATACTGTCTACACCTACTGTGACGTTGACATCGTTTGCATAATGTGTATACATATATCGTAACGAATAGATGCTAACAATAAAACCCCATTGTTTATAAACAGAAAAAAATATATAATAAGCATCTGCCACAGGTTTATATAAGTCCAAAACGACTCCCCGAGAAAATTCGAATGAAAAGACTTTTATTCGCAAAATAATCGTTAAAATGAATTTTTTGTACCGTTTAAGAGTCCGCTGGAAGCTCAGTTCTCCATACAAACGTAGTTTTGCTCTCATTTTGAAACAGCATGTTGGAATAACATGAAACTTTGTATATACAATGGAATCCGGCATATCTAGGCCGCAAATTAGTTTCTGTTGCTTGAAATTATAATGGAGAAAGAATACAGCGATTATTAAGGTTCTCATACAAGACCTAAACCCTAACTCGCTGTATTTTTTGTCTATTACAATTACTAACAACAGAAATTAATTTCCGGCCTAGATATGGCAGATCGCATTGTGTATACAAAGTTTCATGTTATTTCGGCACGGCGTTTTAAATTGAGAACGAAACTACGATTGTATGGAGAATCGAATTCAATCCAGTGTGTTTTATTTTATAGATCGAGGGAACACATTTTTCAACCGATTCTAGTGAATTTTGTGAGCAGGTTTGATAATTATTAGATTTTATTATTGAGTCAGTTTTGGAAATTTGGAAAAAAATAATCGCGAAGTCTACGGCCCACTAAGCCACTAGTACCTAAGCCGATATTGCCGATATGTGCACGGGCCACGAGCACAGTATTACGAGCAACCGCTAGCGAGCCAGCGAGACAATATCTTGGCGATGGTGGATTTGGGTGTTTTCCGTGTATTTATATTTCTATATATATCGTCGCTTTGTACCCATAGCACAAGCTCTACTTCACTTGGGACTGGGTCGATTTGTTGACCGAGTGAAACGAAGGTCTCCGTTTCAGTGTCGGCAAAAATGTTTCCGTATGTCCGGTGGATTTTCGGATGTTATCCTCACAGGTCGCATTTCTCAACCGAGTCTCGTCAAATTTTATGAGCTGGTTTGATAATATTATAGAACTTTTTGTAGTCGTTCCTGTGAATTTTGAAACATGAAAAAAAATAGCTTGTTCTACAGCTACCCTATAAAAATAGTTAGTTCTTGAGCCATTAGTTAATATACTGTGTATACTGTTTACATCGTGACGTCCACATCGTTTGCATAATGCGCTGCCGTTACATCAATCATACATCGGAACTCGTGGGCGTTATTATTTTAGAAACTATTTAACATTGACATCTTTATAACACGGGCCTGGGTTTATACAGGCCGTTCAGAGATCCCGAGAGAGAGAAATATGGGTTCTATCGAACCCTTTATTTCAAGGAAAAACTCGGGGCCCTAGTATGACTGTCTTCGGTTTCCATGATTATAACTGATTAAATAAAGCAATTTTGGCGGATTTTATACATTGAAAGAATATCTCCTGAAAGAGGGGCGTCCATTTTAATAACGGATGTACTCTATATTATTTCCTGATTCAAGTATAACCGTTATCATTCATTAGTGCATCAATAATATAATAGTGTTATACTTACGAACGTACGAGTATGTGTTATACAGAGTGTGGCCTGAAACATGAGCAAATAGTGAAACGGTAGATCATTAAGCTTGTCAGCAATTATTTCCAGGAGGTTATAATTGAAAAGAAAAATAAGAGAGAATTAAAGAAAGCATTTTTTTTTTTCTTATGAAGACACATTTTTAGTGTTTTTTATAATTGTTTTGAGTAATATTAACAATCCTCTGTTTTGAAAACACTATAAAAATCAAACAAACAGAAAATACTAAAACTGTGAAGTCAAGACTTTTACAGTACATATAGTGCTACTTTACCGCACGAGTGCGGTAATCAGCAGATTACGTGCTTATGTCGATACTTTAAAGAGCCATATGTACTGTAAAACGTTGTACGATACACGTGCGAATAAACCTATTCCTATTCTTTGCACTTGTATCGTAATGTACTATATTAGATTACTACTTTATGCTACTTCTGAATCTCCATTTAATGACGTGCTGTGATATCCATTACTTGAAGGTCCTAATTTTAGATCAAATTGTCACCTAATTGAAAAAAAAATGGTCGCAAGGGCTTACGGCAGATGCTCCAAGGAATCGTCCTTTTAAATATTTGCTCCTATTACGGGAGCCCTCCGTCTATAATGTTTTGAGTGTCATTTTAATCGCTAGCTGAACCCTTTAACTATTTAAGCATCAGGCTTGAGAGTGTCTAATAATAAGTCTAATGTCAAATTATGGCCAGTTATTCCTAAATAATAGCCACATTTATAAGGTGACGCCATTTTATAACAAAACTTGGTAGCCGGTAATTTTGCCGTGTGAATATTATCGTAAATTATTTTAGGATTTAATTTAGAATCCTGTTTTGAATTTAGAATGGTTTTGAAGCGTCGTTTGTCATAACTTTATGAATTTTAAATGTCATTTATTAAGTTGATTTGATCATAAAGATGGTGAAATATTATCGGCTACCTTGCTTTAGTGTAAGGTCAAGTTAGGTAAGAGAGTTTATTTCATGTGGTAGACGGTACCGCATAGCTAACCTCTTGAGGCCCCGTGTGGTATAGGTATCACATAGAAAAAATATATTTTTAACTATATTTATACATTTATTAAGGTTGAGATTACGTTGACATTTTTTGAAGGTCATTCCTCAGGAGGCTAAAGTTCAGTATCATTTTAAGTGTTCGTCTTTTCCCGATGGTCTTATCCTACCCGATCTGACATATGCATTATCATATAGATAACTTTATGAAACATTTTAAGCTCAATTTAATCTACAGAGCAGCAATTTATTATTATTTATTTTATTTTATTTGATAAGTGATATGTCGCAAAAATCAAATCAGGCTTTACCACAGATATCAGAGTAAAGCAAATCCGCTCATTACCCACGACGAAACGGAGAAGGTATATGCGTTTAGGGTGAGAGGTTGTTTGTTTGTTTGTTTGTGTGTGCACCTCAATATCTCCAAAACGGCTTGACCGATTTGAATACGGTTTTCTGCAATGGGTTTGTGGTTTATTCCGGACGAACCCCCAAAAAATTTTACGACCATAACTCGCCAGGGGGCGCTGCAGTTAACATTTTCCTCTTGAAAGTGCGTTTGAACGAATTTTCTCCGGAACTCTGCTTGACCAGCATAGAAGATTTCGATAGCGCTTGTTGAGGAGTACATGTAATTGAACTCTGAGGATCATGATGGAGTAGAAAAACATGATAGGGAACTGTTAAGGGGTTAGATATCTTTATGTCTGTTTTTTTAAGTTGAACAATTTCTGTACATCTGATCTATTCTCACTAATGCACAAATCAGAAAATTTGAGAAAGACAGACAGGTGAAATCTGACAGGTCTTCAACTCTTCACCCTGTCAGTGTCTCCGTCTTCATAACTGAAAATTGTACTGAACTGACGTCGTGGCTTATTAAGTTTATATGGGATTTAACATCCTGGTGTGCTTTCAAATGGAGACAATTCGTTAACAGCTGAAAATGATCGTACTATCTGTCGCATTCTAATTCATTTTGGTGCACCATAAGGATTTAACTAGTCAACTATATGAATAATCATCTGGCTTAGTACTGAGAGTCTGCTTTTCTCTGATGTCTGTGAAAAAATCAAATCAGTCTTTACCTTTCAATTATGTCATCCTGTCTTTCGCGACTCAATCCATGTTTTACAAACCTTGCAAACCCTGTTTACTTATTTAAAACTAAGTTCATTACATACCTCCCATGATACGCTTTAGTACACGTTAACTTGTACCTTAACTTCAGCAGCATAAGATTGTATTTGGCAAAACTGCGTTTAAGAACAATTGGACCCATTGTCCGTCAGTGGGTCCTCTCTCAACTTAAATTGAGTTCATGTTATCACCTTATCTCAGAAGGGTTTGTCCGGGGGACAGATTTATTTACTTTCCGGGCCAAACTTCCTTATTATAGCGTTGAAACTTGTGCTGACTGTACCGGAACATGTTCAGTGGAAAAAAGTCATATGTGTGTAGAAGAAAAGGGTGTTTACGTCTTATTAGAATTGTTGCGTAGTTTGACCTAGAACTTGGGCAGGTTGCTGTCAGATGTAATCTACGGTACAGTAGAGTTCGAAAAAATATACGACAAAGAGACAAATAATATCTGAACACGACTTTATTGTTGGGGGCATAAGGTTGCTTAAACCTATGGGGTCGTATATTATTTATGAACTCGACTGATACCCACAAAAAGTGAGAAAACAAAACCAGTAGTTTCGTGTCCTACACGAACAACTTTTGTATATTCGTTTTCACACCTACTTTTCAGAAAAGAGTCCAGTATCATAGGGATCAAAGTCGTACTTCTCTTCCCTCATTTGACACATTTCACACAAGACTCTTTTCCTCATAGAAGGTGTGAAAAACAGTATATGCTACTCGGTAGTAAAATTATTCGTAAGACATGTCGGTGTGAAAAGCAGTATGTATCACACGGTAGAACAATAATTTCCGTCTTGGGCGTAAACACTTGAATCCCTCACTACGCTCAAGATTCTAGTTTAGCTCAGGATTATATTGTAGAATCTTTCGCTTCTCTCAGGATTCAATATACCGCCCTCGCCGTAAATATATAATTGTATGTTTTGACACCTACAGGGTAATTAACTAATTACTAATCAGTAATCTCGTAACCTTTTATAATAAACACTTGCTTTTTATAGAACTTATTTTTCTAGATAGACATTTAAAAATAATAATAAAATACTATAATTATGTAATTATTTTCAAAGTTGCTTTCTTGGGGTAGAATTGGCTTACCATCTGTTTTAACATGGACGGTGGCAAACAAGTGTATTAAAACAATAATACAAGGATAATAGCTAAATCTACTTAGAAAAATATGGCTTAACGCGACGAAGTTCCAAATGAATTCGCTATTAATATTATAATTAAACCAGAACCGCTTAATACCTGGATATAGATTGCTATCTCGCAAGTTCCTTCGTACTGTATTTCTTTGAGAGCGTTAAAAAGTAGATCAAACGAATAAGCCCACTTTGAAAAAAAAAACGCTATATCTAGACACGCGGCAGCGCGTCCAGCCAAGTTCACTCCAGGAACTGGCGGACAGCAGCCGTGTGTTGTATTACACGAACCGTTTGGAGCCACTCTTGACCCCCCAATAACTCCAAATCTATCTAACATAAAAACATGAAATTTAGTACATATATTAAGATCCTTTAGAACAACTAGAACCCCTAGATTTAATAGTTATTGAGATAAAAAATTCCAAACAAACTACATTTTTACCACTGACTGACTGACTGACTGACTGACTGAGTGACTGTCTGACCGACTGACTAGTAATCAAAAACCTAACCCACTTCCAGATGACCTAGAAAGCTGAAATTTAGCATGCAGCTTGCTAATTATATGTAACTAGCATTTGCCCGCGGCTTCGCCCGCGTACTAATCGAAATTTTTAACCGTTTGCCAAAAAGGTCTCCAGAAAAGTAGTTGTTACATTCTGGGGGTTTCGGTATACAAAGTTTGGTGATTGTGATTCATTAACAGATGAACAGATGAAAAGTCAGTATACATTCTGAGAACCGGCAAACTGTCGAATTTCATTTGATTTTGGCAAAAATAAGGATCGAAAACTATTATCATACATTTCCGACAGACCGAAGGGGAAAGGGCCGATGAAATAAAAGCATGTCTTAAATGGCCCTTAGTAAAAGTATCTGTGTACTACAGTAACACCAATAGGTCTGATAACGACCAAGCACCGCGCAGCGGTCATAAACTATGGTCCTTTGAAGTACAGAAATACGGCTAATTCAATATCACGTGTAACATTTATTTTTCCTAAAATTAAATTTATTAGGTATGTTTTGCCAGTTCCCATTGGAGCATCAAAAAAGAAAATTTGACCTCACTTCCATTCGCACTCCTTACTGTCAGTCCGTCTGTTACAACCGATTTATCTAAACTATCAAGAATTTAGAGCGCTCGTGGCCCAGCGGCACCCGCCTATTGCGTGCGGTATGCGAGGTTAAGCAATGTGGGCGCAGGTCAGTTCTTGGATGGGTGACCGCTTTGAGTGGTTACTAACTGACTCTCGTGCTTTGGAAGGCACGCTAAGCCGTTGATCCCGGCTGCTGTCTACGACAGCAATCGTTAAGCCAAGTTAGAGGCCTTCGGGCGGCTTGCGAACTTCTAACAGTCAAGTTGCCCACTCATTTGACAAAGGGGGTTCGAAGTTACACCACGTCCGTAGGCAGTACCCACCGTTACCCTACACGTGGGTGGTGCTAAAAGTGCAACAAAAACTGGCAACCGTACTTATCTTCTCGAAGATCTCACGGTTCGTAAATAAATGCCATACGTTTAAAAAAATCTAAAGGTTGATTTAAATGGAAAAAATATCAAAACCTCTATGTCGTTTTTAAAAACAAATCCAATACACCCCACACGCCTATATAGTAACATTAAACTTTTTTGCATGCAGGCATGTATGAATGCCAAATTTTACCTCAGATTCGTATTAAAAGACCTCTCGGACGCTCAGATATCGATTTTGAACGAAATCGGGACGAAAATGAAGATGATTAATATGGCCACTACTTTTTCCAAATTTTACCTCAAATTCGTATTAGGAGACCTCTCGGACGCACAGATATCGATTTTGGACGAAATCGGGTTGAAAATGAAGAAAATCAATATGGCCGGCACTTTTTACAAATTTTACCTCAAATCCGTGTTAGGGGACCTCTCGGACGCTCAGATATCGATTTTGAACGAAATCGGGTTGAAAATGTAGAAAATCAATATGGCCGCCACTTTTTCCAAATTTTACCTCAAATTCGTATTAGGGGACCTCTCGGACGCTCAGATATCGATTTTGAACGATATCGGGTTGAAAATGAAGAAAATCAATATGGCTGCCACTTTTTCCAAATTTTACCTCGGATTCGTGTTAGGGGACCTCTCGGACGCTCAGATATCGATTTTGAACGAAATCGGGACAGAAATGGTAAAAATGAATACTGCCGCCACTTTTTCTAAATTTTACCTCGGATTCGTATTACGAGACCTCACGGACGCTCAGATATCGATTTTGAACGAAATCGGGACGGAAATGAAGAAAATCAATATGGCCGGCACTTTTTACAAATTTTACCTCAAATTCGTGTTAGGGGACCTCTCGGACGCTCAGATATCGATTTTGAACGAAATCGGGTTGAAAATGTAGAAAATCAATATGGCCGCAACTTTTTTCCAAGTTTTACCTCAGATTCGTATTAGGGGACCTCTCGGACGCTCAGATATCGATTTTGAACGAAATTGGGTTGAAAATGAAGAAAATCAATATGACTGCCACTTTTTCCAAATTTTACCTCGGATTCGTGTTAGGGGACCTCTCGGACGCTCAAATATCGATTTTGAACGAAATCGGGACGGAAATGTAGAAAATAAATATGGCTGTTACTTTATTCAAAGTTTAGGTACCTCGGATTCCTAATAAGAGTCCTCTCGGGCGCTCAAATATCGATTTATGTCGAAATCGTATCGGACGGCACTGATTAATAAAACCACTTACAATACATTGAATCAAAAAAGGTCGTATATTCATAGGAAACTCACGGCACTTCATGCACCTTTAGACCTTATAAGGAACTTACATGCCAAATTTGGTATCTCTCGAACCACCAGTTTGGACTGTGCGTTGATATGTCTCTCACTCAGTCAGTCAGTTATTTCTTGAAATTTGGCACAAACTTTCAAAAGTTTTCATGTCCACAGTATTAAATTGCAAAACCGATGCCATTTTCGTAATTAACGTCCCAAAAAACCATAAAAACGACACCCATATTAATATTTAGACATTTCATCCCCCTCGCACCCCAACATGGGGGATGGTATTTCACGTCCTCCACGTGAGATTTTAAAATCATTGTTGTTTTCGTTATCAGCGACCCGGTATATCATAAAAACAATAACCATGTCGATTTTCAGAATTTGTCACCACCTTTCCCCCTTTTAGGGGTTGATTTCTCAAAAAACCTGAAACACGTATTTACTCATTTATCGTTAGAAATACTCCTGTGAAGTTTCGAATAAAATAGTCCAACTAATCTTGTTTCCCCATACAAACTTCGGACCCCCATTTCACCCCCTTAGGGGTTGAATTTTGAAAAATCCTTTCTTAGTGCACCCCTAGACCTTATAAGGAACCTACGTGCCAAATTTGGAATCTCTAGGACCAGCGGCTTGGGCTGTGCGTTGATATGTCAGTCAGTCAGTCAGTCAGTCAGTCAGTCAGTCAGTCAGTCAGTCAGTTTCTTCTTTTATATATTTAGATTACACCAGAAAACAGTGATTTTATTATAAGTTTTATTATTATTATTATTATTTATACCAGTTACCTCAGAACTCCGTCATTTATTAACCGATTTAGAAAATTCTTTTTTTGTTTGAAACGGTATACTTCCGTCGTGGTCCCATTGTCATCGGGTCAGAATCTGATCATAGGGTTCTGGAGAAATTGTGGGATCTCTTCAAATATTTTAGGTGCACCTATAGCGGTTTGGGTATTTTGTATAGTAACTCGTGCAGTCGCTCTGGGAAAGCACCATTGGATGAAGTTTGACAAAAAGTAATGATATCCCATCAAAAACATAAATGTGAAAATGGCAGCCAAGTTCACCGACAAAAGAATTGAGATCTAAATGGGTGCCAAGTTCCTTAGATTATCTGAAAAGTTACCAAGTTTGGCACTAGATTTTTTACAGTAAAACTAATTTACTGCGGCTTAATGCATTTTGAGCTTTAACTTGGCAGGTTTCTATGCAGTATGTTATAATACCATAAAAGCTGTTGGATATTTCAGAAAACTGCCAAGTTAAAGCTCAAAATGAATTAAGCCGCAGTAAATTAGTTTTACTGTAAACAATCTAGTGCCAAACTTGGCAACTTTTCAGATAATCTACGGAACTTGGCACCCATTTAGATCTCAATTCTTTTGTCGGTGAACTTGGCTGCCATTTTCACGTTTATGTTTTTGATGGGTAGCTCTATTCACGAAGGCACCCAAAGAAATTTCAAATTATTATTATTTTATATACTTCTCCGAGCAGGATTCGAACTTACGACATTCTGGAATACAATTTCAGTAGCTCTAGCCAACTGAGCTATCGGAACGATCTCCTCGACCTCCGGCCCACACGTACAGCGACGTATATATATTTCTAGAATCTCAGAATTACATACATAGGAAAATCGTCAGTGACGCACCGCCCCAAACTACATTAATTGATGCATTCACTGCCGGCAACTCATACATATATGCATTCACGTGCAGGCAGCGAATGTGTTAAGCAGTAAATTCTGTAAATAATATAAAAGGTTACCTTTAATTTCATAAGTAAAGGGAACATTTCATAATAGATTAATTTAGCAAAATAGCAAACAAAATAGTACCCAATGACCAATAGTCAGGCGCTCTCTCTTGATTTCAATGATAATGTCGGCCTGCACGGCTAGCTCGCGAGCTAGACTATCCGTCTCTATCTAATTAGTACAAACGAATAGAGAAGGATAGTCTATCTCATTCGCGATATAGCTCGCGCGCCGTCTTGTGCTCGCCGTATTGTTTAGCCTAGTTGGCTTGCCTACGAAGCTGGAGCTCCCGGGTGGGTACGAATACCGGTAAGGGTATTTGTTTATGTAATGAACAAAACCATTCGATCCTGAGACTTGGATGTTTTTTATGTACCTATTTAAGTATCCAGTATGTCGTGTATACCCATAACACAAGCCTTATAATATTGAGCTTACTATGGGACTAGTTCGATTTATGTAAAAAAGTCCCCTAATATTATTTCATTTTATGTATAAGTAGTAAACAAATAAGTAATCACTCATAGGGTCAAATCAAGATCTGATTCGCCCAAGATTTCTATGAATTGTCAGTTGCGTTGTGAATACAAGGGATCCATTACACACTTAAATTTCGCATAAAGATTTAGGGTGAGGTGCACCATACCGGTTGTAATGGTAAGCGGTGTTCGTTAAAATCTGATTGTATGGAAAGTTTGACAAGTTTCTATGGGATAACAGCTGCCGGCGCCATATACAGGGTGTCCCAAGAAGTAGTGATATACTGAAGCTGGGAGGTAGAGGACCTAGAGGGCTATCTGAATCACCCCCATGTATGTTCCGCGATTTTTAGTATTTTCGGAGTTATGATTTTTTTTTTTTTTTTACACCTATCGCCGCGTACGATGAGATTTTTATTTATGGTGACGTGAATTATTGCGGTAGATGCTTGATTTTTTTTGTGTGCTAAGCTGATAGATAGGCCAATTCAGTATGGTAACATTTACTATCGTTAGATCTTTGAATGGCATAAAAAAAATGCCAAGAAAGATAAAATTACGCAGTATGTTCACAATTTCAAGGGCCCTTAAAAAAATAAAATCACATAAAAATAATTACCGATTGCTTTTAAAAACTTGCTCTATCTATCAGGTAGCTACCCTAAAAATTTCATTTTATTATTAATAAGGCTTCAATCAAAAAATTGATATCTAAATGTGGTAAGTGCACAATTTTAATTAACATAATGATTAATGCAAGCAAAGCAAAACCTTTCTAAATAAATTTCGTTCTAAATCACGCACTGGCCATCAATAGAAAAAGAACAAAAAACAAAAGACGGTTGACGCATGAGAAAATTTTCACGTTGTTTGGTCATCGTTGTTATTTTTCAATAATTTAAAAATTGTGTTTTAATACTGCTAATTGTTCGTTTCCCTAATCATTTTGGCTATTCATATGGACTTTGACTTGCATTACGATTTGGATTAGTGTTATTACCTGGAATCGACGAGTTGGCATCATTTAACTGGACTTGAGTTTGCGTGTAAGTGATCATGTTTACTTCACGTGATTACGCAGAAATGCATTACTATTACGGTTATGCTAGGGGGAATGCGGCGGAAGCTTCAAGGCTGTACCGGGAACATGTGGAACGAAGAGGCGGGCCTCAACCTGAAACGTTTCCTGACTATCGCATGATCTTAAGAGTACATAATACGTATTTGGAAGGTCACATACCGGGTACGAAATCAGGCCGTATGGCCACTATGCCGGATCCTGATGTAGTAGAAAATGAAATTTTTAGGGTAGCTACCTGATAGATAGAGCAAGTTTTTAAAAGCCAATCGGTAATTATTTTTTATGTGATTTTATTTTTTAAGGGCCCTTGAAGTTGTGAACATACTGGGTAATTTTATCTTTCTTGGCATTTAATTTTTTTTTATGCCATTCAAAGATCTAACGATAGTAAATGTTACCATACTGAATTGGCCTATCTATCAGCTTAGCACACAAAAAAATCAAACATCTACCGCAATAATTCATGTCACCATAAATAAAAATCTCATCGTACGCGGCGATAGGTGAAAAATTAAAAAAAAAATCATAACTCCGTAAATACTAAAAATCGCGGAACATACATGGGGGTGATTCAGATAATATTAGGGGGACAATCTTACACAAATCGACCTAGTCCCAAACTAAGCAAAGCTTGTACTATGGGTACTAGACAACGATATACATACTTATATAGATAAATACATACTTAAATACATAGAAAACATCCAAGACCCAAGAACAAATATCCGTGAAAAATGCACAAATAAATGCCCTGGCCGGGATTCGAACCCGGGACCTCTAGCTTCGGAGGCAGAGTCACTACCAACTAGGCTAAACAGGTCGTCATAGATAGCCCTCTAGGTCCTCTACCTCCCAGCTTCAGTATATCACTACTTCTTGGGACACCCTGTATAAGGTTGACCGGTCTGTATCGTAAGCTAGTGAAAAGCCACCCTTAATATAATAATAATAATAATAATCATTTATTGCACAGAAAACGTAAATACAAAAAAAAGGAGTTATAAAATAGGCATGGGGTGCATGACATTTGAATTTGCCGAGATTCCAGGGGTCCCCGCACTAGGCTAGGCCTGTATCGCGGGAGACCAGCTATATATTTAAATGTCATGCGTAAAATTTGAGTACAAATTTATCTAAAATTAATTAAGATCAGTGGTAAGTAACTTTTAGTTTGAAAACATATCTTTACAAACCTTCCTTTGTTGGGATTGGAACACTTAATAACCTTAAACTAATATTAGAAGTAAAGCCTCAGTCTCATGATAATTCAGCGAAGTTAGCCACTTGAAGAGTAACCTTTTGGCCTCACCAGCTGAGCTATTTATAATTTTATTCTGCCGCCTTACAACAGTATTGTACGATGTAAAACCAAGGGCATCGCCAAAGCGTCTGCCGAAAGTAGTGTTTACTCTAGGTTTGGGTACTATAAAAACTCTCTTCGTTAGCAGGTTGGGGTAATTTTCCATGTTAAGGATATTTCTATGAACCGTGATGCAAACCTTGTAAATGAAGAGCTGACGAACTGTTAAGACAAAAGCTTCTTCGTAAAGACTGCGTGTTGGGTACCTATAAGGCTTCCTAAGCATTACCTTTAGAAACGACCGTTGAGCTCTTTCGGCAACCAAGATTGAGGTCTTTGCTGCGCTACCCCACACTGAAATTCCGTACGTAATGATCGACTGACATAAAGATATATATATCATTTTTAGGAGAGACACTTCTGCCGCGTGTCGTAGTCTTTTTATTATAAATATAGTTTTCCTGATCCTTTTGGAAAGACACGTAATATGAGCTTTGAAGTTTAAGTTCTCATCTATGAGTAGGCCGAGATATTTAATCACGTCTATACGGTCGATTGTCTCGCATGAACAAGATGCACTATAGATATTGTCACAAACGTGAATTTTTATTGGTACTGAGTGTTTAGGTCTAGAAGCGGCAGTCTTATGAAAGCAGATGAACTTGGTTTTCTTGCTATTTAACGTTAGTAGGTTATTACGTAACCAACAGGCAGCCTCGCTCATACCTTTTTCAGCAGCTTTGAAGGTATTTTCCCATGTAGTCCCGTTGAAAAGAATCACAGTATCATCCGCATAGCAATATACATAGTTAAATATCTATTTCGTTTTGAAATCATTTTTATTAAGTATTGTCAGTTTTTGAAATTGTATAATTCACGTTTTGACATGTAAAAGTGCCCTTGCGGCCTAATTGCAGAATATATATATTTTTTTTTTTTTTTATTGTTAAGCAACCCTGCCTCACAAACCGCTGCTGCTGTTCACAAACCGATTAGTCTTCACCTGTCACCTCACACCTCACCCGTTTTTATTTGGAAACTGCCAAATTTATGAAACGAGTCGGTTAGTGAATAACGCCCCTGAACGAGTGTACGCGTTGATATCAGAATCAGAATCAGAAAAGTCCCAAACGCCTCATACGCCTCAAACCTTAAAAATTCAAATGAACGCGAAGAAGGTCAAAAAATGATATTAAATTGAAAATGGGAATGTAAGTGTAAGATTGGTCTCCTAGGCTGACATCACTCGAACCCGCGACCCCATTACAGTTAGTAATAAACGGGGGTCACGAATGCTCATTACCTACTTGCTATTTTAATAGCATAGCGCAAATTAATGTGACAGTGTTGAGGTCACAGGTTTACAGTCAACTGGTTAACATGACATTCAATTATTGTCAAACAAATTGATTACCACCTAGACCTTTTTAAGGCACGAGTGAATAGGCATCTTCTGGGTGAGCTCGCTTCATCTTCGGCCTCATATTTGCCCCCTGGCTAGATGCTGGCCAAGAGCAATCCCATTTCTAATAAATAAAAAAACAGTAGAATTTCAAAATGTTCGTATGGCATGGCTCCACTTCCGCATTTAGCGTGGCGGAACAGTATACTGCGGTATTTCATATGTTACCGAGAGCTTACTGAAGTTATCCCGCGCATCTTGCGCCAATCAAGAAAACTCTTTAGCGAGGCACGAAGTATGGAATATCTAGACAAAAAGAGTGCGCGCTACGCATTAGATCGACAAAGCGTGACTTGTGTGTTTTTCCTGCCGAGAATCGAGCAGAGGCACTTCTGTTACGTAAGTAGGATACCATTATTTATCGTTTCGTCATCAACATAGGCATTCGCAGGTACAATCTAGGAAACCGAAAAACGTACTTTTTTATGGTTCCGTACCCAAAGGGTAAAAACGGGACCCTATTACTAAGACTTCGCTGTCCGTCCGTCCGTCCGTCTGTCACCAGGCTGTATCTCAAGAACCGTAATAGAGACAGTTGAAATTTTCACAGATTGTGTATTTCTGTTGCCGCTACAACAACAAATACTAAAAACAAAATAATAATAATAATTAAGGGGGGCTCCCATACAAAAAACGTGATATTTTAGCCCTTTTTCATGGCTACCACTCGCCGAGCTAGATCTCAAGAACCGTAATAGCTAGACAGTTGATATTTGCACAGATTATGTATTTTTATGGGGATTATAAGGGGGCTCCCATACAACAGAGTAGTTGTTGGCGTTTTTTTTCTGGTACGGAACCTTTCGTGCGCGAGTCCGACTCGCACTTGGCCGGTTTTTGTTCTTGGTAGCTCTTGTCATTGTCACAATGACAATAAGGCATAAAATATACGTTTTTCCGTTTCCTTTACTGTACCTATACATTTTAATAGGTACGCGCACGCCATATGGGTAGGTAGGTAGTATTATACTGTGGCGTTTTTTGAGTAAGTGACTCTGTCATTCGTCGCTATGTTCTAGAGTTCATAATAAGTTCATTTCTGAGGTAAAAGTTAGGATGTTACCCGTAACGATGCCGGTGTATCCTTTATAGCCTAGTTGTTACACTTAAGTGAGCTTCGAAAGAATCTGGATTATGTCAAGCGCCAAGTACCATAAAGACAATAGGGATAAGGCAACTAGTTTTTAAATTTAAATTGATGCATTTTTTATGCAACGGTATACGTATTGATGTATTTTTAACCGACTTCAATAAAAGGAGAAGGTTCTCAATTCGTCGGAATATTTTTTTTATGTATGTTTACCGAGACTAAAGTGGACCGATTACAAAAATTCTTTTTGTGTTTGAAAGGGTATGATTTGTAGTTGGTCCCATTGTCACTAAATCTGGTTCTGATGACGGGATCTTGGAAAAATCGAGGGAACTCCTCAAATTATATAGCAGGAGGTTGGGATCCGGAAAAGTTTGGAGTCGGTGTTTTTTTGTTAAAAATTTACTTGCTTATGCAGTAAACCTACAAGAAAAGAGCGTACTCCCATCTTTAAGGCCGGTAACGCACTTACAACCCCTCTAGTGTTGCGGGTGTCCATGGGCGACGCTAATCGCTTACCATCAAATAGGAATTATAATCAAATATTTAATTGTATTATTTAGTCATAAGTTTGTAAAGTTTTGCATGTCCAAATGTTGGCGAGATGTGCTGATCCTAACAAAGTTGTTCCACCTTCTTGTTAACCATGTCTCAAGCAAATAAACATTTCATTTCATTTCATTTCATCAGGCTTTCATTAAAAAAATACAACGACGGTGTCAAACAAGCTTACGGTTTGTCTGATGGTAAGCGGACACCGTAGCATATGGACGCTAGCAACTCCAGAAAAAATCACAAGTGCGTTGCCGACCCTTTATTGACTTGAGGATGCGTTGTGTTGACAGCTAGAGACATGCAGATCCCTCACTCTCAACACATCGCATCTCCGGGAGCTCTGGTGACCTTACTCACCACCAGGAACACAACACCACCACCACCATATCAGCCGAAAGACGTCCACTGCTGGAAATAGGCCTCCCCCAATTTAATGGGGGTAAATGCCATAATCGCCACGCTTGGCATGCGGGTTGGCAATCGCAGTATCTCCACCGCACTTCAGAGATGCTGCTGCCCATCCTCCGGTGGTCTTGGCCGTAGTTTTAGGACATACCCGGGTCCACAACACCACACACCTAATTTACCAGTCAAGTTGAACTTTTACCTCGACTAGTATCCACAGTACAAACTTTGCTTAATTTAGGATTAGGTCAATTTGTGTAAAGATTGTCCACAAATACTTATATTTTATTTTATTAAAATCTAATACAACGGATCACGGCTGGGCAGAGGCGGGAATCTACCCTAGTTTCCCTAACTACTATTCAATGTCGGGTTATACGCAACACACACAAAGTCACATGCTAAAGTCTCGTCGATACAAAACTGTTGTTCAGCTGGGTGGGACAGGCCATCCACAAACATAGTTAAAATTCGGATGAAAACTAATTTCGGTAGCCTTTTATAGACCTAAATGATGTCCTGGATTATACAGGGTGATTCGGGAGACGTGAGCAAGATCAACACTACAGATTCAGTAGATCGTAAGCTACTGCTTCGTGCCACTATTAGTGAAATTAACGTTCATTTATCTTTGGTGTTGAAAACAAAATGTTTTAAATTATTTACGAAATTCATGGTCACTCTACAATCAGAATACTTCAGTAAAGTGATACGTGTCAAATTGAATGTCATCCGAGTCCGATTACTTTTGAAATATCGTATCTCACTCAATGTGACAGTTTACTTTCTTCGTAATCAAAGTGCTGTAATAACAGTTAGAGGTTTAATCTTTATAAACCAGTTGCTGTAGGGTGACCATGATTGTAGAGAATTAAACTTTAACTTAACAAAAATTAAAATACAGGAAAAAGGTATATGTACAGGAAAAAGGTATACTTAAATACAATGGTGAACGATTCATTGCCATTTACTATGTATGTAGTGTTGGTCCTGCTCACGTCTCCTGAATCACCCTGTAGAACGGGAGCGCAGTGCGCTGGCAGTGAGGTCAAATATGTTCGCCCGCAGGTTTGCTCGATATTCCATACATGTTAAAATATCTTTATTTAAAGCCTTCTGCCAGTCATTTTACTCGAGGAGCCTGTGGGTGAAGTACACTAAAAGAGCCTATGATTCCCAGCGCGTGCAATATAATAACGCACTCAGAATGTTGTTGGGGTTGCCCACATGGTGTAGCGTATCACTTATGTTCGCCGAGGCCCATACGGACGATTTTCACGCTACTATGCGCAAGAGAATCGTCTCGATGATGGGCCGACACCAACAGCCAACCAACAGCGTTCTTGGTGTGATTGCAAATAAGTACGTCAATCCAATCATGTCGCATTGGATCAAGAAGGTCGAGGGCTTATTGACCTTTAGAAAATAAACTGTAATATTTGTCTTTCTTTACTAACATATTTTTTAAGTCTTACTAACATCATCATCATCATCATCATTTCAGCCGAATGACATCCACTGCTGGACATAGGCCTCCTCCAAAGACTTCCACAATGACCGGTCCTGCGCCACCCGCATCCAGCGGACACCCGCGACCCTTACCAGGTCATCAGTCCACCGTGTGGGGGGCCTGCCCACGCTACGCCTTCCGGTACGTGGTCGCCACTCGAGAACCTTCCCGCCCCAACGGCCATCGGTTCTGCGTGCTATGTGCCCCGCCCACTGCCACTTAAGTTTAGCGTTTCGAAGGGCTATATCGGTCACTTTGGTTCTGTTGCGGATGGCCTCATTTCTGATACGATCATACTAACATAATATGGGTGTATGGAATCTGAAATAATTTATTTTATTATTATTAGCACTGCGCGGCACGAAGAATGCCCTAGTCAGTGACAAAATACAATTGGTCTTTCCTTTTCGCTGCACAAAAGCCACATTAGATACTATGAACTTAATTCTGCAGGACATTGTTTACAAGAAAATGTGTAGTTTATAAATTACACTTTTCCTTAATTAATATTGCTTAAAATCTATGAACACAACATAACTACTAGTTACTAATTTGATCCACAACATAATTTATTTAAAGCATTTTTATTTTGTGAATACGGCTAACGCCTAGGGTTGGCTACTTCATCGGTCAACGTATAGAGGTGGGTGTCGATGTCCAGCGACGAAATGAGGCCGGTTTGGGCATTGGGCACCCTCCCCAGGGACAGAGAATGTATATACGAGTATAGCTTATATAAGAATTTGGTTTAATTTTTTTGTGTTATATATTATTTAACTAGCTTTTGCCCGTTACATCGTCCGCGTATAACTCGTTCTCGCCTTAGAATGATTTGTTTTCCCATACAATCTTTCTCAAGCTCAGGTGGTTTGGAAGGCGTCGAAAAGGACACCAGGACCTTAGGTGTTAGAGAAGGAAAGCCACGAATAGATCGGACTGGAGATATTTGCTTGACCAGGCTAGGGCCCACCCGCGGCTATAACGCCTCAGATGATGATGATACAATCTTTCACCCTTTTTTACACCCCCTTAAGAAATGATAACAGTCAATATGGCATTCCCTTGAAATCCTAGTGTCAAAACGAATGATTACGTGCTTATTTCTGAATGTCAAACTGTACCGATTCTAGACGAATGAATCTCGTCAATAACATTACCTACATTTACAATGATAAAAGTCTCGCTACGCAGTTCTGCCGGAAAACGTTGTCCCAACAGAGCGGGTTCTTCATGTAAGTACGATGACCGAAGGCCGGAAGCAGAGCGGTTAGGCATGCGAGAATAATCACACAGAGCAGAGAGACGAGACACGCGAGACTGAAGGCCGAGCCTCCCAACAGAATAGATTCTTCATGTAAGGTTGATGACTGAAAAGCCGAAGGAGAGTTGCAAGGCCTTGCTATGTCGTCGCCGAAGATCCAGTTGCCATATTAAATAGGGTGAATTATACTCCATTCGTTCGTTTTCACATGATGCCTAGACATATAAACAGACAGGCAAACAGACACAAATTGTTGAAACGGTTTCTTCAAATATCCCCAGCCAACTTTTTTCGAATATCTGCCATATACAGACTTTCTACCCTCTTCAGATTTATTATATGTATGTATGTAAGTTTTTTTGTGTAACATTGTTCTCTTATGTGGTGCAATAAAGCATATTTATTATTGTTATTGTTATTATTATTATATGTATAGATAGATACATAAGTATAGATCTCTTATATCAAACAGTTTAGATAAGGTGCTCCAGCTGTCAATGCTGACGATTGGGCTGCCCAGCTCAAGTGATCTCTTATATCAAACAGTTTTTTATGATGTGAAGGGTCAACAATTACGTAAAAAATAACGCATTATTAAATTAAATGATACACCGACGATACAAAGTGTGCATTGAATCAGCTGTTTTTGTATTTAAGCATATGAATAAAAACAATGCCAAAGTATCGCAAATGCATTTTGATGTACACGCAAAGTAGAACTAATTGCGAAAAGGTTATGCTTAAAAATAGCGTCTACAACCAGAAAGAATTATGATACTTCGGTTTTGACATACTGAATCGTCAACTTGTTTTCAATACCTCAAATTCTGCTATGCTTTAAGTTAAATTTCTTGACAAGCCGTTATACTCCCAATTGGCTGAAACTTAAATCGTAGAATAGCGTATGTGGATTTAAACCACCCCGTTTCATAGACCTTACTTGCATCCCCGATTTAATATCCCTTTGATGGATGATCATCGGGACAAAAAGTATACTTATAATGTATATAAGTGAATCCAGATTATAATTATACTATTAGCATACAACTCATCTTAATCTTACGGCAAAAGTAACTTTGTAATTGCATGTTTTTATATGGGCATGGTTTTTGTTTTTATATGCAGTTTTTGAATCTAGAAAATGGGACTGAAATTTAGAAATAGATATAGAAAATAGAAATAGAAAAGCTTTATTCATCGCAAACAAACAGACAAAATGTTACGAAGTTTTACAATTTTTAAAGTTTACCATGAAATGGTCCCGCATGGTGCTGACTCAGGAGTCAGCGCTGGTCTTCCGGCAGGACCATTGATGGGTCACAATCTGTGCGGCACAGCCAAGTTCACACACATGTACACATTCCATAAACAATAAATAATAATAATAATAAGGCAAAAATGCGTGTACGTGTAAGCGAACCCGATTGTACCACACAGCCAAATTTAGGTTTCGGGTCTCAATCATAATAGTGTTCAAAATTTGAAGAGAACGTGGTGGCTGGCGCGCACATTGGGCAGCGCCGTGGCGCAGCGCTTGCGTTTACTTTCTTTTTTTCAGTTTCCTTCCTAAGATTTCAGAAATTTTGAATGAGGATGTTTTTTTGTCGTCAAGTATATACTTACCAATTTTCAAACCTGCAACAAACACATGGATTATAGGAGTTCCCATACAAAATTCAACCCCTCTTTTTACCCCCTTTCAACCTAAATCTGCACAATTTTTATAGCCTAAAACCTGACCGGGAATTTAGTCGACAAATTAGTAAAGTTTGCATCAAAATCCGTTCAGCCGTTTTCACGTGATGCGCGGTCAAGTAAACAGACAAACAGATAAACAGACAAACAGACAAAAATTCTAAAAACTGTTGGAACATGTTCTGTTATCGATTCTAAGTATCCCCAGCCAACTTTTTTTCGAATATCTTCCATGTACAGACTTTCGACCCTCTTTAGCTTTATTATACGAGTATGTATAGATAGAACTTTAAAATTCCACTCTTGCGTGTCAGACCCTGCTGATGTAACAGTCAGTCCAAAACAACATTGTACATGCCAGGAGATCACGAGGCGTGATTATATTATGTACCTGGGAATTGTTTTTGATCAGCATGTCACTTTCAAGCGACACATCATTACCTTGTCCTCGAGAGTCAGACGGCTTATATATGTTATGAAGTGACTAAGAGGCTGTGACTCGTCAGACTTACTACGCCTCGTGTATTATGCGTTGTGCCAGTCTGTGCTGCAATATGGGGTGGCCGTCTGGGGCTGCGCCGGCAAAAGCGTTATGATAGCTGTTGAACGCGCACAAAGAGCAGTTATTAAAGTAATGTACAAAAAACGTTTCCGGTTTCCTACTGACGAGTTTTACAGAGAAACCAAACTGCTCAGAGTGCGACAGCTATTTATTATCAAAGCAGTCACTCGCTCTCACAGCGCATTACTTGACTCTAAATTAAGAAGAAGAAGAGAAGAAAGAAACGGATTTTCAGGGCACCCTTGCCGCCTCTAAGATCCGCGGTGGCTAGGAAATGTCCAGCGTTTGCTCACCGGTACACCTACAATAATGTCTGCAGTGCGGTTGATATAAGGGAACTTTCGGTAATCAGAGCTAAAAACGCGGCGAGGAAATGGCTTTACACTTTGTCGTATAGAGAAACGGAAAGGCTGGTTCCTAGGTCCTCACTGAATCATGCATAGCAGCTTAGACTTCATATTTTGGTTTTGACACAAGCCTTTCAAGTCCTAACTATTCCCTCGCGGGTTCCACACACGCACATTTTACAAACACTCTCAGCCCTCTCACACTCAAACACACTCTCACGCACACACACACACACACACACACATCCACACGCACAAATAGGTTACGAACTGTCAAATTGTTCTTAATTATTTAGTTTAGCAGTAGTTAAAGATACACACCCCCTTCTGCAGTCTTTTTCTCTCTTTTTAGTCAGTCAAAGTTAGTTTTTTATTTAGCTTTAATTTATTAATAAATTATTTGTATTTGTATAATAAAATCCAAAACACCTCCCAAATCTCATTAACAACTTCTAAAGACAATTATTGTCAGCGAACGCTGAAAATGCAAGCAGTGAGCGCAGGAATTGAATTTCAAATATGGAACACAAGATGTGTTCGCGTTCGGCGTTCGTAGAAAACTCAGATTTGAATGTGGGACGGAGATTCAGTCATGGCGGGCAGACGAGACTGGGGTGCTTCGCAGTAATGTGAAAAGAGATTATCCAAAATTCGAAACCAACTCAATACTTCTAACTTGAAAACATTTTCTAACGCCTTGAAATACGAATGAAATGATGGAGTTTAAATAGAGATTTATTTCCTTTTCCCATGAGTTATGCTGATTAGCACTGCCTGCAAGTCGGATTTCATTTCCGAAACGATGCGATGCGATTCTTAAATACGTCCGAGGTCCGTCCGACACACGACGAGTTTTAACCGTTGTAGCAGGGGCGGCCTTTAGAGGTGGCAAACAGGGTAGCCGCCCGGTGTCTCGCTGTCGCAGGGCCTCGCGTACTCACGCAACTACCGACGAAAAATATTAGATACTAATAGTATAAACGCTCGGACGATGATGTAAAAGAGGCCCAGTAGTATCTAAGTCAGTTGCCGTTATTAGAGCGAGGACCGGCAACAATTTGGCGGGAATTAGAGAAGTAGGTCAGGCGACGGCGGATACGTTTCTTCCAACTTAAAACCGACAAAGTCACGTGGATAGAGGAATGATTCTTGGCTACATTGTCATGGCGATTTTTTTTTTCAACAAACATCCCTCTTTTTTTGCGTCGTGACGTAAAAATCATGCAAGTTTAAATCAATATATTTGGACGTTTACCCTAATTTACCTAGACGTGTGCTAGACGTGCCTAAGAAGAATACAATTAAGAAAAAGAAAAGCAATTCTTTCTTAAGTAGTTGTTGTTGGGGGGGAGCGCCCGGCCGGACAGGCGGGCTGTAGATCAGCATACAGCGATACAGCATGGGATTCTTCTAAAATAAGCGTTAGCGCATTTTTATAGATTTTTAATTTGTAGTTACATTCGTAATTTAAGGAATTCAATAACTTTTTAAAAAGGAATAGAATTTAAGCCTATTTAGAATGGGTGGGCTTTTAATTTAAACTAATCTTTTTTTTTAATACCACGTCGGGGGCAAACAAGCGCACGGCCCGCCTGATGTCGGCCTGTTTAGCCTAGTTGGTAGTGTCATTGCCTCCAAAGCTAGAGGTCCCGGGTTCGATTCCCGGTAAGGACATTTGTTTCTGTGGTGAACAGAGACATTTGTTCCTGTGGTGAACAGAGACATTTGTTCCTGAGACTTGGACGTTTTCTATGTATTTAAGTATATATCTATTAAATATATCGTCGTCTAGTACCCATAACACAAGCCTTATTGAGCTTACTGTGGGACTGTTCGATTTGTGTAAAAAATGTCCCCTAATATTTATTTATTTATTATTATTATTTATTTATGTTAAGCGGTCACCGCAGCATATGGACGCCTGCAACTCCAGGGGTGTTACATGCGCGTTACCAACCCTTTATAAATTTATACACTCCTTTCTTGAAGAATCCCATACTGTAGTTCCTCGAGAAAACCATCATCATCTTTGGTGATTGTTGCAGTGTGTGTAGTAAAAAGTGTTGAATGTATATTAATTATTGGCCGGTACTGTACAGTCACCAGCATTAATATACGCCAAACTTTTTCAACTAATGCTCACCGATTACACATTCATTAACATGCGACTAATGACCAGCAGACGTCAAAGTCATATTTATAGCGAAATTACTAAGGAAAATCGCAGGTCGAGTGTTAAAATCAGGCTAATCGCACCTAATGCTCGGTATGAGGTGGGGCTAGCTGGTAATTTACCTCTAATAGAGGTTAGAGTAAAATTCTGTGAATATTTTAAATTGCGCATTTTGATGGCGTAAGGCGATTGAAATCTTCAGTATGTATAATTATTAAATGTTGCAATTTCTGTCGCTATTCAGAGAGGTAATGTGGCCAGTATTTTCGGAAGCAAGCCGCTGGCGGACCAGAAGGGCATCTAGAAAGATGGTGGATATTATAACTGGGGCAACTTTTTAGTTTTAGTTATTATTTATTGTTGTTTTTATCACAGTATAAGTTGCAAAACGGTGTTTGAATATACCGTAGAGAAATAGCCGACAATTTATGGATATTTTAGCAAAATAACTTATTTTGCTTGTTGAACGTTGATACCGATGCGAAGATGGCAGAAAAAAGCGTATTTTGGGGCAACTATCAATTTTCGTCATTGGGTAGTTGCCTCATATTAAAATTTGTAACAAGGTGTCATAAACTGCGTATAAATGATGCCGCGTGCGCTTATCAAACGCATTGGATTTCCATACAATCTGACTATTCACAAACTAACGAAATCACTAACAAGAAATCTTTTTAAATTCATGTTGACGTATGATACTAAATATCTAAACGGATCAAATTGTAAAAATATGTGATGATCTTATTTAGTATCAAGCAGTAAGATATTATTGCCACTTTTTAGCGTTCCGTCCAAACGGAGCCCTATTGCTGTCACTCGAGTGTCCGGCTGTCGTCTGTCATACATTTTATTCTGAAGAATTTTTTAACTTCCCAGTGTTCTATGAACTTGAATTTTGGTGATATTTTTTATTAATACGTATATTTTACCACCAAATACCAATAAATTGATAAGTTATACGGAACCCTCGGTGCGGAAGTCCAACTCGCACTTGGCCGGTTTTTAACGTAGGCACGCATAACTCTGACTACTGGCTGGATTTGACCAAACAAGAATATGGAATTAAACGTTAAAATTGTACGAGTATGAATCAATCTGGGGTTTGTTAGGTCAAATGGTCACGCAAAACATTGCATTTCACCTGGAATCCATATAAAATTAAATATTTAACTAATGCTTATACACCTTACCGCAAACCAGTGCGGATTGTTGCTATAATAACAAGTTTCATAAGCTTCCCCATTATACGCTAGATATACGACCGTGTATTTATACCCAACAGTTATTTTGCAACAAAATTAATCACAAGACTTACGACTCTTATGCGTTAGCGCACAGTGAACAGGTTAGGAACAGTAGGTTAGCTGCTATACTATACAAACAATCATAAGATCGACAGTAGGTAACGGTAGTCTCTAGAACAATAATTCTTTGCTATTCCACTCACGTTCTTTACGTGTAGGTTTATTAGTGAATTTGCAAGTTATCCATTGTAGTATTTTTGCATGCAGTTAATGTCCCTATAGTCGCTACTTATTGGCACAAACGTAGAACCACCTAGGCGTCATTCGCGCAGGTTTACTAGCACATGCGTTTGCTCAGATAATGTGCTCAGTGGCCCCGCTATGGAAACGCGCGCTCCACCCGACCTCAGAGTACACCCAAAAATCGAAGCTTGATTCATATTTGTCTGACGTGACGTCTCGTGAGTGTCGTGACGCGACAACAGCAGTCGATTTTCGTCTGGGTCTGGGGGTCTGCTCTGGGGTCGGGCGGGGCGTGCGTTTCAATAGCAACGGGCCGGAGAGGGGCCACCGCGCACATTATCTGAAATATGAACCTGTAAAACGTATACTGTCTGAAAATGCTGGCCTGTCCTGAGCTATCCAAACCTCCTACTGTGAGTCCTGGCAAGGATCGCAATGTAATAAGGCAAGACGGTGAAAGAAATCGACGATAAACTGATTTATAAAACTGTTGGCATACTGTGGTCTGTTCTGAGCAAATAAATAATTATAAAAGCTCAATGGTCCTGAGCTCCTCCGCCTGCGGTTCGAACCGGTCATTTAGCCCATAATAGAGCCTCTAATTCTGAAGCGATAAAATACGGCTGCCATTCGCAACATATCTCAAATCAAACGAACCATTGTAAGTCTTGGCAGGGTCGCCATGTAAAGAGGTACGCAGGCAAGACAGTGAAATAAGTCGACAATAAACTGATTTATAAATCTGTTGGCATACTGTCCAAAAGTAATGGTCTGTGCTAAGCTTGTCCGCCCGCGGTCCGAACCGGTCATTAGCCCATAATAGAGCCTCTAATGCCGACGCACTCAAATCGACGCATCCCGCCGCTAAATACAGGGTTGCTATTCGCACCACATCTCGAGCGAACCAGTGCAAGTCCTGGGCAGCGGATTTAGCATGAACTGACGCCGCGACGCGACTCGAGACTAGAAAATTACCTCCTTTCAGTGTCTGATTCAGCATTTTGTTACACAACACAGACGGGGAGTTTGAGACGAGACAATTAAGCAAGTTGACAATCGAATCATCATCATCCTAGAGTTTCCCGATGGTATCCTACCGGGTCTGCTTAGACACCTTATTCCAAGATTAGGCACTAGTTTTATGACGGTATACGGGCCTAGTTATATTAGTGGTGCAGTCTGTGAAGACGGGCTGTGAATGGCTCCCTAGGACGCCGCTTATGTCGGAACGTTGTGACAACATTACCATATTATCTTACCTTTGCGTTCGAATACTTAGGCCACGTAAATACCCCTTCACCCGGATTGAAACGATTGTGAGCTCTTAATTACATCGAAATGACATTTTTTTTTACAAGTGTCTTATCATCATCATCATCCCACCAGCCGAAGGACGACCACTGCTTAACATAGGCCTCCCCCAAAGAGTTATACTACAATGACCCGTCCTGCGCCACCCTCATTAAAGTAAAAAAAAAACCTTTTTATTAACATACACAAATCATACTCGACAGTATGGAATTTGACACAAAAAAGAAAAACCAAAATATAGGATACAAATTACAGTAACACGATACGTATAACGTGGCCTTTGTGAATTCGTTCAAAGGACAAAAAAACTAATCTAACTCGATCGCTACTCGATTAAGGGTCCGAATTGCGCGCGTAAAGGGGGCCTGGCGAAGGAGTTGCGTTCGAGCGCGCGGCTCGGCCAGCAGGCTCGGCCGCCGCCGCCGCCACACATACCGATCCGGTACGCTCAAACGCACCTCTGCCAGCCTACCACCTTTTAATTTGTCCCGATCGCGATTTATCGGCTTTAAGCTTGAAACGCACAGAGCGCGGCGCAGCGTCTTTGCTTGGCGGAGGCGGTTTTGCGGTGAAGCGAACCCGGTCCGGGGCACGTCGCACCAAAAAAACCGCTCGGTATTCGGTAGCACGATAGAGCAGAGGCGGCGTGTGTGACATATGAAGCATAATCGACAGTCGACTGTTTCGGAAAGATCAAAAATGCAAAACCGCCTCCGCCCCGCAACGCGCCGCGCCCGCTCTGTGCGTTTCGAGCTTTTTTTTTATTAAAAATGGGATTGCTCTTGGCCAGCATCCAGCCGGAGGGCAAAGATGAGGCTGACGATGAAGCGAGCTCACCCAGAAGATGCCTATTCACTCGTGCCTTAAAAAGGTCTAGGTTATATGAACTCGGAAATACAGACGCTGGCAGAGCTTTACGTATAAAGGCGTAAATCGTGCGAATTGTCAGGCGCCTATGATCGGGGGTAGCTGAAAGAATACAAATACAAATACAAATACTTTATTTTGCAAGAATAAGGGTTGTAATGATCTTACTACAAAATATTCAGCACCTCCTTAATCAGCCATTAAGTATGGCATGCAAAATATTTACAATGTATGCGACTAAGTATTATTCAATTATTATTAACATAAATTCTATCTTAAATTTAATTTTCATGCAATATTTTAAAGTTTTATTTCATTACAAAAATTAGTCATGTTCATCTTTAGTCAAAAGTTATTAAATTTCATTAGTTATTATTGCCTATCAAAAAAATCATTTAATTTATAAAGAGAACTCCGCAGCATATCACTTGTGCGTATACGAGGCCTTGGACCTCGTTAATTGAGTTGTCGATTATCAGCCAGTAAGAGTTTCTCTCATTCAGGCCGAATCCCTTGATTTATGCGTAATTTTTTCTGTTTCCGGTAGTTAAGAACATGAGAGAATTATTTAGATACAGGTGAAAATAGCATCGACAGTGATATTAATTCACCGCCAGAACTTAGCTCCAGCGTCTGTACTTTTGAATGTTTAAAAGAAAAAGCTGAAAGCCGCATGCCACGTGTCATGCACTTTTGAGAAATGCAGCGCAATCGCGTAACATGTCGAACTCGAATTAGGAGTGAGATAACAACTGTCATTTTGAAGGCAAACATAACAGCTGAATATCATAACGCCCGTTCGAAAAGTTGTGCAATTACCCTGGACAGAATTTAACCCAGTCCTTCTAGATTATACCAGTATTTTCTTAAGTCTAGACCAAGCACAATGAACTGGTCACGAGTTTGAAACAAATTAAATACGCATTTAACGACTCACACACAATAAAATAAATTGATTATTTGTGTTCGTAATTAAGGCCGTTTATAATTTAATGGCACTTGCCTGTATCCTTAGGGCTTATAACGTACATAGAAAAGGAAGGCAGTACTTTGACTGAGCATGGATTTCAAATATCTCAATAACATTAATAGTTACAAATCTTTTATAATATATCGAAAAAAAAGGCTCACCGCCCAGGCGTATTATAATGTATCAGAAATTTTATAAGCCCAATAATTAATTACCTCTGGGAATTTAATGCAAAATCAATGATACAAAATTATTTTTTTTAATGTTAACATTCAACGTTTTTTTAAAGATTGTACTGCAATTCATTAACATTTTAATTATAAATTAATTGATAATTCTCATTCTATTTTATATATTTTTTATTTAATTTATAACATACTTGAAATGGTATAAAATATTTGACATGCAAAATTTCATATTTCATCAATAAAATTAGTACTTATAGGCCGAATACATGATACGACAATGATGTAATTAATTATCCTAAGCAATACTGTATTCTTAGCAAATGAAAAATTGAATTGAATTGAGTACAATAATTTCATTCAAAGAACCATCAACTATGACTTTTAGTTTCGCAATATTATCTTGCGACTTTAAATTAAGCATAACATGGGTATGCACAAATTAATGAGGCTGTTAAGGTTTTCAGTAGTGTCAAATGATTATTTTGATGATTGCCATGGGTCAGTGCACATGCATATGCCACGGGTAAACAAACGGATTCATCGAACGGATTATCCTGGCATTTCCCAGCCGGTTAGAAAAACGTTAAACATTATACAAAAAAACCGGCCAAGAGCATGTCGGGCCATGCTCAGTGTAGGATACCGTAGTTTCCCAATGAACTTACTTTAAAAAAATCAATGACAAGCAAAAGGAAATACCTTCGCAGCGTTTCATACGTCTTTTACTAAGAAGGGAAGACTTATTACGATAACTCAAAAACAGGTCAACTGATCATGTTCGCTATAGTTTTCGTTGGAAGTCTTTAATAAGCTTTACTTTCATGATTTTTTTCATATTATTTTGTTTTGGAGTGAATATTTCTGAAAATATTCACTTTATCTAAAAGTGTTTGATGAAGACCCGTATTCATTTTTAAATACCTATCCAACAACACCCCACACCATAGGTTTGAAGAAAACAATTCATCCCCACTTTACGTGTAGGGGAGGTACCCTTAAATTTTACGACTTTCTTAGTTTTATTGATTTACATATCCATACCAATTTGCAGCTATCTAGCACTAACAATCACAGAGCAAAGCCTCGGATAGACAGAAGGACATGGTGAAACTATAAGGGTTCCTAGTTGACTACGGAACCCTAAAAAGTGATGCTAAGAAAACTATGGTGAGGACAGAACTCAGTGGATAATAGAGAAGAAAAGTGAGGAAGGCAGACAACATGTGCGATAATATAGCTAGAAAGGGAGATTTTGGCGCCGCTAGAAGTATTTTGAGTGTCAAGGTACTGTAATAATTAACTAATAAGTCACTGCAGTTGGCATTGTACCGTTACATCGTCCTTTTCAATTAGGGCCGGCCTTGTAAGCTAACGGGCCAAACCGCTGTGCTATCTAAATCCGCTTGCAACGTTCTAATAAGAAAACAATCACTAAATTATATCTCCGGATGCTTTTAGGACGAACTCTGGTCCGTTAAACCGTTGTGCCCTACGCGGCTTCTTATCTATCCATTTCCAGTATTTGTATTTGTTCGGCAGGATTTTTACATTACACATATCTAAGTCGACTTCTTTCTAAGCTGCTGTATAATTCACGTTTCCATTCAATTTAAGAGGATACTCCGATAAGAGTATTGTTTGTGGCCTAATTAAATGTACCGTTTTAAGAACTCTTTGAAGTAATCTAGCGATATAAAAATATACCTAATATCCAGAAAGCAAAACAGACAAATACTCATGATATTGATTTTACTTATATACGTCTTGAAAAATATTAGGTAGGTAATCTAAGGTCAAAAGTGAGGAAGGAAGCAGTCGTAAAAGTATGGAAAAATAACCCTAATATGTTATCTTAAGTATGTAATATATACTGAAGGGGACATTCAGAGGTTATCTCTGTTATTCTGATTTTGAAGGGGTCCGATTCGAGATTCAAAATGTAACAGCTCTGGCCCCTATTTCACCACGGCGAACCCTTCGGCCGCCGACGAAACCATGCTACGTAACCGGTTACGTGAGAAGAATTGTTTTTCTTGCTACGAAACCAGTTACGTACAAAGAGGTTTTTTCTTCCTACGAAACTAGTTCGAATTGAATTAAAATCTTTATTATATGAACAATATTAAACAACTTAAACTAGACCTAGAATAGAACTAAATTAAAACTAAAAACTAATACTAAATAAAATTATAATAAATCTAAAAAAACTGGCCCCTTTGGCATGGTGCCAAGGAGGCTGGCAGCATTTCCCCTCTGTATTGCGATGCTAATACGTTGTGCGAGAAAGTTGCCAGCTCTTCGGTCACCAGTGAAGTCGACTAGTCTTTTAGAAAGTTCTTTAAAGAGTTTAAGAGCATTCGGACCCCACGGGCCAAGGGTCTCGACCCCGAATGGCATAAAAATATACTCGGGGCCGAGACCCCTGTACTTCTGGACTTTAAGCTTTTCAGCCGCTTTAGCCGCCGCACCTGCTTGGTTACTGGTCCCGGTGACGTGGGAAGGGGCCAGTGTGTCTACACAGGTAGCGTCCCACACTAGCACCCTTCCCAAACCCCAAGGAACCAGGGACACACCGTCCGGTCTCTTGCCGTCTCATAAAGTTCAAAGTATAATATTTTTTCGTCATATAGGTTTACAAAAGTTTTAAAAACAAGTTATTCCGCTCTTTTATAAAAAAAAACCTCGAAGACTAAAGCGGGAGCGGGATCCGCGATCCGAGTCGGTTTCGCCATTACCAATTCCCCGTGCCCTCTCATATCTACCGCATGCTGGCTATGCGTTAAAAGTATTCGGTTGTTTGCCACACATTACACTATCGAGTTTCATTTCAATTCGAACTAGTTTCGTAAGAAGAAAAAACCTCTTTGTACGTAACTGGTTTCGTAGCAAGAAAAACAATTCTTCTCACGTAACCAGGTACCCGTACAGCATACATCTCATCTCACAAGTACCTAGGTAATAGAATGTACAAAAAAATGTCTGGCCAAAATGGTCTGATCGTTTTCGTCCTTATTTTGTAGAACTCAACCATATTTAAAATCCAGTCATGTATGTACTCGTACGTCAATGACGACACCGTAACTAATTAATTATTTATATTTCACCAGTTAATTACTTTGTAAACATTATCATGTGAAGACAAGTGTTTTCAACAATAACTTTTTACCATACAGTTACGAATGATGATAAGAGGCGCATACATACCTAGACAGATTGCCATTTGACGATTATTCTGTTCATATTTTGTCCTAGTGTGCGTAGGGGACAGTTTATTGTAAAAAATGTTTGTGTGTTGAGAGCAGTTATTCACAACATTCACCTCACCTCAACACAGGTGAACCGGTGTTAGCCAGAGCTCTAATTACTCGTTTTTATTACGAATACCAGCTAATCCAGCAGTAAGCGGTGTTGGTTAACATCTGTTTGTATGGACAGTATGATAAGTTCCTATAAGGGATGTCAGCTTCGGAGCCATATTTAACGCTGATCGGTCAGTAATCGTAAGTTGGTGCAACCCGCGGTTACTGTCATTTTTAGTATGGAAATTGACATCTAAAGATCAATGTCTGGCAGACTCGAAAACGTTACGTAATCGGGGGATTAAGTGGTGGTTTTAGTGTCAATACGAGTACATATAAGGTAAATTTCCCAGTCTTCGACCAAATACAGGGCCCATTGGCCATTAAAGAGGAGCATTTTGGGACGTTTACCATATATGTACACGATGAGTGCAGCACGGCTAGCACAACGCGGCGCGCTAGATAGACTATCCCACCATATCAGCCCTAGGACGTCCACTGCTGGACATAGGCCTCCCCCAATTTCATGGGGGGTAAATGCCATAATCGCCACGCTTGGCATGCGGGTTGGCGATCGCAGTTTCTCCACCGCACTCTAGGAATGCTGCTGCCCATTCCCCGGTGGTCTTGGTCGTAGTTTAAGGACATACCCGGGTCCGATAGACTATCCATTCCATCTCTATTTAATGGCCCGAAACGACACGGAAAGAGACGGATAGTCTATCTCGCGCGCGATATAGCTCGCGCACCGTCTTGTCCTAGCCGTGCTGAGATGAAAACATGTTGTAAATATTATAGTTGGTATTTGTACAGTCAGCGTCATAAGTAGCAGGCAAAGTGGCCAAATAGTTCGGTACACGGTATAACTTTGGCTGCTACGTACTACATGACGCTGACTGTACAGTCCCTTTCATAATGTATTCGTTTTCGCTCTTAAGTCTTGTGAGTAAGATTCAAAACAGTTTAAATATGTTTAGATTGGTACTTCCTGTGTTGTTATCGCTTGTCTCACCCCACCGTTCACCCCTAGTATTATCTCGATCCTGGGATTTGCCGGAATAACGCGATATCTCGTGCTCTGTCTTACACTGATTCGCCATGATGAAACGTTGTGACCACCGGTTGTTACTTGTGAATGTCCTTATACCAGCATTATAAATTGTTAACGTTTTTAGTTATTTGCTCAAATTGTACACGCCCGGATAGCTCAGTCGGTAGAGCATTGGACTTTTAATCCAAGGGTCCAGGGTTCAAGTCCCTGTCCGGGCGATTCTTTTGGCGGTTAGCTGGAATAATATAGTGACATCTTAAATACGTACAAAATACGTCCAACCAGATAAGATCGATACCCATTTTTTATGTACAATTACAATACAATTTTTTACTTTATGATAACAGAATTGCTTTTATTACAAAAATTCTATTTCCTACTTATTTTTGAGCAGCTCTTAGACGATAGTTAATACCTATATAATAAGCCTGTCTTAGTCTCAACAAGGTCTAAAAGCCAATTGCTTCAAAAAAGAAACGCCTACGCTAAATACATATATCCATTTCAAAACACGTCGCTGGTGGATGTTTCCTCTACTCGTATTATTCTTGCACCCAATAAACGACATTGATAGTGCAATTTTAGATGTAGTCCGATTTGTCCTACGATTTTGTTCACATCGTAGGACAAACCGGACAAAAAAATCCGTTTTGTTCTACGATGTGAACAAATCGGACATGAAAATCCGTTTTGTCCTACGATGTGAACAAAACGGACGGAAATAATAAGAAGTTCGTTTTGTCCTACGATTTGTTCAACGAGTAGAACAAAACGAACTGCTAATAGGTATTCTGGTTATGGAATGAGCTCCTTGCCGAAGTTTTCCCGAGGGGCTAGATTATGGGGTTCTTCTAGATAGGATTGATATATTTTTTTAGGGTCGGCAACGCGCATGTGATACACCTGGAACTCCATGTGTCCATAGGCTGTGGTGACCGCTTACCATTAGGCGGGCCATACGCTTGTTTGCCACCAACGTGGTAGTAAAAAAAAGAAAATAGAACTAGACGAAAAAAAAAGAACTGCTATTAAAATGTGATATGTAATTGTAGAAATGAACTTTGGCCCCGACGGGAATAATTCCATTCTGAGTAAATTGTTACATCAATGCATGTAATTTCTCAAAATCAGATGCTAACATTTAGGCTGTGCAAACTATGTAGCTGAGTTGGATATGAGGTGCAGCACCTCTGTCGATGGCCCTGAGTATAGGTGGGTGAGGGCGGTATAGGTTGCATCAGCCGTGTCTATAATCTAATGTTATCTTTAAACGAGTAATTATTATATATACATTTTAGGGGTCTTGGAAACGGCTACTCTAACGATTTTAATGAATACTATGTGGCAAAGCCGCACGATCCCACCATAGCAAAGCATCCACTCCTTGGAATATGACCTAACTAGATGATACGCCGAGCAAAGCGCGGTCTCCCATGTACTTTTGTATTCATTGCTCAACGTTTTTCTATTCGACACTAGATTTCGCTACGTTGACAATAAGAGTTGTCAAGTTAACGTTATGAAACATAAAATATTTAAGTTGAATTACGTGCACAATCGGTTTGCTACTGCACACTAGATGTCGCTGTGGTAATATTCTCATTGCAGTTTGAAACGACGGTGTTACTCTTGCATGAACGAGTCCTTCATCATTGTCCGACAAAGACGTCGGTGCACTGATTTTTAAAGAAAAAAATACTTACGTCGTAAACTATTGACAAGCTGTCATAATTACAAATTCATGAAAAAATATTTGTTGTGTCAGTGTTGTGTACGTTTTATTTCAGGAATTCCACTAATTGCAAAGATGTAAGTTATCAACTAGATGCAGTGATGACTACAGCTAAGAGCTCAATGTGAGTAGTTGTCCATGAAAAGTACCCAATAAGTAAGGTAGCACGACCAAGACAGTAAGCTTATACGGCTGGAGGAGAAATTAGTGGTTTAGAATTAGAAGTCGGTAGAGGAAGTACGAGTAAACTACTTTGGATAGCAAATATGTAAATTCGTCACTGTTCAACAAACATGAGACCAACCAGTTTCATCATCATCATTTTATCAGCTGAAGGACGTCCACTGCTGGACAAAGGCCTATCGAAAAGAGTGCCAGTGACCGGTGGACTCCCATGACGTTTATCAGGTCATCATTACACCTTGGGTTGGGGGGCCAGTCTACTACACGCTGCGCCTTCCGGTAAGTGGTCGCCAATCAAGAACCTTTCGGTCAGCGCTGCCATTTATGAACAAGTAAATAAACAATACCTCATAATGTTGGAGCTATTATTTTTACAAAACATTTTTCATTGAATATATTTAAGGTAATGCCTTTATTTGGTAAACTGCGTCCCCCTTGTAAGAGACGGTTACGTCTTCTGTGCACGAAAAAATGACCAGATACGCCACTCTTCGGGATTGTCTTTTTTGGAAATATTTCGTGGAGTTTTATTCATATTTCTGTATTATTTGAAGATAAACGCTTTAAAATTCAGTTGCTAGATTTGCCCGTAAACAACGTTGCAAATTAATAAAAATCCAAATGTAAAAATTCAGTTTTTAGATTTATCCCTTTGTATATACACAACTACCTAGTTGGATGCCAGATTTCACCATTCTAGGTCACCCGGAAGTCACCATCGTGTCAGCCGAAGGACGTCCACTTCTGGACATAGGCCTCCCCCAAAGACTTACACAATGACCGGTCCTGCGCCACTCTCATCCAGCGGACTTCCGCGACCCTTACCAGGTCATCAGTCCATCGTGTGGGGGAAGTAGTCAAACATTTCAATGTGACAGAGTGAGTCAGTCAATCAGCCATTCGGTATAAATATAGTAATTTTTGGAAGTCATAATCTCCTGGACGGTAAGAGTTTTTACTGAAATTCAGGATTTGGTAATAGGAAGAAGGTCTTATAAGTCGTGGGAATTTGTGTGTAGGTCAAATAGCATTTTAAATTATAGAGAGGTCAAAAAGTGGCCCGATATGGTCCGTGTGATGTGGTCACACTAACGGCTACCCTGTCTGGCTGTGCAAACTTGAAGTACTTAGTCTGTTTTCTTTTTGTGACCTGCGGCACATAATAGTATTACATCCTGCGGCCTCAATTATTAGTATGCTTTATTGTATCGAATTAAATTTGTAAATAGCTCTTATTTACGGAAACCTTATTAACAACAACAGGATTTTTAGGGTTCCAACGCCAAAATGACAAAAGCTGAATCCTTATACTTTCGTCGAGCCCGTCTATCTGTCTATCTGTTCTGTCTGTCTTTATAAGGTGTATTTAAATACAATTTGTAATGTAGGTGTATTATATATTATATCGGCCACTACAGTGTTATATATTGAAATTACTAAAAAAAATTCTTGAACCGCCAATGCAACGCAAAAGAGGGGTGTTATAAGTTTAACATGTGTATCTGTACTATCTGTGTACTTATATGTGTCTGTCTGTGGCACCATAGCTCTTTAACAGATGATCCGATTCGAGTGCGGTTTTTAGGGTTCCATACGGTACATCAAAAGGAAAAAACGGAACCTTTATAAGATCACTTGTGCGTCTGTCTCTCTGTCTGTCCATTCGTCTGTCACAGCCAATTTGCTCCGAAACAACTAGACCGATTGTGTTGAATTTGGTACGATATCTTGTTGGTGACAATGGTTGTGGTCGAATTTAATGTTTCAAGTAAATGTTTCTAGACCAACGTATAATCTAAATCACACAATTTTTTCTATGGAACTCAAAACTACTCGTAAGAAAACACTTTAGTGACCTATAATGAAAATTGACCAATCACGTGACGCCGTTAGTCAACTTCAATAAAATTGTCTAATCACGTGTCGCTGTCGTAGTCGTACGCGGCACGGCGGGCTGAAAAATGGTTTTGAAGTTATTTAAGAAAATAGACCCTTCTCCCATTGAAAAAACACATGAAATCGTTCTATGTATACATATAGATTACAGGAAAACTTGTAAGAACTCTATAAGTCTAACGGTTTTTGAATTATCGCTGAAAAACTGCCTTGCCCCAACAAAAGGCCTTAACTGCCGTAAATTTCTAATGAAGATATGACCTTTTTTAATACGAAGTGCAGGATAGTGGTTTTAAAATATAGAGCAATAGTACTAGCTATGGAACCCTTCATTGCGTGTGGCCTGACACGCACTTGGCCAGTTTTTATTTATATTTGAAAACAGGTTTTCTAGCGATAGGTCTTAGGCGATATTGTAAATATAAGAGGATATTTTAAAGCCGCATAATGTCACGGGTGGACAACTACAGAACCCTACATTACGCGTACTTTTAATTCACAGTATATAATAGTGGTTTTAAATTAGGACTAGTAGGTACGGAACCCTTTATTGTGCATGAATTATTAATAGCTTGCATGGCTTGATGGCCTGTTTAGCATAGTTGGTAGTGACACTGGCTCCGAAGCTAGAGGTCCCGGGTTCGAATCCCGGCCAGGGCATTATTTGTGCATTTAACATGGATTCCGTACTTGGTTCTTGGATGTTTTCTATGTATTTAAGTATCATCATCATCATCATATCAGCCAAAGGACGTCCTCTGCTGGACATAGGCCTCCCCCAATTTCATGGGGGGTAAGTGCCATAAGCGCCATGTATTTAAGTATGTATTTACCTATATAAGTAAGTATATCATCGTCTAGTACCCATAGTACAAACTTTGCTTAGCATTGCTTACTTGTCATTAGCTGTCAAATTTACTATTGACCGCTACCGCAGGCCGCGCCAGTGTCATTCAGCTGTGCTACCGCGAACTTCGGAAATCGAATTTCGTGTCGTGCCGTCCCTTTCACTCTCGTGCTATACTCTATATGGCGGAAAGGGACGGTACGATGCGAAGTTCGATTTTCGAAGTTCGCGGTAGCACCCCAGGCCTTATACGCCTGGCGGCTAACCATAAACAATCTCTTTAATTTGGGCGGGTAGTCGTTTATCTACTATTTGACATGACGTGAATATGACAAATAATGAAGCAAATATATGACAAGGACAACAACTCTATATCCCGCTCTGTCGCCCTTATTTCATTTAGTATATGATCATCTCGCTCGGTAGCGGTATTATTATTGGACGTCTTCTCTGGGGTACTCTGAGTTTGAACCTAAAATAGCACTTTCAAAACGTCTTTGGAAGAAGGTTAGTGTTAAACTTACACTAATGACAATTTTGTATATTTTTTTTGTTTGTTTTTGCTGTTTGGCGTGCAACAGCCATTCACGCAGAATGATCGGATTGACTCCAAATCGAACGGAGTCGGTGGTCATCATTTTGGTGGCGAGGGTGCCGGTTGATGTCGCAGCATGTAAAACGCGCCTGAAGAGTTACATGTTGTTTATTCGTCACGTAACTAGATACAACTTAAATATTAAATCTACAGAATATCATGTGCTCTTTTTTGTTACATAAATTAACAGCCAAAGACTGTCAACCATTAAGGAGGCAGCAGTCGGACTTTTTGAATGTTCTTAAAACAAAAACTTGACGGCAGCTAATGACATTCTTTTTCAGGTAAAATCGGCGATGAAAGCTTGCGTCGAAAATATGTAATAAGTAAAAATGTAATGTAAGGTTTTACAAGAATCACAAATAAATAGCGTTGACGCAGACAAAAGCAAAAGTAAAAGTAAAAGTAGTTTATTCTTCAAATTAGGCATATTACATGCACCTATGAACGTCAATAAACTACCACCGGTTCGGAAAAATATACCTCTGCCACAAGAAGAACCGGCGTAAGAAACTCGGCGATGATGCCGATGAAGGTACATAATCTCGATGTAGACTAGATTTATTTCCAAAAGGTAAGTACTGAATTACAAGTTAAGTTTGTTTAAAAAGATTTTGGTAGAAATAGTTCTATGCGAGAACAAAGAAACAATTACAACTATTACAATTTGGAATTGACGTATCAGCCCTCATACGTCCCACTGCTGGGGACAGGCCTCCTCTCATAGACGAGAAGGAATGGTTAGTATTTCCCACACGGCCCCACTGCAGGTTCGGGATTTCACTCACGGTGTTCTTCCACATAAGTATCATCAACTCAAATAACGGTGAATATCAAATGTGATATAAGCAATGGTAGCCCAGGTGTTTGAGCATGCAGCTGTCAAGCGGCGCTCGTGGTAAGAAATGTTCGAATCCCGCCTCGTGCCAATTGGAGTTTTACGAACTTATATACGAATACTAGACTAAAAGAACTAATAATAACACATCCAATTAGCTTATGTAAGAAGAAAGAAAATTGTTAAGTTACTCAATTCCAGTTTGGTGAAATGAATGCAATAGGGTCCTTAGGAGGTGTTCAATAGCAGATTTTCTTGTTAATAACGTTAAGGATATACTTTCTTCAAAATAAAAATACATTTGCTATAGTAAACTGATACCATTGGTAGTAGCTACGAACTAAGAATAAAGAAACTATTTGAACAGGAACTTTAAATGTTAATTTATTCTTTCAGGAACTCTGTAAATATAAATGATTAAGATTGACCAGGTGCTAAGTGCCATAATACAAATGCGGCCTCCGCTCAAAAACTCGTCTTTCCCCGCTGTTAAGAGTACATGATCACTAATTGTAGAAGATTTTTTTCATGAGCTGACATCATTACTAAGGTAAGGTAGTCTATTTGCAAGTAACGAAATTAGGCTCAGATAATTTTAGAAGAATTGATCACAAATATATTAGGTAGGTATATGTTACGGGCAACTTCATTACTGTATAATTATTAATTACCAGTCTGTATAGCTACGTTACGACTGTATAAAATGGGCAGGGCTAGTAAAACAGTATGTATGTGTGTGTGGGACAAATCTTGCATCTGAATTCTAGAGCTAGAGTTATCTTCAATAGATTCAGCTGAAATTTGGCAAACTCAAGGAAGCATGGAGACAGAAGTTGGCTATCATCATGTCAGCCGAAAGACGTCCACTGCTGGACATAGGCCTCCCCCAAAGACTTCCACAATGACCGGTCCTGCGCCACCCGCATCCAGCGGACACCGGCGACCTTTACCAGGTCATTGGTCCACCGTGTGGGGGGCCTGCCCACGCTACGCCTTCCGGTACGTGGTCGCCACTCGAGAACCTTTCCGCCCCAACGGCCATCGGTTCTACGTGCTATGTGCCCCGCCCACTGCCACTTAAGTTTAGCGATTCGGAGGGCTATATCGGTCACTTTGGTTCTGCTGCGGATGGCCTCATTCCTGATGCGATCACGCAGAGAAACTCCTAACATAGCCCTCTCCATTGCTCTTTGGGTGACTTTGAGCCTTCTTATGAGGCCCATAGTAAGCGACCACGTTTCAGTGCCATATGTCATCACTGGCAACACACACTGGTCAAAGACTTTTGTCTTGAGACACTGCGGAATATTGGACGAAAAGATGTGCCGTAGCTTCCCTAACGCTGCCCAGTTGGACTTACCTAACTGTAGACGATTACAAGTTGGCTATATTGACATCTAAAATTCAGAAGATAAACCCTTCGTGTTTGAACTCTCCGCAAGTGATAGGGTTCACTTTTTGACACCAAGAAACAAATGCATACACCCCTCACGATCAACAAAGCGCATCCTCGGGCCTGCCTGATGGTAAGCAGACTGAAGGACGCTTGCGACTTCAAAGTTTACGTTGCTTTCCCTTTATAGATTTTAGGATTCGTTGTGTTGACTGCTAGGTATTGACATAGGACTCTTACTCTCAGCACATCGCGTCCTCGAGAGCTCTGGCCGCCTTGCTTACCAACAGGAACACAACACCACATACCCATTTACAGAGCAATAAGTGTGTACGAGTAGTAGGCTAATGTATGAAGATGTAGCACAGGCGATGAACTATCACAGTTCTCTACTATATCTACTGTTTTCATATAGTTCGATAATTATTATAGGGAATAAATACATAAGGAATCTAAGGAACTCTCAGATATTATAGGCAAGTCGATGGCAATTTCGGTGTTTTCTGTAGTCAATAAATACTCAGCTCTCGGAGAGCCTTGGCGTAAAACTAAATAGAAGGCGTTTTTTTAGGGTTCCGTAGTCAACTAGGCACCCTTATAATTTCGCCATGTCCGTCTGTCTGTCTGTCTGTCTGTCCGTCTGTCTGTCCGAGGCTTTGCTCTGTGATTGTTAGTGCTAGGATGCTGCAATTTGGCACAGACATATATAAGTAAATCAATAAAACTGACAAAGTAGTAAAATTAAATCTAAAATAAAATGTTTTAAGGGTATAACTCACCTACACATGCAGTAGAGAAGATTTTTTTGCTTCAATCCTATGGTGTGGTTTGTTGTTGGTTAATTTTATATGAACTGTTAAGTTATTTTTGACCCCCCGATAGCCATTTACCAAACTGCGTTGAGCTGAAAGCGATACCCATAAAAGAGGTAAGTGTCTCGAAAGCACGTTTGGGTAATCAGCTTTTAGAAGCTACCAACAACACGAAGATAAATATAAGGATATTTGTTTGAACAAGGTTGTTATCATCATCACCCTATTATGTCCCACTGTTGGACAAATGGGACCGTGGGACGGGCAGCAGCATCCCTGGAGTGCGGTGGAGACACTGCGATCGCCAACCCGCATGCCAAACGTGGTGATTATGGCATTTACCCCCCATGAAATTGGGGAAGGCCTATATCCAGCAGTGGACGTCCTTGGGCTGATATGGTGGTGGGGATGGTGGTTGGACAAATGCCTGCTTTCACAGTTGAGCAGGAATAAGCAGTAGTCCCTACGCTGACTCGGGTTGCTTGGGATGGGACTTTACATACACCTTTGAATTTCTTCGCTGACTTTTGTAGGTTTCAAAGTACAAATGCCAAAGTAAGTATTGGCACTAAGAATATAAGTAAATGATTAAAAAGTAGTATACGTACAGTTAGCGTCATATAGTACATGTCAGCCAAAGTGGCCAAATAGTTCGATACACCATATATTTTGTATGGTGTTCCAAAGTATTTGGCCCCTTTGGCTGCTACGTACTATATCACGCTGACTGTACCACGCCATGACTGCCCAACAGCATGCCCTGATCATGCAAATAGGAACTTTTACTTGAACATTGCCACACGCAACACATGGAGCTGACCTGGACTACTGTGAGTAGAATATAAGCAATTATATTACGGATTCGGGTGAGATTATCGTGCTTGACGATATGTACTAAGGCCAATTACTTTATTTATTTATTTATTCGGGATGGCGGCTCTGAACAGCAGCTCATAATGGTGAATTCGACACTTTCTATCTATATAATTATTTAAATTGGCCAGTGAAATGACATGCGGTAGAGTCGCAAGGCCGGTTATGCGACCCCAGAGGCGGCTTGCGACCACCTGGAAGACGTGGTTTTATCAAAGATATTAATATTTTTACAGGCCCCCATAGAAACAGTGACTTGGTTAATTTTTATATAGAGTAGCTGTCGTCGGAATCTTTTCCGTCCCGTAAATTCCGTCACCGATTTCCACTCCGTCATAATATATGAAAGTTTAACTAATATTTTTGTTACTCAATCAAACAAAAACGGCTAAACGAATTTGCACACAGATAGGGCTGTAACCTGAGATAAATACCGATACTGGTTAGTTGATGAGCCAGACAGAAACTAGTCTTTAAATAATAAATAATTTTATATACCATTAGGCTTCTTTCTGCTGCTGCTGCTTGGACAGACGTCCAGAGCTCGGAAACCGGCATTTTTTTTAAACCGGGGTCATATGTTCGTGTTTTTGTCGTAAGTTTCGTGTTTTAGGAAAAATTCTGGAATTACGTACAATCAAACAAATAAATATACAAATGTCAATCATTTAATGGCATAAAATTGAGAACATGTTGGTTTACTTTTTTTTATTAAAAATGGGATTGCTCTTGGCCAGCATCTAGCCAGGGGGCAAATATGAGGCCGACGATGAAGCGAGCTCACCCAGAAGATGCCTATTCACTCGTACCTTAAAAAGGTCCAGGTTATATGAACTCGGAAATACAGACGCCGGCAGAGAATTCCAAAGCTTAGAAGTGCGCATGCGCTTTACGACAGATAAATACATAATTATTTCGTTTTATTTGTTGTAACGTGTAATTTTGTGATATATGTAGTTGCAATAGCTTTTCTCAATATTATCGTGATACTAAAAATATTCACGCATGTGCCTAAGGTAAGCAATTTTAAAATACTTCTAGTATATTGTAATCTCTATTTGCTAGTAAGCTTCGTGCAGTTTAACACCAGACC